>JAWWEW010000112.1:97570656-97588766 GCA_035583185.1 Anabacerthia variegaticeps | reverse complement strand
CATTGGTCTTTTGTTAACCCCTTCCCTATTTGCTGTTAACCCTCGGTTTTCATTGGTGTGAGTCACTTCCCCTAAAAGTCCCTTAAAAATGCTGGCTGTGGGAATACACCCTCTCTCTGCTTCCACTCCTGCAGCCTGTGTGTGTGTGTCTCTGTCTTGGGACATCTTGGAGGCCACGTGGCAAGGAGGGAGAGGGGAAAGGAGTGCGATCCAACTACGCTGTCGTAGCTGAGTTGAGTCTCAGATGAGGAAACCTGGGAATTACCAGGACTAAAATGATTCCCCAGGTGACAAGAGCTATTGTTACAGAACAGGGGCTCATGAAACACTAGATTCCTTCATTTAAGGCTTCGTAGTCCTGCCTTTTCTTCACCTGCATCTTAAATATAGCCTTTCCCTCTTCCTTTGCCCACAGAGGCAGCCAAGTCATCTCAGGGGCCGATGTTCCTGATTTTAATTCTGGTATTCCTTATCCTCTGTTCCTGCAACACACTAGAGCTTGCCCCACTGAACTACAGAAAGGTCTGCCATTCCATGCTCCTTTCAAGCCCCTGGAGAAAGAATTAAACACATACTGTGTTTATTAAAGTCTGTAAATAGAGCTTTATCTGGCAAAAAATACCAGAGTTTTGTTTTTTTTTTCACATGATTTCTGAGGATTAAAGTCGTTTAAATGCTACTATTCTCCAAAAACGAAAATAGAGGAGAAGATCAATTACTTTGTGATTTATGGTCTCTTATAAAAACAGATATATGAGTAAAAAGCCTTTTGCATCTTGTTGAAAAGTCAAAAACATTATTTTAATAAATTGCGGTATTAAAGTTCAGTTTTTCTTCTAGATTGGACAAAAAACCCAGAAGTTAAAATATCAGCATTTGTCATAGAATTAAGATAACTTTAATATTTCAGTTTAGACATGATAGAACAGTCTAGGGTTGTTGGAATTTTGATCAAAACAAACCATTACAACATTCATTATTCAATTTTTATCCAGTGTGTTATATAGAATTGAAATGTTTTCTTTGAAGCTGGTTGAAGTGAACATTACATTTTCTTTGCTATATTGCAGAGATGTTTCCTAGGACCAGTAATTTTAGTTTTGTACTTCCATGTACAATGAGCATTCTGGTGACCCTTAAAAAAAAAAAAAGAAAAAAGTAACTTCTCTTTGCATTAATGTTTAGGACACTACTTTGGGACTTTTAGTCTCCTCACCCTTTCTGGAGTACGTAACCTGTCTTAGATGAGTAACTGGCAGCCGCAGCCATCTCCAGAAGACCTGGAAGGTACCTTACAGGACATACAGACCACAGGGAGTGGATTTAGATGATTTGAATATAGTTTGGAAACTTTCCAAGCCAGTCAGAGAAAAATGATTCCATACAGTGCCCTGAATCTCCTATTGCTAGTTTCACAAGTGCACTGACTGGTTAGGAAATCTAAACAGGTTTTTTTAAAGTGAACTGCATTGACCCACTCTGCCAAAAAAAAAAAAAAAAAAGAGGGAACTGTCTGGATCACACCTTCTGTAAAAAGAGGAAGAACCCTTCTAATGAAAGGAACAATCCTCAGGTTCTCTCTCAGTAGTTTATTAATACTCACTCTAGCTTCACCTAGACCAGAAAGAAAAGCATACTGACTACTTTAATAAGAAAGAGACAGAGCTAATGATTACTAGCAGGCAAATGAGGTTTCAGATCATATACATGAGACAGAGGGCAAGATAATAACCTAGTGAGCCAACAATCATTGTGCACAAGAAAATAAAGCAAATCTAGGTAAAATTATAGACTTCTACCAGCCTTTTTATTTCTAATAAGAATCAAATATTACTACTAAAATTGGCAATTTTCTTTTGCAGTCTTAAGACATCACTCAGATGTGTCTCACAAGAGCTGATTAGAGGGGAAGGATAACTTCCCTCCCCCTGCTGGCAAAGCAGGGATGCTTGTCCTAAGGCAAAGCAGGATGCTCTTAGCCTTTGCTGCAAGGCCATGTTGTTGGGTTGTGTTCAACTTGTGGTGTGCTAGGATCACCAGAGGCTTTGCTGCAAAGTTTCTCTCCAGTTGTTTGACCCCCAGTTGCCACAACTGGTGCCTGGGTTCACTCTTACACAGGAGCAGGACTTGCCACTTCCCTTCATTGAGCTTAATGAGGTTTTACTCTGCCCACTTCATCAGCTTTTCAAGGAGCCTGTGAGTGGCATCCAGTGCATCAGCCACTCCTCCTCATCTTGTATTATTTGCAGACTTCCTGAGGGTGTATTCTGTCCCATCATCTGTGTTACTAATGACCATTTCAGACAGTAATGGCCCTGGGGTCTACCTTCAATGACAAGCATCCAACTGGTCTTTTTTATCAGTGATCATAATCCTTTGATCCCTGGAGTTCAGACAGTTTTCAGCCTGCCTTGCTGACCTCTTACCAAGTCTACACTTCCTCAGCTGCTCTATGAGGATGTTATTGTTAAAGTCAAGATGAACAATATCCTGTGTTTCTCCCTTTTCCAATAAACTGGTGATTTGATCATGGAAGGCTATCACGTCATCAGGCATGACTTCTCCTTCCTAAACCCTATTCCCCTGACTGACTATTCCCAGTCATTATCTTATTCTTCATGTGTTTGGAAAGTTCTCAAAATTTTTGCTCCTTCAACTTCCTGAAGGTCAAGGTAAGGCTGAGAAACCTGAAGTTCCCCAGATCCTTCTTCTTCAAACCTGAAATATCACTTATTTCTCCCAGTCCCTATGAATTTCCCCAGTGGCACGGATCATTTGTACCAAAATCAACTGCTGCTGTGATTTGTAAGTTCTTAGCTTTGACCTTAAAAATATCTTGCATTTTAATGCTTTGATTGAAAAACCATGGAGATTAAAAACCACCCAAGAAGATGATTGTAATTACATATTTAGCAAAATTAATTTTAAGAAACCAAGAAACTAAAAAAAGAACAAGTTTTTAAGTAAGATATTCAAATGTTCAGAGATGAGAAAACTCACTCTGCAATACTTAAGAAAATAGTCAAATATGTCAGTTCTCTGTAATTGAGGATAGGGATCTGGTGGAGGACACAATTGATTCCATTGGCTTGGAGAACAAGAAGAAGAAAAAAAAAAGTCAAAGAGAACCTTGAGAACAACAAAACTGTGGCTAAAAAATTTCTGAATCAAACCAGTTTGTAAACATCTGAGAAATAAAATAATTAATTAAAGTAGTCAACGATTATGAACATCGTCCACAACTATTATGAGCACAGTTTTTATTTGATGGTGTGACTTGGTTGGTGAATAATGGGAAATGAGTGGTTGTGACATATCTTGACTTTTGTGGAGTTTCTGACACCTCATCTCATGAGTTATCACAAGTGAGCTAAAGAGATAAGATCTAGCTTTCATTATCCATGAAAGCATGAGAACTAGAAATTTCTTGCAACAACTCACAGTCTGTATGTGACTGCTCCTGGTATGTTCCCCATGTCCTTTTGCTGACAGGTGATGCTGCAAGAAGGAAACTAGTACCCTTATGAGGATGATTTTTTACAGAGCTCTGGATGTAAAA
This sequence comes from Anabacerthia variegaticeps, assembly GCA_035583185.1. Taxonomy (NCBI): domain Eukaryota; kingdom Metazoa; phylum Chordata; class Aves; order Passeriformes; family Furnariidae; genus Anabacerthia; species Anabacerthia variegaticeps. The sequence goes on along the minus strand of JAWWEW010000112.1, from coordinate 97,585,207 downwards.
GATGACTTTGAACAGATATTCCAAGCGTTGGGGGCAATTTTATTCCTAATCCTTTCAGTGTAGCAGTTCCTGCTTTGGCTGTTTCTGCAGTTTCCCCTGCTGGCTGCAATATCTGGCTCATTTCATAACATGGCAGAAGAGGCTTATATAGAAGTATTTTCAGAACAAGGCCTTTGTTCACCTCACCAATGCAGCACGATTCTGAGATGATTCATATTGATACAGAAATTTTTGAAATAGGAAGCTGAATTATTTCAATATTTAAAATTAATCACTGTTACCTTTTTCAAATTTGCATCACAGCATATCATTGTATTACTCAGATTGCTCATCCCTGCTAAATATACTCTACACTCAGATTTCAAAACAGGATCTTCACCCATGCTCACCTTTCTCAAACTTTCTTCCATTTTTGGATCAGAGCATCAATCAATGGTCCAAGACAACAACAGATCATGAGCCATCGCTCTCTTGAACCCAGATCCACAGACAAGCATCAGTGAGCTTGCCATTTGAAAGTGTTTGTTGAAAGCAGTTGATAGTAAGTGCACAGCTTGTTACAGTTCTAGGAATTTCCTCCAGGACATCTGGCTTCACGCCCAACCTCTCCATGTGAACCTCCCTGAAAATAAAACACCAAGAAGTATAAAAATATATTGACTTGTCTGTAGAAAAGATTTGCAGGCTGTTTGCTTTCTTGTAAAGTAAAAAATAACAAGGTTGATGTGAGCAAGCAGAAAGACATAAAGAAGCTAAGACCTGTCAATAAAAAGACAAAACATTATTCAGCCACAAGTCATTCCACTGGGGATTATCTCTAAAAGCAAGCTTTGGTTTTGACATCCTGTTTTAAAAAGGGGCTTGAAATTTTCTGGAGGAAAAAAAAAAAAATGATTATTTACAAGACTTCATGAAAGAAAGGATCAGAGAGCATCTTACACCAATTATCATTTCATTATTTGAAAAATCATCTTGTAGTTGTGCATGTACAAAAACCACAATACCTGTGATCCTTACATCACTGGGGAGCCCAGATTTGAACTGTCCAAGTAACTAATAATTTATATTTTCTTATAGTTTCTCTGTTGGGGAAGCAAGTTTTACCTTGCAAAGAGAACCAGAGTTACTGCACTGGAGTAATTCTGTTCTGCATTCAGCGCTCCTTCTCCCGAAGATTTCAATCATAAAACACAGTTCATATTGCTTAAAGTAAGTCAGTAAATGAAAGCCAAGCAAATTATGATTCTTGCATTACCTTTGATTAAATTCAGTTCCCTTATGTTAAGAAGAGAATAACTAACAACTTGACAAAGCTATAGTTTTAATCATGTACATTATTAATTCAGTGTGATTCATATTTCATATGGTAGCTACCTTTCTTTACCTTATGGGAGTAGAACGGTCAAAATTATTTAAATATCAATATTTTTAAAAAACTGAAAGAAGCCAGATATCTTCCAAGATGCGTTTGAGAACAAAGATACTGCTTGATTTCAGGAGCTGTCAGGATAGTACAGGCTTGATAAGCCACCTAACCTACTCTGTACAAATCAGCAACAAGAACCTATAAAACCCAAAATAAACATGTGACTGATGCAGTTTTAGTTATCACAGTTTTCAAACTTAATTCCTAAGGAAAAAAAAATTGTTTGTCTTAGGATCTCAAGGCTGCTGTAAGGGTGCTGAACTTACCATTAAGAAATGGTTCTTAGACAAGACTGCTGGGAATCTTTTTTTTTTTTCCATCCAAAGTTCCAGCCTGTTAACTTATTTATTTTTCCGAAAATGTGTCAAAAGACAATAATGCAGTGAAGAAGCTTCCAGAAGGTTCTGTGTGACCTCCATAGCTGCATCTGCCCCTTGGCAGGTCTTATCTGCAACATCTTGACAGCATTCAGCATCATACCTCTCCTGTGAAAGAGAAAAACTAAAGCTAGGAACAGCTGTAGAGATAGCAGATACTATGTATTGGTACTTTTCATAAGAAACATCCAGAACAACAACAAACTGTCCAATTGACAAGAAAATAGCCTTGAAACTTTTCTTCCATTTGCACTGAAAATTTTGTACTTCAAGAAATGCCAGTTCTCCAGTGTGTTTGGTTTAATTTTCAGTAAATAATGTGTTTTCTGGTTTTGATTTTACCAAATCAAAAATACAAAAAAACTATAATTGAAGACTGGTTTTGCAGTCCTTCAAATAGGCTATTGACTAGAAGGCAGCAAAGATTGTCATGAGGCAATAATATCTATTTAACTTCTAGTATTACTGGCAATAAAGCATGAATGGATAAACACAAAAAAATGGAATACAGATTACCTTAACAATAAACCACTCTTTGAGAATAGATGTATTTTAAACATATAATAGCCCTTATCATGGAATCATAGAAATGACTGGGTTGGAAGGGACCCTAAAGATAATTTATTTGCTACACTCCTGCCAGGCGTTGGAATGCCACTCACTAGATCACACTGCTCAGGGTCCCAACCAGCGTGGCCTTCCAGGGATGGGTTATCCACAACCTCTCTGAGCAATAAAAGGGTAATAATTATTTTTGTTTTAAAATATTATAAATAAAGTATCTACTGTTACAATTAGTGAATTAACTAGATCATAATTCTACAAAGAATTTGGTCACTATTTATAAGAAATTTGGTTGTTCTATTAAGGTTAACTGACTTACAAATGAAATGAAGCATGTCTGTAACAGTATATTCAATAACTATATGTTGTAGTTTGTTATCAACACATTTATAAAATATATTCATGAACTGACTAGTAGAATAGGTTATTTTGCATGTTACTAAAAATGTAAGAGTTATCTGTGATTGAATGTAATTAATATTATCAAGAAATTATTAACAGCATTAAGTATGCTATTATTCTACTATAAAGTCAAGATTTCTGCTCTGTTCCAAGTAGAAAGCCTAGAAGATATTTTATTCAGAGTAGTTACATATTTATTAGTGAATATCTTCTCATTGTAAGGACAATTTAAGTCAAATAGGCCCCAAATTCAAAGAAAAAAAATAGTGTTATTTTCAGGCAATTTATAGGCATTCTGTGCTGCCCAGATGAGATGACATGTCCTTAGTTGGATGAGATCTTACAATTTTACATCCATTTCCAGCAAAACCATTCCTCCTTTTGCACTCCAAGATGCTCCACACTTCTTTCCTTGGTGATTAACTTAATGCCCAGCAGAAGTTGTCTGTTATTTATGTCTTGAGCTAACCTGTACCTGTTGTTATTATGGCCACACTCAAATTTTAATTTATGTTCTAATAATACTTAAAGGGTACAAACAGCCCATTGTACTCTTTGATGTCACAGACAAACAGTCCCTCCACTTTGGGGCATGCAAAAGTGAGCTCCTTATTCCAAAGGGTGGCTGCAATGTTTCATAAAACCTCATTAAAGTTAAGGAAGGTCTATGTGCATACAGCATGCCATGGTTGTTTGACAGTAGAAGAAAAAAAGTGGGATGTAAACAACTATACATATTGTTACTGTGGCAACTAAAAGTCTATTGTCAACACTCACTCATAAGCATAAACCATATATTTCTGTTAGCTTCACTGAAATCTTCGAGGGTGGGGGGAGGAGGAGGGAGATGTTTAATCCAATTCATCCGACTCTGAAGGCAAAGAAAATTGATCCTTAAGAACTATGTTTATTCCTAAATCTTTTTCTTTCAAGAGATCTTCCCACCACACGATGTGATGCAGGGATTATAATTTCAGTGGGGTTGGATGTGGTGTACACTTAATTATCTCTGCCAAAAATGCCTATAAAAAATCAAAAAAAAAAAAAATGTCCAGCATTCCTATGAATTGTATGATCCCTTCCAGAGACTTAAACATGAGTGTGAGAAAGTCTTTTTTCTGACTGCAAACATGGAAAGGAAAGCAGCCAGCCTTGAAGAAGCATGGAGAGCACTAGAAAAGAAAAAGGAAGAGAGAGATTGGAAACCAGAGGAGTAAAAGAAAAATGGCAGTGGTAAAAACAACTGTCAGTAAGCTTCAAAATGGGGACAGAGTATGGGAGATGAACAGCGTTGGGAGTAGGGGAAGAAACAAGGGAGAGTGAATGGGGCTGAGGAGGAATCAGTGGCAAAAGGAGGAATAACTGTGATAGTGCAAACAAGATAAACAGAATAAAGAGGCTTGCAAACAATGATGAAGGAAAGGACTGACCAGGCAGGCTGAGAGCTGGACTGTTCTGGTCTTAGATCAGAACAGAAGCTGAGACAGAAATGCCAGAAGAGGTTTGTAAGAGTAGGAGGTTTGGGATATTTAAGGCTCTTTCTAGGACAAGGGTGAGAATCACACATGACAAGTCTTTCTTGTCTTTTTGTTAAAAACCAGGAGCTTCTACAAGGAACCAGAAACAATTTTCCCCCAAGGGTACGTACTTAAAAGATACAGATCTTCTTACCTTATCACCTTTGCAATACCAATACTAGCTCTTACGAGGATTCCCAATGTGCAATTGCAGGGGAAACGATAGGTTTCAAAATATTCTTAGACAAATAACATCCTTTCTGGAAGTGGGAGTGAGGAGATATGAACATATCTTTCTGTAGTCGCAGTCTCTTAAGAGTCTGAGGCACACCTGTGTCACCTGCTTACAACAGCATCTTTGTCTCCCAGAAATGAACTGCTTTCCTATTTAAAAAATAGCAGTTGTCCATGGGCCCCAAATTAAATACTGTTTGTATTTACTATATATAAGGTTATTGTATGTAACTTTCTCCATTTGTCATCAGTTTCATTTGTAGAAGGGCATTTCAGAAATCCTTCATTCTAGCTTTTCTAAATGTTGAGTATTTTGCTTTGAACATACAAAAATATCAATTTTTAATGGGTTTCTGGGTATTTGCATCCATAGTACATGTGTAGTCAGAGACCTGGACCAGCATTCTGGTGCATTAGTATCCATACAAATGAGTTGATTATTCTGTGGATGCCAGAAACAAGTGAATCCTGGTTCCTGATGGACTATTTTGTTATGATTAACTGACTTTGAAATTTAAGAATGCACAAGCCTCACTCAGCTCGGACATTAATGGGAACTCTTCCTAATAGCACATTAATTTATTTTCCCCATAGTTCAGAACAGACTGGTTTCTTTACCATGGGCCCTTATTTTCATAAATGTTCAGAATCTTAATGGTCTTCTCCTTGCCAGGTCTGAGTAAATTAGTTGTACATTTACTAAGAAGGACTGGTATAAAATAGGAGAATGGAGCAGCTGGATTGCCTGACCCTTGCTTCCAGAGAAAAATGGGATGAGAAGACATGACTTGTATTCAAAGGCTGTGACAAAATTGAGATGACATCCAGCTCAGTTTTGCTTTTGAGGTAGACTATTGATTTTTTTTTTGCAATATAAATGCAAAAGTCTGATTTTTTTGTGGAGACATTGGTAAAGCAGGAAAAAAACAAATCACAAGAAGTACAACATAACATTTTCTGTTTGTTGAAAGTTTCAGGAATTATGTTATATGTATTCATTAACTGACCTCAGCTGTCTACCTAAAATACTTCTTCTACTAAAAAGGGCCAGAAAAGTGAAAAAATGTAAATTGGCCAGATTTCATGGGAGAGTATGGTAAGAAATCAGGTAAGAAAAACATGAATTCATATTGTAATGTCACAAATCTCTTTCTCTAAGAGCTTTAGTTCTAAAACAAAACAAGCAAACAAACAAAAATAAAATGCAATTTTAATGCTTTTTAATCATCGTACCCTTGTTCTTAGTCTCCTAGAAATAGGAATGATAGGGGTCAGTGTTCAAATCTGGAACACAGATAAGCACTAGTCAAAGGAAGACAAGACAGGGGATAAAAAAAATTAATTAAAAAAAAAAAAAAAGAAAATTGTTTCTAAACTTGGATAAGGAACAAAAACAGATAATCAAAGGGATATAGAAAAAGACCAGAAAGGTGATCAAGGTGCAAACGTCCCTATTGTCATCTTCAAAAAGGTGATGAAAAAAACATATTATGTCTAATATTTGTCATTTTTAAAACTTTACAGTACTATAACATCTTGAGAATCACTAATGCCAAGCCTTTTCAAAGCAAATCAATCATATTGTGTGGTTGTAAAATTTCAAGGGAAAGCTCTACAATCCAGAGAGATTTGTTATCAAGCTGTTGGTCTGTTTCTACAAATAGGTGAAGAGCCCTATAGCAGGAGAGTTCACTTGTGTCTGCTTAGGTGCATTATTAAAAATTAATCCCCTGATACTCCTTGTTGTTGATTGCATCAAAAGAATGAAGAGAAGCTAATACCCAGGGGTTTATTTTGAAGAGCAGTCTGTCACTGAAAACAAAAAGACAGGTTTAAATTCATGCCTTAGGTTATTTGTTGAAGTAAATAGCAGACTAATATATTTAGCTAATTCCTGATTAGAAAACTATGGAATAATGGAATCATTGAGGTTGAAAAAGACCTTTAAGATTACTAAGTGCAACTGCTAGCCCAGCACTGCCAAGTCCACCGCTAAACCATATTCCTAAGTGCCACATTTACCTGTCTTTTAAATACATTTGCGAGAAAATGGTAAGGAATAAGTAATGAAAAGTCAGATTTTTGCAGAGGTTGTTTCATAAAGACTGCCTGTTTGAATTCTTAGCAATTAACCCTGGAAACAAACTTGAAAAGGTTGTGTGAAGCTCTGAAACATACATGAACTGTAGACATCATTAGCATCAAACATTGCATATAAAATATGACACCAGTTTATTATGACTCTTTGCCCTGATCACATGATCTCTGTCTCCTTGTTTTGTTATTATGACTCCTGATTTATATTGGGACAATAGTTATGAACACAGAGTGCTAGTAAGGGATGAACAAAAGTAAATATGGTTTCTGGACCTACTGTGCTTCAAACCTGCTAATTTCATAGTGAATGCATTGGTTTTGGAATTATTAGGGTAGCAACTGAAACAATCAGCAGGACTGGGAATCTACAGGAAAAGAGCTGTGAGGATGCTTTGTCATCCTCAGACTTCTATTCAAATGTCTGGGTCTAAATTAGAACACAAACTAACTGGACAAGTTTTAGGTAAGAAAAAAAAGAGTAAATAATACAAAAAACCCACCAATCTCTTGAGGTTATTATAATAGTATAATAAGTTCTTTTGTTTCAGAAAATCTCTCTTTCCTAGAGCAAATTTTCCAAACTATGTGACCACACAGACATTTCTTCCCTTATGCCATAACTGAAAGGATATCTGGGTTTCTAACCCAGAACCTCCAGATGCAGCTGAATTCATGGGTGGTTCAAACTTAGAATCTTGAGTGTAGAGCTCAGATCCTGAGGAGAACTCTCTTATTGACTAAGATTACTTTTATAACAGGCTATTATTAAAAAGTACTGTAGTCATCTTTTCTTCATGTTTTTGATTGTGTAGCTTTTATTTTATCATTTTTTTTATAGACACTGGATTCTAGACAGAAAGATTCTGTATCACTCACTAATGCACTTTGTGATAATGCAACTTGTGATCCTAACTACCCATAAAGACAGTGAGAACTTTCTGTGTGTACTGGCTAAGGTAAGGTCCTGTGGCAGAATAGACAGCTTATGTTTTATCCAAGCCACTGTATCTCAATATTTAGCTAAGCTCTAAAAGAAATTTCATATTCTGACTATCCAGAGAAGCTAACCAAGGCTGACAGCTGTCTTATGCTTACCACTACACACCAGCTAAGAAACCTCTCAAAACCAGGAATACTGAGGGACACTTTTCAGGTCCCCAGTGACCCTGTACAGAGCCAACTCAGATCCTGAAAGTGAAAACTGTGCTCACATGACACTGTACCACAGCTGAAAGGCTGCCAAACCACTGCTAAAGTGTACCGATGGTGGTTGTGGTGTTCCTGCTGCCAGGTCACAACTCATCTGGAATCCAGATGTGTTGTTTGCAGGTAATTCAGCTGGCTGTGTGTGAAGTACAAGCATGCAAAACTTCACTGTTCCTTGCCCACATTGTTTCTCAATCACATCCCCTTCCTTCCTACTGTAGGCAATCTCCACTCCTAAGTTTTTTATGATATAACACACAACAGAGCTTCACAACTCTTACAAACTGTTGTCACACTCACTTCCCTTTCATTCTTCTTCTCCTCGCTCCTTTTTCCCTCTGTTTAGTGGACTGTTTTCTGATTCCTCTCTCCTCTGCTGTGCCTCCTCTGCTTCCCCTTAGAAAGATACTCATGCTAATAGAAAAGTGTTTGTATGAGTACATATTATCACTCCGTTTGCAGGAATATTAGCAGAGTGAAATCCATTTTATCAGCATCTTTTGCATCTGTACCAAGAAAAAAGATTGCCCAATCAATACTCTTCTTCTCCCTTTCTTCTCTTCCCTTTTGCTGCTTTTAAATCTTCTCCCTGTCTCTCTCCTTTCCAATACTGTTCAAAATACCTGGCAAACCCTGCATTTGGCAGTTTTGTTCTGCATAGCAGAGGTCAGATGGAATTGTTTGCATGGTATAGAACTGTCACATTGCCCCTCATTAGTCCAGGATGAAGGAGGGGACAGGACCTGTCCAGTGGACCTTTATAAAGAGGACAGACTTGTATGCCAACTACAACCTGCATTATTCCTTTCTACACTCTTTCTCAGCTTGCAAAGATCGTATTAACTGTGGCTGATCTGCCATATTTTTTCTAGTTTTAATTTCCTCTTAAAATTTGCAAGAACAGTTAATTGTTTCATCTAGATGCGAGACTGAAAAAGTAACAGCATGATTGTAAGAAGGATTTGGGAACAACAGGCTGTAAGTAAAAACCCAAGCAGAAATGAAGCCTAGAAAAAGAATCTGTACAGAATTTGTTTCATCATCTTCGTATTTTTAATGCTAAAGCAACATGGATGTTTATGTTACACAGACTTTTACCATGCCCTAAACTTTTATTGAAATGAAGGTGGGAATTGTATCCAATAAAAACAGGAATTTATGTATTGATTACACAAAAATACAAGAATTAAAACCACTCTGTTAATCTTGCAGAGTGAACTACTCCAAAAGATACTAAAAATGAGGACCAGACTTAACTAACAGTCTTACTTTGACTTTTTTGAGGCTTTATAACAGAACTTTCATTCACTTGACCAGTCACTCTGTTTTTTCCAGGATCCACTTCAGACTACCACTGTGCATGAAATAGGACTCTACACAACCAGCTTTATTCACTGAACAAGAGCCTGAGCATGACCCTACAGGTTGGAAGTTAAGGGCAATCAAAAGAGAAATTTAGAATTTGGTTCTTAATCCTACTATTATTTCAAGTTCTCTATAGAAAGTAGAAAAGCTTCAACAGGGCAGACTGAAATACACTGACTTAAATGCACTCTCATTTATTTGGGATGGAAAAGCTTTTTCAAAAGAATTTCAATTGTCTAGCCACTCTAACTAAGCATTCTAACCTTTTGGTATGTTTTGTTTTTTGTTGGTTTTGTTGTTCTGTTTGGTGGTTGTTTTGTTTTTTTTTTTTTTTGCAGGGGAATGTAAGGTTTTATTTTTCTTATGTTCTCAAAAAAAAAAAAAAATCAGTCTTTTCTTATGTGATTTTCCAAAATGTTTGGATATAAATATGTGTGTCTTTCATTTCAGGAAGACTGTAATGTACTGTATACTAAATGTGACCTGAAAGTGTATTTTTGGTCAATCTCAACCTCAACTTTGTACAAGCAAATACCTCACTGAAAAGTATTTTCCCAGACCTGCTGTGACTGGGAAAGTACAGGTTTAAAATCTGTAGCAGTTAATCAGAGAAAGTAATCTCTGGTTTAGTTTACAGTATCTGTTAAAAAGAAGCAGAACTTTGTTATCATGTGATCTTAATCTGGATCCCTTGATTTGAATTTAATAGAATAGTATGCCCCAGACTTAATGACACAATTTTAACCCATTATGTTGTAAGAAAAAAAAATTACTCTTTCCCAATTAATTTAAAAAAAAACAAAAACAAAAACATAATATTTACTTCTCTTAAAACTGGCAGTCCTGTAGGTGGTTTCTAACAATTTTTTCACCTAAAGTCTGTCCTGCCCAATCCTAAACCCTACTGTGCACTCTGTGCTTATATAAACTAATACACAAAGCTCTCATTCTCTGGAATTTCTAGTAATGATCTTAATTAATATTATTAACCATATTTGTTCCATGAAAAGCACAAGAATTAGTTTCTCTATCTGGAAAAGGAAAGTTTACTCTTCTCACTGTAATAGATATAATTTAGCTTTGTTTTTAGGCTCAAGCTATGAAGCTTTATTCATTAAGATTTTAAAATATAAAGAAATATCAGAGTATATATACAAAAATAGGGAGTTCCTGCCTCCTGGTCCTTTAAGAGTTGTCTGCTTCTGTAAATTAACATTACCTATTGGAGAAGATCCCCTCACTCTTCATTGCATTTCCTTGAAATAAATACTTATAAATTTTAATTGATTTGTGCCATACTGAAATAATTCAGAAGACTAAGGAATTCAGCATGTATCTGATTTAAATAAAGCACACAAATTACACAGTATTGCAATCAAATTAATATAAACTGTAAAATTTGTGAGTTAGGTATATACATATGTCAAATCAAATAAACCTCTGTGAGGTAACACAAAAGTATGCCACTTTGTGGGCTTTTTCCCATTCAAATATTAGCTTACAATGATCAGCAATTCTAGTACTAAAATTAAAGGGTGCAATTTTAGTACTAAAGCTTACATATAAAATCTTGGGGGGGGGGCGGGAGGAAGGGGGAATTTACTAATGAAAAATGTTTTCTTAATATTTCTCAAAGCCTGCAGAGGAATCAGTTTCCTCCCTTCCCCTTCCTTTGGTTTCATCTTTCTTTATGAAACAGAAAATCTAAGTGGAAAGCTTAAAAACACAAGGATCTATAACAAGGGGACTTCTATGCAACCCAGTAATGCGATCTTAAGTACAATAATCAGAACTACGGCCCACTACATCACAGAAAACATCCAACCATGTCACCTACGATTGCCATCACAGTTCTGATTTGTTTTTTTCTTAATGACAGAAAAATAAATCAAGGTGGCCAGGAAATTAGACACAAAATTGTTCAGGGTTGCTTTTGTGGGGTGTTTTTTTCCTTTAGAAGTACTATTTCTCTTCATTTAATCAACTCCTTCTGTACACTGAAGGTCAGGACATCTTCTGTCCAGTTTTTGCTATGGAGTACATGGGAATTTGTGTCTTCCATCAGAATTATCAATCTAGATGAGAATGTGAGAGTAAGGAAGCTTTTGTGGTGAGATGCCTCATCAAATCCCTTTTTTGGCAGGCAGGTGTAAGTGAGACTATGCAGCTGCTTCCAGCTTAAAACAGATCCCTTCATTCTGCATGGAATTTCCCAGCAGCTTCTACATCCTTATCAGTACTCACCCTTGGAGTCAAGCCCTTCAGACAGGGGATGACAGATTCTAAAAACAAAGAGATTATATTGTCATGCAAGTAATGACTCAGTGACAAAGTAAGGAATTGCTCTGGGTTGCACTTTGAAGGGGGTGGGGAACGGATCAGAGTAATTTTCTTCTGGTTTCTTTCTTGGAGAAGGAGATGAAGGTTTGGGCTTTTTCTGGCCTCCTTTGTTTTTCATTTAGCCTAGCCATCATGTGGTTGGCAAACACACATGGCTCTGCATTATAACTTTACAGAGCTGCCCTTACTGGTGCCAGCTACTACTGTGTGCTCTGAGCAGTGCATCTTTAACCATTCTGAGAGCCAAGAGATAATCATCAGCTAAAGTGTTATTCAGTTCGTGTACTTGTGGTAGTCTTTAACCATGCAGAGGAACAATAGCGGGGGCGGGGGGGGGGGGGGAAGGCAGCGGCAGCAGATATAGAACAAGAATTGCAAGCATAGGACCACCTTAGCAGCAAGTCCTTCTTAAAAACTGATAACCAGTTTTTGACTTACTGGTTTGAAGAAAGTCTCACTATAACAGAATGCTATAACAAAATGCTATCACAGACTAACTAGACCATGACTACATATTTTAGTCCTGCCTAATACACATTTGATTCTGTCAAATCTCTTAACCACAAACAGAATTTTAAATTGATCAGAAGATCAGTTGCAATATCTTTTGCAAAATCACGTGTTATTTAAGGTATTTACTACACAGTATTTTGGATATATATTGTATTATTCTTTTAGCAGTTATAGTTCAGAATATTGGTTTTTTTGTTCAGAAAGGGTGCTACTTCATTAAACAAGACAGGAAATGAACTGCAGCAAAAAGGCCTGAGGCCTAATTTAGTAGTAGATGAAAGCCATTACGTATCAATAAGAAGTTTGTGTTGCATCTCTGGAGAGCTTTCAGGTCATTAGAATTTTTACTTGCCACCAAGTAAAATGACAGATCAGAAATAACCAAGTACAGCAGTCAAGACTAAAAGTAACTTCACAAATTACAAGGAAGTAATACTTGGAAAAAAATTCATTTTTTTTCTAATAGCTCCTAAAATCCATTGTAGATATCTAAACCTCTAAACATTATGAAATGTCTTTGGGGTTTTGGTTTGTTTGGGTTTTTTGGGGTTTTTTTCCCTCTGTAAAAAGATACTTGAGTGTTCTATATGTTAAAAAGTTTTATAGTGAAAACAATATATGCGTACTTCATATAACATCAAATTTGAATTTCAAGGACATACAAATTATCTTTTTTGGAGTGAGAAGCAAGTACTGCTATGGACAAAATTGGTAGAAGAGATTACATCTCTGTACAGACTATTTCAAGGAAACATTACACTTACTGAGCCATATCATGCAAATAATAATGCAAACCAGTGATGAAACATTTTCATACTGTTATTTGATATCAATATAATACAGATATTCAGAGAAACTACTTAACTGTTGGTGCATATGCAGAAGACATAACAGGATCTTACAGTTTCTTATACTCTGATTCCTGTGTGCTAAGCAAAGAAAATAACAAACTGAAGCTCTGTATTAAAAAGTCACAATTTTTGTCATCAAATTTCAATTATCTAAGTGTATTTCTTTCCCTTATATCACAGAAGTAGTGGTTTTAAAACTATGAATTTTTCCACAACTGGTCACTTCAAGTGTGAAGAGTCCAGTTTGGAAAACTGAAAGGCATCCAAGGTCAGCAGTTTATTTTATCAGACTGTAGTTTATAACTTCTGCATGAATGTGCATCAATTGACAGTATGCAATGAATACATTATCTATGATCCACTTCAATATGGCAAGCCATCTCCTATTAAATGAGTTATTTCTCATAGGTATTCATAGTTTGTACACAGGTCCTTTGATCAAGAGCAGAGATTAGGGTATTACTGACTCCACACGGCATCAGAAGACAGACCTTTCTTGCTGTCCATGTAGTACTTGGAGGATCTCTAAAAAGGCATCAAACATTACACTTTCTTGTGATATATAGGATTATTGCCTACAAGTTTTGTGGTATGTCAGGGTCTGCTGAAATTACTTCAATCTATTTCTGCCATGCATTTAAAAAAAAAATAAATTATTGTGACCATAAGTAATAGAAGTCTGAACATCTGGATATGTATGAATAAAGGATTGATGTCTAAAATGAAAACTTCTGTTTATTGATCACTAGTTTCTTTCTGTGACTGGAATAGCTATAGCAAGAAAATACTGGAATAAATTCAGCATGCAAGTCAGCAAACCATTTGGAGTAATGTTAATATTCAATACTAAAGGTGTATAGCTACTAAAACAGTATTTCTATATTGAAACCACTTTTTTTTGTACAAACAGCATCGGTCAAATTCTGCTATCTCAATTGGCAAAGCTGTACCACTGACCTGACTGACATTCCTTGCAAGACCTCTCATATCTGGAAATGTTTCATATAAGTGAGATAGAACCAGAGTTCACCTGTTCATATCACAGAATTGGTATAATCCTAAAAAAGTAAAACTGCAATACAATAACCCCTCTAACACTACTAAAACTCATTATCATGTTTTTTCTCTTCTGAACAGACATCTAACCATGGCATACAAATTTTGTTTCCAAAGAACATCTTTCATCGTCATGGCTTGGCTTCACGAACGAAGATTTGGGAAGGGCTCTACCCACACTTGCTACAAGCATGCTGGTGGCTAAAAAGGCCAATGCAAGATAGGTAAGTCCAATCGCAAAAGGCACAGTGGGAAGTCTCCATCGACACTACTGGGGAGGCGCAGTCCTTCCTGCATTGCCTTTTTTCCTCAAGACTGATTCTGTGTGTGTTCTCAAAGGAAGCAGCAGTGTTATGGATGGTGTGCCTCCATTTCCCCAGACTGGAGGCCAGAGTGGACCACTGATGGTGGTCAGCATGGCCAAGGCTGAGGTATTGTTTCAGGGAGTCCCTGTATCTCCTCTTCAGGGCTCCTCTCTTGCAGCAGCAAGTGGTGAGTTCCCCATAGAGCACAATCTTAGGGAAGCGGTGATCCTCCATCCTGGAGACGTGCCCTGCCCAGCGCAGCTGCGATTTCAGCAGCATGGCCTCGATACTGGTGATC
>JAWWEW010000112.1:97454394-97570556 GCA_035583185.1 Anabacerthia variegaticeps | reverse complement strand
CTGGGGAGCTAGCGAGCCCATCCTGCCCGTGGACACACTTTGTCTGACCCTTCAGTTGAGACCTGACTAGCATGGGAAACCCTACCGGAGGCAGGTGCCACTGCTAGCACAGCTCGCAACCTCATAAGGGCACACAAGCTTCTCCCCAGCAACAAGAGAGTGTCCATGGAGGAGGAACATCTTTACAGATTATAGGAAAAAAAAAAAAAAATTTCTACTTAAACCTGGCAACATTAAATACAAGAGGCCAGTGAAGAAATAGTAATGAGAAAGGACCTGACACACAGGTGTACTGGTGGTTAGAGCTAGTGGAATAATACTGTGGGAAGTATTACCATTTACACAAAATGATGTCTATATAGATTATGTTCATGTAAAATTGAAAATTCTTTTTACATGCTTTTTTAAAAGAATGGAAGTGATTCCATTTATTGTGCATTACAGGAAGAACTGTGAGGTCACTCAAAATGTATTTACAGCAGCAGCAAAATTCAAACAAGCTTGGTGTGACTCAACAGATAGCTGGTTTATATTCATTAATATTCTGGGGAAGGTGTTCAACAGTTGTTTATTTACAATATATATTCTGTTCTCAGAATTTAAAAATATCATTTATTTTGCTTTGAAAACTTAAATGGAGTCAGATTAATATGAATTGATCAAGTAACAGTTCAACATCCTTTAATGAGTCAAGGTGGAAACTAACAGCCACTTCTCTCAAACTGGAAGCACACCATGGGAACAACCTTTCAGTACAGAAGAAAGAGAGGAGTGGAGAAAGGGTAAGGGATTCAGCCAAAATGTTCTCTTCATTAGAATGCCCAAGGAAAGGATATTTTGTATTGGCTACTGAAGCAGTATAAAAACTGTGAGAGTAGTAATTCGTGCTATAAGTCAACAAGATTCTTCTGTGCTTACAACCCAGCAATTTATTCATCTTTAAAGCCACTCAATATGCATTTAATGCTTCATAAATAAGTAGAGCAATAATATTAATGTACAAGATAAAGAAGATTACAGATTGGACTGAATATCCTGGCTCTCACTCCTTGACACATATCCCTGACTGTGCATCCCATTTAATGTTACATAAAAGATAATTACTTGAATATGGAACATTTGTAAGTGCTGATCGTGCTCCCTATTCTCCACATTTAACCTGCTTCACTCCAAGCTAGGCACACAGCTTCAGCTGTATTTTCATACTTAATGCAGAGGTTTTTATAGTGAAAAAATGATGTTATCATGCATGAAAGTGACTAGTCCAACAAGAAAAAAAAAATTCAGGCTATATTCATAAAACTGTGGATTTGATTTTTCATTTCTCAGTTGGTTCTCACAATTTTGCCTGACCATCTCCTTTCCTAAACAAGTTCCTATTTAAAGTCACTTCAGCTAGCAAAAGATAAGTTACAGGTTACTTCATCTAACAAAAAATAAGTTGCAGGGTATTATAACTACAATCACAATCCATAAACATAGCATCATTGTAGTCCTAAGATGTATTAATTTTTTGTATTGCAAAATGGTATTAATTTTCTTGTAAAACTCAGGGTTCTTAACTTGTTGCTTGTAAAAAGGATTACTGAATAGACCTGAATGGTGTAGCAAATTAATTCAAATTAAAACAAGTTTCTTCAAGTTTTATCATGAATGTGTATACACAGACAGCATTAAACAGTGAGACTTAAGCTGTTTTAATCCAGACATGAAAAATATTATAAAAGTGTCTTCTGAAGAGACATCAATGTGTGTCATCTCTGATGTCATGATAATTATTAAACCACTTAACTCATCAATACGCCTGACAAGGGCTTAGCATAGAACGGGGTCACTGTAGACATGCTATGACATTTTCTATAATTTTTCTGGTTTAGAAATTCACAGCTATTTTCAACAAAAGGGGTAAATACTTGCAAAGCTTATTTAGAGTCCTTCAAACTTCTACTGTTTCCCATAAGCCTTCTCTGACATTTGACCTACATCCTATAGGTCAGGACATGTTATCTGAGTTGGGCATAATTACAACTGACAGCAGATCATAGCTTTTTTTTCCCTAGTCTTAGTTATAGAAAAAGAAGAACAGAGACAACAGATTAGAGGATTGTTCAGCAACCCAATTTGTGGCCTATTAGAGTCTTGAACAGTCTTTTACTCTTGCTGGATGTGCTCATTTATAAGTTTATCTCATGGAAACTTTGGTCACAAGAAAACTCATGTGACAAGGAACTTGATAATTCTTAAAGAGTTAAAATCAGAAATCACTTCCATGGATTCTGATTCATTATCAGAGCATTCAGTATCAAGGAATAATGTTGCTAATTCTGCAAGTAGGCATTTTCTAAAGTAGTACTAAAAGCAGAATTGAACACTTTTTAAGAGTTTCATTATACCTTTTTCTGCTCAAGAGTTTCATCTCATTTTCAGATGAGTCCTGTCACTGTTAATTTAAAAATTATGATAAACACAAGCTGATTCATTTTCCAATTACCTCTTATATCCAGCGTTTAGCATCAGGATTAAGTATGACCCACACCAAAATCAATTCATAAAACCTAGGCACTAAATTAGCAAAATGGGCTGTATTGAAAGTTTAAAAGAGTTCTTTAATTTAGGATAAATCTCCTCTTTTCTACAAAAATTTTTTTTAGTTATCTCTTATTTAGATACTTATATTTCTCCTTAGAAATAGCAATTAACACCCTAGTAACTCAGCATCTTCTGATCCTTGGTGGTTTTTTCCTAACAGAATTCCTTCATCTTCGGATGAAGATGTTTAAAGAACAGCATGATCTACCTCTCAAGAGCTATCCTGCATAAGTCCCAAATACTTCGTTTTCACGAAGAGGAAACAAACCCAAGTCTATTGTAGAAGATTCTGTTTAAAGTATGCAAATGTGTAATGGCACAAGGGCCTCTCCAGAAGCATCCTCCAACCTCTCACAGAACTACTGCAGTAGCTGTTGAGTGGCAACCTCTCTCTACCCACCCCAGTTTTAGTAACACTCAATTATCCCGTTCAGTCCAGTGAGAAGGCTTTCTTTTCATAAACTTCCTGCATCTAGAAAAGCCTTGTAGTCTGGCAAAACTGTCACTACTTGTGTCCCATGATTTGAAATTGAAAACACAATAAATTGCTTTTCTTAAGAAGGTCATACTACATGAAAACCACTTAAGAGGCTGAACATTTATTTTTACTGGTATTGTAATTCAAGGGTCCATGTTGCAATTACTCAAACAGTTCAGAAAAGCAGTGCTTTATCCCATTGACACCATTAACAGATTCAGTCATCAGGGTACACTGACAACAATAACTGTGAATCCCCAGAAAGTTACAACAGACTGAATTGTGAGAGTGTCTTCGGTCTCAAGCCTGAATTTCCATTGCTGTGGAAGTACTATACATGTACCTATGTCTTCCACCTTGTTGCACCCACCTCATATGCATGCAGGTTTTATGTAGCTTTTCAGGTTCTGGGATTCAGTCACAGTCCAGGACAACCTAGACAAGTGTAGGATGGAATGGTTTTGTCTTTGTCAACATAATCACTAATCACTGAATAAAAGACAGGTTTGAGCCTGTGTGACAGAGATAGGTGGTTTTGATTCCCCTTGTCAAGTTAAAAATGGAGACTTACAGCCTTTGTTTAGAAAGTGGCAGAGATAGGTTTTGGTTTGGTTTTCAGATATTATTCCCTTTATCTCTAATTTAGATAAAGCCCAGGTTAACTGTGTGGCTGCTTAAAAGCTCTCTTTTAAGCATTAAAATTATTCCTTTCAACCACAAATGATTAAAATTACCCCATTTATTAGTGACAACAGGGTTTTTAACTGAAAATCTCACTTAAGGAAGCCACACAATTATTGACAAATTACATAGTGCAACTAGAATAAAAATATTTCATAATATTTTTATTAGTAGAAAGAAATTATTTAACTATGCTGTGAATTCAACTAAAGCAGATCAGATTGCATGAGGCAGTAGAAATAACATTTTCAATTACTATTGCACTACTATGCTACACAATCCCATCTTTCATGGGTACACTGTTTTTGTCTTTATTGTACACAATGAAATACTACCACACACAATAATAGCATTGCAAGACAGGTCTAAATAAAAAAGAAAAAGGAATTTCAGTTTGACATTACAATAGTTTTTTGTCATTGTAACAACTCTAACATAATTCAAAAATGTTTTGAACACTGATCACCAAACTATTTTTAATGTTAGAACTATAGTTTTGATGGTATGTGCTGTTTTATATTACTCAATCCATTCACTATATCATTTCACCCTAGCCCTAACTGAATTTGATTAACAAGAGATGTGGCCAGTTAATAAAAGGGGAAATGTTCACTAAATAGCAGCAAAATAAATGTGACTGAAGATCTAACGAAGAATGTTAAGGAAAGACAGACATTTCACAACAACAGAACAATTAATATTCGATTTATTGAATTTTATTCATTTGTATTACTAAATGAATGTAAAGAATACCATACTCACTTTCCATGTATTCTATTGGGGAGAAGGTTTGATATCACTCATCACAGTAGGATATAAATACCTTAGTAAATCCAGAAAAAAATCATATTTTCTTTCTGTCTCTCACTAGGTGGGAGATTACTTGGCTTTTTGGTCTTATCTGTTGTATAGCTGAGGTAGAGTTTCTTTATAGTATTGAAGCTTTTTGCTGCACTGATGAAGTGCATAAATTAATTCAACACTGGAATCCACTACTGAGTCCATATTCTGGGTAGCACCCACTGGGGTTAGTAATTCCCCTTCTCCAGGGGATGGTAAGTGTTGATGATGATCATGCTCAAGACAGGTGTGTTAGCTTAGGTAGCTGATGTTGTTCCCATGGAGACTCTAGAAAATCACAGTTAAATCTTTAACATGGTTATATTGCATGCAGAGCAAAAAACGAGCCATCTAAGCTGGGCAGTAGGGACAGCAAGGATGCTTGGGCAAGCTCTTGAACTCTGCTTTCTTAGAACATGGAGGAAGCTATCGGTGCCAGAAAGAAGCACCTAACTCCTCTGAGGATTCACAGCTATGCATCCTCCTTTACAGGCTGACAACTGAATAAGGATATTTCAGGCATTTGCTACAGCAATGCTGCCCTCTTCCCTTCCCAGAGGCCAGCAGACAGAGCAATTAGAGCACATGTGCAAGGCATAGGTTCCCATCTTCTCCTCTGCCAGATGCAGAACACAGATTTAAAACAGAAGTGATTCCCCCATAAATACTGCATTAGTATTTTCAGTTATTTTCAGGTTCCTTTTATGAACCTGTTCTTGCTTTTAGAAATTGATATCTCTCAAAGGGCTGTCTACAGCACCAGGCTAGATTTACTTTTCTTTCCCCAAACCCACAAAAGTCTGTGAGAACTTAGGAATTCTGAATCCTGTTCCCAGCTAGTTCAGTCACCAAATCTTTTAGCAGCCTGCCAATTTCTGCCTTAACACTGCTTAAAATTTTACTTCCTCCTAGTAGGAGGCAGAACTTTCTTGCTCTAATGAGCTAGAAACCTTCATATTTCCAGACTGTGTTTACTCCTGTCTGCATTTACACTCAGTTGTGCTCATGTCAGTAGCATCTCCTTCACTGCCCACCATATTTGTGCTTGGCCTCCCTATGCTTTCTTAGTCCCTGTTCGGTTAGTTTAAACTATGTTGTCTTTCAGGTGAGCACAAGTTGGGTTCGAACAAATTGAAGTTTTTTCCTCTTCATCTTTTATTAAAAGCAAAGTAATAATTCCTTTTCTTTTTCCTGTTCCCACAGCTCCCCCTCCCGTTTCCATTTATTCAGGCCGATGGGAAAAGGCAGTAGCACCTGAAACAAATTCTCTTTCTCTGTCACAGTATGGAAGCCAGTGTAACAAGCAATCTGTCAATACACAGTGAGTTTAATTATGCTAATATTCAATTAGGCTCATAGACAATTGAGGAGCAAGGACACCAGGCCAAATCCAGGCCTTGTGTTCCCCTGTGAAACCATGAGGCCGAATTCTGTTTTCCCACATATGTAAATATTACTCTGGGTGAGATTTTGTATTGGTATGAGAGCAGAATTCACCCTCTGACCCAGCAATGTAGGCTCTCACACCTCTTGCAATTATTGCACATCTGTTCAAAAGAGAACTGACCTGTATGTGGACGAAGGTCTCTACAAGCTGATACATTCCCCCAGGAGAATGTCATGTCATGTCATGTCATGTCATGTCATGTCACGTCACATCACACTGGTGTGAGACACAGGTGCAGGGATGCTTTTATTGTAAGATCTGGTACAAGAACTGTGTTTTTTTTTAATTTAGCCTTTACTGTACAACCTAAAAATTCCAAGTAGCAAAAAGTTTTGATGGTTTCAATGTTTTATGTCATAATTTTCAAAGCCATGTGTATTTTCAAGTAGCAAGAACTAGAATATTGAAACAAATTTGAACAATTTCAAGCTAATATATATTTAAAATGTTATTTTTTAAATGCTGTAAATGTTGTTCTGAACGATTGATGTAAAAATATATTTGCTTCCAGTGCTTACAAGCAAATTTCTGTACCTCTAAGTAAATAAAATCACAGCATTCGAGATTTGTGCTTTTTACAAGCAACTGTTTATGACACAGTCTCCCATCTCATACAAGATGCTGGAGAAATAATTTGTATTAGTACATATAAACAGCTGTAAGGATGCAATTGCAATTCCTGGCTACGGCTGTTCTGCAAATCAGAATCTAAGTATCTATCACCTCAAAAAGTTAAACCTAGTTAATAAATGGACAAATCATTTTAGGACCCTGGTGTGCTTTAGACAAAAAAAAAAAAATCAACAAAACAAAACAAAAAAAGAAACAAAGAAACCCAACCAAACAAAAAAAACCCAACACAAACCAGGAGGAAAGAGAAAGGAACTGAATACATAAAAGACTCTAACTCAGTTGCAGACCTCCTCAAATTAATATAACTCCATCAGTCTCCATTTCTAAAGTTGAGAGCACTTCCTGTTGCATTATTTCTGGAGCCAGAGTGATTTCTGACAAGCTGCAGAGGACAGCAAAAGAACTAGCATCCAATTCAACAACAAACATATTAGAATATATAACATTCTTCCTTTTGTAAATAACTGCAGTCCATACCATCAGCTAAATGACATGCATCCGAATCCACATTACAGCACCAGTTTTATGTTTTGGTTCTATATGTTGGGTTTTTTTAAAAAGAAAAAAAAAAGTAATTTTTATAAGCAAAAATTGTTTATTCAAATCTATAACATATGTATGACAATCAGCCAGTGACTAATAATACTATTGCCAATGCTCTCCACTCCTATAGTTCAACTTCCTCATCCTCATCTATCTTGTAAGTACATCCCCAACATTGTCCCACCACCATACTTTGCAATACCTACACCAAGCTATCCAGCACAATGACTGTCCTATATTTCTCTTTATTATTTACTAGGTCTACACACATCTCATTAAGTCTCAACAACACATTTCCTCTAGCCTGCCCCACCTACTACAGCAAAAAAACCTTTTTCGGGATGCACTACTGGTCAACACTGTGCATATCAGCAGATAAATATGATGGAGTCACTTCATGGGGGGACAAGGAAAGGGCTACAGATGTCATTTATGCAGACTTATTTAAGGCCTTTGACAGGTCCCCACTACATCCTTCTCTCTAAATTAGAAAGATATGCATTTGATAGGTGGACTGCTTGATGGATGATGAATTGATTGGACAGTCACATCCAGACAGTAGTGATCAATGGCTCAGTGTCCCAACATCGGTGTCAAGTGGTGTCCCTCAGGTGCCTTTATTGGAACTGGCACTGTTCAATATCTCCATTAATGAGATGCACGAAGGGCTCAAATGCACCTTTGGCAAATTTGCAGGAGACACCTACCAGAGCAGTGTAGTTGACACACTTGAAGGACAGGATGAAATCCAGAGGGACCTGGACAAGCTCAAGAAACAGGCCTGTGGGAATTTCATGAGGTTCAACAAGACCAAGTGCAGAGTACTGTATCTGGATCATGGCAACCCCTGGTATCAGTCCAGACTAGGTGAATGGATCAAGAGCAGCCCTGCTGAGAAGGACTTGAGGGTGCTGCGGGATGAGAGACTGGGCGTGAGCTGTCAATGTACACTCACAGCCCAGAAAGCCAAATGCATCCTGGGCTGCATCAAAAGAAGCTTGGCCAGCAGGTTGAGAGAAGCGATTCTTTCCCACTACTTAGCTCTGGTGAGACCCCACCTGGATGCACCCAGGTCTGGGTTCCTCAGCCCAAAAGGGAATTGCACACAAGGAGTGGGATTCATTTCACCTAGAAGCAGCGAGCCTACTGGAAATTATACTGTTCTGCTTTTCTAGGTCTTGTATATAATCAAGAAGGAGAGGCAAGAACATCCACCAAACCATTCAACCCAGATGTCTAATTTCCTTTGAAACACATCATCTGTGTCTACTGCCTATAAAAGACAACTACCCTAAGGTAGGTGCACAGGTAACTGATATCAGGACATGAATTTTATGCTATGGCAGAAAAGTTTCCTCAAGACGTTGTGAGTCCCAGTGTAACTGACTCCTATTGAAATCAGTCTGAACTAGGATCCTTAGTACAAGGACCTCAAAGAATAAACATATATTTAGCTAAAATAAAGAAGAAGTTATAAAATTAAAACACCAAATATTGGGAAAGGTAGCTCCAGTACTACTATATTGTTTCAAAGAAATCCTTTCTTTACTTCGTAATGCATCCCATTTCATCCTATTGGGGAATAACCAGGCACAGGAATATAAAAGACCCTAGATGCACAGTGCAGAAAGGCAGACTTCAGAATTTTTTTTCTTTTTTGACTTGAGCCACTTATATATCATAAACAAAAGGCACTTACACATTCCCAGCCTTCCAGATGTTCTTGGCTTTCTTTGTGGGTTATTTTATTTGCTAAAAAGGACTTCTTGTTCAGGAGAAGCCTTTAGCATACTTAGTTGACAATTCTTCACTGTCTGATGGATATCATCCCTGTCTAATGAATACTAAGTACAAATGAATAAATTAATCTCTTTCATAAGTAATTAGAACACATAAGTAGCAATCATAGATTTAAATGTTAAAATATGGAACAGTTTTTGTGGTTACAGGACAATGCTTCTAGATTAAGGCCTGACATTAAATCTCCATTTACTATTTCAGGCTTATCATTTGTCAATAAAAAGCAAATAAATAATATTTCACTTCCCAAGTTAAGTAGAATTCATGAAGCTGAAGTAATACCAATTGCTTGTTCTCTCAAAAAGAAGTTTTTGCATAGAAGAGAAAGAAAAGGAATGTAAAATGGATAGAAAATAACTGTCACTCATTACACATTCAGTCTCTAAAAAATAGTAGGTTAATGATGGTAACCTATATAATGAAGATTTCCTCATAGACATGTGTACACTCTACACTTTTAGCTCCAGCTTCCACCTCAACACGGCAGAATATCTCACTGCCTTGCAGATGCCCAGGGAACAGTTGTCAGAGAGGGAAGGAAGCAGTTCTCAGCCTGATAAAAGCCATTTAACTGGGTGTCCTTTCAAGCAAAATTTGGACAGCCAGAAGGAAAGATTTGTTTCTCAGAGTAAAGAAAACAGACAGTCCCATCAGGAGAGCAACATATAAATGCCCGCAGCATTACATACTGCCAGACTAAGAAGCTGATGTTTTAAAATTATCTCTGTTGTCTTAATCTACCATAGGAAGGATCCTGCACCATGAAAGGATTTTTTGGTTGCAAATGGATCACAAATCACATAATGCCCACCAATGCAGCAGCTTGAAGGAGTGGGAAGTAGTCATCATATCATCAACAAGAAATTAAAAAACTACGAGTAGAGAAAAGGGGGGAAATGTTGAGAAGTATTTGTATTTTCCTCCTTGTAGGGTGCCCAAGTGGGAAATAGCAACTGAAAGTCACAAGAGAGAAATCACTGGCAACTTTTCTGACAGTGACATATGTACAGTTGAGCAATCTGCTACTCTCAGAGAAATGGACACGGGATTGACAAGTGACTGACATGAATATCTCTGGAATCATTGTGGCAGAGCAGTATAATAGGCATCAAGGAAGGATTTATTGCAGGGTGCTACTTAAAAAGAATAGGAAGGCTCTAGTATTGAAAAACTGCATCTCAGAATCTGAGGAGGTCAGTAGTTCTAGCAGCTTCCAAAATAAGCAACATTTATAGATTCTAGTCTCAGAGATTTTTAAGGCTTAAATGGACATTTCTCATCATCTTCGCTGCTTACCCACACAGTATGAGCTGTAGAATTCCACCTAATGACAACTTGTAGAATTGAAACATATGTAACTATTATATCTTCATTCACACTTCCCTTGACATGCTGTAGGTGTTCATAAAGCAATGGGAAATTAGATGAACAGAAAGTAAAGATACAGCCACTACGAATGGTAGTCACAGTGGTAGTCACAGTGCCAAGACTTTCACCAAACATGGGCAGTTTAACTGCTGAATTCCTATGTTTGATTTTAATGCATATTATAAAAACAGTGAAAAAAAGGCACAATATTGAACTACTCACAATACACATTACTGAGTCTTCATACAAAATATAGAGACTAATTTGAAACTCTCTGAGGGAAATGGGACGCTTTTCTTTCATTCCATGTAGATTTTTATCTATTATGTATACACTATATTTCAAATAGGCATGTATCTGCTATCTGTATTCTCGTATAGATGTATTATTTTCAAAAAAGGAATATTTTAAAAAGTACTACTCCAGTAGTAGTGCTACTCTGTACCAGCCAGAATTTCATCTGTGAACTCGAGGGAGACCTTAAAATTTACCAAGTGAAGGAGCATAAAAATTAATTTTCCATAATGATGGCTAGATAAAATGCAGGCACTTGGCCTAAAGTCAACTGCCTGCCTTTATGCCAAGTAACTATTTTATGACTTCAGAACAACATTTTTCACATGCAAAACTCCACTTTGGATCACTACGCATCACATAGTATTAGTCTTCACGTCATTCACCCAGGAAATACAACACGTACAGCCAACAGCAGATGTGGTATTCTGCCCCCACACCCTCTTCAATGAAAAACAACATTATAGTCTTCCATGCCACAGGTGGATTTTGTCCCCTTTTATTTTTCATTGTCTTTTACTACTTCAAATAAAACAATGGATTTGCACATATTATCTCATCTGAATAGATGTTTAAGATCTAAAAGCACAGATGGTATTGGAGGTGAGCCAACTTTCAGGCTTATTTTGTAGCTTAAAGCTCTTTAGCACAGCTGATCTGCATTCAGAAACAACCATTGGGCCCAAGAAGTGAAAGACCCAAAGTATTCGTGGGCATAGGCAAAGATTTTTGTCTCTGTGTAGGCTGATTTAAGATTTATGCTGCAACTTTGCCAAATTTCCAGCATGTGGTTGTACGCAATGCCACATCTGCTCTGACTGAACGGGAAGGAGGGAGATGCATGAAAATGGCTACTGCTGCAAAATCATGTTTTTCTGGAGCAGAATCAGAAACTGGCTGGAACAAGAGATCTGAATTTTAGAGGAAGGATATTCAAGTCAATGAAGGTAAAAATAAACATGCAAAGTGGCTTTATTGTTTGATATTTGTTGAACTTGTATGTGTCAAACATGAAACATTTCATTGGGTGAAATTATTTCTCTCTTAGAAAGACTCTCCTTTTGTTCTTTTTCATTTAATTTGCTGGCACCTTTACAATGACAAGCCCTTAGACAGTGTCCTCAGCACACACCTGTTGTAAGTTCAACTTTTTCTCAGAGGACATATAGTACAACCATTAAAAAGATGTGAAAAAGTACTAGAAAATATCCCTTTCTGTTTCTGTTACTACCATGAATTTTCTGAGAAATAAAATCTATATATATTCTCTCCTTATTCTTCTGTAAATTTTCTGCAATTTTCATTTCATTTGGAGGATCAAATAAGACTCTTCCAAGTAAAGGAAAGAAATGCACAAATAAACAACCTGTGTTCTAAATTGATCATAGTATTAAGTGTTAGAATACTAAAAGAAGGGGGGAGGGGAGAAGGAGAGAGTGAAAGAAAAGATTTCCCAGGGTGCAGAAAGCTGGGTAATTCGGTCAAGTGAACATAAAAACCTAGGGAAATTAATCCAGATTGATCACTTGAAGGACAGGTGGGTGCCTGTGTCTTATCAACTAATAAAAACATATAACTCATAGGGAAATTGTGATATTGAGTGAACAAAAAAGAGAAAAAAAGGAAGCACAAAAATGATGTTAAATTCAATCTTAATCAAAGACTTGGAATATAAATCCCTGTGTAACAAAATCCCCACAAATCCCACATAAGGAAATTGTTGTTCCAATGCCATTGTCTACATAGGAGAAACATGATGGTCCAACTATTTCTTTAGGCAGAACAGCCTCCCTAGTGAAAAAAGGATTCCAATAAAGAACAGAAACTCTTATCTTCACTCTATGCACCAACATATCCTCCCCTTCCACGCAGATAAAGGCCAACATAGTTACATGACTTCCTAATTCCAGATTTCTGAAGGCTCTACATCATATAATTTCATAGTTTTTAAACATTAATTTATGCACAAAGAAGTATACTTAATTGTGTTAAGAGAAATTCTTTCCTTATTAGTGTGCTAAATAGTGAAGCTATTGGAAATTTATGTGGGCCTAGAAACCAAAGTTCATTTTTGGTTTTTGTTTCAAATTAATCAGGTTTACACACCTAAATGCACAGGACAGTGCACAGAAAAAAAAACCCAAGGGCAGAATAATTTTTGCTCACAACTCAGGAATTTTGAATTCTATAAAATATTAGTATAAAACTGAAAAAAACCCTGCTATAATTTATCTCGTGGATCTAATTACTCTTTTCTCCACATTGACACCACAATTTTCATACCATTTCTTTCTCTGCCCTCATGTGTTAACATTGCTGCTTTGATCTGAGAAATAGCTGACTAATATCTCTTTGCATTTCATGAATTTTCTACTGATTCTTAAATGTCAATTAAATGTGTTTTCAGCCTCACCTGTATTTTTCAGCTTCCCCATCAATATCATGTTTTTTCCAGCCTATAATAATTCGATTTTGGAACACATTTTCACATGTAATGCTTTCATACAAAATGCAATCTATTGCATTTCAATGATATTTAAGAAATGTGCAACAAGTCATCTGTAGCTAACTTTTATCTGCTTAGTTAAGCATATGTCAAATCATTCATTTTTATCTCAACTTCATAAATTTGGTATAATAAAGCTGCTGAAATGTATGTTCTTATATCAACTGTACACCAAATAACTTGTAGATCAAATGTACAAAGAGAACGGAATTCAAGGGATGCATTTGTTATGTCACCACAGATCAGTCAATAATGCAGATGTCTAATTATGTTATTAGATTTAGCATGCAGATGCCACACAGGATTAACTTAACTACAAAATGGATTTAAAAATCAATCCTGCAAAAGGTAAACTTTTATTATGGGGCTGTTCAATACCTTTTTCAAATATTGAAAATAAAGAAATCAAGTATTTAAGATAACACTAAATGCAAATTAATGGAGAAATACTTTGTGTATGTGTGTGTGTGCCTTCTTAACAGACTGATAGATCAAATTTATAGTCCATTACTTTTCTAGTAGATAGCAGTAATAGTGAAGATAATGCAGAATTCTAATTGTATCTGGGATAGGTTATAAGGAAAAGCAAATGATTTTGTACTAAATGCAGCCTTCTCTAAAGAAAAGCAAAATCCCAGTTGGACAAGAAAAGGTTCCATGTTTTTGTGATAATGACGTAGAGACTATGCATGGTAATGCTGATTAAAACATCAAAGAGCTATTTCAAGACATGTAATTCAGTCATAAACTGAAATCATAATTTGTCTAAACTTCAATAATCATCAAGAAAACAATAAAATAAATTGATAGATTTCCTATTGGTATTTCAAAATGACCAGGGAAATCTTCAAACCCTGATCAGAATTTGAACCCAACCAATTACAAAAACAGATTGGTGAAATCAAGGGTCCCCATTTTATTAACAGATACTGAAAAAAGGGCTTCAAAATTCTAAAGTAAAAAGATGCTTCACTGAGAGAAAAATCAAGCAACTTTCTATACACCTGATGTACCAAATCCAAAACCTATTAGAAGTTAGAGGGAAAACACACTGATCTCAGTGTGCTTTAGATCAAGTACTATCAGGCTCCCCCAACAATCATAAAAGAATTATTTAACAATTATCTTAAACTAAGAGCACTAGAGTGAATGGTGCATGGCTATTGCTCCGGTATGAGCAGTGCAGGACTGTGACCTTGAATAAGACAGTATGAAATGTCTTCACAGACCCAGCTATTAAAACCACAACTGGTTCCTAGATGCCTATTTGACTAGTCAGAGAAGACTTACTTTCTTTCTGTCCTTGATCATCCCACAAAACGGAATCCAGTGAACATATCACCTGGGTACAAAATCTACCTCAAGAATATTTCAAAATAACAGAAATTGTATTTTTGCTGAAAATAGGACTAATGCTAACACTATTTTGGGTCAACTAGAGCCTTGGCTGAGTTCTCTGACGCAGAAAAGTATTCACTTGTAGCACAGAAAGCCAGCTTCATCCTGGGCTGCACTAAAATAATTGCGGTCAGCAGATCAAGGGAGGTAATTTACCCCCTCTACTCTGCCCTCATGAGATGCCACCTGGAGTACTTGGTCCAGGTCTGGAGTCCCCAGCACAAGAAGGACATGGACCTGTCAGAACAAGTCCAGAGGAGGCCACAGAGATGATCGGAAAGCTGGAACACCTCTCCTGTCCTCGCTGTTAATCACTGAAATCCAGAGTGTGGAGGAAATAGTATTGCAGTTCATGGTTGTTTACGCTCACTTCTAGGCGACCTATAGAAAGGAGATATTTGTTTCTCTGCAAGGGTGTAAATCCTAAGCTCCAAACAAGTTCGCAGCAGATTTCGGTTCATTTCAGTACCCCAGTACAAAAAGCCTGTTTAATAATAACTTATTCATGTTCTAATTGTTAATGTTTCCTTGTTAAATGTGATTGTCTTCATTCCTTATATTCTTTGCATACCTTTTTTTAAAAATGCTTTCTTTTTTATTTCTTATAAAAAAGAAATGGAAACCAAATAAACAAATCTTATTGAGATACGCAATTGTTGCTTACTGAAAATCCCACAGAAGTACAGTTCCCTACAAAAGCATCTGCTCTTGAAGCAGAATTTTATTTTTTTGAAGAGCACACTGACTTGACAAAATTTTCAAAGAGAAGCTTTGAAATAAAATATGACTGTCATTCCTTTTTGAGCCTAAGTGGTTAATTTCAATCTTATATTAACCTTAATATAAACTGTATACTCATTACTGTAAGTGTCAAAAAGAATCAAAATTATATGTTTGAAACACATTTTAACCAATCTAATTCAAAAAGTAACACTGTCAAAGAACATGCTGCAAGATCACTAAGCTGAGAGGGGAGTGGAGATTCCTGTTTCCCTTTGATTCACAATGTAATTAATTTTTAGAATGTCAGAATTTCTCTCCACACTGAAATGCCAGGTCTTGACCAGATGGGCTGATTAGGGCAACAATATTTATTTCTGCAGTTTGCTGTCTGATTTTCCTGTCTTTTGAGTGTCAGAGCAAAACATTCAGGATAAATGACCAGTAAAGGTCATTCAAAATGAGTTAATGTTTAAAAAAAAAAAAACCTACAAAGTTATCACTGAGAAACTGCTTCTTCTATAGTGACATCAGTTGCATGTTTACCTTGACTTCTACTCATGCACAACCACACTCTCACCAATATGGAGCTGGACACTGGCCAACACAAGAAACACATAACTGCATAAAAGGACCTGTTACCACTTGGTACACAATAAGTACTGCCAGATGTGCACATCTTGTAAATTTATTTCAGAATGTAGATTTTTGCCAAATTTATGAATTTGAAAAAAAAAATCTTAAAAGAAAAGGGTTTTTTTCTGTTGAACTTAACAGCTAATATACTGATGGCCAGAACTAATACTCAGTGGTGTGTTAGATTATTTTATTTTCCAATGCAGATATATTCAGAGTAGCAAAAAATGCTGATACAGCTAAGATGCACAAAGGAAAGCTGTGCTGTTTATAACCGGGAAAACCACGGGCGCTGTGGGAGAGGTATCTTGTCCCTGCAGCTGAGTACTAGCACTTTCAGTGTGAGGACACCAACACACCTTGCACCCATGTGCAGAGATGAGATGGAGCTTAAGACCTGCCCAGCTGCATCTGCACTACCACTAAAGTGGTGAAATCAAAGCCACCTCTGAGTTGTTCTATTTGGAGCACCTCTGATTTGTTCTATTTGGAGCACCTCTGTGAACTGGTCAGTCCCTGCTGCCACGGGAAATTGGGTCCAGGGAGTGGTTTCTGACAAAGGTTTATGAGGAGACTAAGCCAACCAACATAAGTAATTCTCCTTCCATCAGAAAATAGACAAATACTGTGTGGACAGCTGTTTAATGAGCTCAGGACAAAGTACCATCCATCTTACTTTTATGGACAGACCAACCCCAACTTACTACTTCTCCCAAGTACTAAAAATATATTTTTCTGGTCAAAGCTTTATTTTTCCTAAGACAAAACAGGATTTTTAAATTCCCCAAACTGTAATCCTCCTTCAACATGTCAGGATTGCCATGTTATCTAGCACATCCTATCAGCATGTTATGCTTAAACCAGAGTGTTGGGAAGCAAGTCATAAATTTCTTTCCTCCTTTTCTTCTCCCACCATTCTGCTGCTCCTGCTTGTACCAGGTACAAATTTTCTCAGTCCTCCAGCTCTGGCTCACTAACCAGTGCTATCTGATGCCTCCTTACTGCCATAGAAATGCTATTTTAAACTGTCCCTAAGACAGTGGCTGCATGTTAAGCTGACACCACTGAATTTATAATCCCTGGCAGAAGCCTAAACAGTTCTTACTAGCTGATACAAAACACAGTAGCTGTCAAAGCACACTATGAACTTTTTATCAGAAATCATCCTAAAACCATAGCACAGGGAGGGCCAAACACTCGAGCTCTTTATACAGACTTACTGGATATTTTGCAGATCTAAATCATCTAAACTGACATCCTTAGCCTTGGTATAATAATAATAATAATAATAATAATAATAAAGTCTACTTTAAGTCTACTTTAAAGTCTTCTAAACAAGGAAATATAGTTGTCATAGGAAAATCCAGCCTTAACAGTATTCTGAAGTACCTATCTGTCTCTTGAGCTCTCTTAACCCAGCTCTCCTGAAACCTGGCACTTTCGGAGCATCAGTACTTCATTGAGCCACAGTCACACCTATGGAGGTGAAAAATTACATGTGCACATTACAGGAAAGCTTAATGGTAAAAGCATTTCCTGTAGCTGACAAATAAAAGTCAGATGGTTTAGAGCTCATCCTCCCACTCCCACAACCACACACACAAGGAAAGCTCCTTTGAACTTCAAGTTCTATCCTTGATGAGAATGTTCCTCATGTCCCATATTAAAATGGTGCCAAATTACAACCAGGAATACAAGAGGATACAAGAGAGGACACAACTAGGTGATATCTGCCTAGCATGATAGAGAGGAAACATGAGTTCTGCCCCAAGCGTTTCACAAAATTAATACTCCATCCAAGCCAGGATGCAAGTCTAGCTCTCCCTGCTTTTACCTGCTGGAAGAATAGGAGCATTCTTCCCAGCCCATGGTGATTAGGGTTTTCTAACAGAAATCAAGATTACAGGGTTCAAATCTCTTCAGACTTAGAGATAATGTTTCCCTTTTCCAGAGTAATACCAGTGCTGTGATTACTTGGCAATTATAGCTACCACACATTCTGAATTGATTCAGGTCTGTCAGCACTTGCTGGACACCTCAGTTCAGCTAACGGGTACTGGATCAAACTCCTGGGGACACTTGGACAAAGAGGTAGCTTGCACTAGAGGAGAATGCCTCACTCACCTGCTTAGGATTCATCTGAATATGGATGATAGCGTAAATATATCTGCTAAGGGAGATTTCATGTCAGCTGGCAAAGCACCTACCATGTGTACCAACAATGAGAAGCCCAAAACACCCCCATGACCCCTCTTTACTCAGGGTGGCAAAGTATTGGCAGCTGGCCTGCCCCCTGAGCCTGAGGAAGACAAACCAGTTGGGACTCAAAGGCAGGACAGGCACAGCACTGGGAATGTTAACACTGCCTTGGCACCCTAACAACCTGGGGTGGTGTGTTAACCAGTCTGCAGTTTAGCTAACATTCAAACAACCTGTTTAACAGTGTTATAATAATTTTCAACTAGCAATGGAAGAGAATGCATTCCATGTCCCAAAGAGACTATCTCACTGCCATTTTCCTTGCTTTACATACAAATTACCAGGATACAGATATAAAAGCATATTCTCTCTTTCCAAAATGTCTCGTACTGAGCTTAGGTCTGTTTAAGGACAAGCATTTACTTTTGCACTGTTATTTACATGAATTTCTCATCTTTTAATTACAGTTGGGTAATCCACAGAAAAAGCTGCCCTCTTCCTTTTAAGTAATGACTGGGTACAGGAATTATTCGTGGGTTACTGAACACATCTCTAGTCATTAGTCTACCTTCGTTTCAGAAGAGATTGATTACATTAACAATCCAACCATCACGAGAGACCCAGAGATTTAGTAGTCTTTTATTTTTCAAATAAAAAACCCACACCACAAAATAAAGTAAATGTAAAAACATGCATTCTGGTTTTTGTACAGGAGTACTATCTTGAAGGATCTCTGAAGAATACAAATGTGTCCTTAATATCAACTTGTGTCACCAAAAACACAGCAAACAATTCTATGTACTTATATATGCAATCTCTGTAAGTAAAAAAATGAAAGGAAAATCACAGTCACAGTGCAAAGGAACATACTGAATTTAAGAACAGTTCATTGATTTGTTTCATATATGCCTTTCTCTTTTTCATTGCTGTTTAGTGTCTTGTATACCAAGGTGGAAATGCCCATATCTGCAGCAAGTGACAAGTTTCACTTTAATATATGGTTTATTCACCGACCTAAAACACACTTCTTTATTTCTTATATTAAAGACATGGGTGATATCAACAATTTTCTACCATTACTCTTTTGGAATACTCTTGTTCTCCTGTGCAGCCTTCTATTCAAGAGTTTCACCTCTATCACACTGGGGTTAACACAACAGGTTGTTTTTAACCCTGTGTATCACTAAGTCAATTCTGCTGTCTTCATGATGAAATACATGAAATACAGGGATTGTGAAAGCATTAACAAACTGGTAAGATAACTGATAAACTGTGGGAATCTTTCCTTTTCTTGCAAGCTTCCCAATTCCCCACAGTTTCTTCTCACACTGAACTGGCCCATTTGCAGCACATAGAGATTCCATTCTCCCAGATCAGCCTGCTTAAGCATTATCTTTTCAATTCATTTTGTAAATTTTCATTAGAACTGATGAACTTATTTGGTGCCAATAACTTACTGGTTGGATTTGGCCCTTTGTCTATCAATGACATCCAGGAACAAAAAGTGACCTTTATGGATTTATTACATATGATTTTCACTCTAAATAGTAGGATTTTTCAAATTGTCTTTTAGTGTTCTTCATTATGTCATCAGTGTTTTAGCAGGACTCATAACCTTACATAACATCTTTTTCTAGAAGTTGGATCATGACCAATGACAAGAGAATCTCTAACTTTAAATGCCCATTTAAATTAATTTCTTTAGGGTATATTTGCTATCTGTATTGTATGAACAATGAGTTTCCTTAATGCTTAACTTTTTAGGTCCCTAAAAATTGAGAGTAAAGAATGTATGGGATGAACAAACTCTTTACATATGTTACAGAAAGCTGGAGAAGCTGTAATCTAAAATAAACCATTTAAAAAAAAAAAAAAAGAATGTTTTCTTAATTGGTATTTGTAGTCACAGTCAAAATCTTTTAGAAGGTTACTCAGGACTTTTACAGATAGAATCGTGTATAAATTTGACCCTTTGATAAGGAAATCAAATCCTCTATGCCACTGATATGGAGAAGATAAGGTCACTGGATTTTGTTATGATTTGACTGAAGGCTACAGCACTGCTGCCTTCTCAGAAATTGGTGAATGGTAGGAAAGGGCTGTCCTGGAGCAGGTAAGTGGTTATCATGGACCAGTCTCCTCTCTTTCAACATGTGTGACACACCTCTAAAAAGAATAGCTGTTTGT
The DNA here is from genome assembly GCA_035583185.1 of Anabacerthia variegaticeps. Taxonomy (NCBI): domain Eukaryota; kingdom Metazoa; phylum Chordata; class Aves; order Passeriformes; family Furnariidae; genus Anabacerthia; species Anabacerthia variegaticeps. Next base: position 97,550,237 of record JAWWEW010000112.1, on the reverse strand, counting down.
TAGATTGAATATGTTGTTAGAGGGATCATCAATTAAGTATTTTAAAGGATTGTATATGTTACCTTACTATAATAATAGTTAAATATCTTCCTGATATTGAACCTGTAGCCTCAAGGAACAAAAATCTGTCAAATCCATCCTCCAGAATTTTAAAGAGTCCACATTGATAGAGCACTCAGCTGAACACTGAATACTTTATTTTTAAAAGATCAGGAGAACCATGAGAATTCAACACTAAAAAGAAATTTTCCTAAAGCATATAGCCATTCAAACATTGCAATCAGGAATCAATCAGAAAATTAATAAATCATTAAAAGCCATCATGGTAACATGGGGAACTTTAGTTTGGCTTTCTGTGGGACGTCTCACCAACTCAAAAGCAAAAATGTTCACAGATGTTAGCTAAGTGTGAGTTACAGCAGACATGTTGCATATAACTTCACAATCATGCTAACGTTGTTGTGGCTGTGAAGAAAGAGAACAACATTATGTCATGAACAAGAAATCTGATCAAAAGTGCACAGACATTTCAATATACCGTGGTCTGAGTTAAACATTATTATACCCTGAACACATTGAGGTGCAGAGCTTTCCCTATTTCTTTGTGTATTATGCAAGCTAGGCAGATGTTTATGCAACTCTCAATGGCTATCCTTAGATTTGAAGAGAATATTTTAACAGTTTTTACTTCCAGGTTGCTTAAGTATTTGTCTTGTATAATTGCAGCAGATTTTATTATTGTAGTTACGGTGGCCAAGGTGACTTATAGAATCAGAGGCCTCTGAACAAGGCATCTTTCAAAAGAATGCACTTAGACTGGTCAATAGGAGAAGTTTTATATATGGTTTCACTGGAGCCAGACCACCTTTGAGAACAGTGAACTTTGGGTTTAAATTTTTGCCCCCTAGAAAGCAGCAAGGTCTGATTCTTAACAATGCGGAATGAGAAATGAGAGGTCAACTTACAAAGTCTATAAATTCAAAAGGTCCAATTAGACAAAAATTACAATGAATTAAAGTTTTTAAAGGAGAAATAAATACAATTTAGAATGAAGAGTATTATGAAACTCAGCAGGGAAAGTGATCAGGAAGACTAGCTTATCAAAAACCCTAGCATAGAACAGAGAACAGCCTAATATACCAAAGTTGAGAAGCAGCATGCTGCAAATTAGGCAATGTTCTTCATATCTCTTAGCATAAGCTGAACTGCCTTAAGAATAAATTCACAGGCATTTAGCCTGAGTATTTTAGTGTCTCTCTCCTATGGCATGAGGATATTAATATACAAGTCTTAAACCACAGTTTTAAGAAATTAAGTTTGCTAAGGGACCACATGCTTTATCAGCTAATTTACCATTTCTGAAGATCCATATTATTAATGAAAACAGACAACACTGGTGCCTTTACCAATTTCTGAGCAGACAGAAATCATTCTTTGTTGGGGTGAAAATTTAATTTTAAAACAAACTAGTATGTGTGTTTATCTGGTAAGAGAAGTGTAACTGTTCATTTCCACGCTGTAAGCTGCACAAATTTTACAGGAAAATACTTAGTTAAAACAGTTAGTAATGAGTTTAGAAACACATTTCACCTTTACCATTTTTGTCATCACTACTATACCAACAGTATAAGCCACTGTGCTCTTAAAATGTAGATACCTGCATAGATTTAAATACTTCAGCCTTGTTGGGAGATTTCTAAGTCATAGATTCTGGAAGCAGCACAGCTGCCTTAGGTCTGATTGAGCGTTACACAGTCGCCCAGTGACAAATATCTCAAGAGCATTATTTCAGAATATGCTGCTCTGTACAAGAAATTCCGGTTTATGCCTCAACAACACGTGAAATCTTCATATATGTTCTTAAACTCAAGGCTAATTGCCCCAATATTATTTACATTTTTACTTTCAGGTTTTTTTTTTTTACATTAAAACAAAAATTAAAAGCCATATATGTATTTCCTTTTCCCAGGTTCCTCTCTTTTGAGCACACTATAAAAAAAATTTCAGAATCCTCTGAATAAAGTGCAGCACAGTTTCTGCTCTGAAGCTTTGCATTTTTTTCCCTCTTCTCAACAGCCAGTATTATCTTCCCTGAGCTTCTGAAACATCAATCCTTCCTGATATGAAATTATGACTTTCTCTTTGGCTGAAGTCCCTGGTATGTGAGAATTCTTCCTCAGTTTCTCCCCCGTCACATTTCCACAGTGTAATACACTTAGGTTTGTGCTGCCCCTAGGAAGTTTCTTTCTCTAGATTCCAACAGAAAGGTTGGAGAAGACTTGTTTCCCTAGGCTTTAGCATGCCAAGGAGTTTCCAGCACAGTAGGATCTTCTGGATTCAATAATTAACCACTGTTCCAGCCCTAGAGATTTAATCATCATGCACTCATATGTATTTCTCTCTATCCCGCACTTTCAGGAAACAAATCTCTGCAACAAATTTAGTTCCTTAAATTCATATAGCAAATAGCACAAAAATGAACAATTATGTTGAAGTATTTATAGAATTTCAATGAAGTAAAGTTAAAACCTCTTAAGTCTGCAGCAGGGCAGACTCTGAAGTCTCATTTTATAAAAGTCTTTGATTTATGTCAACTGAAGGTTTTGTCCATATTTAAACAGTTAAATGGGAGATGGAACAGATGACTATATTGTTAAATGAAAGAAAGGAGCACAGCTAACCCAGCCAATGCCAGATAACAAAAATCCATATTCCCCTTGTAGCTTTGAGACAGAAGAATAAAAGAAAAATATCTCTCAGTGGAAGGGCACTGTCTGGTAGCAATACCTTACCCCAGTATATTAGCATAGCTTGTGGAAGGCACTCATCAATGAAAACCCATTGTCTGCTTCTGATACATCACTTCAGGGTCTTTCCAATTGAATGAATATGTTGCTGACAACAACAAATATTTCTCTTTTTTCTTTCTTCAATCAACTTCCATAATGAAAAATTTCATCCAGCTTTCAAACAGTTTCTCAAATATTTACTGCTCATCCTTGGAAGACTAACTGGTTTTAGTCACTGCTTCTGCATGTTGTCTATTCCATAATACAAGTAATGGTACGTGACTATATATTCTATGAAAAGCTTGAAAAAGTAACAAACAAAGGTTTTCCCAAGATGGAGGGAAACGTTAAAAAAAAGTGAAAGGTCAGGACAAGATACGCGCTCAGGATCTGTAGCTCAGACAGACACAGCTGTCTTGGCAGATTTGCCTTGCATTTCCTGCAGCCTTCAGGACAGCACTGGCAACTTTCAGGACAACCAAATAGCTAAGCACATATAAAAATGGGGTTTAAGCAGCAGAAACATCTAAGTAAATGACAGCACCAAAAGTTTTGTGCCACTACAAGGCAATGTAGGGTTTGTATCACTGGTGAATTACACAGTATTGTTGGACAACTGCTTTGTCCATGTCTTTACAGAAGAAGAGGGTGGTCATGAAGCAATTGGGAATCAATATCCTTTGGGTCATTAGAGAAGAAGTATACATAGGAAAGAATTGGCTGTAGAAGTATTAGATGTACTTAAAGTAGATAAAGCTGCAGGACTACATAATATGCATCAATAAACATTATCAGATGTGTTCTAGGAAACTGGTAAACCTTTAAATTATATTTATAAAAGTTCAGTAGCTTCAAAGGAGATTAAAGAGGAAACCAATTCCCTTGTTTTTAAAAGATAAAGAAACAACACCAGAAACTAAATAAGATGATTTAATATAAGAACTGTTATAGAGAGAAATAATCTTAAGAAATAGCTTAGAGAATAAGAAGCCATATCAAAAAGCATAAGAAACTCTTTTAAGGGAATTGAGAAATAGATGTTTGTTATTACATTATTCATTCATGAGATTGGAAGCTGGAGCTGCTTGTGCTTTTTTTGGTTTAGTTTGGTTTGGTCTTGGTTTTTTGGTTGGTTGGTTTCTGGTTTTTTGGGGTTTTTTTCACAATACACAAAGGGTTGGTAAGCAAGGACAGTGAGATAAGGGCTATGTGGTTTATATCAGTCTGGGGCATCTTAGTCACAGCATATTGAAGAGAAACTGTATGGAGTCTAGGATTTCAGATGTCCATAATGGGAGGGGTTTGTTCCTGAATAAAAAAGGATAATAATTAAAAAAAAAAAAGAATAACAAAAAAGAATTAAAAAAAAAAAAAGCAAGATAGTTCTAATTTTACAGACAAATTACACGGTTCAGAGCAAGAGATTGAGACCACAAGTCCCTCTACTGGTATCAAGCATGAAGCTAAAAAATTATGTGTGATAAATTTCTTTCTTCTTGAATCCACTCTGGCCTGTGGAGGTAAGCCTCACAGTACTGTAGGTAGGGCTCTGCTTCACCTAGGAGCAAACTACAGAGAGATGATTTTATTCCCTAATTTTAATACATCATGTCAGAACTGATAGAATCTGGCAGATTCAATGTACTGCCACCAATAGCCAAATTTGCAGAAAAAAAAAGAAGTAATGAACTGAGCACCAGCGTGCTCTTTATTTGCACAGTAGTTACTTTTACTTCCATGTGCTTTATTTGGAGAGTAGTCAGTCATCACAATTTGGCTTAGATGAGGAAAGGTTTAACTAGGAGAAATGAGATTTATTTCATTTAAAGAACACAGTCAGTCTCAGGAAGCCTGTATTGGGAGAAGCAGTGGAAAGATGGATGAAAAATGCTATCATCAAAACAAAAGGAGAGGACCACAACCTAAACAGAGTTTTTCACACGTGATGCAGCAGACTGATGACTCTTACGACTAGTGTTTTAAGAAATAAGATAGGTAAGTATAAATTAAAATTTAGGCCTAATTTGTTACAGTTATTAATGAGAAACACAGCATTAACTAGTAGCAGAATGGCTGGTGATTGGGAGAAAAAGCAGAAGTAAAAGTTTGAGATCCAAAGCATTGCCCATAAGTTCAAAGCCACAGAGTGTTTATTAATAAGACTCGTGTCTATCTCGACAGCAACATATTATTTGTGAAAAAGAAATTCAAGGAAAATGGAAAATACCTGCATCTTCATTGAAAGTCCTGACACTAGATTGAACTTTTTCTATCAGTACTTGAAAAATTCTATTCTGACCAATTAAAAGGTCTGTAATATCAATAATGAACTGTGTTTTCTCTTACAGTTTTATTGGAAGTGATGTTCAATTCCAAATAACTTTTTTCTCAATATATTCCTTCCTGCACTGTAAAATAGGAGATACAAAAACTTCCTCTGAATACAGACATTTCAAGCCTATAAATCACTAACTACTGTATCTATATAGTGAGATAAGAAATTGAATATAATGAAATGAAAATATATTTCTCAGAATTTTATGTTATACTATGCTCAGTATTTTCAGTATATGGTTCCTATGCCTAACTACAAACTTAAATATCTTATCTCTATACACCATATGGAAAAGTTATCACTTCAGAGGGCATGACTGATGCACCTATTGCACAGTGAATGGTAACTGCAGGTTTCTACAGTATTCATTATTTAAATGACCAGCAATATCAGGGGTCAAATATTAACATTTTGCTCATATTCCGTGTTTCCTTAGGCAAACACCAGCAACATCAAGTCATGTCATATTAAAATGAACTTTTAACAAAAATACTATTAATATGTTTTAACACACACTCAACTTCTGCTTATAAAACATGGGGTATATTCACATTAGCAAGGTTATAAGAACTATAGTTTCATTTAAAACTTCTTCCTGCTCTTTGATGTTGCAGAATCACCAACTGCTCCTTTGAAATGCAACAGCAGCAGCTGAACCAAATCACTCTCAATCGACAGGAGTGATAACCCACTCAATCTCCTGTCCCACGGTTGACCTCAGTCTGGTTTTGATCAGAACTAGTTCGGGTAAAAGAGCATTCACCTTCACAGTCTGACAAGGAGAGTCAGGTAAATTGAAAGCTAATTATGTCAGCATTTCAATATTGTATAGCTGTTACAAATATCTATACGATCAGCATTACATAAAGCAGATTGTATGGTATCTGAACTTTCAGTTGATAAGCAATTGATCAGAGATTAATATTTTAATATACAGGTAAACAAATTCATCAGCATACAGACTTATTTATTTTTTTTCATATCCCAGGTTATAAATTGACAGCAGCTTTCACACCAATGGTATCAAATATATGATCAATGCTTGTGAGAAATTCAAAGTGACTTTAGATAGCAATGTGCTAAGCTACTCTACTCTGCTGACTGTTACAAGATTGTGGATTTGGATATGCATTTTAATTTGACCTTTCACAGGCACATTATTCTTTTACCAGTGGTTTTCATCTTTCCTGTGCCTGCTCTGGATTCTGAAGTAACCCAGTCTAAATTTAGGATTTGGTATTACCTAAATTCACCACTATTTCCCAGGAGTTAAAAGATTCTTAGGAGGGGATGTCTAATCAAAATATGTGAATACATGGCTAAATAAAAAATTATGTTACAAACAAGTTCGTCTTGGAAAGGCTTAAGAACCCCAGTTTCAGTAGACTGATATTGGAAAATGTATTTTTCTGCACAAAACTGGGGGCATTCTATCCAGGCTACAAATATACACCATTTGTTTCTCTGAAATTTTGACATAAATAGCTTTTAATTTAGCTGACTCTTTGGAACAATATATTCCAGTTTCAAAGGTCTAAAACTTAGCACATGAAAACTGTGTTTCCAGAAGCACATCACATAGACCATTTAGTTTGGAATAAATCAATTTGGTCATATGGGGTATGGCATTATACTAGTACTAATTTTTTTTTCATTCTCTGCCATCCACCAATAGAAACTAGATTTCAAAGACAAATAGAGCACATCTGAGGCATTCATTATGACCAGGTATCCCTACTGCTTTTGGATGGAGTTGCCCTGCTGTAATGATCCAGCAGAATTTTGCTAACTTAGGCAGACTGCTACACTGCCTTGGTGATTGGAGGAAGTTTTCCTGCAAATACAGATTCTAGTTTACATAATATATTTAGAAGCTGTCACAGTCAGCTCTGACTGATGTATGCAATGTATGCATGGTTGCATACAAATACTGTAACCAGGAAAAACTAGCAGAAAAATATCACTCAGAAATCAAATCAGAAATAACATCTAACAAAGACCCTAATACATATTTTAATGACCTGTCCCAAGACCAAATCTTCTACGTCTGTCTCGTATCTGGGAGACTTTTGCGTAGCCCTTTTCTAAAGACCTCCAATGGTGAAGACTTGATAGTTTCTTCCAGGGAATATGTTGCAGCACTTCCTATGTCTGATTTAAACCTTTCTTGCTTCAGTTTAAGCCCTCTGTTCCTCATCTCTTCCACCTCTGGCTAACCAATGGACAGCTCTTTACTGACAATGCTGGTGACGCAAATAGGAGAGAACTGGGCCCAGGAGGAGATGCTGGTTTAGAACCAGACCAATTACAGGATGTGGAGGCAGGGATGGTACATCTCTGAGGCAGAACATGACCTTTGTTCTGTCAATTCTGTTAAAGAAAAAACAGTCTTGTGGTATGTAAATTTGTTGAGTTTGTGTTTAGAGGGTGGAGTGTGTCTTTCACAACAGTACATTTGTAAATTTGCACTCTTCTGTCATGAAGAATCTTGAGCAGATATGGATACACTCATGTCTATCCCGATGATGAGAAAAAATACAGAAATAAGTACAGAAATACAAAAATAAGCATAAATGAACTGAGGTTTAACCAAACCAAGGAATATATATAAAAGTATTTTAGTTAGGTTATTTTTTTAATTCATATAGCAGACATATCAGTCAGTATCACAAGCCTTATGGAAGGTGATTTATGAATTCTGCTCCTTGCTCTTTTAGTGCAATAAGTTCTACACTGCTGTGAAAGGAAAGGTTATTGTCTTAGTAACAAATGAAAGCTTAATTTGCCTTAAACAAATTCTTGCTGCTCTTAATTATCTTCATATCTCTCCAGGTGCTTACCAAAACATTGATTACATATGACAGTTGAAGTTATAGTAGTTCATCTATTAATTTCCCCACTCCTCCCTTCCTTCTTTCCTTTTGGCAATACATTTACCATTTCCTAGCTTTCCAATATTTTAGCTGTCTTATACAAATCCAGTATAACTTCTGATTTTCATGAGACTTCCTCAGTTAGCCTTTGGAAGAAGTCTTTTAGGCCCAGTGATTCAAAAGTATACTAGTAACTCGATTTCTTTATAACAGCTCTGAAAGAGACAAAAACAAAGGTAGGTTTGGGAAAGCATTAGACTAAAAGTCTAGAGTATACAGCAGATCTTTCCTTTGATTACAAACCAAGAAGCTGTGGGCCATCAGACACTTTCTCTTCTGAAAATATTTTGTTAATATTCTATCACTGAGGTTTCTTTAGAAGCTTCTCAGAAGAATACAAATTCCTTAGACTTACAAGTATTTCAGCCTATACAAATTCACATCTGCCATTTATGTTGTGACATTTCTTACATGTGATGGCAAAATACCCTAGCAAAGACGTCTTAACTGAGGTTAAAAGCAATTAATTATTAGACAGGCTGGCAGGTCTTATGGAAAAGTAGAAAAGCTGAAATAAGACAAAAAAGAAGCAGGTATTTCTGATAGTTCTTATATGCAGAGTAGTTTATGATTTTTACACCACAAACTGTTCTAGGAAAGATTTTCAAAGAATTATGATGCTTACAAGGAACAGAAAGTAATCGTAAAGGTATAAGACAGTTGTAATTTCTTTTTTCCTTAAATTTCATAAATTCTTATACTGATTAATGTTGTGTGCTATGAACAAGTACAGCCTTTAAAAGAAAGCATTCTGTCCATGGTGTATTGGCCTAAAAACATCAGATACTCAAAGATCTTTTACCATCAAAATTATTAGAAATTTTATTTCAAAAAAACCTTACAATCTCTCCTTTTTTTTGTTTTTTTTTTTAGCTCTAAGCTTAATGTTCAATAAACAGAGAGACTGGGAAAGCCAACTCAGACAGAAGCACCCAGATAGATGCAGTGAAATTCAATGCTACAGAAAGATTCTGTTTTCCAGACATCAGTGAGAAAAATATTCAGGAAATTGTTTAAAATTCCTCACTCCTCTCGCAAGTATCAATAAGCAAATGAATACAGCATTTCATTTCTGCTTGGCTAGAACTCCTGGATATTCTAAGAGGCTATTAAACAGATAGCTTTAGCGCATGAAAAATGCATGCTAGTTGTTCTTATGTCAGTTATTTAGCACATTGTATATAAATCAGCTTGCAAGATATAGAGTTTAATCTTTCCTGGTTTTATTGCTTTACCATTTCACTGTATTTATCTTGCATTCTATGGAGATGGAACTTTGATTTAAAATTTTGCATTTGTAGGCCTGAGCATCAATTCTGCACACACAACTCATACAATCACTCTGATGGGAATCACATCATTAGGCTTTACAGCCAACACCCCCTCTAAGGATCAGTATAATTTGTAGTCCCAAATGAACTCACATGGAGTGTACGTGCAGGACAGTAATGTCCCTTGCACAAGTGCTACTTCTCACTGTCTGTGCAATATCAAGCACAGCGCAGCTTTTATCATGTTCAGAGCCTCCAGATGCTATTATATAATTTATGTTCTTTTTTTTTTTCTCTGCTGGTAAGGAATAGTAATTTATTCATCAATTATATATCTGTGTTCTTTGTGCTTTATATTTACTTATCTTTAAACACAACATAGAAATTTCAAATCAAAAAGCCTTCTTGGGGCATGGGGGCCACTGTCCTCCCATTGCAGGTACTGACTCCTAGAGACCGCTTCAGAAAACAAAACAAACAGGAAAACCTTTTTTTACCCCACCTTGCTAGTAGGCAGTGATATTTGCTCTCACTGTGCTCTTTCCCAGTTTTGTTTTGCCTTCCACGTTCACATTACCTTTTCTGTTTATTACTACATATAGAAGTCCCTTCTCCAATTCTTCTTTCATTCTCTCTTTCTTACTCTCAGCCTTCTTCGTAGTTTCTCTCTCCTAGGTCTCTCAAAATTATCTTCTTCTCCTCTACAATTGTCCAAGCACCATCACTTCCCTAATGCACAGTGTTTTGTGTTCAGATGCTACAGATGCACTAATCAAGGTTGAAAGATCATATCTCATAGGAAAATTTACAATCTTAATTTCAAAATCTCCTGTCATGGAGAGCCTCCCCCACTGTTAAAGCTTTCAAAAATTCTTTTTCTTGGTTTAATAACTATCAGTTTCTATATCATTTTTGTATCATTTTTGTCATACCCTGAAATCTATTTTCACTTTTAACACAAACATCTTATTTCCAGATTTGTGAATGTATAATTTCAAAGATTTGGTTTTGTTACATTAGTTTCCTGTATTGTCAGTAGTTACGCACAAACATGTGCCACGTAAGAGGTCCATGAACATCTTGGTCTGAGTGACACCTAATTAAAAATTGGTCCCCATTTCAAGTATGTCTAACTTCCATAACCTGTCCTATTTTTAAACAAAAGCTGACCTGTCTTTATACAACGAAATGTGTCTTTAATAATTTAAAAACTCTGAATCCCATTTGGCAGATATGCTCAGCAGCCCTGGACTGTAACCTCAGTTTCAGACAGACCTCTCTCTCCTGCATTCTCTGTCAGCTGTCTGAATCATTCCACTGACCGGGAAGCTACTCCCCACTCACAGTGCAAGGAATTTATATGCCTAACAGCACCATGAACGTCACCCAGCTCTCAGGCTGGCTCTCAGGCTCTTAGATTGCTAAGAATTCTACCTCCCAAGCCTCCTTTACATTTGGCCTGAAGTGTTTCTTCATAGAAATGTATTTAGTACAGATGGCAAGCCATAAAACTGTTACAGAGATTATTTATTTTAAAGTATTTCATCAGGAAAAACTCACCAATATGACTCAGTTCATTTCCAAGGCTATCCCAAGGCAAAATATGTTCGTAGAAAAGTCAAATAAATCACACATACAAAATACAATTGCAAACAATTGTGGGTTTTGTGGAGAATAAGACTTTAAAAGCTGTAAAACTGGGAGCTCAAGTCTTTTAGCATTTAAGGTTGTTCATATACTCCAATCCAGGGCAGCTGTTTAACATGCAAAGCCTATTATCTTTAATAATCATTGGTCTATGCATTGAAACATACTTTCTCAATGTAATTAGTTGCCAGATTACCCTTTTATTATTACATGTTGAAATATTAAAAGTACAGCCCCAAATTCTGCTAAGACATGCATGTCTTTCAGAGCTGTGTTCACCCATAGGAAGGCTGTGTTGGCTTGATACAGAATAGACATGTTAAGTAAATAATACGTGATCCTTGTGTAGATTATGTTAATTGTTATCAAATATTCTTCCCCTGTACCTGCAGTTTTCACTCTTTGCCATGAGAACTGTTCCTTGGTGAAAGGAACCATATGGAATACATCCGGGAAGAAACAGAAGACAACTCACAGAACATGGATGGGCTTGGAGTAGTCTGCCCCAGTCCTCAGATATGTCCCATCCCCATCTTCAGTAAATTCTCCTCAGTTAAACCCTCTGCTCTGTCCTTTGAGATTCCTCAAAAATTATCTTGGTATATATATGCACACGTGAGCATTCCTCCCAGGGACACAGTACTACCTTCAGAGGAGACAGTACAACTAACTCTGAGATGATTATTTGAATGGAGAGGTACAGGGAAAGTTTAGGATATCACAACTTATTTCTTAAAACCTTTTCTCCTCCATGTGAATTTGAGTTTATCACTTCATAATGAGTGGTTTGAGACCACAGAAAAGGACTGCAGATGTGTCAAGGCTGTAAGTCAAGACAAGACAAGCACTCAGAAAAGCTGGAGCCAAGTAGGGAAGGAAAGAAACTAATTTCAGAGTAAGGATTGTGGTAACACCTGGGTATAGACAAACGTGCAAAGAATGAGTAATCTGACCAAAGTGTCAATATGGCAAAAGAGGAGTAATGATCCACATAGAACTCACATGTGATTATTATCACATAAACAAATATACCTGGGCTGTTGTGGAGTCTCACTTCTCCTGACATGCTCTTGGTACCAGAGTGCCCAGTAAAGGTAGACTACTTCTGTTAAATTTCTGAGGCTGATTTCCAGACAAGCAATGTCCTTGTCTCCCTTTATGGTCATTTGAAAGTAACAGGCATCTTTAAAGTATGATTTCTAGTCTTTTTTTAAGCGTCCATGTCAAAATCATTTGAATCACAGCCTACAGTTGCCTGTTTCTGCATTCTTAGTAAAGGGAAACTGTGACAACTAGCTCAGAGTTGAATATTTACACTAGAGATATCTGCATTTGGTGAGATGAATTCAAGCCTTAGAGTTTAAATAGAGAAGACAAAGAATAGTGTTTCAATAACATGAACAAAACCATGACTTGCATCAGCATCTTGCAATAAATCCTGAGATTTTTTTATCTTTGTAGAAAAAGGGATTACCAGAGGGACTTGGCCTTTTTAAAACATTATTGGATATATGTTTGCTAAGTAGAGGGCAAACAGGAAAAGAAAGGAAAGGAAAGAGAGGTGAGGAACTTATGAATACAGGACAAGGAAAACAACAGGAGTGCATGCATGATTGACATGAGGTCAGCAGTGTGTGAGGTATGAAAAGTTAAAACCAACAACTAGGAAGCTTAAGGTTGGCAGTATCCAGCCAGAACTTCAGAGTGCAGCCTGCAGCCCAATCACACAGTCACTGCCTGATGATCCCTGAATAGTTACTCCTGAACTTTCACAAATTGTGAAGACAAGAAAAGAATGGCATGGGCTTGAAAGACAATATGTACATTTTCTGACATTTTAAAACAGTAATCCCACTATATATCTGTGTTTTGGTGAATCTGAAAGCACACTCTTGATTTTTTTTTGATCTTTTCTTTATAACCAGGAGAAGGAATTAAACTCAAGGTTGCAAAAAAATTAGAATCTCTGGGGCTCTTTTATGCAATAACTGAAGTTCTAGCAGAACCACTAAAAATTACAAGATCTGTATTAAGAATTCTAATAATTAACAAAAGACATGCTCTTTCCAACCATCTTCCATACTTGTTCTTCCTTATCCAAAATTGTAGAACCTTGGATTAAAACCTCTCTGCAACTCCATTATTACACAAGACAACATGATTTAAATGATTCAAAGCTGTAATATGGATTCTTCTCCTATCACTACCGTGATAGAAATATTACTGCTGATCTCTTAATCATGAATGGTCTGAGCAGAAAGGAAATTTTGTTTCTGGTATCCTCTCATAGTATCAACAAAACAGCATTTTCTGAACATAGACAAGAAAAAGATGCACAAATATTTCCTTCAGTAGGGTTGCTGCCTTTAAATTTTTCCCATGCTTGAGTTGCAGGCTACTTCTACTGTGCATCTGGGAATGAGTTCCCATCAGCAACATGAACTCTGAAGTACCACATGACCACTTTTCCCTTGCAGGTCATCAATACTTATCCTGGGTTCAGAATCACCACAAATCCTGTCTTGTCCCCTGGTTAGCAAAAAAACATTTCTAGGTTTCTGGTCATGCTCTGTGATCGTATTTCAAGGACAAGGGAGATAAATAATGGCTTTTGGAATTGCTGAAAAATGTCTATGGCAGACAAGAGGATACCCTGAAATATAGTGAGCATTTCAGTACCTGGATGCTTAATTCAGTACCTGAGTACCTGGGGTTTGTACCATGAGTACCGAAAAAGGCATCTGGGATGCTTCAAAAGAAAGCAGAAATAGTGAATGAATCAGGCAGATCTCATCTGAAAGTTCACAGAATTGAACGAGACAAGGTAGAGCCACAACTGCAGACACAGGTGCTTTCGACTGTGTTAAAAGATGGAAAAGTGTCTTCTTGTACCACAGATAATATGGCTGCGTGTCAAGGTCTTTCCCACCTGAATTAAAGAGAATTCCTCGGGCAGTGATAGTACTTAGCACAAGTAGCCCAAGAAAAGAATGACACTTTAAACCCTCAGTGCTTATTTACAGGTACCACAAACATGAAAATCCTTCTTTGTGGCCGATAATTGACATGTTCTTAATTTACATTATACAAATATTTTCTTATGTTATATGTATTATAAATAAATTATTTGCTTTACTTGGCATTAAAAATTGTTAGTTTCAAAAGGAATAAAAACCCCAAGAATGATTAATTCTTTTTGATTTAGAAAATAATTCAAAGGAAACATTTAATTTTAATTTTAAAAATTTATGGAGGATTCTCTCAAATCTGATTTACATCCCATAGTGTGTTGGCTTTTGTTCTTTATTTTTTTGTACAAAATACAGATCAAAGCTCTTTATAACAACACAGATTTCATGTAATGTAATCCTATGTACCCTATTTTTTCATACATTCTGGGTTATGTCCTGAAGGAAATAAATGCCACAAAGTTAAACTGATTTACATCAGTTTATATGGCAACTTACACCATGTGGTGATTTAGCTTGCTTTAATTATTCTGAATTGCTTCAATTTATACTGCAGATACATGGAAAATTAAAAATACAGGAAATGACACTTCCATTTACAGTCACTTTTGACTTTTCTGTACTATCTTGGTTTGCCTGTAGAGAAGAAGATTGTACCAGACAGGCTAAGGATGGACCAATATAGGCAAACTGACAAATACCTGAGTGTTTCATCCCCATGATGTTTGACAGTTCAGTGTCACATCTTATATTTTTGCCATATCTCCTGTAAGGAAGCATAAAATATAACACTGTTAAACACCAGAAGTTAATAAAGTAGATTTCTTTTTTCCTCAAGAGTTTTAATATAAGAAGTGGAATTAAATAATAATATATTGGCTAGTCACTTGTGTGGTGTAGATCAGCCTACCACCTTTAGTTTTAATGTGGCCTTTCCAAAGCAAATGATTTAGCATTAGAGAGCCTGTAATGCTTTGAAATCATTACATCTCGGTATGAAAACTTACATCATTAATCATCAGCTACATCATTAGACTTTCTGGAAAACAGCTGGACTAAGAAAGATGTTGTTGCCAATTTGCTGAGACAAATCTTATTTTCCTACAATAATGATGAAACAGCCCTTGAAAGAGACAGTTTAAAAAGAGAAGGCAGCCAACATCCACTTTTAGGTATTTCATAGAATTACTGAATTTCACCTCAGTTGTTTCATAAGTATCAGTACAATATTAAAAGCACGCTCTCTTCTCAGACTAGAAAACTTTACTGTAAAAGCTCTCAAATTCCAAGTGCATTTTGTACTACAACATCATTTTGTAACCTCTCTTCAAATATTTCTCTATCCCTAAAGCTACAAATCCAAAGGCTCAGAAAACAGGGACCACATTCTCCATTAGTTGAAATGATTTTTAAATAAGCCTGAGATCACTGTGAAGTAAGTATTTTTCAAAAGAAACATTTCACACTGTAGCAAAAAATTCCCAGGGTTAACAGAATTTCCTAAATGGAGGGGTTTGATTTGCTCAGCTTACATTTCTCTCTCAGAGTGCAGAAAAGTAGCAGAACTTTACCCAGGATTTATATTCATTTCCAGAACATTTGGATATTACCTTCCCCTCTTTTTAAATGTCACTGGGATAATGGGATGATATGTGTGGGTATTTCTAGCACAAATATTTTCATGTGCTACCCACCACCCATCTTCTCAGAAGCTGAAAGTTCATGCACTATCAGGAGCCTGCATGTAGATGTCCCTTTCAGATGCATTGTCTTCACAATTTGGCTGTCAAATGAATTTGATACATTTTAATCTGATAGTAAATTGTAAATATGATCTCAAAGCCATTTCCTAAATAATATTCTCAAAATTAGGACCTCTATGAAAAACAATTCTGTTTTTACAAATTGGAACAAATATTATCTCAAAAATTCCTGCAAAATGTTATTGACAACTCACCTGATGTCCTCTATGCCCTTCTTCTTGAAAAGCAACCAAGTGTTTCTGTGGTCTTAATGTAGGGTTTCAAGAAGAGGACTGCACTGTGAAGGATAGTCTTTGTCAATAACAAGTCACCAGACTGACAGACACTTCCCACTTGCTAATTTTCCCATCATGCTTGCAAGCAAACTTGTAAAAGTCTATGAAAACACTGACTTATTTTCATTGCTCCAATTTTTCATGGAATCTTGGCCTACTCATTCAGGCAAGATGAAAGCAAACAGACAGATGGAGGTGGAATTGTTCATTAGGAACAGAATCCATGTAAGTCCCTTACTCTCCAAAGCACTCAAGGCAGTGTGCTGACTGTCTGAAGGTAGACCCTTAAAAAGGAATGTGAGTGCAGCACAATACCATGAGGTTGTTTTTTCAGTGCCAATTCTGAACTAGTTTAGATGATACAATATTCCTGAGAGAATAATTGCATCAGGATGGTGTTGATACCATTTACTTATTTACTTGAAACCTCTAATCAAAATAGTTGAGAAAACAAATGCCCAATTACATTCTACATTCAAAATAATTGAACATTTAGAGCATGATATTTAGCAAGCCTGGACATTAGTATTAAATATAATATTCAATTTTATCTGAAAGGACAAATTAAGCCAAGTCAGGGGAAAAAAATGTAGATCACCCATGGGATAAAAAGCTTCTGGGGAAGAAATTTATTAGCAACAATATTATAGCACCTGAGATTCATGACGCTGACACTTGTATTTCCCCATGTATAGTACCATAATTTTAACAGGAACCGATGGTAATGTAGCAGATGAATATTCACTTAATATTCTGAGTTCCTAATCTTCAGTTATATTGTGCTATTTGACTCTAGTCCACCTTTCCTGACTGAAGTGAAATTATGCCAGATGGAAAAGATCCTCCCTTATCTCCTTTAGGGCACGCTTACACTACATAATGCAGTGCAACACAGAAAGGTGCCAAGCAGCTGCGGTGCCCAGCGAGAGCAGCGTTGCTGCATCGTAGCATTATCCCAGCTGAGCTGAGCATCTCTGCTAATACAATACTCTCCTGGGACTGGAACTTGCTCTTTCAGCCTGCACGCAAATTTCCCGAGAGAGTACAGCAGGGACAGCGTAGCAGCCTGTACAGCAGCCAACATTTATTATTAGAAGAGTCAGAAACATTTCTGAATATAAGCTGAACAGTGGTGTCCCTACCTCCTATTTCCAACATTCATGAAGTTATTCTTGGATAATTCTTACACCCTTCAAGGGCTCACAGAGTTGCAGACTAACCTTGGGATCCATTCCTACTTCATGTATGTTTGTGTTAACAACTAAAATGGCCAGTAGGTAATGCTGCTGGCACATTATTGACTTGTTTGTGATGTGAACTAACCCTCAGAGATGGAGAAAACATGCCACCCTGACAGGGCACAGACAGGGTACAATTTATACTTGATTTAAAAACTCAACAGAGGCACTAAGCATTTTGTCCAAATTTCTTATTTCCAAGTGCTTAGAAGAAAATATGTTAATATACTGTGAGAAATGAGGTTTGGGATTTTACCCACACATCTACAAGAGACTAAGGTTTCCTTTGTATTTCAAGTCTGCTTAATTTTCATAATGTGAATGACAAATATACAAGTATAATTGTTCCCAAAAAAGGATAAGCAAAAGGAAACAGTTGCGGGCAACCTTCATCAGGTAACAATGACTGGGCCAACAACAGGTTCTGAATTCTGCTGCAGCAGAAGTACTTGTTATCCTCTGCCCCTTCTACCATTTCTTTGTAGAATAAACACCAAAGGACTTAAGATCAGAATGGTAAATAATAATTTTATCATCAATAGTGGTTAAATCAATAGCGCTCCCTGTGATATGCAGTAATAATTCATTATCTCCTCTTGTCTTTCCTTAATTTATCTTCCAAATACTTTTATTAATTGTGGACTTAGCAGTCACCTTGTTAAATGTCTTTTCTGTTTTCTTCTGTCAGCTTCTCAGAAGAATATTTTCTAACACTTTTACTTTCCCAGACGAGTTGAAACAAACCAGGATATTTTGCAGTAAGTTAAAAATTAAATAAAATAAAAGTATTTACACTTTAGAGTCCTAAGTGCTACAACATTATATCATTATATCATCTGTGTCTATAGAATCAAACACTAATGAGAGGATATGGCATTTTTAAAAATACAATAACAAACTAAAAATGTGTCTGAATTAAGCAATAATATTACAAGTCCAGAAATTACCTGGTTGTCTTCAATTAAAAAAAAAAAACGAAAACAAAAAAAAAATATTAAATAGAAGATTTTGCCAAAGAGTTAAAAGAGAAGTGACCTGAGGAAAGAGCAGCCTGACAGTGGTATCATGTTACATTCTGTAAAGCAGCTGGGTCTAGATTCAGAATCTGCATTTCTCTTACATACACTTCCCCTGCAGCTTTGTGAAACTCCCTATTAGCCACAAATGCAAGAACTACTGGATTGTTCACCAGTTTGAGTAGGTTACAGCAAAAGACATTCATGAAAAGGAGGATGCCACAATATTCTGGTCCCTAATCTTAGAACTGTAACATGTATTTGTGTTTAATTAAAAGTAACATTTAATTTCTTTACATTTTAAATTTCTAGCATATTTTTTAGGGTAAGAGAATGGGGGAAAGGGAAAGATAATCCTGCACCCTAACCACAAATGAAATTTAGAAACTAGGAAAACAGTTATTTTTATTTCCAGATTGAATGAAAAATTCTGGGCCTCCATCTGCTCTGGCCAAATATTCTTTTTCCATCATTGTATATAAAGGGTGGATATTAACAGAGGCAGCAAAGGTGAGGCCTAAACCAGATATATCAAATAATTCTGGTTTCATTTATCAATCTGAGTTCTAGCAATCAGGGAATTTTGTTAAAAACTCCAATGTTTTTTATCTTGACAGTGCCTCTTTAATAACTAAATGGAATTCATATTAATTATTTATCTCCTTTAAAGTGCACTGAATAGCTTTGCTGAAAATCACCATGCTTATATTTATAGAACACTACTACATGTATAGATAGGTTCAGAATTCATTATTTATACAGTGATGGCTTTATTTATAGGAATCAAGTTCAATAATTAGCATCATGCACAAGATGCCACTCCTTCAGCTTTAGCAGAGTGGGCACAGCAGGGGGAAACAAATGCTAAACACGAAGCTCTGGTAGGTTCAGAAATCAAACAGCATTCCAGCCTATGGGTTAGCAAGGAAATATCTCTAGTAGTGATGGTAAACTCAGTGGAAATAATGCCATTAGATCTGCTTTGTCATTCCTGAATTTTCAGTGGCTGTTTTAGTTCTTTACTATTTAAGTGTTCTAATCAGTGTAGTTACCCAGGTTTAACTTGTTCCTTTAAAAGAAATGGAAGAATGCTAAAAAAAAAAAAAAAAAACCCAAAAAAAAAAAAAACCAAACAAAAAAAAAAAAACAAAAAAAAAAAAAAAAAAAAAAAAAAAAAAACACAAAATATAGTGAGCCCAACCCTGTTTTCAAAATCCTTACCTGTAAGGCTGCATAAGGATAGCAGTATGAAAAAAAAATCGTGTGGAGCAATTTCTTCTAGCCATAGCAAAAATACAACCCTTCTCCACGTCAGTGAAATGAATGACCTCTCTGTTACATGGGATTTTACATGTTGTTAAGGTTCTGAAAAACTCCAAACAACCTTCACCCTCTATTTACAGTTTATATTGAAATTGGCCTGCAAAATACAAGCCTTAACCATTCAGAGGTTTGCAGAGAAGAAGCGTAAGGCTGTAATCCTGTGGCCTTGTACCTAGCAAGACTGAATGCAGTTCACTTTTGTTGCCATCATGAAACTAATGCACCATCAATATTTCATGCATATAATTTCAAATGAGTAAATAGCTCTCTGCAAGTTGCATAATTTGCTCATAATCTCAGTGCGTCTTGTTCCATTTAAGCCTAAGTGCTACCATTTTAAAAATGGCCCCTCAGGAATGATTCAGCCTGGCCAAGAATGATTACATCTTACAAAACCCCAGCCTCATTCTTGCTGCCGCCCATCCTTACTGCCAGGGTGAATCACTTATCTCCATGCAAACACCAAAACAAAGCCATGCAACGGACCCTACCAAATCTTTAGCATTGCAACTGTTTAGTCACTAAGGCAGAGAGAAGAGAGCGAGCAAAAAGCTAAGATGTGACATATGAGGTGTGCTACGTTTAGTGAAGGTAATGAAACCGAGGGCTCAGCCATTAACCTTCAAGGAAGAAAAGCCAGGCCTTCTGCTTTAAAAATTGCTGGGACCAATCTTTCACCATGACAAGCATTAGTAATGAATAATTAAGCATTTAATATAATGTTGCTTTGGTGAAAAATGATAATTTTACAATTGATGGCCCCTAAACCTATTCAGTGTTATTATGTTGCTGTAAAAGCAGGAAGAGAGCTTTGATGAAATGCATGTTTTTCAGTGGAGGGGCTTTTTCCCCTTTGTTTTTTTTCCTGATGGTTGGACTGAAGCAGTTACAGTTATTAGGTTCAAAATCCTTTCAGAGATGAACAGTGGCCCTGCTGAGAGAATTTCATGAAAAATTTAAAAAGGAAAATTCAACCTGGAACAGTTTCACATCTCATGCCAGCCCGCCGGAGATTGAACTGTGTTTTCCCCCATAATATTAAGCTAATGTCAGGGATATAAATCATTCAGCAGATGCAAATGCTGAAACCTTCCAAAATGAAACATTAACAACTCGAGAAGCTATTTTGATTGATATAGTTATTTAAAACAATTTAACAGATGCTTTCTTACTTAGCTCCTCATAATCAAGTGTTTATTGTGAAAGAAATATTTGAGTAGTAAATTATTTGAACTATACTCTAAGATGTCTCTTTGCAGTTAAGAAAACTGAAAGCTAAGCTGCAGGAGTTCCTCACAGCCATTTCTCTCCTCTTCAGAGTTTGCTATACTGTCAGAAAAAATTTTAACTGTAGATTATCACATAATACAAATTTTGGTAAGTCTGATGAGGAGACAGTGCAATTTGCCATCACATTTCAGACTAAATTATATTGGTCTGCTTTAAATTGGTTCAAATATAACTGCTTTAGAATCCACTTTCTAATATAGCATGGAGGGATTAAATAAAAAATGACATCTTTTACACCATAGGTAAGAGGTCATGGAAAGTCTTCGCAGTCTTTACACTTAGGTATGACATTTGCTCAGTACTTTCACTGTATATTTGGTATGACTTCCCTAAACAGGCTCAAGCACTGTGAGTTTTCAGTGTATCATGAATTATCCTCGAGAAACAAAAGGCTAAAATAGATGCATCTAGTTCTTCAATAACAGGATTTGGGCTATATTTTCCTCTCAGTAGAGCAGATTATTCCCCTAACCTCACAAAAACTGAATTACCTCACATCCATGGTATATTTTTTTCTGACTTTAAAACCCACCATGGACTGTGGGGAGGGTGCATATGTGTGCATACACACGTGTTTAGTGGTACCACTGCCTGTAAAATAAATATAAACCAAGAAAGAATGTGAAGTTAAACTACTCTCCAGCCAGATTGCAGTCTGTAGCAGTTATGTAGAAATGGCCACTAGTTGGTTGCAACAGCTTCTTTTCATGGGGTTTAAAAATGCATCAGCTACAGGAAAATCTACTAAGCAGATTACTGCTGAAATTCTGACCTTGAACAATTCATAAATGAATTATGAATCCCAGGTTCCTACAAAGAGATGAACTACAGGTTTTTCTGAATGCCTAGAAATCTTTCTGGAAGACCATCTGCAATAATCAGAGATGGACCATTATGAGTCTCTAAAGTAAACTATTTTTCCTTTCTTCTTATAGTAAATTTTTCAAATTGAAAAAAAATAAAAATAAAAAATTACTGGAATGGGCTTTTCCTGTCCAACTTTGTTCTTGAAGAGAAGACATGGTAAATCCACTATGAGTTTAAGCAGGTTTTAACTATCACTGTTTCATTTTGCAGTAGAGAAACAGAGATACAGAGTTTGGGGTGAAGTTATCAACAGAGGCACAGGCAGCCGTGCTACTTCCTCTCATCTTAGTCCCAAAGCCCCTGCCTTTTTTGTCATAGGACATCACCTGTGTCTTATTCTCAAAGTTTGTGACCACCATGACACCCCATTCCAACCACACACTTTGAAAAGAAACATCTTAAGACTAACACTGAGTGCATCAATACAAAGCCTAACAATTTATGTTCTTGATTCAGTAGAATTTATACCACTTCTAATGTAATATCAGTCAAAACATTACTTCAGTTAGTCACTGCTGCAGAACAGTAAGTCATGACCAAGTTCTCTTTTCCCAAACTATTGAATAAAACAAAATAAAAAGGATTGCAGATAATAGCTGGAGGGCTTTTTCTGCATGTTTCTCTTCAAGTTTGTTTTTCAGTGACAGAATTCCATAACTGCAGAGACATTTAACTGGAAAACTTGTTTTTTCCTCTTAAATTGATTGCAGGTAACCAGAGTGAAGCCACCCAATCCACATACCACATTTTTTTTCTACTTTCACTACTTTAAAACCATTTTCTGGTGCTACTTTCCACCCCTTTGATAACTGAGGAAGAATTGATATTTTAGGGCTATTTACTGGATATTATTGCAGGAAAGTACCAGTCAAGCCTATTCTTGCAAAAAAAAAAAAAAAAATTATTGTTTTTCTACATTCTTTAAAACAATGGATGGAAATATGTGCCCATAGCCAAAGGAGGGTGTTGTTAATAGTAAAATACCATTCCCAAAACAACAGTTTATTACTTGATCCTAATCATTTCTTTATAAAATTAAGATGAATTCTTAACTCCACAGACATCAGTCTTTATCTAGGAGTCAGATTTCACAGATGAGGTAAATACCTCATATGAGGTAAATACTTAAGGTGTGTACATGCTTGAGAAGTATATTGAAGCTCATCCTTTTCATTTTCTAGATTGTTCAGTATGAGCCACATTTGGAGTCACATTGGCACAGCACTGCATCCAGGCCAATACACAATACTGAGAGGCCAAGATGCTTCTAACTGGTTCTGGCCACAGGATAGGCAAGGTGCTCACAAAATACCAGAAACTAAAATATCGCTAGTAACTTCAGGGTATTGCAGCTCTCCATGTTCTTATTCTTCAACAGTTCTTTGAAAAGGAGATATTCAGGAATGCATGAACACCATATTTTGCCAGAGTCTGCTCTGAACCTGTTTAAAATGTCCATGGGCCTTTCATATAAGTTAACAAAGACTTCTGCAGTTTTAGAGTACAGCAAAACTCAGGATTAGATTAATTGCAGGAAGCTGTCTTCTGTAAGGGACACAGTCTTGCAATAACGAATACTGGGTTTTCACCTTCTCACTGAAGATATCTCATGGAAAATTACTGAAAATTGAAAATCCCAGTTAAGAAGGGAGCTTAAAACTGAAGATATTAAATAGTATCCACCCGATTAGTAAATCATACTAAAAAGTACAGAAAATACTAGTGAGAAAAGGAGAAACTCAGTTGTATATAGAAAGAGAGGTTAACCTGCTACTGGTATCAGAAACAGAACAGTTTTCTCACCAGAAACACTTTCTTAAGATCTAGTAAAGAAATTAAGTTCAGCATTCATTCTTATTAACTCAACCTGTATATCCACAGAGGACCACCAAGGCAAAAGAGATCTTTTTAGAGTACTTCTTTAATGTATAGAGTCATCTCCAATATTTATATACCACCAATGATTTCAAAGAATGAAAACACAGATGGAAAACTAACATATGTAATAGGGAACAGGAGGGAATATAAGAATATACAAATGCAATCCAAAATTCTTTGGAACTGCTTAAAATTTGGGAAAGCTGGTAGGTTCCCCATGAAGGCATTTTTCTTTCTTCTTAACAGAGACAACATGAACTGAGTAAGTTTACTGCTTTTAACACTAGAAATCCCTATAGACAAAAATTACAAATAGGCCTCAGTACCTCACTCTGAAGAAAAAAATTCCATAAACTTCAGAATTACAAGCCTACTGAGGGAAAGACATACATTTGAGATGGGTGCAACTGGAGGTCAAAGTCAAATAAAACAGCAACAGTCCCTCAGAGAAGCTCAGCTGAGATCAGAGAGGGAGCAGCAGGCTGAGACAACCTTGTTATCCCTTTATTCCTCAGGATTTTTTGTAGACTTCTACCCAGTCAGGAGACAAAGTCAATTGAGAAAGCTCTTTTTGCAAAAGACATGTTTGATAAATTTATGGTGTGAATACAAACAGTATGTCTCCCTTTACCTAGACACCCTATCACCCAAACCCAAGCCAAGACTTTCAAAGTGTGTACCTGCATCCCTGGGAAAGAGAAGCCTGGTGTTCTCAATGCACAACACAATATGAACACACATTTTCTATTTATAAGCTGACCAACATTTTTTTCTGTTACTTATCTCCCTGTCTTTTATAGAAATATCTACACTGTTGTAATGGTCGACCTTGGCTGGACACCAGGTGCCCACCAAGCCACTCTATCACTCCCCTTCCCAGCCAGACAGGGGAGAGAGAATAAGATGGAAAGTGATTTTTAGGTTGAGATAAGGCAGTTTACTAAAGCAAAAACAAAAGTCTGCTCACACACAAGTGAAAAGGAAAATAACAAAGTTTATTCCCTACTTCCCATTAATAAGTGGTGTGCAGCCACTTCCCAGGACGCAGGGCTTCTGCACGTGTAGTGGTTGCTCAGAAAGGCAAACACTGTAAACAACGAATGCCACCCTTTCCTCCTACTTTCCTTAGCTTTTATATCTGAGATGATGTCATATGGTACAGAATACCCCTTTGTTTAGTTTGGGTCAGCTGGGCTGGTTGTGTCCCCTCCCGGGATCTTGCCCTGGACTGGGCAGGCAAGGAATGTTGAGGAAAAGCACTGATGCTGTGCCAGAACTGCTCAGCCATAGCCAAAACACTGGTGTGTTTTCAACACCTTTCCAGCTACCATGCAAAGCACAGCACTGTGAGGGCTGCTACAGGGAAATGAACTTCACTTCAGCCACATCCAATACAAGTGTAACACAAGGCAACACTGCATATTCATAGAATTTAACACTGATAATAAATATAAAATACAGTTTGATTATCTTCCTTTCTCATTTTTTTGTATTTTCCACTAAAGATTCATCTTTTTTTCCAGTAACAATCTGCTTTCAGAAATGCTAAGGTACAAAATATAATATATCTAAGACCATGAAAGATTAGGTTACTTAGTAGAGCTTTGGACCTCAAATACTTCTATTTAGGTCTTAGTCAAGACATACTCTTGTTGCGTTACCATACCAATTACTTTAATCAGTTCTCTGTCACTAAAATTGGCTAAGACACTGTTACCTAAATTGTTACACTTGTTCCAGGGGATCAAAGCCAACAGCAATCACAGATTGATCAGCTACTTTGGTGAATAAAAACAAAAAGGCACCTAAACAGGGAGACATGAATACTGGGTAAAGTTAGGGTACATATAACATAGGCAATTTGGGACCTGTTGTTTTATACATATGCTGAAGAAACAGTATGAAATACTGAAGAAACAGTATGAAATTGTATAAAACAGCAGTTTCTAATACAGCCCTCTAATGCAGATTACAATCCTTCCCAAAGAGAATCTTTTCAACTGATTTACTTTAAGTTGACCCTAACAGATCCAATACATGAACAAAAGGATCCAAGGAACAGGTACTGAGAATGCACCCAGTCTGCATGATTCACCACGTTCATTGAAGCAAACCAGCAGTATTTTGAGTGTCTCTTTTTGTCCATATAATTTTCACTGTACATTTTATCATGTCTGCAATATCTTTGCTAATAGAATCTGCCATATCCAGTAAATATTTGAGAAATTGCTGCTTCCACCATCACCCTTAGAAGATAAAGAAAAAAAGCCAAAAGCAAACCACTTTTTGTGGTCTAAGTATGTGTGAAAGTGGATTCATTGTAGAATGTGCTTAGATTTCACAGGACAAAAGATTTCTACCTCAATACAGGGACCATCCAACCCTGAGATCCCTATGGATGAATCAATACCTTGAAGTGTAGCCATGACAACCACAGAGATCAAATAGGCTCAGCGCACACAGTATTCACAGTATTGATTTTTCAGCAAAGGACAATACAGTGCTCTCAGTGCCTGAATATGGATGAGGAGTAGCTGGCTGAGGCAGACTTCTCTTGCCATGTCTGAAGTGATGCTGGTGAGGAGAGAGCAGCACTTCAAGGAATTTCACATCACTATAGTGAGGGTGTCCATTCTTCAGTCATTAAGACAGACTGCAGCCATTGTGTCCACAGCTCACAGTCCCAGATTTCTGAATAGTTGGTTAGCGATCATGAGAAATAAATATTTACTATTCTCTTTTGTTGGAAATAAATATCACTGACATACTGACATCTATGATCAGGGCTTTAGATTACAACTCTCAGCATTTAAGCATGAAGCTACTGCCCTGTAAATATATACATATATATATTATTATATATATATGTATAAAATATATAAAACACCACCAGCAGTTCAGAATAGCAGTCCTACTGCTCAATAGAGGCAACAGAACGCATTATTGCAGTGTTGGGTTCTATTTTGTTCTGTAGGAGCTAGATTAAGAGATTTAATGTTTGCACCCTTCTCTAAAACCATAAGTATTACTATGATATTGAGTGGTCTAGAATACTATGTTTATGCAATTAACGGACACCACACTCAGTGATCATGTCCTCTGACAGTTCAATTTAATTGGAACAATGGAACAGTGACTTTAAGTTTTAGACAAAAAAGGTCTCAAGATATGGAACATGTTCATGGAGCCATAAACACTGGTAACATAAAAATTTACTCAGAAAATGTCATTTTCCTGAATTTTCAATTAATCACTTATAGCTACAAACTAGGACAACTTTTTTTTCCACAAAAAGGGGTTAAGACCAGTTCAGGTTTTCCCATGCTACATAGTTGGAGTGGTCCCTGGAATGAAGAGTCTCCAGAAGCACATTTGAACTTCTCAGAGAAAAACTGGTCAATTAAGATGAACACATCTCAAGATTGAACCACCATAGCCACAGTGCTGAGCATCTCAGGGAAGGAACCTGCACCAAGAGCCAAGTCAGGAACTAATGTCTTTGATAAGACAAATACCTCTTGTTAAAGGAAGTTTTCAGCTGACCATTTCAGGCTAAAAATATTCTAGTTTTAGCTTGTTATTATTTTGACATTTTCAGCCAGAATAAAAAAGTATTGTTCTTTTGAGTGGAACAGAGTGTATTTATGCGCTCACTCCTTAATTTTATGGCTACACAATCACTATGGCTAAGCACTGTAAAAAGAAACAAACTAATATACTGTTAATTTTAAATGTCAATTAATACAGAAAGAAATTCCATTGCATGTACTGTGTTGCTCCTAGAATCAAAGAATCACAGCTTGGTTCAGGTTGGAAGGGACCACAGTGTGTCATCTGGATTAACTTCCCTGCTCAAGCAGGGTCATCCTAGAACACATTGCACAGGATCGTATCCAGATGGTTCTTGAATATTGCCAGTGAGGGAGACTCCACAATCTCTCTGGCCAATCTGTTTCAGTGCACAGTCACCCGCACAGTAAAGTTCTTTCTCATTTCAGGTGGAACTTCCGGTGCATCAGTTTCTGCCCATTGCCCCTTGTCCTACTGCTTGGTGCCACCAAGAACAGCCTAGATTCAATGCTCTTGACATCCTCTTTTCAGACACATATGGATACCAACGAGGTCCCCTCTCAGACGTCTTTTATCTAGGCTGAACAGGGCCAGTTGCCTCAGCCTTTTCTCATAAGAGAAATGTTCCCATCTCTTAATGATCTTTGTTACCCTCCACTGGACCTGCCCCAGGAACTCCATCTCTCTCTTGTCCCAAGGAGCTCAGAACTGAACACAATACTCCAGGTGAGACCTCACACCTCCAGAGCTGAGGGGCAGGAACAACTGTTGACCTGCTGTCAGTGCTCTTCCTAATGCACTTTCAACATTCCTTTACCCTGGTCTGCTGAGTCAGAGACTCCTGAGGGCCCGTCTTGCCAGTGAACTCTGCTGCAAAGAAGGTGTTCAGTAATTCTGCTCTCTCCGTGTACTCTGTTACTAGGGTCCCCTCTCCATTTAGTAAAAGACCCTCATTACATTTTGTTTTCCTTTTGTTATTGATGTATTTTAAGAAGCCTTTCCTGTTGTCCTTGAGATCATTGGCAAGGTTAGACCAAGTTAGGGTAGCTGAAGTCCCCCACAAGAACCAGTGCTTGTGACTTTGAAACTGCTCTGTGAAAGGTCTCATTCACTTCCTCCTCCTGAGCAGGCATCCTGTAACAAACCCCCACAGCAGTGTCAACGTTATTAGTTTGGTCTTTTATCCTAAACCATAAGCACTCAACCCACTTGTCATTCACTCCAGGACAGAGCTCAATGCATTCCAAGTGTTGTATCACACAGAGGGCAAGTGCACCACTGTGCTATCCTGGTCTGTCTTTCCTAAAGAGTTTGTAGCCCTCCATGACAACATTCCAGTCATGTGAGCTGTCCCACAACATCCCCACAACTGCAGTGAGATCAAAGTCCTGTGACTTGCACACAGACTTCTAGTTCCTTCTGTTTGTTTTCTGTACTGAGTGCATTGGTGTAAACAGGCCTCATAGAAGTATTTGATTGTGTCAATATTCCAGTAGGGGTGCAAAGGGACAATGATCCTGTCTCATCTTTACATATTTAGGGTCTTGTACTCATTGGAGATATCCTCACTTAAGCCTCCTTTTGCTACTTGGGTGGTTACTATAGCTCTCCCCTTCACACACCTTACATCTGTTGAGCCTGGCTATGTTCCTGTCCCACTTCAATTCTATTTTAAAGCTTCTTAAGCAAGATTGCATTTAAAAATTGCAGTGTTAGAGATCAGATAATCTTTTTTTCTTGAAAGCAACTATTTCCTGTTTCTGTGAGTCTATCTTTAAAAAATAAGCCTCTAGAGGAGACGTAGATATGCTAGAGCAGATTAATACTCGTTGGTTGCTTATATCAATCATCAATATCGATCTTACATCAAAAAAATACAATAATGGTAGCCACTATGAGGTAATTGCAAACACAAAAATGAACTTCTTGTGTGTGAGAAATAGTTTTTAAATATGCAGATTGTCTAATTATGTGAAGGATATTTACATTGGGTATTTTCTCTCCAGACTTGTGCTGTGTTGTACTGCTGCAAGTTTGTAACTGATCTTCATTGTTGCCAATGTTAATCCAGGTCTTTGTTACCTATGAAATCAGGCCAACCTGAAGCAAAAGCAAATCAGGCCAAGCTATTAGAAGTGCTCAAAAGCTAGGATTCCTAGTGTCACATTTTGAAAAACTTCAAATTGCAGTTTACCAAGTGCTTTTATTGTAACATTTTATTCCTTTATGGATGCTCAAAGAGCAGCAAGAACACATATGTTTGCTATGACAGCTAATGAAACTTCTGCTGTATCACTTGCCTCCTGTTTAGGCCACACAACAGATTTGTGTCTTTCTTTCTGTCTTCTCAGTCACTGCCAAACAAGGGACTGACTTTTCCCATCCTACTCCACAAACCAAACGGAGCTGCTGAGAAACCATCCACAAACATCCAAAGGAGCTGGAAGAATTATGTCTAACAGTCTGTTACCATAGAGGAAACTATGGTCAGGTTCAGAGATACATCTCTAAAGATAAGACCTGTTGGTTAGATTTTAACTGATATCTCATAGCCTTAAGCTACATAGACCGTACATGTTTATATTGAACATGGTCTAAGTAAAAAATTCTCAGCAAATTGAAATATTAGTACTATTAAGGAGAAACATTCATGCACATCCAGCAGCAAAATTCTTACTTGAGGCAAAGCTATTTTGCAAAAGTATTGCCATATTCCATACTATGTAAAACACACCTATTGCAGTCTTTGGTAAATGAACTTGACCTGCTTTTCTGCACGCTTCATAATGCACCTGTGATAAGTTTTAATGGTCCATAACATTTATGCACCTGTTCCCTTGCTGTAGATTTGCATTCCTTTATTAAAAATAATGTGGTCTTGTTTCTAATTGCATGCATCTATCCACAGTTCAAAGACTCTAATTCTTCCTAATTAACAGATAGCTGGTTATTTAGACAGTCTGTACAATTCATGAATTCTCTCTAAGATTATGCTCTCTGAATATGCCTATGCCAAAATACAAACAGTTTTACTCAGTGAGTTGCCTTTGCCTGCATAGTTTTATTTTCCATGTTGCATACTATTTGAGACCAGTAGATAAGAACTAACAGAAGAGGATTGTTTACTTAAGCATGCTAGCACTGAAAAATATTTAGCATAGACAAGTCAATTACCACCTAAACCAGGTCTCTAAAGGATGTGGTTTGAACAGTAAAGGGTTTGAATAGTAACAAAAGGAAAAACTCAGCTCTTGACCTTCACATGTTTTTAGTCACTAAAGCCATAGAAGAGTGAGCTGTCTGCACTAAGAACATGGTGAAGTGGAGGAAACACTGAAATTCTAACAGAGAGACCTCCAACAACTTCCAATGAAAGGATTAATTAGAACAAGGAAGTTCATTGCAATATCTCCTGTATTTTTTTTTTCTTCAAGACAGTAAAAATTTAATTAAAAACTGATGAAACCCCCACTCTGTTTTTCATGTGTTTTTTTCATATCCCATGCTCAAAAATACATTTATGAAACACCACAAAAAGATTCAAATATCTGTAGAGACTGTGAAAAAGGATGCTTTAGCTGTTTTCTCAATTACAAGATCAGAGACCACAACATTGCAAGCCCATTGAATTTCACTTGAAAGGAGTGTGTAACTATGCTTCTCTTTATATCTAGTAGTGTTTGACAATGGGACAATGTTGCGATAGCAATTGGCTTGAGTTCAATCTTGTGAATCATTAACCTTCTCTAGAACCCGTATCACTTTTCCTAGTCTGTATCTGTCCATTTGATAAACCTTTCCTACAAATGATTTTTATTTCCTATAAATAAATAAAAAATTCCTATAAATAATAAAGAAAAAATTTCCCTCAAATTCATATAGATTAGTTAAGTCAAAGTAATTATGAATGTCAATTTTAGACTCCAAAACGCTTAAAAATGTGAAATACAGATGCTGCAAGTCTGACTTGTGTCGTATTTTTGCCAAATGAAAAAGAAAAAAAGAACAGTTTCTTAAAATATTTCTAAATCACGTTTCTCTCCTGGGAGACCACAAGCATTAGCCTAGAAAACTAGTGACTTGCAGACCAACCTGTTTAACTCTATTTGTCTGCAAAAGGGCTTCCAAGGGCTAAATTTTGCATAGTGATTATGAAAATAACTTCTGTGTGGAAGAAAAACAATTACTTGGCAACAACAAGGGAAACTTTTCCAGGATTTATAGGCAAAACCTCACCATTTATTTTGCTGACAAAGAAGGTACCTTAAAGGCACTTTTCTAACATCATCCACATCAATAGAAGTACCTGTTACAAATGAAGAAACAAATACAGCTTGGTATAACAAAGATGTTTTTAAGTAATTAGTTTATTCCCTCCCATTCCACTTCTAAGATGAACTGAACTTTCTCTTTTTTGCCAATATGCATCCCAGTCCAATTAAAAGCTTAGATCAGAAACTTTGGCCTGGATTTTTACTTTTAATTGAGTAAGACCTTAATATGGTTTGCAGTGTTCTGAAACTCTGTATATACATCTCCTGAGTCTTAAATCACAGAACTTTTGGGCAGAGAAAAAGTGTTAAAATAAACAAAGAATCTTACTGCCTGTGAGCAGTGTCACAGCTGTTTGATAAGATTTGCAGGGTCAAAAGACTACTTGCTCTTATCCCAAATGTCAGATGTGTGGTTACAGTAGGCATATATTTAATAGAGGAGCTTAATCCTTCCTGCTCCATCAGCACTGAAGCTGCAAACACTTCTGGCTTATGCCAGTGCAAAGTCAATTTAAAGGATACCAGATAATGATGAGCCAACTACGGTAGCTGGAGAGCAGTAGTAACCATCCATAACAGCTTCTGACAAACTGCTGAGCCTTGGATAACTATGAAAATTAAGTCTGAATTCTTGAATATTTTCAGCTTTCCCAGGCACTGTTGGCTATAACTCTAATCCCTGCGCAGAAAAGTTAGAATAGTATGACAGGTCAGTTGGAAAAGAGAATGAAATCACAAACCGGTTTAAAAAATGGCTTGAAGTTTGATACATAAGTATACATAGACAAAAGGCATTTCTGACAGCAGCCTTTGCACACCTTTGCTTGCATAAAGCCTGTGCAATCACACAGGAACATCAGGATCTGGCTGAAGTGCTCAGAGGTCACTATAAGCCTCAGTGGTCACGGGTCTGTCTGACCCTGGTTGTCCTCACTGGGCCTGATCCAGACCTGTGGTCTGATCTCCTAGCTTGACATGCCTCATCACCATGAACCTTCCTGTTTCTCTGGGCTATTGGCCAAATGTGGCTGTGGTCTCTGGATTTTCTCTGCTGCCCCTGCCTGTGTACACCTGTGTCCCAGCTGGCTGGGCTCCTGTCCTCTGGCTGCTACCCCCTGAGACAGCTCCTACATCCCCTCCTGTGGGGGCAGCTGGCCTTTGCTGCTCCCCTCCAGTTACTTAATCAAGTCATGCTCAATTGAGGAACACAGAAATAGTCTGTATCTCTTTGTTCTCATTATTCCCCATTTAGGTTCCATGTAATAGCAAGCATTCTAAAAACCTGTCAGAAAGTCTCTGTTGTCTTTTACAATGGAGGAAAGATTTTAAAATTATTTTATATTGTCTTGCAATTTTCTTTAAACATTTTTGAAAAGTTATTTAATTTACAGCCTTCACCTGGTGCTTGGTTAGGATGTCTCCTCAAAGATAAATTTGGTGTTGAAATTCCATTTTCGGTAAACTTGAGAGGAAACCCACATCAATGAGATGCCATGAAAAGTGGCACTGTAATGAAGACAGGAATTTCCAATTTCCATTCCTGGTAAGTCAGGCAGGGTGACAAACATGACTCAGTGTGACTAGCCTAACTTTTCAACTTGTCTTGTTCCACAAAATCCCTATTAAGTTCCAGGTGACAATCTTAGGAGTAGCAGCTCACAAACTCTATTATTTGGCTACAAAAGGAAACTAAGCTAGGTTGGTTCAATTATTTTTTGAAAATTGTAGATTGCTACTCCTTTTCTTATCTCCCTAGTACTTATAAAAGTTTGGTTTTTTTATTTGTTTCAAAGGTAGTTTTTTTTCTAGAAAAAAACTGTCTGACCCATGGTTCCTTGACTCTCCTTTTTCCTTTTCTAAAGACAACATGATGCATCTGTTCACTTTTCTGTCAGGTGTCCTTCACAAAATAACCAGTGAGACCCATTATTCTGTTTGCAATCAGCCTATGAAGAAGCTTGTCAAGGAGTTGATAGGAAAATTTCTGCTTCATCTATCCACACTGTACTATGTTTTCACCCAAGTTCTTTGAACTCTTTGTGATAATAATTGTACTAAGCAGCTTCTCATAATGTAACTTTTCATTTCTTTTTGTGAAAACGCAACCATTAAACACTACTACTTTTCAGCATCATCAATCGTCAGTGAAAAGGACCAAAAATCCTTTTTCCTGATAATATAGTTAAATAACTATTCCCTTGTCATTTGATGTCTCCTGATAGTTGCCCTATATATTTTTACATTCTTTTATAATTTACTTATATGCATCCTTAATAATTTGACTTAGTTTATATTTTTCAAATACTTTTTATCCTTTCATGTAAGTAATGAGTTCATTATTTTTTCAAGCCAATCTCTATCTATTCTTCTTACTTCTTTTTTTGCAACTTGTACCATATTTCTGAGAAATTAAAAGCTTTTCCCCACATTTCTTTATATTTACCTCCCAGATCTCACCCAATACTCTCAAATTAATTACTCAGACTGTTTTCAGTTTGTTGAGGTTTTTTTTGTTTGTTTATTTTTGCCTTCATAAGGATCCCAAAATTTCTTTAACCACATTGCTTCTCTCTTTAAACTATCTTCCTTTTGAGTAAAAACTGTAGATTCAGCTTTTTGGACTAAGGAAAATTAAAGGGATGTGCAACTCGTTCTTTACTAGTTACTATGCCCCTGCTGATACTCTTGTGCTTTAAATATTTCAAGAAAAGTTATTCAATAAGGAGTTTTTCACATCAGGCCTTGGAATCAATAAAGAAGTGGCATATAAACCCACTGGGTAGCATACTGTATCATATGCAGAGATGCAATTCTTAGACTAAGAAACCAGTGAAAACATCCATCTACATATATATACACTATACTGTCATTTCTTTTTAGAGTACATTGTACATTACATAAATTTTAAATTTGCATTTACGGGAGTGACAATGGTGTTGGATGTTAGCTCTGATTTTAGTCCAGGACCTATGAATCAAATATAGGCAGCAGAGCCCACCACACAGTCCATAAGAACAAAGGAAGTCACCAGGCAAAACATGACAGATGGCAAAACCAACAAATGGTGGAACACTAGAACAAAGAGAAAAGCCTGACAAAATATCCCTAGGCCTGGCATCTGTCATGACATCTCCTAAGTCTGTTGTACCTGGACTTCAATCAACTGAACAGCATTCCACTGATTTAGGGAGAGGATGGGACAAGAAATGAGGCCCTGAGGTCAGACAGAGATATGATTCTAGCAGGGGAATATCCAGGGCAAGTATTGGTCTGGTGAAGTACATATGGATCACAGAAACGTTCCTCATTTTTAGAAGCACATTTTGGAAGTGAATTTGTCTTCTGACATAAGTAATAAAAAGCACAACATAAGGTATAAAAGCTGGTTTCCATCCAAACTAAAATGGTAAAAATATATAACAGCTTGGCTTTAAAAGGATGTCCATCTGTTAGTAAACTAGTGATCATACCATACCCACAATGGTCTAACAAACTAACAGCCAAAAAAATTATTGCCCACACCCACAACTCAATAAATATTTAGGACTGGTTTTTTTGTTTACAGTAAGACCATTTTAAGTGATGAAGTGAAAGTTTTTCCATTTTAAAATGTCTTTAAACTTCCAAAGTCTTACAGAAATATGTTACTGAAAAATATTCTCATAGACAAAATTCCTCTCCTTACAGGTTCTTGTGGGAATACAGCAAGCCAATTCTTTTGCCTTGGTAGGAGTATCTTGATCTGAATCCTGATCATAGTATTTAACATTCAATGCATGAGCCTGCGGAGGTAACAGCCTTCCATAAAAGTGTACTTGGCTAGAAATGGTGTTCTTGACTAACTGACTGGAACACAAATTTAAATAGCTGCACTACCAATTTCAGCAGATTAAAGATTGCCTGCTTAGCAAACACATGCCAAGGCCGCTTCATTATTTGCCATACCTATGCCAGCTAGATCTAAAGCTAACTTGAGCATAGTACCCAAGCTGAAATCATGTTCTTAATATATACAAACCCTTCAAGGCTTTATATCTCATGTCTCTTTGAAAAATTTTATACCATTAAAGAAATGTGACCAGAGACTGGGAATACTTCAATTTTCTTAGGCTTTAGCATCTCCTGCTGGTTCCACTGGAGCTGTGTTTGCAAATGAACAAAGCTGAAGTCTCAGATGAAGGGGCGTTTACATTTGCTGTACTTCATGCAGCACAGACCCTGCACTGATGCACCATACAAAAAGGTGCATGAGACACATGTAGAGCTGTTCAGCTGAAATATTGTGATAAAAACCTGTTCCTACGATTTCATATTATGAGCCTAAATTTCACAAGGCTGGAAATGAAGCTGCAACTTTCAATAGAGTGCAAACAGCAATAATTATTGAAATCGCTTCCTTAATATATTTTTGTTTGACTGTCCATTTATCAATGTTTTTTAAAAATGCCCGAAGTATATAATAGTATAAGCCTTGTATTGCAACACACAGAGAGTCTTCCTCTTCGAATGGTTGTAATGATTTACTATTTTAAGTTCAGTGCAATAACAACCCATTTGGAACAGCAGAACTATAATGCTGCTGTCACTGGCTGCTTGGTAAACAAAATCTCATACAAGTTAAAATGTCTTAGGTGCCTGGCCAACAAATGTGAATGAACTCTCTAGAAAACAGTTTACTCTACAACTCCAATCCAGAGTGACTCACTAATAACATAACCTTTGACCTTTGAAAACACATGAACATTTTCCTTCTTGTTTATTCATAGATATCTATAGTCTATCAACCCTCTTTGACAGTCATTTTGGAGTTCTTCAGCCAAGCCAGGTGTACAACAGTGCATGTTACTTGTAAAGCGAATCATACACAGCATAGTTTCTATCACAGAATCATAGAGTGGTTTGGGCTGAGAGGGACCATCTAGTTCCAACCTCCTTTCCACTAGACCAGTTTGCTCAAAGCCTTGTCCAACCTGGCCTTGAACACTTCCAGGGATGGGGCATTCAGAACTGCCCTGGGCAACCTATGCCAGCCCCTTAACATCCTCTAAGAATTTCTCCCTAACACCTAATCTAAACCTATCCTCATTCAATGCAAAGCCACCATCCCTTGTCCTATCACGTTTCCCGCTGCTCTGGGGTTACCTGACCCAGGACAAGACAGCTGGGTTTCAGTGTCATGTGGGATGGCAAAGGATGAAGCTCAGTCTTTGTTTTCCTTGGCTGCTTCTGATTGAGTTTTCCCAGCTGCTGCTAACAGGAGCCCACCTGGAAGCAGGAAGGCAGAGTTCTTGAACCTCTCATGATGTACTTTGCAACAAAACTGGTTCTGTTTTAAGTGTTATATAGTGACCTTACAAATGGTACCTATTTTTAGGAAAATCCTTTATAGCATTAATTTATAGAAGGAGTAGACTAGAAGGAACCTGCGTCATCATGTCTAATCCCCTGCTATTACAAGCAGTCACGTCATATAATCCTTTTAATAAACTGAAGTGCACTTGGATACCATGGTGATGAGTACTTCATAAATATGGATATTTGTAGCCTTGCAGAAAATAAAATTATAAAAAAGTACAGTGGATGAACAGAAGGATTATAAGTGACAAAGGTGAGTAGAGGACAGCTCTAAGGGTAGACTAATGAAAACTTCACTGAATCCTTCACACCATCTGAAGTAAGAGTTATGTCAGCTAGGGAGGGGGTCAATTTCAAACACAGGACTTATGAGAAATACAATAGTGAAAAAAAAAATAAGGATAGTAAAGAAAAGGGAAAAAAAAGGCCACTGTTAATATAGAAAACTTACTCCATTCTTCACAGTGCATGGTGCAATGGCAGTAGGTCAGGAGAACAAATTTAGAAAAGCAGGTTTATAGGAGAAAAAATAATTTCCTTACCTTTGTACTTATCAGAAAACTAGGGACCCAAACCAGATCTAATTTAACATTTTTAATTACAATAATTAATTTTCTGCATTGTGCACCTCTGGCTTATTTTTCTATGCTTAGTTTTCCTGCATTTGCAGATTAGTTCTAGAAGATAAATCTTTATTTTAATGAAGGAATTTTGGTGGATATTATAACCATTGTAATTTTTATTTCAGTCAGGTTGATCATTTTCAGCATAAAACTGAAATCTTCTCCTCTATATCCTTGGTTCACACTCCTTCCATTTAGGAAAAACCCTCATTCAGAAGCCACACCTTTATCACACACGCCGCCAGAAAAAGGAGTTAAATTTCATAAGAGACACCTTCTATTTACAGCTGCAGGGAAAAGTAATGAAATTTAATGAAAGCTGTTGCTCTAAATAAAGGCACAGAGAACCTCTACCCCTATCCTGCTGAAAATGAGGTTACAGGTTACACACAATGACTAAAATTCAAACCCTTTGCAACTCCATTATCTCCAATGGACTTGCAGCAGAGATATATTTGGCATACTTTTCATTCCAGACAGAGGAATGGGGAGTAAAGAACTAATTTCGTTCTTGCCAGTGTTCAAAAGGAGGTACTGGAGCACATGTTGTAACACGTATGATTATACAGAGTGAAAATAAATGCACTTCTCTATTTTATTTTTCAAAAATATTAAATACATGATTAGGTAAAAAAAAAAAAACACACACACACAAAAAAAAAAAAAACCTCTAGGTTATTTGTGACTTCCTAGGGAACCCCTAGAATGAAAAATTAAAGCATTAACATGGGAAAAAATATCTCCTACTTTCCTATCTAGTGCAAAATTTCTGTTGAAAACCAAGAAAACAAAACAAATTTAAGCTGTATCAGATAGGACACCTTATCCATTGTGCTACAAAGGACATGTATACCTTCTCTTGAGAGATTAAACAGATCATTTTGGTAAACCATCAATAGAAAATGAAAGTAAAATTGTCTTGGTGGTTTGGTTAGGGTTTTTTTTGTTTGGTTGGGTTTTTTTGCAACATCTCCTTTAGTCATCTGGCTTATGAAAGAAAACTGTGAAGGTCATAAAGACTTTACAAGGGATTTTTCAGTATGGTCACAATACATCAATTAGTATTTAAGAAAATACTTAGCTTTATGAAATAAAATTATTAGATGCACTTTGTGGCTACAGCTATACTGAAAAACCAGTGTGATGGGTTGACTCTGTCTGGATGACAGGTGCCCAAAAATCTGCTTTTTTCACTGCGTTCCTCAACTGGGAAAGAGGGAAGAAATATAATGAAAGGCTCATGGATCAAGGTAAGGACAGGGAGAGATCACTCATCACTGACCATCAAGGGCAAAACAGACTCGACTTTGGGAAATTAATTTATTTCTAATCAAATCAGAGTAGGCTAATGCAAAATAAAACCAAATCTGAGAAAATTCTTTCTTCCCACCCCATCCTTCATTCTGGGCTTAACTTTACTCATAATCTTCCCAATCTCCTCCCCCCCAGTGGCACAGGCCAATGGGGAATGGGGGCTGCAGTCAGTTCATCACATGTTGCCTCTGCCACTCCTTCCTACTCAGGGGAAGGATTCCTCGCACTCTTCCCCTGCTCCAGCAGAGGGGTCCCTCCCATGAGAGACAGTCCTCCACGAGCTTCTTCAACCTGAGGACTTCCCATGGGCTGCAGTTCCTCATGAACTGCTCCACCATATGAACCTTTCAGAGGGTGCAGTCCTTCAGGAATAGACTGCTCCAGCATGACCCATCTGCCTCACTGTGATCTGCACCACAGGCTCGGCTCCCACGCTTAGAGCCCTTCCTTTTCACTGACCTTGGTGACTGAAGGGTTCTTTCTCTTACAGTCTCACTCATTTCTCTGCCGCTGTTGTTCTGAGCAGTTTTTCCCCCTTTCTTGTTTTCCCAGAGGCACTAACATTGTCCTCAGCCTTGTCCAGCAGCAGGTTCATCTTGGCATTGGTTCAATCAGATATGGGGAACTCTCTGCCAGCTTCTCAGAGAAGTCAGCCCTGTGTCCCCCGATACCAAAACCTTGCCATGCAAACCCAGTACAAATAAGTACAACAAGCTGGGTCTGTGTCTGGTTGTCCTTGGTGAATGGAACTGAGCAGCTTGTAGCTATGTGACAAAATACTCTGTTCACACATCCAGAACAGAGTAACTTCATTCATACTGTCTTTGGAATTTGCCCCGACCTGCACTGTGCCTTGATACATACAAAAGTATTACCTGGGAATATGATGTTTGGTCCAAGGAGAAGGCCAGCTACTAGTTCTGCAGTCTGGACAGTCACAGAACTGTTCAGGACTGTACTGCTGAGTAAGTGTATGAGGCAGCTGTAGCTGGTCATTCCTACCACCATCAGTAACCTGCAGTCTGAGGGAAGTGAGGCAGACATTAAACAAAAGTGTATAGGGCCTACACAGGTTAGAAGACCAACATGGTAAACAATTACATACATGCTTCATAGACATGTCAGAATTTAATCACAGTGTGGAAGTTCAATATCAGGCCCAACACTGCAAATAAACTCACAATCCTATGTCTGAAGATGATTGCCCAGAACTTCTGTGAGCATTCAATACTCTTAGCTTAAGGAAAGTAGGAGTCCCCAAACCGTCCTAATAATCATTGCACAGAATTAGTCCGGTGTTACACGTTCCTCTGATTGCACAGGTTTGTGACACATAAAGCATTTCTTACACTTTGATTAAAGTCTTCCCCAGTCTTTAAGGCCATTTTTATGCTATTGTCATGTATTTATACAATTAGACCTAATTTATTCAATTAGACCCAATTACTTAATTGTTGTGGCATGCATGATGAAATAATGAGAATGTGCAATTAAGATCTGCAATTACATAATTACAATGTATAATGACATTAGATATAAATATCCTAAAATGTTATGGGGAAAATATACTGTTGAAATAGAATTTTTTTTAGGTTCTGCTTTAGTTTCAAAAAAGCATACCAAACTATGAAATCATTCCTCAAAGCTGAGGAATTTTCTTCTCATTTTTAAGTCCCCATAGTTAAGCACTGCCTATTTTTAGCAGGGAAATTTACTTTTAGGTTAGGAAAGTATAATGAAATATATATATATATATATGCTAGGATACCTGAAGTTATTTTTGTTTGGTATATTTTTAGAACAAGAGGTTCCGATCTCCATGTGTCTTTTCTATAATCTGAAGCTAAACTGCAAATTTTTGTACTGTTGTGTGTAAACCACATACCAAATAACAATTTTAGTATGGGTGTACCACATGGAGCCAATGAACTATCAAGGCAATAAACAAAATAACTAATTCCGGCCTTGCTCTGAAATCTGGTATCAAGTCCTCTCAAAAATACACAAACAGAAAAGTATCACGCTCTCAGGAACTTCCTAAAATATCTGTTTAATCTTCACAAGTTCTGGGACCTCCCCGCTGTCCTCTCCCTCTCCACCCCCTGAGAGATCCCATAGCTGCCTCCCCCAAGAGTTCCCATTGATCCCCAGGAAGACATTCTACTGCATTCTCAATAGTGTATCTCAAAATGTGAGAGATGTCTCACTAAAAGGCTGTTTACTAATATAAAACTAGATTTAATTCCTGTAAGCATTTTAAACCCCACAGATATACAGAAGGGTGAGATGCATTGCAACTTCATTGCTGTTGGTAACACACAATCATCCCAGACTGACTGGGCTCCTTACAGAACTGGCAGGTAGAGCAGTAATAATTTTACAAGTTAAATGAGCAATAGTATTTAGAATTTTTCTTTTCTCCACAAAAAAAAAAAAAAATGTTAACAAAAGATTTCGACTAGCTAAATTTCAACTTCCCAGACACTTATTTTGGCAATGTTTCCACTCTGAAAATACAAAACAAAAAGTAATTTTTATATGTCAGTTCAGTATGATATTTCATGTTTATTTTAAAAGCCTGTAATTAAAGCATACCAATACTGAAATCTTTTCATTTTCCATTCTGGGAAATTTTATTATCTGTCTGTTACCTGTTAATTTTACTAGAAAAAAGGAAGGGAAGGGACAAGAACAGCATAAATAAAAGTTTGGTAAAGTTTTCTTGACCAAAATATTGATTTTAAAAGTGACTAAAAGCTATATGTTAATTTCTACCATCAGTATCTGAAGTATAATAGCTGAAGAGTATTTGAAGGGATAGAAAGGTAGACATTATTGTTCTACAAGGAATACAAAGAAGAATCCCAAACAGCTTTAAGTGGGTGGCCAGGAAGGTGTAAAAGGATCAATGGAAGTAAAAGGCTGGGGGATACTTGCAGTCCTAAATTCTAGACCTCCAGCCCTAAGACATGGGAAAGCTGTACCAAATCAGGAGCAGAGCTGCCAGAGCTACAGATGTGCATTTCACTCCCTCCCAGCTGGGTGGTCTCTGTGGAGGAGATGGTGCACAGGTAATTAGGTTGGTAATTTGGCCCTCGCATCATCTGTCAGTTCCAGTTCTTCCTGAGGCAATAAAGCTTCTCTAGACATCCAATATATGCAGCACCTAC
Organism: Anabacerthia variegaticeps; assembly: GCA_035583185.1. NCBI lineage: Eukaryota > Metazoa > Chordata > Aves > Passeriformes > Furnariidae > Anabacerthia > Anabacerthia variegaticeps. The sequence continues at coordinate 97,508,337 of JAWWEW010000112.1, read as the reverse complement.
ATGGCAATGAAATCCCACCCGACCATATGCCTTGAAGCCTAAGATTTGTAGTCTTTGAAATTTCATTCTGAGAACAACAACTTCAGATGCAGCTTTCGCAAATCTTCCAGAATGTACCTTTCTTTAAAAAGTAATTTCATTTCAAACAAGTTATAAAATAATGGCATTTTCCTTTATTAAAGAGTTCTCTTCCCTTATTAAAGAGAGATAATAGTACACTATATTTGGACTTATCAAAATGTTCTTCTTCCTTTCTGAATATTTCAGCCTCAACAAGTCTCAGACCTGAAGGCCCATCTGAAACCCACAGATAGTTCTGTAACAAGTGTGTACTTCAGGTTTAAAAGATGCTCTGCTCTGTGCTACCAATTCAAACTTGACTTGTCTGATGCTTATCCATTTTTTGTATGGCTGCACATCTCAGTATCAGATATGTATAAATGTAACCCTTTTCTAACCCTTTAAATGTAAATTTAAAGTTTTCATCATTGAGATTATGCTGGCAGTATAGCTATGAAAATGGGATCCTGACAGGAAATATATGGTTGCCAAATTTTCTCTTCATTTTTTTTTCCATTTCCTGACAGATAAACCCCTATAAAAGAAGGGCATGAGGAAGAAATATTTATCTTGTGTGAATAATTTCTTTGCAAATCCTAGAAACACTGGCAATAACAAAGACATTTTGGCTTTTGACATTTAAAGAAAGACTAACTTTTTATATTTGTCAACATTGTCAAATGGTAGAGTGACTTTGTGTGTCATCTGATCAGAAATTTTCTCAGGGGGGAGGTTTGCATTTTATGTTAGATTAGATTATCCTGATAAGTCTATCTTTTTTTATTTTTTTTGCCATTTATGATAACACTTGTTCTAAAATGGAAATTAAAGTGAAAAATGGTTGTTGACTGAGAAATGTATTGGCAAACATAATTACTACCTCAAATGTGATATAGTCATATAAATCACCTGCTCGTAAATCCTGCACTGTAATCCTCTGAAATCTATCACTGGTCTTCATTACAACCTTCCTATTGTGCAGTCTTTCACCTGATATGAGGCTTGTGGAATTACAAAAAATATATCAGTAGTAAAACACTGTTCATGAAAGCTGGCACGATATGTAAAAATTAACTGCACTGTGTATTTTACACTTTGGTTTGTTTACAACAAAGCCAATCATGCTCTGAATACTGTGGTGGGAAACAATACATCATTCATCCAATTAGCTGTTATACAGATGCTTGGGACCACATGGACTGAGCCCTGGAAGGCAATCACACTGCTCTCAAGGAGATAAGATAATGCTGGAGGGTTTAGATGGTCTCATGTTTATACTGTGAGTTCATATAGCCTGAGTTCTTGGTGTTGCTCTGTCCTGGTTTTCACCCCTGAGCTGAGCCAAAGCCTAGCAGGTCATTCTGATTTACATGCTTTCTGCTGAGCATCTTTGAAGGCAAGCCTGAAAACAGAGCTAAAGATCTGTTCCTAGAGTTGGTATGGTGAGTTGGAGTGGGATACTACACAATGAGACCTGAAACACTCACCAGGATAACTCACTGTTCAGGAAACAAGGTGAAAGACAAAAATTTATTTTCATGCTTGTTTTTAAAGAGATATAACAACATACAAACAAATTTTGCCTCTTGTGCACCAGCCTTGCTTGGTGTGGCCACAGCCAGGACAGCTGACACCAACTGACCTAAGGGCTATCCCATACCATGGTGTCAGCATATAAAGCTGGGAGGAGAAGAAGGAAGGGTGAACACATTCCAGCTTGTAGAGTTTTGTCTTCCCAAGTCACCATTCCATGTGATGAAGCACTGCATTACCGGGAATGGCTGAACACCCACTTGCCTATGGGAAGTGGTGAATTATCTCCTTGTTTTGCATTGGTTGTATGCACAGCTTTTGTTTTCCGTATTAAACTGTCTTCATGTCAACCCACAAGTAATCTCGCTTTTACCATTCCAATTCTCTCCCCCATCCCACCATGAGCAGGTGGGAAGTGAGCAGGTGGCTGCACAAGGCTGAGCAGCAAGCTGGGGTTAAACCATCAGCTCTAGGGCTGTACATTCACAGATACTGTCCAGCTTAAAGCACAATAGATCAAGAATGCTACAGCATTGCTTTCCTCATTGATCACAGGTACGCCTTACCAAATGCTTCATCTTAACAAAATTAATCAGATCAGCTGGTTGTAGAAGCCAATACAGTCAAAACGTAACCCAGCAAAAGAAAGTTCTTTCCACCCCCTTTAACTGGATAATGGTAGAGCCAACACAGGAAGGCTGGGAATACAGGACCAACACTTCCATCTTGAACTGTTTGTGAGACAGCAGGGTAAGGTAAAGAGACTGGAAGGGCTAAAGAAAGACATGCAACATTTGGAGCCTCTAATGGGAGGGAGTTTTTTTAATGCTGAATCGCATTTGACAGTACCAGCAGTCTGGAAATACTGCAGGACTGGGCTGTTATTTAACATTTACAAATTAATATTGCACTCAAGATAATGAACGGCTTGAGCACACATGCTTTCACACACCACCTGTCCATTCCCCTCTCACTTCTGTTATTTTTTCTCACACTGAAGATAGCTTGCTAATTGCTATGCTTGTATGTAATATGACATGGCCACAGGGAATGGAGAGATGGGAGGGAGGGTGAAAGAAAGAGAGAGAGAGAGAGAGAGAGAGAGAATGTGCTTGTGCTTTGAGTAACTACTTCAGCTTGTCTCCGGTGGTAAGGGTTTATTGTTCTAACCCCTTGGTCACCTCTTTATATATAGGAAAGGGCAATGGCAGCACTTCTTAGGCACTGCTGTGGCAGACCTGTGATATATAGCTACACACCACCAGTTTGATCCAGTCAACTGCTCCCTTTGCTGGCATTCACAACTGAAACAACCAAATGTGTCTATTAGCACCCATGAGATGAGCGCTTAATCAGTAACCAGTGAGACCCACATGTTACAGAGCGGGATGAGAGTTTTGGATAACAACTCATTTGTTATGTTGCCATCATCAGAAGGAAGAAATTATGTAAAAACAGACTTTTACAATAAGGTGCAGCAGCCAGATGGGAAAAAATGTGTTATCAACAGGGAATTTTAAAATACCCAAAGTGGGTTTTGGAAAACTACAAAATTTCTGGAGAAATTCGTAAGTGTGGACTTTCTAGAGGTGTGTATTCTAAATGGCAATGCTGTATTTAAAATTTATTCCCAAAGGAAAGCACATTACTATTTCTGCTTCATTGATGGTAATGATGACAAACTCTTCTGCTACTGTCAGACTAAAAACTTCTTTGTTAAAATACTGCTATTTCAATGATCTGATGCTTTTCTTTCAATCTTAAAAGAAGTATTAAACATAAAAATATTAAGTAATTTTTAAGCTATTTGATCAGGAAACATCCCCAGGGAAGAGTATTTATTTTGGAATGATGTTCTGCTAAGAGCACACTTCAGTCTCTGTCACAAGAAGATATTTCCACCTGAAAACATCTGCCTAAATCAAAATAGCTAATTTACATCAAAGATAAGTTTATATGACTTTGTATTTTGTCAGTTGAGACTTAAGCATTTATCCAGTTGCCCTAAACAGGAGTTTTTCCATAGGCAGTGTTGGAACAAAAAGGTACCCTTATAAGTTAAACATTACATCCATTACATGACTACCACATTAAAAAGGTGGTACTTTTATTTATTGCACAAAGTGTTCCCTATCCAGCCTTAACTCAGTACTTCAGGGCAGTCCCTGATCCACACTGTCTGTAATAGGAGAGGATACCATTTAACATGTCTCAGGAATACTTAACAACACATGCACTTAGTACTTATACGCCCACTAAAACTCACACTGGCCTTGAGCCACTACAGCTAAAACCTCATTTATGTGTATATAAAATGGAATATATACCTTCTGTATATGCTGCACAGGTATTATACATGGAAGTTATAACTAGCAAAAACAATAGAAAAAATCTGTGTTTCTGTGTGAGCACTTTATTTTTTCTTGCAAGCTGGATTTAATTTAATATGGGTACTAAAAAGCAAATCCTGCTGAGGCCACTAAAATCAGGTAATTTTTTTTTTCAGTGTATCTGTAACATATTAATTACAGATTTGGATTCTCATTTTTTACTGTGTAGAGTTATTGTTTCTCCCCTGCAATAAAATTGACAGCTAGTAGAGTTTTCCTTTTCTGTCTCCCTGTGAATGTCTGCTGGCACTCCAAAACCATTAACACAGCAGCATATTTCCTGCATTTTTATAGAAGACTGGAGACCTGAACGATCAGTATTATTATTTTATTCTGCTCTTTGTTTTACCACTTGTGTGCTAACTCAATTAAGAAAGTAAATGTCAAGTTATTCTTCAGACATAGTATACCCATGTTCTTTAGGAAAACTTTTCATGGACATGTTCCATTTTTATGTTTGCAGTTCTTAGAGGTTTGAGATGCTACTTTTTGCAAACTGTATACATAATGGTAAGAAACAGAAAACCTCAGCCTTGCTGCATTTATTTATGTTTTTCTGTGATGCTTTCTCTCTCAAATAAATGAATGAATTTATCTTCATAATACCCTTGTGAGTTCAATACTGCCATTTCCATTTTTCTCTGTATTGATACAGGTCTTAGAAGCTTTTCTTTTTGACTTGGGAGAGTAGGGGGAGATATTAATTTGCTGAGTGGATTTCAATTTCTGTATAAAGCAGTTGGAGAACAACCTGTATTTTAAAGCAAAGCCCAGAGAAATGTACCATACTTTAATTACAGTATATCAAAGCCAACAGTAAGCATGCTCTCCTCATTCTCCAGCACCTCTTTGTTCTGTCCCACCCCACTCTTATATATCCTTCAGCTTTAATAATTTTTATTACTTACTATTTATGCTACTCAAAATAGGCCAGGTATTTTTTGGAGACAACCCTTGCCCTGAACAGCATAATACAATAATAACTGTGTACTACCAGAATACCATTTCTCCTTCTTTTATAGCCCTATTACTGTTCAATCTGAGCAGCTCTGAATTTAATGCATTTCTCCTCATCTCTCTGTCCCCCCGGGAATGACCACCATCCTCACTGTACAGATGGGAAACCAAATAGATCTATAGTGTATACTGAGTAGAGGTCTCGAGCCAGTTTTTCTAGTCTCTAGTCTCATTCTAATGTGATCCACTTGTAAACAGGCTGCAGGGCTGTCCCACTGATGTGCATTCCAATAGTCTCAACAGCAATACAATGTCATCCTCAGATAACTTTCATAAGTCTCCTAGTGCCACCTGTCTAAAGGGCATGAGTGCTCATAGAAAAGTTGATTTGTGGTAGTTCTCTTAAACAATTGGATTAAGCCACAAACATCCTGTAGCTGCTTAATCTGAGCAATGTGAAGGTAAGAGTCAGATTTTAGCTTCCGCAGGCAGTGTGTCTGTCCCCAGAGGTTAATGGACAAATTCTTGGGGCATTAGGCAGGCATCCATCTCCTTTGAAGGGTGAACACAAAATGACTACTGGATGAGTAGTAGCAGGGGGATTTCAAAGTCTGCCTTCTAAGACCTAGGTAAACTAAGAAGTAAATTAACTATCCCCATCTCAAGTCGCTAGGACACCCAAACACAAGGATCTACTCTGCAGAGTTTTAATACACAAACCTATTTGCACAGACCACCTTTCTTTCTCCATTCTCCCCTAGGCAGTAACACCTTCAGTCATGCCTTGCACAGCCACAAAACTGAGGCACTCACAGTCTGTGGAACAGCTGCCTTTTGAATTTCTCTTCCCTAAATATGTTCCTTTGCCACCAGAGGCTGAAAGTGTTGTTTTTGATTATAAACACCTCCTACATCCCTGCTGAGCATATTGCCATTCTCCCTCCCAGACTACCTCAGCAAACACACCATGAAAACTGCCAGTATACAGAGTTTCCCTCCCTTCTTTGTTTAGAAAACTGTATCCTGAGAGTGTGATACAGGTGCAGCTTTCATACAAAACAGCCCCCACAGCCAATTAAAAATACTCTAGTCGGGATAAATTGGAGTCTTCTAGGGAATTTTCCCTAATTTTCTGAAATGCTGGTAACTGCACACAAATAAATAAACTTCCAACCATTTCACCTGCTAAAAATGAACATATAATAAGTCTGAGTAAAAATGTTTCTATCAAAAAGAGTTTCATGAATAATATATAACAGCATTTACCCTCTTCTCTATACTATTTCTCTTTAAATTAATAGTGGTAAAAGGAAGAATGGAGAGAACAAATAAAATAAAATTTAAAAAATTATTGGCAATTTACTGGGATACGTTTTCTAATATCACATTCATCATTAAAAATGCTATCTTTCAAAAAGACAGACCCATGTGGTCACATTCATATAAACACACAGATCTCACATACTTTATTCTCTTATTTGTCAATCTGACATTGAGCTGGAGTCACACTGCCAAGTTGCATGCAATGAACATGATAATAAAACCAATAATCCCTTCTACACTCCAGTTTAGCTGTAAATGCCTTTCATATGCATGTGACACCAATGTCTCTCTCCTGTAGAAATGTGAAAACAATTTTTTTCTGCTCCACAGCCATCTCTCCCCATCAGTGAGTTTAGCAGGGCAATGTGACCCACTGTTCAGATATAACCAGGGTAAGGGGAAGTTGCAGAATAAGGACAGGATTGTGGCACTGCTCTGCAGCCAAGAATATTTTGTTGAGAAAGATATTAAACACATGAGGAGCTCCGCTGGACAATGTAATGTCCAGGAGGGTCGTAACCTCTGAGGTACAAACCTCTGACAGCCTCAGCAGTACATGTAGTTAATATTCTATATGAAACTGTAGTCCATGCTGCAGCCCAACATTACAGTCCTTCCACAGGCAAGTGATCTAATGTTCAAGAGACAGCTCTAGAATAAAAATGCCACCACAGGTAAGCATTTATATTGGCTAGAAGTTGAACATAATACAAACAAAAACACAATCAGCATCTGGTGCCAGCCTTCTGGACTTAGAGAATTGTTATCAGCTCTTGGAACCACCACTTTCAGACATTTTTATCCACTGTTGTGGCACTGTGCACTCATTCATATAATCTCTCATAGAATAAAACTGACACATTTTCCTCTGATTTCTCAATATAAATAAACACATATATCCAATTACATAGCATAATCAGTTACTGCGTACTGTGATATAACACATATAACTAACTGTGTTGCAGGCAGAAGAGTCCCAACTCAGAGAACTGAGAAAAAAATGAAAACAATTAAGTTAAGCACATAGAGAAACACCTTGCCTCCCCCTTCTTCAGACCCAACTTCAGCCCAACATCTCTTTTCCCACCTTCCCAATCTCACCTTCCTCTGTTTCCCCAAACACTTCAGTGCAGTGTTGGGTGGTGCAGGAGGACCAGATCGGTGCACAGAGGTTTATTTCTACTGTCCATTGTTTCTTGCTGTTTTTCTTCTACTGCTCCTTGGCTCCTACTGCTCCTCTGCTCTGGTGGAGAACCCTCCAGGGATGTCCCTACACCAGCTGAGGGTCTCCAGGCTTGATCCCGGCAATGTCCCCTTCCACACTGCTCCCCCACTTCACCTCCCTTTTTGTCAAGTAGGTCTATTCACTTTCTTCCTCATGTGCCCCCTTCTCTGTGACATCCTGTGTGTCCTCTCACCCATCTCCATTTACATCCCTTCACAGGTGTGTCCTCCCAGCCCCCTGGATGCCCTGTGACTGGCCACAGCCAGCACTGGGCAGTTCACAGCCTCCTCCCAGCAGGGCACCCTGATACCAAACTGTGTAGCTGCTGCCCAATGAACAGGGTTGTGCACCTGAACAACCTCATTGCAAGTTCCACTTGATGTATAAGTATTTCCCATTCCAAGAATGTTCAGTAGCATCCAATAGTCCCACTGAAGTCAACAGGACTATTAACATGATGAAGTGCTCTGCTTTGTGTTTCCAAAGACTATTCTCACTATCTGGAAAAAGAAGAGGTAAATTTTTTTCAGGAATTCTGCAGTTGTTAACCAAACACTGGAGATGCTTAACAAAATTGTGGGATTTACTGGAACGGTTTAGAAATAAATTCTCAGCTGCCAGTGATGATGAATAGAATCTGCTGTGACAGGATCTAGTTTCCCATTATCGTTGAAGTGGATGTGCTTAGGGACATGGCTTAGTGGCGGATCTGACAGTGTTATGTTACTGGTTGGACTCAATAACCTTAGAGGTCTTTTCTAACTTTAACGTTTCTGTGATTCTATTAAATAATTCACTATCTTGATCTACTCTGTATATATGTGTTGCATACCAAAACATTTATTACATAAAAAAGAAAGGTAAATTAAATGACAACAAGACAGGACATGCTAGCAAAATATCTCCTGAAGTCATATTAGTGCTTTGGATATGAAGACCAAGTATATATACTGCCTGGCTTTGTCTGGGGAATTTTGGAAGCTGACATTCCAGGACCCCTGACCACCTCCATTTCTCAGTTACTGCAGTTACTGTAGAAAAGACTGTGAACTCCTGAAAAAGGAGATCTCAAGCACTGGCTGTCCTGATTATGGCCTAAACGTATTCTAGGAGTTTGGACACAAATAATATTTTTCTTTAATCCTAGATTGTAAATCTTCTGCAAAATGAAAAATTCCTTTTCTAGAGTGGAAAAAAATGTTTTTCCTTTTCATCACTGGAAAAAAAAAAAAATGGGTTTGTCACAATCTGAAAGACATTTTTTCATTTCTCTGGACTAATTAGATGACTTGCAAATAAAATATGGTAAAAAACTGAAAGAGATCTCTGTTTACTTTAAATCTTTAATAAATTAATTTGAACAAGGTCAAATAACAAACTGCAAGGAGAGATTGCAGTTTTCCTTCTAAAATAAATATGCCTGTACTGTGTTCTGCACCTCAGCTATTTTTAGGAGTCACTTACTAATAATATTAACTAAGAACTTTGGATAAAGCATGAATATGATCTTAGTAGTGTTAACATTACATTTATGATACTAGTAATTAATGAAAAGTATATTTTTAGGCAAAAGAATAAAGAAAAATTAGATACTATTTCTTAGATTATGGTTTTCAAACACCAAAACCTCTGGCATTTATTTTTCATGAAGCTTCTATTTTACCAATTAAGTACCAGAGATAAATACTAGATTCATTTCTATGTGAAACTTAATTGCATCCAAACATTTGAAGGACAGACAGGAGAGATTTGATAAATTTATTGGCAGGTGCATCAGTGTCCAGGCTGTGGAAGGAGGGGTGCCTTCTGTGAGAAGCTGCCAGAAGCTTCCCCCATGTCCGACAGGGCCAATGCCAGCAGGCTCCAAGATGGACCCATCACTGGCCAATGCTGAGTCCACCAGCAATGGTTTTAGTGCCTCTGGGGTAAAATATTTAAGTAAAGGGAAAAAAAATACCTGTGCAGCAGAAGCCAGAAGGAAGAATGAGCATGTGTGAGAGAATAAGCTCTACAGACACCAAGGTCAGGGAAAAAAGAGGGGAAGTAAGTGCTCCGGGTGCCAGAGCAGAGATTCCCCTGCAGTCCGTGGTGAGGCAGCTGTGCCCCTGCAGCCCACGAAGGTCTATGATGGAGCAGAGATCCACCTGCAGCCCATGGAGGACCCCATGTGAGAGCAGGTGGATGCCAAAGGGAGTCTATGACGCTGTGCAAAGCCCACGCTGGAACAAGCCCCTGGCAGGACCTGTTTCCCCATGGAGAGAGGAGCCCACAATGGAGCAGGTTTGCTGACAGGACTTGTGACCCTGTGGGGCAGAGCCCCATAGGGCAGAGCCAACATGTAGTGAACTGACCACAACCCCCATTCCCCTTCACCACTGAGTGGAAAGAGGTAAGAAAAATCAGGAGTAAAGTGGAGATGGGGAAGAAGGGAGGAATGAGGGGAATGTGTTTTTAAGATTAGGTTTTATTTCTCATTATTCTACTCTGATTCAGGTGGTAATAAATTAAGTTAATTTCCCCAAGTGGAGTCTGTTTCACCTGTGATGGTAATTGGTAAGTGATCTCTCCCTGCCCTTATCTCAGGCCTTATATTTTCTCTCCTGCCCAGCTGAGGAGGGGAGTTATAAAGTGGCTTTTGTGAGTACGTGGCAACAATCCAAGGTCAACCCACCACAAAAAGAGAAAGAAAATATGATGTGGACTAAAGAAATACAGTTAGAGAAGAGAATTAAGTATCAGGAGTCAAATTAAATATAAAATATCAAGTCCAATCAGATAACAAAAGGAACCAGCAAAACTATGTCCCAAGACAGGAATGACCAAAACACTTGATACCTCATTTTGTACAATAATTCTGAGTTGTACAACAATAGGATCAAGATGTTCCAAAAAGTCTATTGTATCCATTAAAGATAATAATTCTCTTCAGCTGAAGATCAGTATGGTATCTTAACTCCTCCAATTGAATATAATTCAAGAAATCTTCTGACAGGCTGAAAAAGTGTGAACCTAACACCTGCTGTGTTTAAGTACACATATGCTATAGCTGTAACAGTCCACTAAACACGGCCAGAGCACAAGCTCAGCTGCAGCTGATTCCTGCCTATGGGAGCACACACCAGCTTTCATGCTCCCAGGCATGAAATGGATGCAGTCACAGAACAGGCCAAAGACAGCTTCAAACAGACATTTGGCTTTGGGTAGGAGGAAAGTTTAGGTATCAGGATACAAGCCGTATCAGCTAGTTACCATCAGGGCCAGCATGTTGTTCCTGGTCCATTTTATTTACCAGTATGCATGTAACCATAGAGTTACTTTCAGAGCAGTAAGACAGAAAAGTAAATCAATGTCCTTCTATTGAAATCCACAAAACTTTTCTGTTTTGGTAGAGAAAAAATGAAAAAACACCCTAGGGAGTAATGACAAGAAGGAACACTCAAAAGCAAAGAAAAAGTGCCCTGCTTTTGCTTCCCCTGCCCCCCCCCCCGCCCCCACCCCAGAAGGCTTAAGCTTTGCTAGCTTGTACTAAGAAATTTATTAAGACTGTGTCGAACATCTCTCAAGAATCACTTTGCTAATTTTTCATGCACTTATGCTGAGGTTTAATTCTGTGTAATGCTTTCTGAGAAGATAGAATTTTATTTAGCCTCTGCTTTAGTGAGGAAGCTAAGTTAGTGGAAAAAGGGGATTTTAAGAGTTACATATATAGAAAATACTGTTAAAATACCAACAGCTTCAGGAGAGATACAGGCAATGGAGACCTGTTGATTTATTTGGACTGTAAAAACAGATTCTAGTAAGTCACTTTCAGACTAGTCAGACACAAAATTGATGCTGGATTTACACATAGAATTCCTTAACTCCACTGACACAATAGCATCTTTGAGACAGCAAAAGTTTAACACAGCTCGAAAAGTAGCCCACCGGACCCTCTGATTATCCCCAATAAACAGTAGGAATGGCAGTTTCCTATGGAGCAAACAGGACTCTGTCTGTATCATGATACTTAAACGTTCTCTAGTTCTGCCACTGACTCTCCTTAACCCTGGATAAAACATTTAATCATCCTGCATTGAGCCACTGCTAAAAGGGAACTTCAGTTCTTACCTACCTGAAAACTGTCTATGTCTAATACCTAAATATTACTATAACAAAGCATGCAAAAAAACCCTTTTACACATTAACTTTAGGCTAGGTCAGGATACTGTCATCTAAACTCATGCAATGAGCTTCTGTAATTATGGTTGCTTTAGAATAAATCAACACTACTGATATCAATACTTCAAAATCTTGAGGAAGAGTTTGGACTAGTTTGGCCAGATCTGAGTTTTGCTGGTCTGTATTTTCATGTTAAAAAAGATTCAGCTGACCAATAGCATGAGACTGTGGCCCCTCTTCTAATATGCATTAACCTAATGCTAAATGGCTGCCAACGTGAGCTCTGTAAAGCTTTCTCGCATTCCCCTCTAAGTCTTTATTTAGTCACTTTATAGTATTTGTAGATCAAAAGCAACTCTCCAGCTCCACCTTAAGCACTGGATAAAGCAATTTCCTTTTAGTTTTAGGGTATTAGACCCAAGTGCATTTCTGAAAAGTCTCAAATGGAGCAGATAAAAGGGCAAGCAATGGATATAAAAAGAAATAATCTCAACTTGATACCTGGCAAAAGGGGTTGATTTTTGTGTCTGTTGATTTCACAAATCATTAAACATAACAGCAAACATAAAATGAATGTTTCCTGCCCATTTTTAAAATGTAGAGGCGTAGGGGGGCTTGTAATGTTCCCCTATCTGAGTGGCCATTAGATTGAGCATTACATGGAGGGCAACCGCATAAGTGCTCTCATAGTATCATCCTCAAATAGCAGATGCAGCTCATTGTAGCCCCAGGGGCAGAAACCAGAAGTACTTACTGTGATTGCAGTCAAAGGTCTTGTCTGTGTCCAGGTTATCCTTTTCTTCTCCAGGAGAAAACACAGTGATTCAGCTTCAGTAAAATCATACAATGCTGATATAGAAGAAGACATCACTCATTTTCTGTACATTTATTTCAGAAAATCTCTCCTTAACCTGCTCTTCTGTCTGCTTTGCTGTGCCACTCAGCTGATACAAAAAGCTGCAGACACGGAGGTGCCTTTTTCAGCTGTGGCTCCAGCTAGCCTGTTACAGTACCTGACAGGGAGCTGTTTTTCCAGTTGTTTATCCAGCAACTTTCTTTTCTCTGAGTGTAACATTCACCAACAATGTAGAACTGCCATTTCAGTAAAGACCTTCTTTAGGCAAAGAAAGTAATGAAGAACAGATCCTGGATTCAACAGCCCACATTTAAGAATAGCCTACCATGGCAGCGCACCATATTATTGCAGTGAGGCTTAAAGTTTATGCCAAATCTGGTCTGAGTACTTTGCCCTCCTGCATCTGCTGTGAAGACACTATATTTCTCAAATTTATAGCTTTGAATGCTCATCGTGATCCAGTCAACAATCTTGCACTAAGGAGGAATATGAACTCCAAAGCTTCAACAAAAAAGGTGCAACTGAAACAGAAACTAAAAATTTATTAAAAGAGGAAAAGCCAGGATACAAGAGTTTGGACTCCTCTGTAGAATCACATTTTAATGGATTTAAAGTTGAGTGCCACCTTTGCCACTTTTAATTAGTTAATAATTTTCTCACATGCTGGAGTAAACAGGGGTAAGACAAGTGACGACTATCATGTTGGTTCTAAGACAGTAAGAGAGAAGGTTCCTTTTTGCTGAGGATCAAATAGGAATGTCACACACTGTTGAGAAATTATTTTTTTCAACATCTTCCACTTATACCAGATCAATCAGTAATGCCAAAAAAAAAAAAAAAATAAAAAGAACCACCACAAAACAAAAAAAAAAAAAAAAAAACCACCAAACCCAAACAACAAAAAAAGGCATCAAATCCAAAATTTCTTATTTATTATACTTTTGTTTTTCTTGGCAGTCTTCCAGATTTATTATTTCCTGGCCTTTTTTCAATGGTCTACCAACAAGAATAGTTTTGGGAGACTGAATGATAGAAAAGAGTGCATGCTGAAAATCAGACTTGAATTAATGGACAAGCATTGATACTTAAAACTTGCTTTTAATATTAGCTATGTTTTCTTTTACAACACTGAAATCCAAAATCATTGCAGATAGAAACAGAAAGTGTGCACACTGCCGTCATATCATTGAATAACTTCTAACACTTTTATCACTTTGCTCTTTTAAGAACTATCAAGATTCTGTATGTGGTATTTCAGTAACTAAGATTATGTTTTATGAAAAAATTCCAGGCTATTATGGTGATCATGCCAGATTAAGTATATAAACTTCGTTTATACTTAAAACAAAAACAAAACAAAACAAAAAAAAGACAACAACAACAAAGGTCCATGTGCTAGAAAGTACTGACTGCCTTGAGTTAGACATTGTAAGATCATATCCTGAAAGCACTGAGTACTCTTTAAGCTTGAATCACAGTAGTCATGAGGTTTTGATTCATTTGTAATTCAGCTTTTGCTCAATATATGATTGGGGAAGAGTGTTCCTAGGACTGACCCAGAGAATGGCTGAGTTTTACAGAGAGCCCCATAACTCACACTGACATTTGTACTAATGTCAGTGATCATTTGTGGTGTTAGCTCCTCTCAGGATCACACTCACTATGAAATATCAATTCTCATTGGGACCCCAAATGCCAATGCCCTTTCACAATACAGTCCACTGATTTCCCAGGATTTGGCCTATTAAAAACAGACTAAGAAATTAGTAAGCTCTGTCTCAAAGGGCACATTTTCCTTTTCTACTTCCATAAACTTATTTGATGATATGAGAGGGAGAGACCATAACACTGCCAAGTAGCAGTACTGCACACAAGGGGTAGCAGATACCATGGCTGTTACACATCTTCTCACAACTGGGCAGAATGCAGTCCCTCACATCTGGCAAGCTAAGCGAGCACTTGAAAGGCATCACAAGCTTTTCTCTTTCCGCAGCAGCAGTTAGGCCAGTGCTCCTAACCTTGGAAAGGTCACAAACTGATAAGTTACGAACTATTCACCAGTCTCCATCACTAATGCAGCCAGCAATGGGTTTGGTTGGTTTGAACTCATAATCACGCAGGCTGTTATACAGCACTAGTAATATGAGAACTAATGAAGCAGCAGTTGTTTTGCTCAAATTATTTCCCATCCTTTCCCTTCCAGTGGTTGCCTGACTTAAAAAGGGAGGCCCTGAAGGCACAGAACATGCTGGATTCCCAGGGCCCACATATCAGGGCATCCCTTATGCAGCTTTCATCCCTCTCTAACTGTTGCTACAACATCCAGCAAAATGCACAGCTACTTCTGAAATATTTTGACATAATGCTACCTTTACAAAACAGCTTAGATTTCAGGCACAGTTTTTAAGCACAGTCTGATTTATAAGCATACAGGCATACGGTTTTTCATCAGCCAGGAAGCCACTTGATTCCTTTATTAATCAGTCATTTCAAAGAACTTGTTGAGATGTAACTAAATAATTCACTACTGTATCAGCATGTAAGAGAGTACTGAAGGACTGGAGGCCTCTTTCCTAAAAGAGAATTGTACCTAAGTCTTGAGGAATTGGACATAAATTTAATTTGTATTTTGATAACTTGAAGGCAAATAAGGTTTTCCTTTGCAAATATTGGCTCACCAAATAAGCATGCAAATACTCAAGGGTAAACACTCAGTACAGCACACAGAAAGTATGAGTTATCAATATCAGTTCCACTACAAAATAAGAGAGCTACATGTGGGTGTCTGGTGTGTTCATTGGAACAGTGAGCCTTCTGACTGCAGACATGCAGCCACTTAGACATTTTTGATATGTGCTTACACCACTGGAAAAGCACAGCCAGAAAGAATGGCAAGTCAGGGCACAAGGATGAGACAAATGATGCTATGAAGAATACCCACGTGCACCGGGAAAAAAAGCTTGCAGCCTCAAGGGAAGGTACAGGTTGTCATAGTTTTCAGCCCAAAGTAGAGGTTATATCACATAGAGCAATGAGTGAAAAGCAGACCAGCAAAGCAAGACATCAAATTGTTATGTGCTGTCTCACAGAGAATCATAAAATCGTTAAGGTTAGAAAAGACCTCTAAGATCATCCAGTCCAATCACTAACCCAGCATCACCAAGCTCACCTCTAAACCATATTCCCAAGTATCCACAACCCTTTTGAATCACCTGTCTATAGTACACCATCATCTAGTCTACCTCTGAATTTGGTCTTCTATGTCTGTGACCTTGAATCAGAGGATTTTCTTAGACTAAAAGATGAGGAGGTCCATTTCTCCCTATAATTCACCTAGATTTAGTAATTTCCTCCTCAGGCCAACTAGCTTCAGAATAAATTTAGCTCACAATATTTTTGATTAACACAAATTATGAAAATAAAAATCTTACTCAAGTTTCTTAAAAAGTCCGTTACCCTAGAGGCAGTAGACCTGTAAGTCCCTTAATCACCTGTCTAGCAAAGTCCTTGTTTATGATTTCATGCAGGATCCTCATATATATAATATATATGGTGTATATATATATATACAAACGCATATAAAATATATAGCTGTTATATAACATATATATTTTTATATTACATATATACATATATAATGTGTTTGTATATACATGGGGGGATATATATGCACACATTTATGTAGGTAAGTACACATGAAGGGAGGGTGCAGAGGGCAGAACCAAACTCTTTCCAGTGGCATCCAGCGACAGGATCAGAAACAAAGGCACGAACTGTAATGCAGGAGCTTCTGTCTGAACATCAAGAAACACTGTGTTACTGTGAGGGTGATCCACCACTGGCACAGGTTACCCAGGGAGGTTGTGGAGTCTCCATTCTTGGAGATACACAAAAGCCGTCTGGACAGTGTCCTGGACAATCAGCCGTGGGTGGCCCTACTTGAGCTGGGGGGTTGGATAATCTGACCTCCAGAGGTCCGTTTCCATCTCAACCATTCTGTGGTTCTGTGGCTCTGTGATTTATATGTATGCTAGATAGTGATAAAATGAAAGGCAGCAGGTCTTGCAAATGTAACAGGGGGATTATTTTGAGGAATAACAGTTTTTTAGAAAAACACAGAGCTAAATGAGCATACTACATTCAGGATATGAAATTCCCTAACACACATTAGTTTAAAATATATAATTGAGTGAGTTTTATGCAATACACAATCTGAAACTGGTCAGAGAACGCTTTATGAATTTTAAAGGAATATATTTTATTACCCAAAAAAAACCTAGAAAAAGAACCAGTGTAATAGCAATTTTAAAAGAGAATATATATATATATATACACGCAACTGCTGTACCTTATATATAAAAGAGCAAAAAACATATCAAATGTAAAATGATATTTCTAAAAATAGCTGGAAATCTTCCACATGAAAATAAGGATGGAATGAAAGGCAGTGAAATCTATCCATTCCACAGCCATAAACAAATGGAAGCAGTAAATGCTTTTTAATATATTTTAGTAACTTACCAGGAGATTTAAAATCCTTTGTTTTGAAGCATTTTCTTCTTCCTGTGATTTATGTTGACTGCCATGCTTCTGTGAGGTTTTGACACTTGTTTATAACTTTATGTCTGACTTTATAGTTTTGAGGCTTTTGTCTCCAAATATTTATTTTAAAGCATTTATGAACTGATCAATAATGCACTCTGTCGAACATTCTAGGAACATGTAATTAATATAAAGGCTTGACTCAAATGTGAAAGCTTGATACTTCAGAGATATATTTCCACCACCTTTTGGTGTACTTGGATGTCTGAGGTCCTTTCATCCACATCCACATTTGTGTTCTTGGCTATTTTGTCCATGTCTCCTTATGCTATCCCTGATGACTTATTGGTATTTCTAAGCTCCATTATTCTGGCTTGTGAACAGTATTTTCCAGTGGTCATTTGTTGGACCCGGCTAAGCAATGCAAATAACATCATTATCATTGACAGTGTGTCTACTATACATGGTGGCTGCTAACACTCTAACAGGAAATCATCTGGAAAATTGTTTAATTTTGGTGCCCCTAGTCCTTACATTTCTACAGGTACGTGCCTTGAACCCTAGGCCCTCCTGCCTCCTCAGTTGGGGACACACAGGTTGCAGAGTAGGTGCAGATGGGCTCTGCTTTCTATTGGCAAAGCTCTTCTGCCTTTGCCCTCTACCCTCACTGTCCTGTCCTGCAGTGCAGTGACTGGTGTGACTTTGCAGGCAGCTGCACAATACTATGAGGCCAATATAAAATACATAATGCGAACTGTAGAGTGGCTCCTGTTAGGGTTGGTGTGTTTGTTTTGCCAGGTGATGCACATTTGCAGCATTAACCGAACACTGGGAAGCAGCAAACTTAACCTTCTGGGAAATCATGCAAGAAGGAGTGCTTTTTCTCATCTTGAACTTTCCTCTGTAATAATGTTTTTCTCATTTACCACAGACACTTCAGAACCAACTGGGAGAAGTTTTTTAACTGTTTCTCTTGTCAGAATAAATTTCTTCAGTAAGTTTATAACAAGTGCTGTACTGGAACATTATAAGCAATATGGGCTTACCTTTGACTGGCACCTGAAATTTGATAAAATTTTTTAAAATCAAGATCTTTTACTCTGTTATAAACAACATCATATTTCTCTTCTGTTTTTCCCCAGATTAAAAATATTTCAATAAAACAAACATTTATAAAAAGGATACCACATTTGACTTTATATTATAGCAAGCAAAATGCAAACAATATCCTTCTTTCTGAGATGCTTCACAGTTCAAGGCAAAAAAATAAATTATTCCCTTCAGAAAATTGTGGTGGTGCTGCTCAACCAGAGACCTAAACCTGCTCCTCAGCTTTAAATAAATAAAAATACATACAAATAAATAAATAAATAAATAAATCAGTGTAACTGTTTCTGAAGGCAGTAAGTTAGCATATTTAGTGTTTTTGCCATGAGCTGAAAGCCTTTTGCTGACACGAGCCAGACGCGCCGAGTTCGCAAGAGCATCTCTATGGAGGAACGGCGGCACCTCGCGGCCAGCCCGGACAGCGCTCAGCGCGCCGGCCGGGACCCCCCAAAACCACCTGCTGACATAATGTAGCAGTTCCCAGTCGGCTGCAAAGCAAATGAAAAACCAAGATGCTAACATCTTTACCTTTCAGCCACCAGTTTTCAGAAACACCCCATTTTGGTCCTCCATTCTGACTTCTGGGAAAGTTAACATTAGCCTCAAAACTTCAGATGTGAATTTGGTCTCTAGTTTGGGAAAACACATGGCAGCCTGGAAATTTAGGCTATCAGAGGGCACAGGAGATAATTCTCTATGCACATACAAAAGATCTTGCAATAGCACTGTTTACCCTGTCATTTTAATATCTTTGTTTTCATAGGGCTTGGTTACATACCCCACTGCAGCACACCCAGGGCTAAGGGTAAGTATTCTGCAACTCCTTCCAGATTTTCTCAGGAAAATCCCTGCTCAGTTCGTCTGTCCACCTTGTTCAGTGAGGTCTCCGAATTTGCTCATGGAAGCTGAATTCCTCTTTGACTAAGTGTATTTTTTCATAGAACCAAGCCTTCTTGGCTGTCAAACCAAGGCAGGTGGGATGAGGGATTTTTCAAAATGATCAAGAACGACAGACAAATTATCTCATGAAATAACATCAAGTTGATGCACAGCATTATGATATATACATTCTCATGAAATTACAACAATGCAAGCACTGTTGCCTGAGAACAGTTTTCACAATTTTAAATCTACCCTAGACTGGAAACTAAACAGATTTAATTCTACTCTAGTTTTATCTTCTGACAGATTCTGAATGATAATTTGGAAAATCACACAGAAAATGCCTGGATTCCTCTAAAACACATATAACATAAAGAAAGTCTTTTACAATGTTTCTCATGCTCTGCAATCATACTAGCAGTCACACAGCAGAATTCACTGAAGGAGCTTTTTACAATCCCTCATAAACAGAGAAGGAAATTAAATATTTTAATGTTGTTATAGTAAGAGATTGTCCTTCACCACCTGAAAAAATGCTCTCAGTGCTGATGATCTAATTCCATTCAATAGAGCAGAATTTAACTGGAGTCTTTATAGAAGTTGGGACATTCACAGAAATCAGCCTTATGAAATGGTACATTATTCCACAGATCAATGGTAAAACTAAAGGTTAAATACCATCATGACAACTAACAACATTCTAAAACCTGCTTGGCAAAATTGGAACTCATACAAGACACAAACTACAAACACATGTTTTTAGGGAAAAGTTGGTATAGGTTAGGAACACTTAAGAATGACCACTTCAGACAGGCAGATCTGGGGCTTGTTTCTCATTATACAACATTACAGGGAAATTAGTGAAATCAAAACGCAGGAAAAGGGTATAGGGATTATTTCACCTGAAATAATATTACTCTGAGGGCTACAGCCACAAACACAGTGCAGATGCTCCTTACTCATGCTGTGGGGGAAGACATTTTGCTTCAAATCATCAAACAACCATTAGCTAACACAGTTTAGGATGAAATTTCTCCACACGCAACTCTTTACAGAATTTTAACACTTTCAGCTGAACTCAGTGGTACCAAACGCTTCTGAAACAGGACACCATATCTCAGGTTTGACACAGTATAGCAGTTCTTACATTCCTAAAATTCCTGTTTAGTCAGTGTAAATTAGATCCAACTGAATGCTCCTGATAGGCTTACAAATATAAGTATAAAGATTAAAGTCTAAATTAGGCACTAGAAGTCTAAATCACATGTAACTGTGATTGTCAGTGTAGGTGCCATCACAGAACTCTGTGAAATTGTTTATCAATGTGGCCCCAAATTAAAAAAAACATACCAGTTACTCTCTAATATTCCACATAGTGTTCATAATTAAATTCTGTAACTCTTCGTAGAACCTATATATGTCTTGATGTACATAGAATTTAAAAATTTTCCTTTACAATCTACACCCTCGCTTCAGGCCACTAGAAATGAAACCCATGAAAGAATAAATTATACTGGATTATACAAAGAAGACTGAGGCATGCCATGTCAATAACCGTAACTACTACCTGTGTACTCAGAGAATGAGGAAATGCATCAAAGCCCAAAAAATGGCATGGAGTACAAAACTCTTTCCACTTTTTGTCAAACTTGAATAAATGTGAATGAAATCTTATTGTATCCAGACTATGTCTGAACTAGATAGGGCTAGACTGGCTGTGTTCCAGTTTGCACCAGGATTCAGGGAAATAACCATCCAAGCTAGTACTACATCTATATGCTTTCTTGGGTTTTGTTAATTCATAAGTAATGCAATGTATACATTCTATGTTCCTACCTTGTAGAAAGGTTGGCTTATATAATAATATTTGTTAACATGAATATAAACATAGTATGGGCAGGGAATTCTCCCTATGTTATTTAATACACATTATTACAATATTGCATTTAGTGATTCTTATTATTCGTACTGTGATGTACCAGCAAATCTTAGCTGGTCATTATACCAGGTATTGTACAATTGAGGAAATACAAGGCAACATCTGACCCAAATTGTTTACTGTTGAGGACTGAAATAAGAAATGAAAACATCATTAAGGTTAACATCATTAAGGTTAACTTCATTATGTATCTCCAAGCATCTTTAGACTATATACAAAAAGAAGAAACAAAGAACCAAACAATGTGTTTTCTAACTATCAAAGCAAGAAACATTTTTATATGTTTAATAAATATAAAAGAGGAGCCTGTAATATAGCTTTGAACTGCCAGAGACATACTCTTTCTTCTCTATTTATATCAGTTCAATTTCCTTACCTCCAAAGTGGGGAAACTTTCTTTATCAAAAGGAGAAAACCCATCTCTGACTCATATTGTTCTTTCTGAAGCATTTTAATAAGGTTGAGCAAGCATCTGTTTGGGCTAAAATTAAGTATTCATTCTTTTCTTATTTTTTTTATTTTTTTAATGCAGCTTTTTATGTGAATACTTTCCTGTAAATACAGGTGAAGGTACAGGATTTTTCACAAAAAGAGCAGATGGCAAACACCCAGAGATAGAAAAAAATAATAAATAGATGGATATATAGGTGACTTTCTGATATCTTAGGGTCTACTTATAGAAATATAAACCTGGAAATTAAAGCTTAACGTAAAAATTCTAATTGAAAGTCAATAACATACATATTGAAATTTCTTCAAACAATCAAAAAACATGTCAAAAGTTTGTTATAGATATGTATGCTCAATGGTTCTATTTGAGCAGTCTTGGGAATCTAGAGAGGTCCCAGCTGACTGGAAGCTGACAAACATTACCTAATTTTCAAAAAGGGTAAGAAGGAGGATCCCAGAAACTACAGGCCTGTCCATCTCACTTCAGTGCCTGGCAAACTTATGGAGAAGATTATTCTGGGAGGCATTGAAAAACACCTGAAAGACAACGCAGTCGCTGGTCACAGCCAGCACGGCTTCATGAGAGGAAAGTCCTGCTCAACAAACCTGATTTCCTTTTATGGCAAGGCAACCCACCTGGTTGATCAAGGGAAGCCAGTTGAAGTCATTTTTTTGGATTTCAGTAAAGCTTTCAATACTGTCTCTCACAGGATCCCACAGCTGGATAAACACATCATGTGGTGGGTGAGCACTTGGTTCATTGGTCAAACACAGAGGGTAACAGTGAATGGGGTGACATCAGACTGGTGACCTGTCACTAATGGGCTTCCACAGGGCTCCATCTTGGGCCCTGTGCTCTTCAGCATCTTCATCAGTGACTTGGATGCAACACTGGAAGGGATACTAAGCAAGTTTGCAGACAACACAAAACTGGGAGGAGGTGTTCACTCCCTCGAGGGCAGGGACGCCCTGCAGAGAGACCTGGACAAATCAGAGGACTGGGCAATCACCAACCACAGGAAGTTCAACAAGGGGAGGTGCCGGATTCTGCACCTGGAATGGGGCCACCCCAGATGTACAGACTGGGGAATGACATCCTGGAAAGCAGTGCCAGAAAAGGGACCGGGTGGTCCTGGCTGATGTCAAGTTGAATATGAGTCAGCAGTGCCCTGGCAGCCAGGAGGGCCAACCCTGTCCTGGGGGGCATCAGGCAAAGCATCACCAGCAGGTCAAGGGAGGGGATTGTCCCACTCTGCTCTGCACTGGGGCGGCCTCAGCTGGAATATTGTGTGCAGTTTGGGGCAATGCAGTGTAAGAAATACATTAAGCTCTTAGAGAGTGTTCAAAGGAGGGCAGTGAAGATGGTGAAGGGCCTTGAGGGGAAGCCGTAGGAGCGGCTGAGGGCACTTGGTCAGTTCAGTTTAGAGAAGAGGAGACTGAGGGGAGACCTCATTGAAGTTACAACTTCCTCATGAGGGGCAGAGGAGGGGCAGGCACTGATCTCTTCTCTGTGGTGACCAGTGACAGGACTTGAAGGAATGGCTTGAAGGTGTATCAGGGGAGGTTTGGGTTGGAAATTAGAGACTTCTAGAAGTATTTGGGCAATACCCTCAGGGACATGGTGTGACTCTTGGGGATGGTTCTGTGAAGGGCCAGGAGCCAGACTTGATGATCCTTGTGGGTCCCTTCCAACTTAGCATATTCTGTGATTGCAATTCATTACAGGTATTGTGTTATTTCCAATACAGATTATTTTGCATGTCCTCATGAGCAGGAGAGCAGACTGATGTCATGTTTTCATTTTCTCCCAGTGCTCTTTTATCTACTGTTGCAGGTAATTCTGTCCATGTTCCCTGGACAACAGTCTTTTTTTCCCTAGTTAAAAGAACCATTTTAAAAGCCAAAATATTAAACTACTGGAAGGGGGAAAAAAATTGTGTGAAAATGTCTTCTAAAATCTTTTTAAATTTCAATTCCAAGCTTAGATGTTGCTTTTCCATATTTAATCAAAAGCATTCAGGTGTCTGCTCTCAGAGAATTTAGAGGAGAACCGCATGCCTACTATCAGCAAGTTGCAGTCCTTCCAAGTCCTTTGTGCAGTGACCTTAACTATTCAGAGTGCTAAGGAATTGAGAATTGTGATTGAAGCAAGTTCTGACTTCGTGAAGCGTGGTCTGAATTCTCAAAGTATATAAAATCAGCTCTTGTTAACTGCAAAGTACTGAGTACCTTTATGCTCAATTATTTCTGAAATTAATTTTTATTTTCCTCTCTTCAAAAATAATTGAATCTAATCAGTTGTAAGGATATTACCAAAGGAGACATCACAGAGCAACATTTGTAAATAAACAATATTATCTTGGCATAATTTGGTGTTAGTAAAAGAAGCAGGCTATTATACTATAGCCAATACAGAGGAAATACAAGGTAGATATGAAGAGGAAATATGGTGGAAGTTTACTTTGAAAATGAAGGGAAATAATATTAATAAGACCATGATCAGAAAATAATATGTATCACAACATCATTCAGCTCTTTATTTTCTGTTGTTCTTCTATTACAAAGTGTAATATGCAAGCCTTTGCAGAAAAAGACCCTCCAATTAAAATATTTGTAGTTTTAATTATATTTATCTGAAAGTATCTCTGTTTACTGTAAGGACTCAGCTCCGGTGCAAAAAATAGGCATCTAGTGCCATCTGAAATGGTTTAATTTTTTTAAGATATCCGCATGGATGTAGCAGATATGGCACTTGCCTTTCTGGGACAGCAGTTAGAGGCCAGATAGGATAACATTTTTTAAGCTTGGGACCATGCACCTTAAATGTCACTACTTATCTATATTTGGTCAATTGATTCGAAGGTTAAGTAACATATCAAATAATTGAGAATAATTACCAACTGATGTTTCTCAATCAGGTGATAAGGAAGCAATTCTATGTACATAAATGAATAACAAGCCATTATAATGATGGTTATAATTAAAGATGTTACAGCATCAGGTTTGAAAGTCTAATTAGGAGCCTAAAATTATTTCCTGATAAATGTGTGAGTTCCATTCCATCATCAATTAGTCTAAAATTTTCACTTAAACCACCTCTGTTGATTTTTAAACCTATAACTAAAGACTCTAATCAGCAAATTTCCAGCTTAAAGCAGTAAGTAGCAGCACCTCTTCACTATTGAATTCAAGGGCTTGAGGATAATCTTCCATAAGAAAACAGGTGTAAGCCAATGTGTAGTAGTCTGTCAAAAAGTCTGTAACAGGTACCTGAAGGAGACTGACGTGCTTGAGTAATGACACACCACTTTTTCTGCTGCAGAGCAGGCCTAAAAGTGACATGAAAAGCCAGGGTTGCCCAGAAACCAAGTCTCTGTTTGCCAGAATTTTCATTTAACAAAATTTCTAGCAGCAGCTAGAACTGCTCTAACAGAACTCTTGGAAGACACGTTCTATGGCTGTTGCATGCCCTCATCAGGAATGATCTGGTGTCTGCTGTTAATCTAGAGCTCAAAAAAGATTAGCATGCTCTTTTCTGGACTTAAACTTCTCAATTTGCTTTGTACACAACAATTATTTTTGCTTCTTTTGACCATTTCTTGTTCTGTTCTAATACACAAAAAAACAGTAGATACATGGAATAAATATCATTTATTCCAGCCTTATTTCAGAAAATTGTATAATATTAAACATCTGAGTCACATCAAACACCACTCTTACATAAGACAGAGAGATAGTGCAGCAGACTACATAACGTGGAAAGTCACACCCCTGGAAAGTTATTTCAGTTGAAGGGGTTGATAAATACTAGGAATGAGCATACCTAATTACACACTTGCAAAGAAAAAAACAGAAATAGAAAAGTATGCAAAGACACAGATGACACTAAAGAGCATTTGCCTAAACAAAAACATTAAAGCTAGATATAAGAAAAGTTACAGCAACCACTTATATGTCAGTACTTTGTGGATATTGAGAAAAATCTGAAATTCTTGCAGTTCAGATTACATTAGCACATTATTTTTACTGTGTTAAATGGAGGCAAGGTGTGTCTAATTAAGGTTTTGTTGGTTTATTACACTACTTGAACTACTTTGATCAAAGTAATTTTACAGAAGAAAGTAAAATGAAAGTCTGTGGAATAAAAACAATAAATTGCAGAATGAAGTCAAGGTAAAAACAATCTAATTCAGATTAAAACATAATTTAACAGACATTAATTACATCAATTATTTAAGGGCAACCTTTGTCTCGAGGCAATTAGCCATTCTGCCTCCCATTGAAGGAGACTTACACACTTCTTACTCCAGTTGTATTCCACAGGCACTGGAAAGGATGCATGAGACATGAGGTTACCTGGGGTGCACTTCACCATAACTAAATATTTATCTACAGTTTTTGAGTTATTTGTAATAGTAATCCTGGTTAGCATCACCAGAAAGAAACACAAATTTCAGGACATGATACATCCAATTTATTACGGACAGAGGGTAAGAAGAATCACATCTTTCCTTCAATAAACTGTAGCAACAATGTCGACAACTAGCTCTAATGAAGACAACTGAGTTACAGATTATAGACTCATAGAATGGTTTGGATTGGAAGGGACCTTAAAGATCATCTAGTTCCAGCCCGTCTTACCATGGGCAGCTACACCTTCCACTAGACCAGGGTGCCCAGGGTCCCATCCAACCTAGCCTTCAATGCTTCCAGGGTTGGGGCATACGCAACTTCTCTGGGCAACCTGTTCCAGTGTCTCACAATCCTCACAGTAAAGAACACCATTACACCATTTACTCAAGTGAATCCTACCTCTGCTACCAAAGACACCTTTAAAACTGTTACAGTGAAAACTTTACTGTTGACATGTTCCTGGTTCCAGTTCTAAGAAAGACAAATGTTGATTTACAAGGATGAATAAAACAAACCACAACACCTCTGAGGCAACTGCTGCCTTCCCTTTAGCTAAAAGATATATTATTTTCTGTTGTGTTTTAAGGACTCTAGCTGTATCTATATGACACACTAAAGCAAAACTCTTTGGAGTTATTACATTCTATCAGGTAGCTAATATGTCTTTAAAAATGCTCTAAATGTGTTTACAGGCTAGAGAGTAACAATCTGTCAAGTAATTCATGTTTCTGAAGTCTCTAATATGGTACATACATTTGGTAGGATTTCTTTTTCCCCAAGGAAAAAGCAGTGGCAGTCCTGATTACATCACACTAGAAAAATTGCCTCTCCAGCTTCTTGGCTGCATTAAACAAATGAAACTACTGTACATTATGAAAACACTTGTAAAAATGTCACTGGAAATTAAACAAGTTTTGTCAACCTCTTGAGGTTGCAGGTATTTCTCAATATAAAGTATTAGGGCTGCCTAGAGTATCACAACTCTTACAACTTGCAGACTGAATTTTTTCTGCACTGAAATGAGCTAAATAAAATGAAAAGTGTAGAAAACCAAATCATTTAGGGGGCCTGTATCTGTTCAGCTCTCTCCCTCCAATATTCTTATGCCCCTTCAAGAGCCAACCACAGAACAGCAAAAAATCCTCCTTTGTCAGAATGTGATACAAAGTGAAAGGCTTTGACATATGTGGGAAGATGACTGGGGATAAAATGATAATGGTAAGACATTATAGGGGAAAATACATTTGCTATTTCCTTCATTGAACAGTCAGCATATCCAACCTCTCACACAGAAAACAGTCTGAAGGGGACTAAACAGAGGGTGGAGCCAAGTGGAGACACTGCAGCAAGGCTCCATCAGAACCCTTGCAGAGGAGGGAACTCAACAGTAGTTTCCAGATGATAAACTGCACAGCATGTGAAACACCAGGGAGATAAAGGAAGATGTCCAGCAACTGTGGTAAAATTAGTCTCCTTGGACTGACACATATCCCCATCACAAGGTTATCTCAGGTACAATACTGAGATACCCACCCCATGGGTATGACCACTCCTCATTGAGTAAGATGTTAGTAAAGTCACTCAAGCTTCACCTAAAACATAAATTACTGTAAAAGTAAGTTATGAATGGAGAGAAGTTGAGAGAAGACTCCATCATAACCTTTGGGATAAGTCAACAGGTTGAACCTGCCTTCTCCCCCATACCTATTGGGTAAGAACTGTCTTCTCTGCAAGCTGAATGATTATTTTAAATTAGGTTTTATTGGGACCTGCTCTGTATAGTGCTTTGAATTAGTATGCTGCATTGGATATATTTTTGCAGTCAGATACTATTACTGGCAATTCTTGACTATTAACCTGTCACAATTTTATTAATAAAGTGTTCTTCTTTAAACAGTTAATGTGAGTTCTTCAAGCGTGCTAGCAGTTCCTGGCAGCGGGTAAAGGTGTGGAGACTCAGAAGGGAGTTTCTCTGGCATGTGACCCAAACACGTCAGTCAAAACACCCTCTGATGTAGTGAAATGCCCATTGAAGGGTCCTCATAACAGGACACTGACAGACTGGTCAGGCACAAGGTTCTTGGCTTTCCTGTGGTGCTGACAGATTAATCAGACACTAAGGGTTTGAGTAAACCTCCCCTTTTCATGTGACAACATACCAGCAAACTGCATCAATGAGGAATCTGAGCCAGCCTATGCAGTATATCTCTTGAAGATAACAGAGCATTCAATACAGACCCAGAAATCAGAAATTCTTACATCTTCAGTCCATAACCTTACATTCAGGACATGCATCCATGTTCTTTTCTCAAGCAGCAAGTTATTCACAATATCCTTGCCATCCTCATGAATCACTCTCAGCATCTGTTAGTGCAATAGGACAGCAGACAAAACTAATTTTTTTTATTTTTTTCAGAGTTTTAGATATTGAGGAAGGGAAAGATATCTTGTGGTCATGTTTTTACAGACACAGGTTATTATAATGAACCCATGTGCATTGCAAGCAGGAGTAGAAAGTCAAAAATATTTGTGCTAGCTTTACCAGAAAACAAAATATAACATAGAACAAAGTCCCCTACTGCAACAATGGTTTGGGCCATATAACTTAGTCTTTGTATCTATGTTTTCCTCCATGTGACATACAGTTAATAATCCAGCATAAAAACAAAGAAGTTGGAGACTTCTTTTTTACAAGGAGTCACATGGCAAAGATGAGGGGTAATGTGTAGAAGCTAATCCTGTGGAGATGCCATTTGGACACAGGAGGAAAATTTCTTACAATGAGAACAATCATCCATTAGAAAAATTTCTCCAGGGCAGTGGTGGATTCCCCAACACTGGACACTCTCAAAACTCAGCTGGACAGAGTGATGGGCCATCTTGTCTAGACTGTGCTTTTGCCAAGAAAGGTTGGACGCAATGATCCTTGAGGTGCCTTCCAACATGATTTTCAGCTAATGAAAGATCTGGGTATTAATGATCCCTAAATAATCAAGAAACTCTCTTCAACACATATTTTTAAAATATTTTTTTTTTAAGTAGATTTAGCAATTCTTAGTATAATTGTTTTTGAAATTGAAGTTGCTATCTCTTTGGAATTTCATCATTTCAACCTCAAACCAAGCATCTAGCCATTCAGAGCACTCCAAAGACCTATGAATTCTCTCCATAAAACCTGCCACTGCTGTCCAGGCTAATTTAAATTATGCCTTTTTCCTCTTAGGAAAACTTCTGAAATTAGAATCTTGTCAGTTGATTGGCAATTGGCATTAAGCCAAGATATAATTCTCTGGTATGCACCATTAAACCTCACAGTGAGGATTAATTAGTACTGCCATAGTACTTTGAAAATGAAATGTGCTGTATACTAAATAACTATTATTTTTATTATTATAACATTGTAAGAAAATTAGCAAGTGACTAAGAGAAAGTTTGCAAGACCTCCCACAGGAAAATACATTAAGTGGCCTCTTTATGAGAGATCATCCAAATAAAAATGCTATGAAAGGTTTGCTCACCTATTAGCTGCTATAGCCATATATATGTATCTATGGGCAAATGTGATTTGTGGATATCTGTTGAAAATAAGCTGCAGAATTCACTTTAATTAGTCACTTGTTTTTAATAACTAAATCAGAAATTTATTCCCAATATATTCTTTACAACATCTAGCATAATATGTGCTTGGATCTCTTCATACAAAAGTTAGATTTTTCCTCACACTAATGAAAAAAAAATTTCCTGTGCTTCCAGAAAATACCTCTCTCCTCAAAGACTAAATGACTTGCAATAGGTTTTCACAAATAATATGGCCTGATTTATAACCATCTTCGTTATCCAGAATAGTAGTTACAGTGTTCTTAGTTGCATATACAAAGCTTGATGACAACCTTACAAACATTAAAATAAAATAAATTAAAAAAAAAAAAAATCTTCCTCTTTACCTTCCATCTAAACTTAAGTTTGTCTAGTATATTGTAAAAGCATCACAGAGGCCATCCACTGCCCACTTTACATCCCTTCTGGGACAGGGACAATCTTTCTTTATAGAGAAAAAACAACTACTCGCATAAAGAATGTTAGTTAAGCACCTACAATTAAGTTAGGTGATCTACTCATTCCCGTCTTTGGTGAAGATACATGTGTACAAATGCAATCATTTGCAAATTGGAGTTATGGTATCAGGCCCTCTACAAAAGCAGAATGTGGGACTTCATAATTCATGCTCAGCTATCACCATAAAGACTTGCTTCATAATTATGGAAGCTAGAGACCAACTTTTTCAAGAGTGAAAACTGAGGATTTGCATAAGAATCATCAGAAGACTTTTGCCTACATATCTTCTAACCCTGCCCTTGTTTCCTTGCTCAGCAAAAAGAAAGGTGGGAGATTATGAATTTGCAAATTCCAGTGTAATAAATGGCAGTGAGCCATGAATAAATCCACACAGTGGGACACAGCAGAATAATGCTGCACATAATCCTGCACATAATCTGCATGAAAAATGCAGTTCTGAGGCTCTGATTCAGACAGATATTGTCCCATATATTTTTCTTCGTATTCTTCAAAGTGTGTGCCTATGCTCAAAAACTGCAGAATGGCCTTATCTGTTTTTCCAATGTGTAATCTAAGCCTTAGCTCCAGCAAGGACTGGTGCCTTCTCACTAAAATGAGTTTGCATAAAGATAAGTTCTGCTTAGCCTTTTGGGTTGGCTCCTGCTTTCTAGCAGACAGGATGCTTTCTAAGGTATATACTGTGAATCAATGGGAGCAGCAATGCAGTTATTTTTAGACACCATTAGTCAGTTCCCTGGTTAAACAGGAGCAGTTGCACGTGCAACAAAGTCTGTGATGGAAGACAGACGGGATGCACATTCAGCACATTCTGTGGAAGAAAATATGGGTTGCTATCTATCAAAAGCCACACAAAACACTGCTCTGGATCTATGACAGTACGTGAAATTTGTTAGTGGTAAAGTATAGTCACAGAGCATAGAAAAGATCAAATGGAATGTCATTTATACATTATTTATACTAGTTTTGAGGATTAGCAGACAGACTGCAGCTCTTTAGAGACTCATGCTGTTCATGCAGGTTAAATCTTGGTGAAAAATGCATGCAACCTTTGGTTCATACCTTTCCTGCCCTTGAAAACTTCTTGAGAATGAAAAGATTACTCATCACTGAATTTATTTTTGAGCTCAACAGAGAGAGGTTTATACACACTTATTACAGCCGCAAGAGAATTTCTGGAATAATTTGGACTAGAACAAACCTTTAGTTGGTCATTAATATGTTCATTTCCTCCATACTGTCAGTGATAATTAATCTAAACATTCCACACAGAAGATTCCTAACCTTGCCCATCTCCTTCATCCTCACTAAATTGCTTGTTAGAGTTAATTTCTATCAATGTCTTACATAATATTTAGCCTACATATTTCTTCTATAGTTTTAAAATAATTCTTCTTCAACCTTCATTTGCTAATGGGAATAATTGATTCTCATCCTCTTCTGAGAATTCTTCCATGAATTTTTGACAGTTGTGTTTCTTCCACAGTTATTTATTTAATTTGAGGTTCAAAGAACATAACTAGTAGAATATCCTGACATGGAATATTAAGTCAATCATTGTGGAAATCCTGATTAAAAGTTCAGTCCTGCAAGGTGATTCATGACTTCCACAATGGCAAAAGGACTCCCAGCTCTCTTTTCAGTCTAAAAAGATTTGGAAATGTTCTGCATGAAAGATATTTGTGCTCTGTTTGGATAGTTTTCACACATCAGTGTTGCATTAGGGATATTTTCTCAGGTTGGGCCCAAATATATGTCTAGAAAATCTTACAAAGTACATTTTACAGAATCAGAGTAATGTATTCAGATAGATGGAAGACACTTGTAATGATCGATCTCAGTAATAATGAAATAAAAATAAAACTTTCTTGACCTCCATTAAGTTACATAATTGTTTTGTTTATGAAGTTTTTAAAGATAAATGTTTTCACAGAAAATGGTTGGGATATTAATTTTGGAAAAATAATTGTCATGGCAAATTGTGTAACAAGCATTTTAATTCTTATACAATCTCAATTTTAAGAAATTAAAGAAAATAATTTTAAAGATAAGTAAAAATTATGCTTAGTAATTCTAAAAGACTAATTCAAAATAAATATTGTATTCAATTTTTAAGAACAGTTTTGAAGAAGTTTGATCATTATATATAAACGATTTTAGAATGTATTAGGAAAAAAACATTATTCAGTATGACGCTCTTTTTGGAAATCAAAAGTTTTCAGCTAGAACATTTCCTATTGCTATAGTCAGAACAAGATGACACCTCTAAGATACAGTGCTCAAAAAAAGCATGTTAAGGTTTTTTACATGGCATAAAAACATTCATATGCATTATCCCTATGTCATATAAACAACTTCACAAACCAGTTTCCAAGCCATTCAAAAGCATTAGTGTTTTTGAACACCATGAGATTATTTGTTACTTGTATTTTAATTCATGTTCTAGAACACTGAATCATTCTATATCAAAATTTACAATGATTATCAAATAATTGGAGTACAGCAACAACCCTATCATCTGTTCTTGTGTACATGCTGTGACTGTGGCAATATTTAACTGCTTATTAACACCAGCAGTTCCGTAGTGGTGTAAATGATCCCAACCTACACTGTGTCACAGAGTGTCAGAGGGACTATATCAGATGTGTGTCAATTAACAGCAGAGATGATGTTAGCATGCTGACATAGCCACAAGCAATGACCATACTCACAAATTAAAAACACACTTGAAATCCATTCAAAAAGCAGAAAGTTATGTAATTATTTGGGTTACATGGGAGTTCTGAAGACCCTTTGGTCCAACCCCCACTCAAAGAAATAATTTGACAGTTGTTCCTCAAAAAGGTGAGGAAAAAGATAGTGAAGTTTTGTGAAATGAATCGACCTACTGTATCTTATCCTAGCTACACAAAAGTAGGGAAGGAATTTAAAAAATTCTATAACTCTACTTCTTGACAGTGTATTGGCAGAAAGGGAGTGGTGGAGCCAAACCAGGAACACACTCCCTTCAATGGGACTTTCT
Organism: Anabacerthia variegaticeps; assembly: GCA_035583185.1. Taxonomy (NCBI): domain Eukaryota; kingdom Metazoa; phylum Chordata; class Aves; order Passeriformes; family Furnariidae; genus Anabacerthia; species Anabacerthia variegaticeps. The sequence goes on along the minus strand of JAWWEW010000112.1, from coordinate 97,475,406 downwards.
GCACCTTGAAGCTCATCCAGAAGAATTAGCCCTTCAACTGGCAAAATAGACAGGCTGAAAGACAGCTTTCTACTAACTAATCTCAAAATATTATGTTTGATATACTTCCTTCCATACAAGCAAATGAAAAATAAGTGTTATAAACTACTTGAAATTTATAAAATTATTTTGAAAAGTTGTGTTTAAATGCCACTTCTTTAAAGAATAGCAATACTATCCTTGTATTATAATGCTTCTATACCTCCAAACCTCTTACCACAATCCTGACACACATGTAGGATCCAGGTACTAACACAATAATTGCAGTCAAGAAATATAAGATGACAGGTTATGATGTAAAAGAGCTTCACACAAGTTTCTAAAAAATAAAAAAATAAAAAAAAAATCAGACTCTTTGATGGGTCTCTTCCCTCCTAATATCAGGCAGAAAAATGATATGCATAACATGGTAACCCAGCTATTGAAGGTTTCTTCACAATCTATAAAAAACAAACGGAGACCTCCAGATAATTGTTTAAAGGACCTAAGGTCTGAATTGCTCTTTGTCTCTCTACAGACACAGCATTTCTGCCCCTTATTTAACTGAGACACCTAAGAATGGAAAATTAGGTGATATCACATGATAAAGATTGTATGCCTGTCCCTAATTTTTTGTCTTTTGATCCCAAATTCATAGAATCATAGAATGGTTTGGGTTGGAAGGAACCATTTAGTTATAATCCCATGCCATTGTCAGAGACACCTTCCACTAGATCACGTTGCTCAGAGCTCCATCCAACCTGGCCTTGAACACTTTCAGGAATGAGGCATCCCCAGCTTCTCTGAACAACTTTTTCCACTGCCTTACCACTCTCATAGTAAAGAATTTCTTCCTAATATCTAATTTAAATATGCCCTCTTGCAGTTTAAAGCTATTAACTCTTCTCCTACCCCTGTATACCCTTGTGAAAAGTCCCTGTTCAGCTCTCTTGTAGGTCCCCTTTAGGTACTGGAAGACAGCTCTGAGTTGATAGTTTTAGAAGACAAGTCTTAATGTTGACAATGTAACAAGCATTACCACAAAGATTTCCCAAAAAGACATAAGAAAATAGTTATTAATTTAAAATATCCTTTAGGAGAGCACATACTTCCTTCATAATTTCAGAAATATCTTCTCATTTTCCAAACATTTCAGGTTCACTAGGATTTATTGTATCTTTCTGTTAGTGTACAAAGCTCAGTGCAGTACTTCTGCAGCAGCCTCCAGGATCATCCCTGTACCATGACAGCAACCCTATGAGAGTGATTATCATTGCTTCAACTGCAGACCATCCCAGACTGTGAATGCAGATTATATTCACCCTCTCCTCTATGCCCCTACCAAGCTTCTCTGTGTTACATTATTTCAACTGCAGCCAACAGTGCAAACTTCCTAATGATTTATGTAGCTAAATTATTGGAGAAATAAAAAAATACCAAACAAAAAACTGTCTTCCAGAGCACCTTCACTTTTCTGTCTGAATTTTCCTTCCTGGATAAAACAGTCAGTATATCTGCAGAAGCTGAAAGGAGGAAGTAAGACAGTGGTGAGCCAGTGCAAAGAAATTACTGATTTGAATCATTATATTTGTAAGGAATCAATGAGCCTGTCATGTACCCCAATCTTCCCCTACACATCTAGCTTTTGTTATTAGATATTGCATTCCGAATGCATCCCAGACACTGACTGAAAAACCTCAGTTTGATCTTTAGTGGGGGGTAATCAAGCCAGATGGATTGCTTTACACCAGGTAAAAAATGTTTTTTCCTTTCTAAGTAATATGAGATGTACTCTATGTATTGTAAAGGTACTGTGGTATGTATGCTTTACCATTAAGTACTTCCATGAATAACTACTAGAGAAATTTCATAAGATATAAATTATTACTAACCCTGGGCCACAGTAATTCATTAATTCCAAAGCTTCTTAATTTAATATGCATATTTTATGTATTTGAGGATGAAAAGCACCCTTTTTAGACTGATGCTGTTTTGATTTACACCCTTAGCACCATGACTGAGAAATGTTATTTCGCACACAGAGGGAGGGAGATCATCACTGCATAACACAAATATTGTATATAATGATGTGCAGAAAATAGATTCTTTCTTTCCACATATTATTAATGCCCCTCAGCACACAGTTTTGGAGATTTGAGATAAAAAAAAAGAAAATTACTAATTGAAAATAATGTAAGAACCCATGGTTATGGCAGTTTGAGATACAATGTTTATACAAAATGACCATGACTAAGTGCAAGAGGTACATAATTACCTTCATAATTTGACTGTATGAAACTTCTAAAATATGCCTAAAAATAATGCCTTCAAATCAGACCATTACTGTATATGATACTGATGTTGTGGAAAATGCCCCATTTGCACCAGATAAATTCATCAGTGGCCATTCATATCACCACAAAATGCTCTGGCTATAATTACTGTTTGTAAGGAAATAGAGCTTTCTGCCATGAGAAAAATTCTACTCCAAGCCAGTATTTAATAACTACTTTTTTAAGAATTTAGAAGAAATTCTTTTAAAATTCTGAAGAATTTGCAGGGTTATATTTAAATCAATACAAAACTCAACAGTTCCACAAATAATATCACCTAAAGACCAGAAAAAGATTAAGAGTTCTTGTCAAAACAGGATGTAAATTGACACTTCATTTTCAAGTGTCAGTTTAAAGTGAAAATTTTGCAAAATTTTTATTCCACATTTCTATAAAATAACATTTTCTGATGCTGGCTACCAATCAGTTTCTATGAGGATAAGAACTAAATGTAGTTTAGACATCTCTTCTGATGGACAGGTCCATACTGCCTCACACCAGGCAGGGGCCAGGGAACAAACTGTGGGTGCCAACCTATGATGCTTGGCAGACTTAACTTCAGTCAGAAGTCAAAACTCACCTTTTCAACTACTATCCAGTTCTGTAGCCAAATGAAACAGAGACTGTGAACAAAACCTTCTAACTGCCAGTTCAGAACACAAGTGAAAGGATGATATCTGTGGACTGCAGTGCTGGGAGACACATGTTTAGTCCTCAACCACTGCAATAACAACAGCAACTTCTATTAAAAGGTGGGAAAAACCACTTGAGACAGTCACCTCTTCACTGTCAAGAGCAGCAATAAGAGTGAGCAGCATCAACAAGAACCATCCAAGTACTGACTATAACAACCTGCAGGGAGAATACATTCTCATCTTCCTCCTCATTAGAGAATTTACTCCATCATGCCTCCAGCCAACTGTACTGGTCAGATAGCAGCAAATAGAACCAGAAAACATTCCTCTTCATGGTCCATTTGCCAGCAGAAAGAAAAAAGCATGTTTCTTTTTCCTGTTGTCAGAGAGACAACCACAGCAGGTTCAAGGAAGCTTTTAATTGGTCAGGTAGGAATGACCAGCCTCTCACCTTGAACTGCCCACAATTCTTACCTGAAAGGCACATGTGTAAGAGACCACTTTCACCATAACTTGCTTTCCAAGGAGACAGGCAGGCAATCCTCAGGGCAGGATTCCCTTAAGTAGCTGTAACTTTTGCATTCTCACTGTCAGATGGACATTGTATTAGCTCATATGTAGTTACACAAGCTACTGTCTAAGCCTTACCATGTGAATCTGAATGTCAGAGCAAAAAGGCAACAGAAAACAGATCTGAAGCTAGATCTTTTTGCTGAAAGAGACTACACAGCACAGATTTACTAGATAATACTATTTTTTGTTAACTCTATTCCCACGTATTTCTTCTTTTTTACTAGTTTTGCTTTGCTTAGTTCTATGAAGAATTAAGATTTGCTTGAGGAAAATACACCAGTTTTAAAAATATTTTTATGTGAATACCAGAGACAAAACACAGAAAACTAAGCCTTAAACATGCATTAGTATATGCACAGAGACACTGTGGTCAGTGAAAAAGAGACAAAGAGAGACACTACCTTTGTTCATTAGCATGCACGACAGCCACAGGATGGCTTGGGAATTTAGAGTGGAGGCACTAACAGAAACACTTTAATGATTAAAAGTTCAGTAGAAGAAATGTGTGTTTATGGTGCAGTCTTTGCCAACTCAAAGGCCTGAATCGTATATATCAAGGTGTCTTACTTGGTGTTCTCAAAGCCTTTTAGTTTGATTAATAAATTAGAGCACACCTAGAGATCTTTGGCAGTCACGAGGCTCCAGAGCCGTAAGTACAAAACTGCTCCCTTTTGAGGTAAACAGATAAGAGCTAGAGCTACAAAGCTAGACACACAAGTTATAGCTACACTTGAAAATTAACCACATCTGGGATCATTCCTTGGCCTAGGACAGTGCATGGTCTGACCCAGTTATCATCACTGAAATTACAACCTCTAAAGCCAGATCATTCCTTGGTCACAAATCACCATAGCTGAACAGTTACAATTTCAATTTCCCCTTCAATGCTAACTGCCAAATGGGAACAGTTCTGCATCTGTGACAGTTCTCACTACGTGCAGGAGCAGGTACTGGTTGGCATGGTCTGAAACCACAGTCAGTGACTTCTCTACCAGCTGATCAAACTCAACTGCCCGAGTACATTCCCTTACATTATTGAAGCTACTGGTACAGTTATAATCAGAGTAAGGGACATATGTCACTTGATCAGTGGTTGCAGTGATCTCATTTTCCACTGGGCCAAAATGAAATATTTCTTTTCCTCAGCCTTCTGAACTGGCAGTAGTGACTTCTTCCCTGCCCACTTCTAGCACGTGTAAGGGAGGTCACCAAGATACCACAGATCTCATGTACTAGAAATTGCCCCTAAGCATCTTCTCTGTTTTTCATGTTCAACACTCATTTTTTCCTCTCCGCCTCAGGTTGATAGAAAATAACCCACAAGAAGAGCCAAAAGCTGAGAGACTCTGCAAAAGCAACAACATCTTCAACAAGAGCTGCGCAACATCAGCACACAGCACTGAGTGAGCTGCTGGGCAAGGTAGAGATGAGAAAATGAGTGCAGACTGAGCAAGGTAACCTAGGAATCCAAGAGACATATCTTACATGTGGGATGAGTTCCCATCTCTTCCAGTTCTCCCACACCACCCATGAAAACTTCTGTATAATGTCAACATAATTTCCTCTCTTCAATCATCAGATGTAAAAAGGATTTTCTTTTTCCATTGTGCAGGGCTGTATTTTCATAACAGTTTTTTGCCATGATTTATTACTTCTGTGAGAGCAATAAAAGTATCTTCCCTTACAGAATGAGATATGCATACATTTCTTATAGAATGGACTTTTGTTTATGGCTACTGTTTTTAAGCTCTCCAGTCACAAATACACTATTTTGATAATTTCTTTTCCTCTGTTTAACTAGGAATTATAATAACTTGTGGATGTTTGGGTTGGCTCCCTGTCAAACCCAGCTGTTGGACACACAGATTCCACCCCCTCTCGAGAGAGAAGGGGAAAAAAAAAGTGCCAAAAGACAATTGTAGTAAAAGGATATATATATATACATATGTATATATTCACATATATTACAACTATATACAATCAAACACTATGAATCTACAGAATAAGAACCCCAAACAACTCCAAAAGGGAAAAGGAGGGGAAAGGGAAATGGGACAAAGATGGGTAAAACCAAACAAAAGAGATACACACACTCCAACTCAGAGAAAAGCTCAATAAGTAACAAATACAATCAATTCTCACTGAAACTCCTCTTAAGAGAAAGCAGGTCCTTCCCCTCCGTGTGGCTGGGACAACAGTTTCTCTGATAGGCCCTCAGCTCATAGAGATAAGAGCTGAGCTGACAGAGACCTGATGTCCTCCAAGCATACGAAAGGAGGAGAGAGCAAGAGGAAACCTTCCTCCTGTCCTTATATACACCTGATTACATGAAGGAATGGTGTGGAATATTTCCTTAGTTATGACCCTGTTACTAGGGAAGACCTACACCAAAACCAAGAAAACTAAACCACCACATAACTTTAGTCATCACAACCAGCCATCAGAAAGAAAAAAAGGAACATTATCTGTCGAGTTTTGACAAAATAAAACTATTGAGTGCAAAAGAACTTCCAATAATTTCATTCTTTATCTCAATAATGACAAATGTATCATATCAATGTTCTACATCCTGCTAAAATAACAATGGATGATACGACCCATAAAGTGGAAAAAGAAACATTAGCAGTTAGATAATATTAATTCAGACATAAGCACGCATAAAAATGTCCTGGTATTCTGTAGTTTCTCAAATCATTATCTCTCTGGAATAAGGACTGTGCCTTTGCTGTGTTTTTCACTCAGCATAATGGCACACTAACAATGATGAAGGCTTTCAGGCATTCACAAAATGTAAATAAAATCACAATTAAAATGGTGATTTCAATGCCTTTTGCTTTTTGAGTAAATAGATGAAACGAGCTCTATTCGTTACCTAACAAAGGATAACATTTCATTTGATGTAACATTATGTTATATTTCTTTTCTGGTGGTAGAAAGTGTTTATTGTTTAAATAATATCAAATATCACAAACACAGCATAAGCATAAATTACAACAGGAAAGAAGGTTAGGACAGCTCCTTGAATTAATAAAAAAATTAAGGCATATACTTCCAAAGGTAGTTAGCTCCTGAGTATTCTTCAGAAATTCAGGATTAAACTGGAAATGTTGTGACTCTGCTATCAGCTGTGGTGACTACTTGTACTGAAATCACCAGGGCTTGTTCAGTACAGTTTAAAAGCCCTTGTTCAACTAATGCTTCTGACAGACTTTTTTAGTGCATAGCAAGCCCAAGATTAGAGCTAGAAGCCCCTAGATCTTGACATCAAATACTGCAATGAGGGGAAAAGCATAAACCATAGAATCAAAAAGTGGTTTATGTTGAAAGGGGCCTCTAAAGGCTGTCTAGTACAATGCCCCTGCAATGAGCAGGGACATCTTCAACTAAATCAGGTGGCTCTGAGCCCTGTCCAACCTGATCTGAATGTTTCCAGAGATGGGGCATCCACCACTTTTCTGGACAACTTTTACCAGTGTTTCATAACCCTCATTTGAAAAACTTCTTTGTCTATTCTGAATCAACCATTCTTCAATTTAAATTACTACCTCTTGTTCTGTCACTACAGACCCTCCTAAAAAGTCTGTCCCCGTTTTTCGTACAGGTCCCCTCTGGGTACTGGAAGGGTGCTATAAGGTCTCCCTGGAGCCTCCTCTTCTCAACACTGAACCTCTACTCTTCACTTTTCGTCATAGGAGGGGTGTTTCAGCCCTGTGATCATCTTTGTGGCAGTACAAAGAGAAGACAGTCACTAGGAGTGTCAACAAGAACCTGGACAAGCTCACTGAAGGTTGAAGATCAACCCACAAAGCAATTAGTGCAATGAGTCCGTACTGCTTTATACCATAGCATTGTACAAGAGAAAAATACTTCCTGCAAACACTACACCTTCCCAACCCTGGTCTGCAGTGCAGGTGTGTCTCATCATCAACTGGCTTTTCAGCGGAAGTACACAAAACCTGAGGCACAAACCTGTCATAAAGCAAAGAATCTGTATCAAAGACCAGCTTTGACTGAGGAGGGAATTTTCTGACATATAGCAAAAGAATAAAGTCCAACTTAAACTTTCACAGCATTAGATTCTAAACTCTTTCCATTGTCAAAAAATTTAAGATCCTGCTGCATTCTTTCAGTCAGTGTTCGAGTCTCTCAGCAAGTTTTTCACTGTGAACACCAAAGTTTGTAGGATTTTAATGTCTTTGAACCATACTATCCAGTTTGCTTGAAATTAACCATTGTCTAAGGAAGCAGAGGTAGAGGGATAGCTGTGGAGACACTTTTTTTCCTATAGAAAATGAAGCTAACAATTATAATCCATATGAAGTTGGGGGGAGGTTGTGTGTAGGTAATTGTATTTTCCTGGTTTATATATTTCCATCATTATAGCTTAGTGCAAATCACTCTCTATCTAGCCAGCATGATGTAATGCCAGGATGTTTGAAAGGGAAGAGTAAAAGCTGAGCTGCTATGTAATGGACAAAATATATTTCAAATAATTTTAATTATATTGATTTTTGTCTTTGAAATTGAAAAACTTAATTTAGGAGGACATGTCTATTAATTTGAATTTGGAAATAAGAAACATGTCTCATGATTCCCTCCACCTACAAACTTAATTATAACCATGAATTTCTGAGAGATATTGATTTCTATCATGAATTCTTCACCAGCCATCTATTTAGGAAATCTTATGAAAACCTCCTAAAAAAGACCTAAAAATTTATTAAAGTAGTAAACTACAGGGCAAAAACATTAAAAAATTACAAGACAGTTATAATCTCATATTACTTTTCTGTAACACAGTTAACCACATAGCATTTATCTTGGCCACCTGTTTAGCAATCTCCATTCATTTCATCATACATAATAAAACTAAACATGTGAAGAGCAGTCTAATTAAAAAGCTTATGCTTTTTATAAGCTAGAAGAGTTCTTAGGTTTCAGAGCAGATTGATTTCCCACAGGTTCCCAGAATTGAAGAGAAAGCAAATAGTCATGTAAATTACCTAAAGGTCATTACTTTTGAGGTTAGATTAACATAAATTAAAAATAACAATATTAAGATAAAAGATAGAGAGTTCCCTTTTCCTCAAATCATACACATCTTTCAAAATTTAGGTGAAACCTAAACTTAAACATATAACTACGCACAGTAATAATGCTGCCCAAAAAGTTCAATAACAATGTATCTACATCTAGCCAAATTAGCTAGAAATAGAGTCAAATACAGAAAATTCTCTTCTGCATTCTAACCAAGAGAATGATGTAAAAGAACTTTAAGCAAAGGGGCTTTTTTTTCATTTATGCAAAGTAATGAGCAATGGCAGATCAGGTATTATACTAATTTAGCAAAATACACTTATTCGCAGCAGTGCTTTCCTATTACTGCTTCTTTCACAGCAGAAAGCTCTATATTTGTGATATTTCAACACTGACTTTCCCTATCCAATTTCAGCACTAATATTTCATGTTCCTTGAAAGATATTTAGCATTGATAATCCAGAAGTCTGAATTTACCTTTATGGAGATGAGAGAGGCAGTAGGATTTCAAACTTGTTGATACTACTATATATGTTCAGTGGGGTGCAGCTCAGGGAAGAAGTCATTTCTCAGAGTTTCAACTGAAAATTGGCAGTAAATTCATTTATTTTCGCACTTTAAGATCTTCCAGAACAAAAAATTGTTCAAAATTCTGATAGATAGTGTGGTTGTTGGGGTTTTGTCTCTTTTCTTCAGCAGCATATTGGTCAGCCTAATCTATACTGTTTGTTTTGCTTATGACTGAGCTAGATATTTTGGTATGAGTGTGGAATGGTGTATCTGTCCCTAATCTCAAACTGATGGGGTTATCAGTCACTGAGTGCTCCATATTTTAACTGAGTTATAACAAAATACACATCTCTGATCAACACCTCTTGTATGTTCCACTTTGCTGGTTTTAACATTCTTCTGATTATTTTACCATTTATTGAATTCAGTGTAATAAATGAAAATATCTCAGGTTCCCCTTTTTTCTGTATACCAGAAAATTCTCCTCAATTTAACTAGGTAATTGGTGAGTTATATGTTTATTTTCTTCCTTCATTAATTTTTTCTTATTATAATGTGACCTCCTTGATGGCTCTGAGGAATACATCCATTTATCACTTGTACTGTGAAGAAAGTTCCAACTTTCTATCCCTACCTTGTGTGAATAGTCTTTAAGTTCATATGAAATTGCTGTCCAATGTGTCAGTGGCAAACTATCCAATAAGAAACTCTCTCATTGATTTTTGTGAGAATAAAGAAGACAATACCTCAAATCTAGTCTGTCAAGTTTCTCCTTCAAAATATCTCTGGCCCCTTAGGATTGATAGTTTCCTGTCAATGCTTTCAATCTGTTGGGCACATATCTTTCACTTCAAGTCTCTGCAATGCTTTGGACTTTCAAAAAGAAATTGCAGGATCAGTTCTAGCTCATTCTTAACTTCAATAATAAACATATGCCAGCATTTCAAATACAATTAGCATAATGGGGAAAGATGAGGCTTTATTAATAACCTTTGTCTTAACTGCAGTCCAAAGATTCAGATTAAAAACTGTAAACATTAAGAAATCATAACAGTAAGGACCCTCCAAAGCATTCAAATACAAAATGGGTTTTAGCTATTGTTCATCTCTACAGGATGACCTAGTAGTTGCAACACTGAAACAGCGATTACAAGTAGTTCTCGGAATGAGGAATGCTCACTACAGTGGCAGTCATTATCCTTCTTTACTTAAGTACATGCACAAGTAATAATTTTCTATGGTATTGAATTCACAATAAAATGCAAAATAATTACCTACTCTTACTGATTTGATCTTTGCTTTAAATTGTGATGACAGGGCAGAGGTTTCTGGTCCTAAACTAAATTTATTTTACAAGAAGAATCCAGATAAAGTAATGCATTTGACACCTACTCACTTCAAAGTTAATGCTGGATTTAGACACTGTGGCTGAAAATATAAATTTGTGAAGTCTAATGAGACAAAATCTAAAATGCCCTGTAATTAACAAGATTAACAAGATTCAGGACATCACACAGACAAGTCAATCTAATTCTATTCTTAGAAATACTCTTCTTTCATCTTGCTGCCAACTGATCAATCACAGCAACAAGGGCCAGACCAAGGCCATTCTTAATTAAAAATTTACAGAAAGAAAAAAACTAAAATCTTGCAACCCTAAAATAATAGAAAAAATAATTGCCACCTCCAAGATGCTGAACAATCCTGGTCATAGAAACTGCTGGAATTCATGAAAACAAGAAAATTTGTAGCAATAAAAATAATATTTTTTAAAAAATCAGGGAAGGAAATGTTGCAATAAATAACATAATGCCCTGTCTTACAATATCTTTGGCAGTAGTCTATCTTACTTGCAGCATTCTCTTACTTTCTTCCCAAGCAATAGTGTCTTAATTCCAATACATTGCTAGATGCATTAATCAACTACCAGTAAGATGGTAAATCAGCAAATAACATGATTACTCCTTGCTGTTCTGGCTCCATGCAGTCCTCATGTTTAGTATCACACAATGTGCCTGAGAGTATCATCCAAACACCTCTTGCTTTAGATGTAGACCAATTTCAGAAAAAGCCTGCCCTCTTGCTCATACCACTCTTATCAGAAGAGAATGAGGAGGTGTTTATTGCTTACATACATGCACGTGACTTCACATCTATTTAGGAAATTCTATCTCTTTCTCAGATTATCTACAGAACTTGTTGGTGAGCAGGAATGTAACAGCAGTTCTTTACTATATAAATACAACTGCTATTATTTTTGTCTTCAAAACATATACCATAAATTCTCTCAGCTCCCACATCTATTAAAACCCTATACATGAGAAATTAATGAAACTTACTGACATAACTTTAACTATCTTAACAATATCTGTAGTTGTGAAGACGTATAATCCCAATCTAAAAGCCAAACCATGGGTGTCCATCTGTAAATCAAACACTGAGTATATATGTATATAAATTTTTTAAAGTGTACTTTATGAGAACAGAAACAACCCTCTGTGAGTGCCAGGGAAATGCCATCATTAATACATATGTTCAAAGGAGAAAATTCATCATAATCATTATTTCAATTTCAAGCAACTCCTGCTATGATCCAGGATGACACTGGGCAGAAGCAGCTGTAACTGTGAGCGATCATGTCTTTGAGTGAAACACATCAATACTTGGCTGAAAGAGAGCACAATGGAGAAGGTTCTTTTTCTGTCTTTCTTCCTTTTTTTGCACATCTGACCTGAGCTTTCACACAGAAGTCAGATTAGAGACAAGCACTAAAAAAGAAAAAACATGAAGTGTACTGTTTCCCTACAATGAATTTTTGTCATTTGCCGAAAGAATTTTATAAAATGAGGATCTACTATCACAGGAAGATGGACTTTAAAGTTGACTATAATAATTTCTACAGAAATAAAAGGAACACACTCAAAGAAGCCCTAAATTATTTCTGCAACATAACCTGGACTTGAAATGATAATATGCACTATCTTGGTTTCATACAACACTTACTTTTATATCTGTAGCAAATGTAAGGGAAATGTTACTTTTAACTTGGAATATGGAGTCACTCACAGCTGGGAAAGTTACTGCCGTCACTTCCCTTTGACCTTCACTACTGCAATATGGGCATAAATATGGAAATAAGTTTAGTAATCTTTGTTCTTAAAAAAATATAGAAAATAAGCATGTTTATATTTGGATTGTTTAGAATTTAGATATCATCTTTTGGATTTGTGGGCCTTAAAGGAGTATCCAAAATATTCACCTGCATACCATAGACATTGAAAGTTCTACCTGATTTTCTTTGTATTGAATTCAGAAAGAAAGATAAAATAAAGCCTAATTTGTAAGGAAATTGATTGCTCTGAATGAAGTATGAAATAAAGCTGGTTCCTGTATTTATTTCATTTATATACATACAAATATAGAAGTTACATATAACCTTACAACACGCTACTGCCTTCAGTGACTTACATTGGCTAAACCTCTGACCACGTTTGATTCTGCATTAAAATATGCCTACTGAATTATTCTTTTAAGCAAAGCTTCACTGCACTCAGCATACTAATTCTGTTCATTTATTCAGGGTTTTTTTCTTTCACATTCCACAGCATTGCTTAGAAATATGAGATAAACTCCTCTTCTGAGACTCAGCATCAAAGACCACCAGTCAGACTAAGTTTCAGCTTCAAATTCCATTTTGAAAATTACAGAGACTTGTTATAATAGATTATTTATTTTAGAAAGAAAGATTTTTCTGAAATTTTACCAAGATGCTAGCAATCACTGCACTGAGGTAAAAAGGACTACTTGCACCAGAGGGATTTGCTACCATGAACTTCAATCTTGGTGACAATCTATACTATAAACAGTTTTTGAGAAGTTTCTCATGAAATGTCAACCATGCATGCCAAAGGCTAATTTCTGTTTGTGTGTTTGTGTGTGTGTGTGTTTCTGTGTGTGTGAGATTCGTTTTAATTTAAGAAGGTGAAATTCTTGTATTTTCTGTAAGACTGTATCTTATTTAAGATTCTTCAAATTTCATTTCATATAGCCTGACTTGAAACATATTGAATTTTTTCTAAAAATACTCTCTGTTTTTGTAAAGGTCATCAAAGCACAACAAAGGATGAGTACATCGTCTTGGCTGGGTATGTGAATGTTATTGCTTAATTCTACGTAATTTAATCATCAAACTTATTCATCTCATGAGACAGTAATTTTCCTTCAAGTGCAATTATATTTCACAGTAGGCCTGCTGATTAGGCAGAAACAGAAATAATTCATCAGAAAATTACAAAAAGAATTAATCATCACCAACAAGTAAAGTTAAAAGATGATATTCAGCACCCAATAAATAATTAAATCCCTTTTTTCCAAATCCATCAAAGCTTAATAGGAAGCATGTATATATGTGCCTATAAAGAATAAAGATCATATAACCATCCATTCGGGGTTTACATTTTGAATTGTGCAAGAATGATGGATAATTTATCGCTTGGGGTTTTTTTCACAAAACACTGCTCTAGCAGATTAGTAAAAGACAGCCCCTTGTAGTACAAATATGTACAATTATTGCAAATTGTGTCTCAGTCTGTAACACTAAAACCCTAAAATGGAAAAACTAAAAGACAATATTAAAATATTAATTACTATTCTTACATCCTGTGTGACTTTTTCATAGAATACCAAAGTCTAAAACAATTCTTTAGAAAATGACAGCCTAATCTTGTAAGCGCATACACATGTGTAACATGTCTATTAGTTTCTGTTAGGCTGCTCAAAAACAGGTACATTAAAGAGGCATGAAAATTTTGGCAGGATTCAGGCCCAAAACTCTGTCCTTCCAAGTCATTATGCCACTTAGATATAGAAATTGCTTTACTTATAATGGTTTATATATTAGAGAAGGCCAGCAGTATATGTGAAGTCCCTATTAGAGAGAGTAAAAAAAAACCCTCTACATCTCTACAAGACACTGAAGAGTTCACTTGGATTACAAACTAAAATGTCAAATTCCTAGAAGTTAGTCTTTCAGAACAATATTCATTTCAAAATATGTAAACTGAAATGTTTTCAGGCACCCTGAGGTTCATCACAGCCTTGATTCAGCAGCTCTAGATTAACTCAGATAACTGGTAGATGCAATGTAGAACTAAGGACAATAATTAATGCAGAAACAACGCAATGCACAAGATTAAGTTTATAATCTTGCAAATGGTCACTGACGATGGAAATCCTGAACATACCTGTGCAGTTGAACCAAGGGCCTGTTCAGACTCTAGAGGTGATGATAGCAATTGGGACAGTGCAGTGACAACGGAACTCTCCACCACAGGTTGCCAATACCTGAATATAAATTAAATAAACAAAGTTACTATGTCAAGTAGCTAGAAATGCTATGGAGAAGTACAGAAAAATAATAGAAATACCACCTCAGAAGTAGTAATGGCTTTTTGACAAATACATACAATATTTTCCATTGAATTCTGGAGACAGCTTAAAGCAGAACTCCATGAGGAATAATACATAATAAGCCCGAAAGCATATACTGGAGACTGAATGAGAGTTTTATCAACAGCAACAAACATGTATCTTATGCATATGTTTTACTTTTGTATAACTTTTTTCCACAAGATCCAGCCATTAACCTTTGACTAGTAAATAAATGTTTACATATGTATTATATGTAAGCATTTTGTCATAAATCGATATTGGCTTATATCTTCCTTGGCAAATAAATTCTCAGGAGCCCTGAAAGTAACAAAAATAATTCTCACGGAGAAGTAATATGGACTCATCTGACTCTTAGATAATATAATTAATCCAAATAATGGAAAAATCACACAGAAAGTATTCGTTAAATGAAAAACCCAACAAGTTATCCCCCAAAAGGGGTAAAATAATATTATCACTTATTAATCAAATTTTAAATTCTTGACTTTAAAAATAAAAACATATTATAAAAATCAGCATATTTTACAAGTTATAGTTTCTAGTGTAAAAATATAAGACATAAAATCAGTCTACGCTTCTTTACCATTAAATGTTACACAACAGTTTTGAAACAAACAAACAAAAAAAGCATTTTCTTTTTACAGGTATACCTGCACATAATACCTGTGTACAAAATCTGTGCACTTACACATGGTGTATTTAAATTAATCTAAGACTGAATCAGTGGTTTTAACAATAAAACTTCAAAATGAAATTATAAATTTGCACATTAAAAAAAAGGGAACAAACAGCATCCACTGCTACAGTATCAATTACAAAGAACATATGTAAAGTATTAAAATACTGATATAACTGTAATATGATGTGGCTGAAAGTACTTGGAAGCCTATATAAATCAGGCTATGATTCAGAAATTCACTTCAAATATATTTATTTCAACTCCAGCACCACAGAGTAAAGTACAAGTTTTGCACTGTTAAACAAGGGTCTCAAATATCAGTAATATTCATTAGAATAACATAACTGGATCTTACCCAATGGAAAAATCAAATAAGACTAACGCACATCCTGCAGTTAAAAACAC
Source organism: Anabacerthia variegaticeps (assembly GCA_035583185.1). Classification (NCBI taxonomy): domain Eukaryota; kingdom Metazoa; phylum Chordata; class Aves; order Passeriformes; family Furnariidae; genus Anabacerthia; species Anabacerthia variegaticeps. The sequence goes on along the minus strand of JAWWEW010000112.1, from coordinate 97,459,765 downwards.
AATGGACTCAGAATCTGTAGATTCACAATAATTTGTAAACATCGTAAAAAGATCTCTTCCAAAATCTTTCAACAAATAAAGAGTATGCAGAGCTAAAGAATCATTAAATAAAAAGCATTGTGTTCTGCCACATTTAGTACTACAAAAGATGCTATTTAATTCATATCATCCGCTGCAGCTATCCAAAATAAAACATGACACTGTATGTAGCTATCACAAAACAGCCTAAAATGGAAACATTATGTAGCAAATGTGTATAACACTCAGTTATTAAAGGATTAGTGCTCCACACTCAAATTGTTTTCTGATTTAACCCTTTAGAAATTGAGGAGTAACACTGCTGCCTAAACTGGGACTTATGAAAGTTAGCCCAGTTACTACTTGGCCCAGCTCCAGAGATGGGAGTTTTCCAGGTTGAACCAATCCCATGGGAGACTTATCACCTCATGCCTTTTACTAAGACATTGGTAACAGAAATATGGTTTCTGCTATGAAAATAACAGAAATATACAAAAAGTAATTTTTCTGGATGACATTAAAACTTTCACTAGTGATTTTCATGTTTAAAAAAGGAAATAAAAAGCATGTGAAGAACTTTAACATTTTAAAAAGCAACCCTGGGTCTGATTCTGATCTCATTAACAACTCCCATAGATAAAATCAGTATTCTGAGTAAGATTAAAACTTCACTAGTTGTGTTTCATAAAAAGTTGCACAATTCTTTAATAGTAGATTTGAAATTATCTATCAGTCTTGGGTTCCCAGCCCTCTGTTAATTTTTCTGCATAACAAAGCCTCCTATAAAACACTAAAAGCATTTCTTCCACATCCAGCATACTTTGACAGCTACATTGCACCATAACAAATGTATATTCCTGTTATCAATTTACCTTATACTACCTAGAAAGAAGTAACAAGAAAAGTAGAACTGCAGTGTATTTCAGGCACATAACAAGAAGAGAGAAGAAAAAGAAGAAGAAAATACTTCAGATATATATTTCTGCATCATGGAAGTGGCTATAAACTTAGTCAGGATTTAAATAACATCAGAGTTAACTCAAACTTTCAAAATACAAAAAAGTCAACTGAAATGTCAATGTAATCAGTTCTTTCATGAGCTCCACTGATCACATGGTTATTTTTTCAGTATCTGTTGCATCCAAGTGTCTGATTTACTTAAATAATTATCAACAATTAGGAAGATAACCTATATCAAATCTGAAAGGGCATTCACAAAAAAATTGTATTTTTACTGTGATTTATATGAGAGATCTTTGTCAGTTTGCAAAATCATATCACAGTGTGACTTTGAGTCATTTTTTAATACTGAAAAGAGTTCTAGTGTAACTAATTTAAATCAGCAAAATACTCTATATTACTATTAACTTACTTCATTTGTGAAAAAAACATAAACTGTGTTAAAAAAAAAAAAAACTACTTTACAGTTCTGGCAGTATAAGCCTTGCTACAATTAGTGGTGGATGTAACAAAAGTACTCTGAGCAAGAGATAGAGCATCAAACCCTTTTTAGAACAAAAAACATAAACTTGTTCAAAGCCGTTAATTTTAAAACCCTCAGGACTTAGTTCTTTGAATTATTAACTTGTTAAATGTGATCTTAAAACCAAGTACTGGATAAGTTTTCAAAAATACACTTCTGCAAATGTAAAGCAGAAAATAAAGGGCACTATTGGCCTGTCTACAACTACTATTGTTGTAGAAAAAAATTACTGGTAGGAGTGCTCATATACAAAATTCCCAATGTATATTTTTGTGTTATTTTTAACAGATTTGAATGAAATCTATGCATACTCCATATATCAGTGCAGACATCACATAAACTGCTTTTATACCAGAACTGATATTGAACATATGGTACTATGCATTTCTGTATCAAAGGAACTATAAACTGAAGAAGTAGAACCCAAAACACTTCTCTTTTCCTACATGATTTAATCAGTCTGCAAGTTATACCACCCATTGTGTTACTTCCTTATACAAAAATAATTAAAATTACAGTGCTACAACTTTGACTAATTACATTAATATGTAACAGCCAGACTTTCCAATACATCTTTACTTCAAGAAGGGCATCCACGAGGACTCAAGGATCTACAGGCTGTTCAGCCTGAGTCCTTGGGGTGGTTATGCAGCAAATCCTCTGAGAAGTTATTTCAACAGACATGAAAGACAAACAGATGACTAGAAACAGCCCAGATGGCTTTACTAAGTGCATATCATGACTTACCAACCTGATTGGCTGCTACAACGAGATGACCAGCTTTGAAGAGAAGGGAGGAGGAGTAAATGTTTACTTGCACTTTAGCAAGGTGTTTATTACCAGCTCCCTAAGCTCCTTTGCCCCCAAAATGAGGAGATACATATTTGGTAAATGTGCAGGAAAATTACATGGACCATCTTGTTTGGAGGTTAGCTGCACAAACCCCAGCCAAACTATCAATGTCCCTTGGAGATCAGTTCTGGGGCCGATACTATTTAATGTCTTTATGACCATCCTCAATGAGACACACAGACATGCTCTCAGCAAGTGTGCAGATAGTATCCAATAGGAGAGAAGTGACTGATACCTGATATCTGAGGTTGCTACTCAGAGAAACCTTGACAGACTATGAATAAACTTGACAGGAACCTCAAAAAGTTAAAAGAAAAAGAAAAAAAAAAAAACCAAACATGCAAGGCCTGTACCTGTGATGGGATAGCCCTATACAACTATACAGGCTGCAGTTCTATACCCCAAGAAGCAGCCTTGGAAAAAAAGAACCCAATGGTCCTGGTGAACATCAATCATCAGGGTGCACTGGTAGCAAAGGTGGCCTGCAGCATTCTGCTGTGCATTAATAAGTGAATACCCAGCAGGTCAAAGGAAGCAATTCAGTCTCTGCATAGCTCTTGTGAGATTGCATCTGGGGTACATGTAAAATTGTGTACTTACCAGAATAAGAAAGACATAGATACACTATAACATAAGAAAGACATAGATATACTATAACAAGTCCATCATAATTATTAGGAGTCTGGAGAAAATTGAAGATAAGAAAAGCCTAAGCTAATTAGATTCATTCAGCCTTATGAAGAGAAGGCTAAGGCAAAAAATTCTTACTATCTAAAACTGCCTTATAGGGGGTGATAGAAAAGATGGATACAGGCTGTTTTCAAATGTACACAGTGAAAGGACAAGAAGCAGTAGACATAAAAGCTGATACATGGAAAACTGGGTACAAAGGCAAACATTTTTACCATTCAGTGCTGGAGCAAATTGCCCAGAGAGGTTGTGGAATCACCATTTTGGAGGATATTAAAAGCCCAACAGGACATGGCCCCTGGGACCTGATCTAGGTAGAGACACTTTGAGACCTGACCTCCAGAGGTCTCTTCCAACCTGAATCATTCTGATTCTGTTAATTCTACTAATACAAGAAATAAGACTATTTCACAGGCTCAAGCAATAGCCTGCAACTGTCCACAGCATTTTCTTACTAACATGTTCCTTGCTAAAGCCCATGCCTGCTACCACACTCCCAGACTACATCTAGGTGTAATTTGGAACAGAGCACAAATCAGTATGGATGGGGCCAAACTTTTCCAAACAAGAAAGAGAAGACGTAATAGGCATATGTCAATCTAGGCCATGGCACTTCACCTCAGAACCAGAGAAAGGTCCATGGTTTGTTTTATTTAGCTGTATAGATGTAGCCTGAGGCAGATGAGGAAACAAGCTAAAGAAATAACAAGGTATAAAATACATAGTTACCATGAATAAGAAGTCATTTCAATGAATTATTTAAACAGTGATCAATAACAGAACAAAAATATTGAAATGCTCATAATTTAGAAATAAAACATGATATTTTGGGGCTAAGTAATCTCTCGTATGTCAAAACATGAAAAAACCTGGGCTCATCCAAAATAGATTATAAGCTGTTTTGAAGTTTTTACAATATAGGTGAGGTCACAAGAAGTCCCAAGGTATGAAAACCAAAAGTCCAAAGGATCCTTATCCTTGGTGTCAATCACTCCATATCTGTACAGCAGTGTGTCAGCCCATCAGAGCAGTATGTCAAATTATTCAGTTATACTCAGGCACCCATCAACTTAATTAGAGATGATCCTGAAATCTTTTGGACAGACTCTATGAGAAGCTTTTACCAAAGATAACTAACACATTTTACATTATTATAACTGCTTTGTGTAAGCTACCATCACCAATAACCATACTCAACAGGAGAATGCCTGAACAAAACAAATGCATTTTGAGACTTTAGAAATGTAGGATTTCTATCAGAACATTTAAGGCTGATTTCTGAAACATTTTGGTAATCTAAAGTCACAAAATAGCTGCTTTTAAGCTGACAACTGTACCAGTGCAAAAAGAGTCTTCTATAAATGACAACTAACAAGCTTCAATGGGAATTCATTGCTCAAAGTGACTATTAATTTAAGACAAGCTCATTCCTTCTGCAACTTCTTCAAGATAAACAGGTTTGAAAGATTGCAGCTAAAAAGTCACATCTTCAGATTCAAGGTTTTTAATCTATTTATTTTTGTGTATTCAAGGTAAATTAGAGATCTAAACAACAGCTTGAAAATCTGCAACTTTAGGTGATATAAAACATGCATGTAATATTTTCTTTTCTATATTTCTTGTTAAGTGACTTCTTTTTAACCCAACAATGATCATACGGATATAAAACTCTCAGAATTGTCAGAATTTCTGCAAATCAAGTCATGAACAGTTTTAACTTTTTATACTGTCTTCTTTTTTTTTTTTTTTTTTTGAAATGCAAGCTACCAGGAATTCATTTTTCTAAGGTTCAGAGAAATCAAAATATTTCAGAAGTGCCAGAAGTTATTTATAGAGAGTGGTTAAAAGAACAAAGAGAAACTTCATAATAAATACTACATTTATATTATAATGTATTTACATATAGAATAGAATAATTAGGGTTGGAAAAGACCTTTAAGATCATTCACCATCAATGCAGCACTACCATCATGTTCAGCACGTCCTCAAGTGCCATGTACACACCTTTGTTTGAACACGTCCTGGGATGGTGACTCCATGACTTCCTTGGGCAGCCTCTTCCAATGCAGGTCTTTCTGTGAAAAAACTTTCCTAGTATCCAGTCTAAGCCTCCCCTGGTGCAACTTGAGGCTATTTTCTCTTATCCTGTCACTAGTTATCCGAGAGAAGAGACTAATACTGACCTGGCTACAGCCTCCTTTCAGGTGGTAGTAGAGAGCAATGAGGTCTCCCCTTAGCCTCCTTTTCTTTTGAGTGTCCTAGTTCAGCAGGTGGGACCAGTTATCACTGTGTGGGGGGTGATCAAAGCTGTGTATTCTACCCCCTCTA
>JAWWEW010000112.1:97419221-97454294 GCA_035583185.1 Anabacerthia variegaticeps | reverse complement strand
GAGTTGAGAGCAGTTTTCTCTTTGTGTCAGTATATTTATTGTAATATCTTTCATTAAATTGTAACTCTGACTTATAATCTTTCTTGTGGTGGGTCTGTTTCTCCTGCTAGTTTACCTTCAAACCAGCAAGAAAAGCCACCTAAATGTTCTGAAGAAACACTGTAAGATCTATCAAGCAAAAACTGTAAAATATTTTGGATAAAACACCACAGACATAGTAGCGAGTAGCTGGACTGTGTGTTTTCCATTACCTCCAGTGAGGTAATTTGCCTCCTGTTAATAACTAGTACCTCTGCAAACAGGTTTTCAGCTTCATTCATTGCATTTACAGCACCACTTAGGCAGAACTTTTCTCATGACCATGTTGCTTAACTATCAGAAAACATTTTCAGACAAACCAAGCAAATGAAGAGCACCTGCTTGATGTGCTGACTCTAATGAGTAGATTGTAAACTGTATCTGACAAAGCAGTGTTTACAAAGCACCACCTGCTAAGGCATTGCTCTAAGATAAACTACCTTGGGTAATTCAGTTCAGCATTAAGTCTGATTAATTTCATCCACAGGTGCCCTCAGCCTAAATCAGAGAACACAGTTTACACTTTAGTGAGCACTGACCCTTTCAATAACTAAATTGTTCTAGTTTCTGGTGCAGCATCTAAAGTTTAATCAACTTTAGTCAGCCAAACAGTCAAGATGTACATTTCATGTATAATTCTTGAGCCATGACTTTTGCATATAACATTTTAATAATAAAAGTTTTAATTTAATATTACCCAAAAGCATCAAAGTGTATCTGTTCATATGAATGAATTTCTAGTTATTTTTAATACAATAAAAGTTCAATAAAAAAAATTCTTGATTGCTATTAATATTACAGATTATGGGACTTTAAAAATAGTTCTAGTGTAAACAATACATCATGTATTTTATATACAGTGACTGAAATCCATTTTAGAGAAAGTGAAATACTAGGAATTAATCATAAATCTGGTATCAAAGTGGATTAAGATTATTTTCTTTTGTACTAAATGGTGTTCTTGCCCTATATATCCATACCAATGCATAAAAAATTCAATTCTTTTTTGAACAACGTGCATTCTGACTGCACCAGGCATGGAGTGGGCAAACAGAAACTACTATGACCTTAAAATGGTGTTAATCCGAAAAATGTTGTGTTAAATGAGCAAAAGGTATGGAAGGGAAAAGGTAAAGGAGTCACTCATGCAGTTTTAGGATACTGTTTGTCTTGTGCACAGAAAAAAGATAAAGAATCTGTTGCTTCCAAATTAATTTCTGATGTAGAATATACTGTTTTGAAATCAGAAAATGAGGTATTAAAGTCATCATTGGCTTCTGAGAGGGAGACAAGAAAAATTGGGAATCCAAGTTGATAAACTTATGACTGAGAATGATCATCTAAGGACTCTACTTGCTTTGGCAGAGTGCAGGAAAAGGCAATTATTGGAGAATTTAGATAGGAAAATGCATAGTAGAGAGAGGAAAAGATCTGAGAGAGTAAATAGAAGGGAGGAAAGCATCTGAATTTTCACTGTTGTGGAAAATTTAGCAGCTGCAGAAACAGTTACAGGAAGAATAGAAAAAGAAACAAAAATTGGAAGGAAAGGTAGAGATGATGCTTAAAAGGATTACAGATCCAACTGTCACTGTACAGATTAGAAAACTAATTGTATCCACTGAAGAATAGGATGAAAATATAGGGCACGATCCCTGTGATAACAAATTATAGAAACTATTCTTTATCTCTTTCAATTTCCCCAGTGCAAAACCTTGAGGTTAAGTGGGACATCACAGATGAAAAAAGGACAAGTTTGATCAGATTCAGCTGGGTGATTTGCAAGAGCATTATGGCCACCAGTCAGGCAAGACTGAAATCCAGCAAGTGGAATCTTATCAATGTATACATAATAATGGTCCACATATTCAGATTCCAATTGCTTCTCATCAAGAATTAATAACATTTCTAATAATAAGGGAGTGCAACATTCAATATTAGCACAGTGGGATGCTGAAACCCTGGGTGTATGACCTGGACAGCAAACAGTTGAAATCACTGAAGCAAATGGAGTAATTGTTATCTGCCAAACTGCTAAGGTTAATTTATGGCCCCTGGGTGATAAGCAAATATCAACTACTTGCTTTGCAGTTAAAGATCACAATGAAAACATTTTGGGTTTCAATGTTCTGAAAAATTGAACCTTGCATCTGGATGGCAGTGTGTGATCCTTTGTTTCAAACTTTAACCCTGATCCTGAGAGAAATCCGTAGACTGCAGTGAGCTTGCTCTGTGTGGCACCTGTATTCCCTAAATACAAAAGGAACTTCCCAGCCTGGTACAGCCCACTCATTATTACCTGCTACTGGTTTTCATAGTGGGTACTGATAAAGACCTAAGAAGGCTGCAATCAATCAAGAGTGACCTCAGGGCCTTAGACCTGGAGCACAAGTTGTGTTCTCTTCTGTCCTACCAGTTGCAGAAAATTATGTGGCAACAAACAGGAAAATCATGAAGATTAAGACCTGGTTTTGAGACTGGTGCTATCAATAGAATTTTTGGGGGTTTGATCATGTGTCAGTTTATATGACACTGAGCCTGATGGCAACAAATGAGATTCACCTGTCTCAAAGGGGAAAAGAGATCTTAGCTCAGGAATTAGCAGGGCTCATGGAGAGAGCTTTAAACTATGTTTGAAGGGGGATGGGGACATAGCCAGGCTTGGTAGGCATAAGGTGTGGGAAGAGGAGAACTATAGTGACCACCCAAGTAGCAAAATGAGGCTTAAGAGGTGATATCTAGAGTGAGTGCAAGCACTCAGAGACATAACCAGAAGAAAGGACTATGGGACATCCCTTTGCATCCCTACTGGCATATTGACACAATCACATACTCCTACAGGGTCCGTGTACACCAATGCACTCAGTACAGAAAACAAACAGAAGGAACTAGAGCCCTGTGTGCAGTCACAGGGCTTTGATCTCATTGCAGTTCTGGAGGCATGGTGGGACAGCTCACATGACTGGAAATGTTGTCATGAAGGACTACAAACTGTTTAGGAAAGACAGACTGGGAAAGTGCAGTGATGGAGTTGCCCTCTGTGTGGTACAACACTTGGAATGTATCCAGCTCTGTCTTGGAGTGCATGATGAGCAAATTGAGAGCTTATGAGTTAGGATAAAAGGGCAGATTAGTAAGGGTGACGCTATTGCAGGTGTTTGCCACAGGAAGAGGAACTGAATGAGGCCTTCTATGGGCGTCTTGAAGCAGCTTCAAAGTCACAGGCGCTGGTTCTTAACATCTGCTAGAGGTTCTGATATCTAGCTAGAGGAGCAACAGAGTGAAGCACAAACAGCCTCGGAGGCTCCTGAAAAGCACTGATGACCACTTCCTGACATATTCCCACAAGGAATGTTGTGCTGCTCAACCTCATACTGACAAACAGGGAAGGTCTTATTGGAGATTAGTCTAACATAAACCAGCAAAGCTGCCCTACCATAGTCTTACTCAATAGAGTTCCCTATTTTACTGGGTCATGTTTGCTTACTACCTGCTAAAAGTGAGATGGTAGTATATGTTCATTCTAAATAATAATGAAGATAGTACAACTATAAAAATTACCCAGCTTTGATTATTACTCATAAATCAACAACAGAAACTCTCATTAAGGACCTCTTACCACCAACATTACCTGACTCACACAGGGTAAAATGAGGAAATCTCTCCCAGAGTTCAGACAGTTATGGTAAAAGCAGAACTAAAGGACACCACATTTTCAAACTCACTCTAAAAATAGACTTCTCCTAACATATTATTTAGCTTCTGATTTCTAGATATAAGTAGGAAAAGAATTTTTCTCTCAATACTAATTTCAGTATTTTTAATTTAGTTCATATTCTGATTGAAAAAGAAAAATCAAATTACTGGAAAAATTCATACAGCTATAAAAAGTTTGAATCCAAAATGACCTAATTCCTCATTGAAAAGAAGAAATGGTCAATTGAAACTCACTCTCTCCACTATAAAACTTTGATTTTTATTCAGATTACGTTTTCTCATAGTTCTATTTTTCACATAAAATATTACCATACCTACTCATGGCCCTGCATATAACTGTTCATGAACGTAACATTATACTTATCATCATATGAAGTTTTCAAAATCTTTCTAGAGGCACTTTTTGCAGGCTTTCGTACTGACACATGGGTTGGGAGCTGTAAAATTCCAGATATGTCAGTAGCCCCATACACAGCCTACAGGGTAAGAAAGAACTATATCCCAAAGCCATTACTGAGCATATGCTCATAAAAACAGTCTAGGTTTACTCAAGCTTGGAATGTGATAGCACCTTCTCTACTATTGTTTTCTAGATGAACTTACGCTGCCTTTGAATATGCATATATTTAACCCAAATTTGCAGTACTTCTTTTGGTCTGCTGCTCAGGACTCTTCTGTTCAGGAAACAGTAGCTGTTTTTTTTAATTAAAACATTTCCTGAATATCCTCAGAGAGAGAGCATCCACTTCAACCTATGCCAAAAAGTGTACAGCAGTTAATCCACTGAATATTTAAATGAAATCCCATTATCAGCATTTTCAACATTGCTTTCAGTTGGAATTTTACACATTGAAAATGCATAAATAAATAATTTTTACTTTCACATATGCAACTGCTGCAATCACAAATTCTTTCAAGTTCCTCAAACATTTTTTAAAGGTTTTTAATTATTTCTACACTATTTTATTTTCTAAGAGTTACAGAAATACAAAAATTGAAGTGCCAATAATGTATGCCTTGATATGCTGAATCATATCTCAAACTTTTGCTATAAATATGTCTGGTTATATCTGCATTTATTCATGCATGTGCACATTTACACCACACAAATACAGAGGGCCCAATTCTATCTTTGGATTCAAGTTTGAGAGCAAGACCTGTGTTTTGCTGAAATCTACCTTCCAAGTACCAGGACACAGCATAAGTGGCCTTCCCTTTTCTCATGCTGGAAAATGTAACCTCAGTGAGTTCAGGTTGTAGAAGCAGTGGTAGGATGGTGGTCTACAGGGAAAGAGACATGAAACATAAGGCTGTCATGGTGTCCAGCAGTCAGCTCCCAGTCCGAGGGAGCATTGTGTTTTATTTTGTGCTACAGTGGGTATTTACTTAATCATGCAATGTGAACATAATTTCAGCTAAAAGCAAACTAAAGAGACTCATGACAAACTCTTCCACAACTCGGTGTCTTAGGATAATGTCATAAAGCCTGAGTTTAAATCCAATCAAACTAAAGGCCAGGAGTTGTAACACCTTATCAGCTCTGATAACTCACACTTAGAGTTCAGGCTTTTGTGGGTCATGGTCTGAGATTCTCTGTTTTCCACATGCATTCTACAGAAAGTTCAAGTGACTATGCTGAGGTTAAAAATGTGACAGAATAACACCACGCTTAAAAAGTACACGCTGTACATGATCTTTTTGTGAATCCTGACCCTATTTTTTTTCAAATCATTGAGTAAACTATTAAATTGCCTCAGTATCAAGTGGCACTAGCCTTTCCTGAGTGGTTTCAGTTTCAATATTCATCTGCTGTTGGTATATTCATATTCCCATAACTTAAACAGTGACAGTACTGTCTTAAAATAAGACCTGCTTCTTTTTCCTTCTTTTCTTCAACTCATTGACTTAGGTCTACAAAGAATCAGTGCAAGCATTCCTCTAAGCATAAGTAACACAAAGACAAATGTTTCAATGACAGAGATTCTGACATAGCAGCTATGCTTTTCAGATTAATCTTTATCTCATAAAAAATATGTGTAGTACGATTTTTGTTAAACTTACTAAAGTCAATTAAGAAGCACACACTAGTTTCAGTAAAATCAAAATTTCTGCCAGGGAATTCATCACATGAGCCTTAAGAGCTGCCTTTTGTCTTTCAACACTGTTAAAGAATGAGTAAAGTCTAAGTCAAGTTTGTAAAAGACAAATGACTGTTTAAGGTAGAATGAAAATAAATATATTCAGACAAAAAAACATACATAAACTTATTTCTATTATTTTCATAAGTATTCACAAGAATATCTGTGTGGTTGTATTGCATTTCCATTTTTGGTTACAAAAGGAGAAAGAAGTGAAGTTTGTATACACAAGTCAAATGGATTTCAATTTTCAGTTGAAAGTCATCCAATGATGCTGCAATTTCATGAGTTACTACTGTAATAATGACAGAAATCTGATTACTGAATCCTACAGGAGTCCCATCATCTTTTAATAATACAGATGTCCTAGGTAAATGGTTCATTGAAATTTCAGCCACATCAGAATCAAACGAAAAAGCTCATGCAAGTCACCATTCCATCACTTAATCAAAACTACATTAAATGGCTTCATGTTCAGAATTAAATGTAAAATGTTTTACATTCTGCATGAAAAATCTAGCTTGCATTTAAAACATGTGAAAACCCACAATTAAAAACCAAGGAAATCTAACCTCAGTCACAGTACTGCTGTTACATGCTGTAATTTTTACTTCTTGCACATTCTCAGATGGAACCTACATACATCAAAATCAAATTAGATCTTCCTTGTGAAGTTTGTATACTAGTCATAAAATCTTCCCTCATTCTAGTTTCATTTGAACTTTTATTATTAGATTCATCTTAACTTTTTTCTCTTCATTTTAACTTATATGCAGTGGTAATATGCAAAGAATTTAATACCAATTCTTTAATTTATTAATCAAAATATCTAGAAAATAAGTATTTACATATGTTTTATTAAACAGAAGATATGATCTGAAGACCTTATTTAAGTCAAAACTCAGCTTCAGGCATAGGTATATACTTCAGCAAGGTTTTTGCTTAAGTAAGAGCTGGAGGATTTGGCTTAAAGTAGTAAAATAATGAATTATGCTAATTTCATATTCACAAAGACATTCGACTCTTATAAATAATTTAACCAAACCAAAATTACTGTCAGTGTATGAAAGTGAATTAAAACAAGAATAGAGAACAAAAGTACCACAATTACAAAAAAACATTATAACCTTATTCCACTAAAGACTAACATTTATCCTAAAAGGTTATTGAGAAAATACTCATTGTAAAGAAGCAAAGCAATAGAATGTTGATTTTCAATCTTTTTAAAATTTACAGGAATTTAAACAAGGATCTTTACCAATGAAAACACAGAAAACACACTTTTTTTAGGACTTTAACAAAATAAATTGTCCTTTCTTGCTCTTCTGGCACGTAAGCTAAATATGCTGGGCCACATTCAGTTCATATCCTTAACATGCCATCATCAAAACTGTATTTTGACTAACAGGGGACAATAAACAGTACTCTTTGATCCACTGTCCAACTGCTCATTTTCCCTTTGAATATAGTAATAAACTCTTATCTATAAAAATACAGAAGTTTTACTTTTCAAAGACAAATGTAAATGTGTTGAATTTGATAAAAAGGGTTTACACACAAACATTCATCAAACGCACTTAGTAAAAAGGGATAAGAGGCAGAGAAATAAAAATTAACTGCAAGGTTTTGTTTGAGAAGAATGCTGCAATAGTTAGAGAAAATTACAGGAATTGTATTAATTAAATTACTAAAATAAATATTTGGAAATGACTCAATACATTCCAAGAAAAATATCATTAAAAGTAGAGATGTAACATTCTAGCAATGCAAAACAGCTTTTCTGAAAGATTGATCTTATGCATATTGGCTCTCCAAGCAAAGAAAAATATTGATAGAGCCCTACAGCTCTTTACCTTGTAATAAAAAAAAAAAAAAAATGAGCACTATAATTTTGTATAACAAGTATACTCCAAAAATGAACACAATTTTATGTATTTCTTGTGCCCTCATATTCATACTGAACATTCTTTGTTTATTCATTCACTTGTTTCTGTTTTTTCCTCTCTGTCTAATATTTTTGTTTCCATCCCTGAATTATCCTCTTTTTCCTTTTTTATCTTCTTTGTTTCTCTCCCATGCTTTACCGAATGATAAGCTGGCTATACTTTCTTTCTTCTTCTCCATCTCCTCTCATGTTCATCTTTTCCAACTATATCATCAAATATAATGTACCGCAGTCTAGTCTTGTAGTTAACACAGAATAGATTGCTGTATTAAAGATCACCTCAAAAAGAACCAGTAGCAAACTAGATGGATATAAAATGGCAACACATGATCGCAACTGACCTTACACAACGGGAAGTCAAATGGAAGAGGTAAGCAGACTGAAAGAGCTTCCTACACACAAAACACTAAAACAGGAAACTAAACTATAAAAGTTGATAAAGCTGGTGCTGTTGTTAACTGTAGTAGAGAACCATCTTCTAGAATTTGCTGTAGTTTACACATTTATGACCTACAGTCAATTATGGAACAATTGTACTTAAATTCTAAAGCTTGTGTGAACTTTCTAGTAAAATCTTTCAGTGCGGATGCTCTTTGATGAGCAGTATCTCTTCTGTGAATAAACATATGACTTCACCTTTCTGTACTGTCAGTCTGGCACCTTTCAGAAGCTTTGAGTTCTCTTTAAAATACAAAAATAAAGATTTCACTGTCAAAACAGGTTTGACCTGACAGATGAATTGAGTGAGAGATTTCAGAGATGAAGATAGTTCATTGCCCTTCAGCACTCTCTCTCATCTGGGCTGAAACAGAAAGGCACTAGCATATTTAATCAGATGTTTCTGTCAAAAAAAAAAAAAAAAAAGATATCTTTTATCTCACTCTCTTCCAAATGAAAGTAAAAATAAAATACTATACCATCCTCACTAGTACATTTTCCTCTTTTTCCCTCTCTATTTTTAATCTACTACTCTTTTTCTGACTTATATGCTTGGGCAGCTTATCAAGTACAGTATCATTAAGGAGATCGTTAAAGCACAAAATAGAGATGTTTTTAGATGTTTTAAACAACATGGATATAGTACTATAAAATTAAAAAAGCTGTTTACTTATTGTAACTATTATAAAAATGACTAAGATGTAAAAACAGTTAATAATATAATTATTTAATTACAACCTTATGATAATGAGCTAAAAGTAGATGTAATGAAAATATTTCATATGTGGTCTTCTCTCTTGGCTTTTTGAACTATACATGTTCCTATTTATTAAAGTTTTTATTGAGGAAAATTATATGCTCTTAATGATCACTAATATAATTTCTGATTTGCCAGGATAGATAGTTCACATTCTGTTAGTGACAGGGCTCAGAAAAATGTATATACATAGAAAATGCATACATCCATTCATCATGGCACAAAAATTCCAACCCTATCGGAAAGGAAGCAAAAGAAAACCTCTTGGATATTCTCTTGGGCACACTTCTGAGCATCGGTCTGGTATGTACCATTCTGCTTTTCCTCTGCCATGACATTACCATTTAAAAACCAACCAAACCAAACAAAAAGTTGTATGAGCTTATAAGTGAGTGTCCCTGGTTTGATTTCACTATTGTGTTGAGTACAAAGGAGAAATGGAAACATAAATAACTCCGGTAGAGACTCAATAACCATGAGAATACTTCTTAAACCTTTTATTTAATGTTTCTTACCATGCTTACCATGGGGTCATGATGTCAGTTTAAAATAGCTAGCTTATTTTCCTCATGTTCTAGCAAAACAACTTACTTCAAGAAAAAGCAGCAAGCAGTTCCATCCCTAGGGCTCTGGCCAAATCATGATCACATTGCACAGAACAATAAATATTCCTTGACTTTGCCTGATCAGTAGGCATCTGTACTAACATATATTTGTCATCATGCATTTTGCTCCTTGAATTTCTTTTCTTGATTCATTCATTTCAAAGACACTTGATGCTGAAATGTAATGAAAATTTTTGCTTTGAGATTACATGCTCATCAAATCCTTTAATAAAACTCAGTATCTTTCTTTATTCTGAACTTTCAATTTTAAAATATGAAATAATTTGAAAAATACTGTGCACATTCCTTCAGAATTAGATCCTGTTTTTAAGCTCAGCTGGAAGGTAGGGACCTCCCCCTGACTTTATACAGAGAGATATAAAGTATTTCTGATGGGTTGACTTAGCCTGCTAAATCCCCACCCAGCCACTCTCCCACTCCCCCACCTCAACAGGACAGATGTCCTGACATCATATCTTTTCAACCCTGCAAACTTACACTACATACTTAAACCCTCTTTACACCTAAGGATGTTAGATGATACAAACATCAAGGTTTATACACCCTTACTAACCACTATCCCTGGCCCTTTAATAGATAGATAGAAGAAGTGTCTGTAACAGCAGGTGAGCACTTGAGCCCAACCTGACAAAATGGTCTTTCAGGACAGGACAGCAACATGTTGCATGCCAAGGCTGGCATGCTTTGGGTTATCACTGCACTTACCTCGTTCCTTGTGAAACTTGTTCTTCATCAGTTCAAGGAGGTCCTCCCGCATTAGTTCCTACAACACAGAATTGAAAGCATGGATTATTTTCCCGCAATTTGAAGTATCCTTGAGATACACACCAGATCTTATTCTCCCACATTATACAACAAGCCTACTTGAGTGTTTGAGCAAAGACAATCCAATAAATAGGTTTGACTTTTCCCCAGGGAGGAGTAAAATCACATTGTCTTTTCCAGCAACTTTCCAGTGTAAGTTACAGGAACCTTATCTCCTGCAACAGTATTCAGAGGCTTGGTTTGGGCAGAATGAGGACAGTCAGCCAATCCTCTGGTGTTAATCAGCCAAGTGACTCCTGTTAAATTTGCGCATCAGTATTTCCATGCCCAGCATCAAACCTTTCAGCAGTCTTTAGTAGTCCATTATATCATTCAGTCATTAGAGATGTTTACAAATGATAGGGAATAGGATACTGTAAATATAATTTTGTTTGTCTGTTTTTGGTTTTTATGTTTTAAAAGCACATTAACTTAACACATTAAGGAGGAAAGTAAGTACTTAAAGAAAAATAGAAATTTAGGAAAACTAAGAATGACAAAATTATTACTAAATGTATCTATGAAACACAACATTTATGTGCTCTACCTTCTAATAGCATCAGATACTTCTGGTATGTGGAATTGTACCATACAGTGTGGTACTAAGTATATCCTTTCCACTAATGTACCTCAACAGAAAGGAGGTTATATATATTATTTCTGAGATCTGTAGAGATCCAAATCTATAGCATATCCAGAAAAAAATATTTCTAGTTTAAAAGCTTAGCATTAGATGACTTGATCCATGTATCTAAACACAGTTTCCTGCACAGGTTCATTAAACTGCAGTTAACATAATCCTAAAGAAAATTCACTGTTCTCCCTTGTTCTGCCATCCCAAATATTGGCTACTTGTATAAGACAGAAAGTGGTTCTGACAGTAAAGACTAAATAGTATTCATTACACAACAGAATTTATTTATATTGCCTTAAGATATCACCTATATGTTATCTTGGGTTATTTCCAGCAAATGCTGAATATGAAGTCCTCTCAGGACTTGTCATCTTGCATTTTCCATAAAAGTTTGGGTTTGATTTTTCATCTGCTATTTCTGTATTTTTAATGGGTTTTCCTGGAGGTCTACTAAAGCATTCCTTGGTACTTGATTTTGTTGACCAGAGAAACATAAACAAAGAATGTCAAAATAGAGACTAAACAGTTTTGATATACCGATAATTATGCCTAAATAATCTACTTCCAATTGTATTTAGTGTAACCAATGCCAATGTTCAGATTTATTACATTCATAGTCTCTTTACTTTCTAAAGTTATTTTGAATTTGCAAAAGTGAAAAAGCAACTGCAGCTTTTATGTATAAACGCTCATATTTCAGTTACTGCATAAAAGCACCAACTGCAGCTAGAATTCATGGATTACCTTAAGAAATGCTAAACAATTTTTGCTCCTTTTTAGAAATTTTAAGGGATTTTATACAAAACCACAGTGTGATCACAACTGGTCTTTCAGTTTCAAAGAAGCCATTAACAACTCATCATCATTCCTTCCAAAATGCAGGTAACATACAGATTACACAGTATTTTTACTGGCTATTCAGTTGGAAAGGATAGAGTTTAAAAGGACATAATAGTCAGCATGTTCCCAAATTCTTGTTGTGGTCCTACTTACCTCACCAGCGAGGGGTTATTCCCTTTCTGGGTTTCAGTTCCCACTTCTTGAATGATTTCAGCCCTTGCACCATAGTACACATCAGAACACAACAGTACACGTCAGGACTGTAAACAAAGAAATCATAGAAATGTCAATTAAATCAGCAGGTTGTCTTGTGAAGCACCTAGACACTGCTGTGAAATATTTTCATAAGGTATTTAGATACTGGTTAATGGTGTGAAATCATCAAGTCCCTTGATTTAGATCCCCTGAAGACTTCAAAATGGTCGTTGTTTCTGCCTGCCATAAGTCTTGTCCAAATTTAGATTGCAGATCACCTTGAATTACCAATATTCGATAATTAGGTGAATTCATTTCATGTATTCCTAAACTAGATATCTGTTTTAAAATACACTCAACTGATACTTAACACAGTCCAAAAAAATACTGTTATAATAAAAATTATTTATGCATTCATTCCAAATCCAAAGGAATAAAATTATCTTATAAGTTGTCTTAAATCTAACTCTAAGCATTGTAAATCAGAATGTGTTTTGTAGTTATTCAAGTAAGCCCTAACAAATAAGTAATTATGTTTATGCAGTCCATTTTATATATTACAGGTGTCTGTGTTTAATTTTCTTAGTTCTCATATTTTCTGTGGAACTCTCATATTTTCTGTGGAACTCTCATTTTTTGGGAAGATGTTTTTGAAAGAACACATAATATTTTATTAGTTTCATGCATTGCTCATTAAGAAAGACTGGGAAGATGCATAAATAAATTAATATATGGTTCATCATTTTTCTATTAATTTAAAAAACTTACAAATTTAGAAATTAATTTGTTAGATTTTATATTTGCAATATAACTAATTACAATATAAATAAAAGAGTACTGTAAAAATCTTGACTATCCAAAGAAAGAATATTAGGAGAGTTAGAAAGAATTATTACTCACAAATGGAAAGTTTAGGCAGGCTGAGCAAAAATGCCACACACATCAAATTAAAAAAGCAATCAAATGATAAAGGTAAAATGTATGCCAACCCACAAAGATATCTGCTCTCAATAACTGTGAAAGCAATAACAATATTATGCCAAATCATACTACAAAAGCAATGCCACATCATGCAGGTAATACAAACAATACTATAAAAAGTAAAAGCATGTTACTCTTCATAAAATAAAAATACTGCCTGAAAAAAAGCTTTCAAACAGAAAGGTATTGATAAGTAGGAATGTGAGTTCATCATAACCATAAGTCTTAAACTTTTCAAAAGCTGTCATTATAGAATATCTCAATAGGAAATATAAAGTCCAGACCAAATGTTTCTGAACAACAACTAGATAGCCTGGCTTGAGAGCTCCTCTGTAAAGACCTACTAAACCCAAAATTAAGTACAGCCATTTCTGATCCAAGAAATCTGATGCCTTTATTCGATTCATCCCTGTTTGACTGGTATTACATAGATATGTATATATATAAAATTTGTTTTTCCAAACAGGATTTATCAGTGTTGGCAGTCCAATGCATGGGTTATAAAAGTGAACCTTCTAGCCTGTGTTTTAGCTCCCATTCATGATAATACAGTTACTTTTATTTTACATACCCCATATGGATATGCAACATGACTGCACAGATAGAAATCACAGAAATGGGAGTCTTTCTTTTCCTTTGGACTATTTTTTAAGCTCAAGCCAGTCTATCAAAAATTTCAGCTCACCTACATTCATATTATCTCCTAGATGCAAATTTTGTAATAGCCAATGCTCACTTGGTTCTTCTTGAGGAACAGTGAGAGTAGTTTGTAATAGTTAGCTGCTACGGCTAGTTAAGGTTGTTTGTAAATCCTGCTTGATGTAAACAAGTAATTACATTCACTTCTCAGCCTCCTGTCCATGAGAAACTAACAGTTTCTGAACAATCTGAACCCTTCTGTGTCCCCTAAAAGGTTAATGTTCTAGGAAAAAAAAGGTAATTATCTACTGTCTTGACAGTTGCACCACAAACAAATAGCAATAATACCTTATCAATAAGTACAAACCACTACTGTCTTCTCTCATCTCACATTAATGAGCTTTCAAAGGCTAACTTGCTGAGTGTGCCTGTTTCAGACCTACTTCCACTCTGATACATAAAAAAAGCTACATGCCAATGGAACCACCAACATTGGACTTGTCCCGTCACTGTCTTGAAGATGATAGCATGTGTGAAGACTCCACCACAGATAGATCCTGATGAGATGTTACAGTTGCTCTTGAAAGGGAAAGGCACCTATTCATTGAGACTACATTCTTGCAATGGGGAATCTCTGCTGTTTCCTTTAGAACGCATCTCTTCAAGCAAAAGATACATTGCATTCTCTAAATGGTGAAACAAAACTAAGTCATTATCACTTTCTATTGTTTTGTATCTGAGAAAGTAATCATAGAACCATTTAGGCTGGAAAGACCTATAAGACCATCAAGCCCAATGGTTAACCTAGCACAACCATGTCAACCACTGAACCACATCCCAAGTGCCATATCCACATGTTTTTGGAACACTTCCAGAGTCAGTGTCACCATAATTTCCCTGGGCAACCTATTCTAATGCCTGACCTCCCTTTCAGTAGAGAAATATTTCCTAATATCTAATCTAAACTTTCCCTTGAGGCCATTTTCTTATGGTAAAAAAAATCCTAACATCTAATCAGAATTTCTATATTGCAGCTTTTGTCAATTGACCCTTCTTGTTTCATCAGGCACCTCTGTAAACAACAAGGATCCATCTTCTCTCTTATAAGGCAACTGAAAAGCAATGGTGTCACCCATAAGTCTTCTTTTTTTTAAGGCTGAACAAACCCTGTTGTCAGAGTCTCTTTTTGCACATCATGACATCCAACCCCCTAATCATAGTATCTTAATAAAAATGAGCTATCTTATCAGAAAGGTAATAAGAACAAGGCAGAATATATCTGCATATTCATTCTTAGAAAGCACTGTTTGATAATCATATGCCCTGGGCTTTACCTCATGAGCCCAAATGGGAACGATGGGATTTGTGAAAATCCTGTTCCTGTCAGTGTGACAGGAAAGTTTATTTACTACCTATTTTATGACAAATATTCACCCCAACAGAATTAGCCTAAAGACTCAACACAAGCAGAGGAACACATTTTTTCAAATGGAAATAACGTGCCAGTTTAGATGGTAAATTATGAGCTTGATACAGCAATTGAACCAAAGGAATGTAAGAAGTGAGCTCTTACCAAAAACTTAATAACTGTCTTGTCCTTCAGAAAAAATAGACAAAGGTTGCTTCCTCACAATAGACCCAGCATTTGGTTCTCCATGTTACCAGTGTAATGCTCTCCAACCCTCACCCCAACCCAGTAATATAAATTGCAAATAAAATGCATTAATCGACTGCACAAGAAGACACCACAAGCTGTGGAGGATTGCTTTAGATTTAAATTATGTTAAGGAACTTTTAAGAAACGGCCTAATAGCTAAGAAAAGTGATCTCAGTAGCTACAATATAATTTTTAAACAATATTTGGTATATTCTGGTGGATTGATATTCCAGTTTGGCAATGATATTAAATTTGACCCATTGATCCATTTAAAAAAAAAATATTATTTTTTTTAAAAATAAGAATAAGAAAAGACCCAAATCCTAAAATAAGAAGGAAATACTTTATACTTTTAAAATGAAAAAAAATAATATTATCACCAACACAGTTGTATTATACCAGCATGTCTATGACAAAATCTAGGCTGAAAGTCATGCTATTAATGACTAAATTAATGAAAATCTGGAATCAAAGGAGCAGAGAAAAAACAACATATTTTTCTTAAAATGAAGCTTGACTATTACACAAAAAGAATTCCTGTGTCCTGATTTTATGTGGCAGAAGAGAACTGGTAACACTTGTCAGCATTAGTCAAAAGCTGAAAGTCTTCCCCCTTGCTTTGGCTCAGATATTAAGACCATTCTTGAAAGTTTTGTTTAACACAGATAAAACACAATAGCTCCTTCTATGCACTCTATTCTACCTTCCCAGTATAAAAAATACTTAGATAATTGTGTACTTAGAGACTTAATTATGTTGCTAATAAAACATTTTCAATAATAAATATGAAAAGCTAGTACACTCCAATGTTCCTTCCAACAACATTTTCGTAAGAGTTTCTTCTTTAGGAAAGACATTTCATGACTGAAGAATTTCATAAGCTCGGTTAACTTCTAACATAACTTTTAGATATAGTGTTTGAACTACTACGATAATCACATGTCCGTTTGAAGAAAGCCTAAATGGGTTACATCCATGCATGATCTTAATAAAAGGTGTCAGATGATTAATAAATTTTGGAGGAATAAAGAAGTTTTGTTCAATAGATAGGTCTGCTCAATATACCAAAAATTCATAAGAAAACAACTGTAGAAAACTCTTAAAAGCTGGGGTATATAACACTGGAATTTGCAGGTCTGAAGGGGAGTTTCATCCAACTGGCTTACAACTATTTCTCTCCACTTTAGTATCATACTGAAAGAGACATGTGACTGAAACTAGATTTAGCATGGGTAAGAAAAATAAGTATTTTAAGAGGCAGGTTGCTTTGCTATGGCTTCACTCTAAAAAATGCCTCTAACCACAGATTCTCGAAGTTATTTCCAAATTCAGGATTCCAAAGGAAGTAATATTTGAGTAATGGTGGACAGAAATACTTTACCATCAGCTGGACAATAGATTGAGTATTTTCCTTAAAAATCTAGGATTTAAACAGTTATCCATGTATCCGGCCAGATCAGTGTAATATGTAAACACAGCAGTTTTTCCACAATCATTCAGAAACCTTGCCTAGAACAGAACATACCAGCTCATGTTTTGCTAAACATATTACATCTGTGACTCCCTATTCTGTGGTGCATGGCAATTCAATTTCAGACAATTCAAGATGATAATCTTTTACATAGGCTAAATTTAACATTACTATCACCCAATTACAGTATTTGTATAAAAATCAAGCAGCTTCAGAAATTGCTAATGGAACTTCAAAAGCAACAGAAAGCAGATTATTCATTTATCTGCTACTTTTAAATCCAACATTACACTCAGATCCATGAACTAATCACCACATTTTTCAGATCAGACAGTGCCTAAATGTTAGTATTAGAAGATGCTGAAAGACAGTTCCATTTCTTAAGTTACTGAACACATGAATGTGGGAACTTTTCTGTTTGGTGGTATTGAAATTACTCATCATTAAGAATTGAACAGTGTATAAATACTATTCATTCTACATGTATATTTCTTATTATAATTACCTTAATTTATTGTTTAACTGGTTTTGTTATACCTGGAGATGCACTTGCAGTATTAGTTACATAATTTCTCTCTGAAGAAATAACCAGGGCCTTCATCAACAAGTAAAATACATGTATACTACCCATAAACACTATACTAGAACCCAATGACTTAATCATATTATGAGTTCTATTACTGCAACGCAAATAAAAAAATTTTAAGAAAAGATTAACATTAAACTAATGAAGACCTAAAACCAGAACACAGTATGGTGACATAACGATGTCTCAAACAATTGCTGAAATATAAACCATTACTAAGAAAAACAAAGGCAAAATCGAAAGAAAAAAGATTCATGTGGACAGTCAGAAATACCCTCAATATTTCCAAATGAACAGTCAACTAATTACCGTAATATGAAAGTATTACAGCAGGGGAAAGAAAAAAGAAAAAAAAAAAAAAGCACATCACCTAAATTTGGTGTTTAACATCCTGTCTACAAGGTAATTCCCAAGGGTGGCTGTTCTAGGATGGACATAAACATCAAAATAAATTCTGTAGCATGTAGACTCTCTTGCTGTTCGTGTCAACAACTAGTGAATTTCAATTACAGATTGTAAAAAAAAATAAAAAAATATTAAAAACTTCATGGTTCTGTCACTTGTATCAGATCTGTGCTTAATTCCCTACAATACAAAATTGCACGCATTACAAAGTTGCACACCCTAACATCTATTCTTCTGACACTTAAATTTGTCACTTATGTATTACTGAGAGGAAGTTTGATATGATCATGCCAACCAAAAAACATCTTTTCCTGTATCAAAGCTACATGAAGTCTTTCATGCTCATTAGTTAATTTAAATGAGCAATCAGAAGTCATGCACTGTCAGTTAATTAACCATTAAAAATAATAATTGAGGAACTGTGTGTGAACTATAAAAATTAAAAGGAAGCTGAAAAAAGAAGAGAAGTTAAAAAGAAAAGGGATATTTTGCACAATGTAATTTAAACAGTCCTACAATATGTTAAAAATTGATACTTTTGTTTTCTTCTCACCATGGCCAGAATTCAAATGAAAAAAAAAACAAACCACAATAGTAAATGCCTTTTGAAAATACACAAATATTATCTATCCAATATTGCAGATATATTTTCATAAAGAAATCAGTTCAGAGTAGTCAACAACACAAAGTAGCAAGACTTCATCATGACTGCTAATTGCAGTAACTGTTAAGACAGAAACAGTCATTCACCACAAACTAGAAAAAAACAATGCTTGAAATGGTAACAAAGAAAGAACAACATGTGCATCAAAAGGTAAATTATAACCAAAGACAGGAACTTTTAGATAAAATTAATGTCAGTGTCGTACTATGTGAGATAAGAAATAGAAGCATTACATTAAACACAGGAAAATAATTAAATTCTGAAAATTCTTTTCCATCAGAAAGAACACATTGTCTAGGGTTATTTTATCAAGAAAATTAACATTCAATTTAAGTTCTGCTATGGCACTAGATTTTCTAGCTAGGGGGAAAAGTCTTGTAATATTTGTTATAAGCCTCCAGCTGCAGAATATGAAACTGCACAAAGACTTATAAAATTAGGAAGCTGGGTAAAACAACCATCAGATTAATTCTGACTAATAAAAACTCCAGATCCAATAAATAATATGACACGATAAGTAGAAAAATTAATGACAGTGTGTCATAGGAAATGCTTTGAACCTTGACTATTTAGATGGAATGTTGTCATTTGCAAGGATGTATCTAACCATACAAGATCCATCAAACAACCAATTGATATGAAGAGAACTGAGATTTCAGTTCTAAAACCGTTTCACATTATCCAACTTCTAAAACATCACTGTCTTCAAAGGTAAGGCAACCTGTTGATTCTAATGGCTACTGTGTGGACCACTGTGGATTACAGAGCCATGGTATCCCTCTGTAAGAATTCTCACTGCTTTCTTTAACTCCCAAGACCTCTTTCTGTGTAGACAGTTAAATGGAAATATCTGACAGAAACATCATGAGAATAAGTCTTTTGGAAGTTCACATATGCAAACTAATTTCTCTTGAAAAGCCATGTTGTTTTGAGAAGCATGCAGATTTCTAAAATCTAGAATGGGACTCCAAGCTTGGTCTTTCTATACCCAGCAAGAAACTGTTGCATGAAGACCTGCTTCCAGTCAAATCAGTTCTAGAAACTTCCTCCAGAATGAGGTCTTTTTGATCTATTCATCTGGAGGTGGATTTGCAGGAGTCTGGAGTCCATGTATGGGAGACTGAAGTGCCACAGTAACAGGCAAGAAGGATTTTAAATGTCTGTAACAAGGTCGTGCTGCCTCAGATGATCTCCAAGAATTTCCAGAAGTTGCTATCACTACAATCACTATCAACTACAATCACACACAGAGGTTTCAGCAGTTTAATCACTGGCATCTAGTGCACTTTCAGACGCCTAATGAATCTGAGACACTCAGTAGGTGGGCTGCATGACTTCTGGAGCCTCATGTTACTCTGGAGCAGCAGCTGGAGCTCAGGTAGGATACACCAGGGAATTTCAAACAGCAGTAGATGTCTATAATAATCTCATTGCTGATGTCTATACTGGCAGCAATAACAAACTGTTCTGATAAAATATTCAAGATGCGGAAAGATGTCTCAGTGGCAAAGAAATAAGGAAGAAAGTTTTACACAGCAGAAAACATAGAAAAACAGCTTGATTCAGCCAGCTGACTGAGGGGAACTCAAAGGGAAATATATGCTATGCCTCTTTTACAGTAGCACAAACCCCAGGAACAGGAAAAATGTTTGGGGCACATTCAGACTGCATTCTCCACTGCCTGAGTATAAGAACATCACGACAAGAAAATTGGATGTAGTAAAACTGCTTGTGTCTAGGAGGAAATGGTGGATGCTTGACACAAAGCACCTTGAGATGTCAGCTTGACCACAAACTCAACATGAGCCACAGAAAATATCACTGTGACCCAGTTGTGATGTTGAAAATAAAAGATGGGAGCTGAGCTGCTTCTTTTTTTTACACTATATATGTAACATATGGAAGAGATGAAGAAATCCATCTCCACAGTGGCTGCTGAGGCTAAAATCTCCAAAAATTACACTTATACACTTTCCCTCAAAGCAAAATAAATTGTCTGAAACATATAGGAGTTAATGTAGGACAAGCTTTGGTGGTTTTTCAATGTTTTTAAAAAGCTGTGGCTCAAAAAATCTAAAGAAATATGTTAACATGGTTGTAAAAATCAGGTTCCAAACTACCAGATTAATTTAACAGAAAAGCCTACTCAGTCTGTAAGGCCTTGAGTGGTGGGTTCTGTGTAAAGCAAGAGAGAGAGAGCACCATATTTAAAGAGTTAAACATACTGAATTTATAAAATAGCCTCTTCAAATGGTAAAGTAAAATTTTCTGAGGAAAATAATGTGCTGGTTTGCAGTCTGCAGTTCTGAACTCTTGAAATATTGTTATCAATATGAAAGAAGAAAACATAACTTTTAGAGGAACTCAGGCTCTGAGAGATACATACAGAAAAACAATGCAACAAAGTTCAGCTCAAGGTTATTTTTTATTTGTAGCTTTTAGGAACGTTTCTGCTGCCAGAAAAAAACCCTTTCAACATATGGATAGATCTGAACAAAACAGTTCCTTAGAAACACTGAGAAAGAATAATTAAGTCAAGTTGAAGTAGATAAGTGAGAAGGACATTTTTTTCTATTCCCTCCAAGATTTTTGTATTACAAACACTTTACCAAAGAATCTCTGAAGTGTAAAGATTCTAATAATTTAATAATTAGAGGAAAGATCCTAAAAATAAAGGAAAATATATTTTATCATCTCTGACTTAGACTGAAGATTTCACAAAAGAAATAAACCTCCATTGATATCCTGGGAAATACAGACCTTTATCTAAATAAGTTGAACTCTTTTCTTTCATTTTACTTTATTCCTCTAATGATACAGTACAAGCTCACCATGTGACTTTGTTTATTTTTTATTTACAAACTGAATATGATCAAAACCAAATGATAATGAGAAAAAGTTGATTCAAGAAGTTGGCTGAAGTTAGATCATCTATGTATTCAAATGTAATTTTAAATCCTGTTTCATACTTGAAACATCAGTTAATCTTGTCTTTGCCAGTTAACACTTGTTCATTTTATTTTGTTACCTATCAACTGCAGCTGTGACTATCTTTTCATTGGTTTCTATAGCCTTGAACATCAATAATTGCAATAAAGTTATAGTTTACTAGAACTTCCTCTTTTTAAAGAAAAGGATGATCTACAACAATGTTCTGAAAAATCAGACTAACTACTATTAAATAGTGCTAAATATTGAGGCACAAGGTCACATCCTGTTACTCAGTATGATATAATCACATATTAGTTGAGCTCAAGATTCCTGCTGGCTGAAAACATGGACTTAGTTAACATGTGATTGACTACACTGAGGCCACATACATGGAAGAATTACATATTTATTATCATGGTTTGTTAACTTAGGAGTTTGGAAAAAATCCTCATTTTAATAATGGGTAATTCTTCATGCATTCCATGTATAATCAAACATTGAAAAGTCATCATTTGCTGCATGATATCTAAATAATCTATGAATAAAGAGACTGATAAACTGCCAGATTGACCAATTTTACTGGTTATATTAAATTGTTGATAGTTTCTCTCACCTGTGAATAACTCCTAAATGGAAAAAACAAACAAACAAACAAACAAAAACCCAAAACAATCTTTTATTTATTAGGGCAAGCTTTTCAGAATGAACCTCAGTATGAGAAATGTTAGAGATGACTTGATTCTCTCTACATTGGGGAAAACACTGCCAAGAGGAAAAGAAGGTATTTTTCTTCAGTAAAATTGTAATATAAAGGAAAATTATAAAACTTATAAATATGACAAAATTATATAACCTGGATCATTATTAGTAGTGCAACTTAGATTTCAATAGTTCATTTTAAATCTTTGTGTATTTCATCAAACTTTAAATCTCATTCGAAAAACACAGGATCAGATGCTTAAAGCCTGTCTGACGTAAAAGACGCGCCAGCAGCGAAACATCTGATCCTTCAGACTTGGTCTGCAGTCTCTTTATGTTATTCAATACAGTCATCATGATTCCTAGCAGACCTAAGGTACAGTTCATTAAAGCAGTTAGCAAATCAAATGTGGTGTCCAGCTCTGGGCTGCTCAGTATAAGAGAGACATGGGCTTACTGAAGCAAGGCCACAAAGGGCCACAAAGAGGAGGAAGGCATTGGAGCATATATGTGATTATGAGGAGAAGTTTAGGCTCAGGGGGATCTTGCCAATGTATGTAAATTCCTGATAGAGTGAGTAAAGTAATCAGACTTTTTGCAGTGGTATCTCACTATAGGACAATGGATACAAATGGAAAGATGGGAAATTCCACTTAGGCATAAGAAAAAAACCTCTTTTATGGTGAGAGTGATCAAACACTGGTACTGGTTGCCCAGACAGATTGCACCATCTCGAGGCTTCAAGGTATTCAGAACCTGACTGGGTATGATGTTGAGCAACCTGCTCTTGTAGATCTGTCTGGGAGTAGGGGTTTGGACTGGATGACCTCCACAAGTGCTATCCAATCTTAAGAATTCTGATTCTGTGTGATTTTGTATCAATGGCAGATTCTCAATATTCACTTACTCTGTTTTTCTTTCCCTTTTAACATACACTGTTCTCCTAAATAGAGATACCACTAAAGCAAGAGAAAAATACTATTTCTTATTATATTCTGTGTACAATCCCCTTTAAAACAATTACGTTTTCTAATTGGAAAAAAAAAATTAATATGGTAAAGCCACCTTCCTTAGCCCCTAGCATTACATATCCATTCTCCTTGAAACTCCTCATTTCTTCTTATTACTTCACAAGTTTTTTTACCTTCTGAATCTTAGCCATAACTCACAACCCATTCAAACATGAAAATACTTCCTTCCCTTTTCTACATCACTAATGACATCAATTTTAATACTCAATTTTCATGCATTTTTCATTAATTTTCTTTCACTAAATCTTTTCCTTTTTTGATATTGAAACTCAACTGAAAAGTCCTTGCATTCTTATCAATAAATAATGTCCTAATAAATTTTCTATACTGAAGGTACAAATGAACAACTTATGTGTTTATATTACATGTAAACATTATCAGTACTTTGTACTATTTATGATTGTTATCAAGAGTTCGGTCTTATATCTAGTCTCTCAGACAGAAAAATGATGAATCTTAAAATCTGATCACACTTAAAAGAACATATGTAAAAGGTAACTGATTTTCTGCTATAAGTCCAGCATTTCACAAGCAGAATTGCTCTGTCTTGTAACATGAAAAATGGATTGGAAAGAAAGCAGTATTTATAAATTTACAGCTGAAAACCCCTCAGTTTTAAAAGGCATTTTGCAATCCAGGTTTAAATCAGTCGTTCCACACTGACAGTGATGCAAATCTGCTCTAAAATGCCTTAGAAAGTACCTTCTATGTCTCCTTTCATGATAAAGTAAGTTTTAATGAATTTTCTATGTATATCAAAAAGGAAGCTGAAGCTGCTCCTGTGTAACACACGAAATCTAACATAATTTAGATGGTATGAAAATTAATAATTATTTTACTAACTGCTTTATACGGTCTGGATTTAAATGCTCAATATTTAACAGCTTTCTTCCTGCTTTTGTTTTCTTATGTGTAATATTATAATGTACTTCGTTGTTCTAAGACCAATAAATTCTATTTTAATCATCTGTTTATCGTTTATCTTGCAAAAGGCAAAATATAACTTCCTATATAGGTAAGAACACTGTGGCAAGCCAAATGCTTTCCATGAACATGTGTTCTTTTTTTGAGCCCTTTTTTTTTTTTAAATAAATAAAGTTGCCTGGGGCAAGTCCTAGCACAGTGTGTCAGGTTTCAGTCAAGAGCAAATATTTATGTCTGCATGCCACATTAAAACATCTTGAAGCAATAAAGCAGGCATTCAGAAGAAGTTTGGGGCCATCTAGTGGAACTTGCAGTAAAAGCCAGTAAATCTATCATGAAGATGAAAGCGGTTTGACAGTGAAGGGAGACTCGTGCTTCATTTTCAGCAGCTTTTTCCTCAAATACATTATGTAATTTGACACAAATTTTGTTGGTCAAGTTTAAGAATAAAATAGCTTTACAGGGAACTTACTGTTAATGTAAAAATTAAAAACTGCAGAACGATCCTCTGAGGGTTGATTTAGAAACATCATCCCTAGAAACATATAAATCCAGGGTAGACAAGGAAAATACACTGCATAGTATAAAGCATGGCAGCTGCAAGAATTAACTACATGGCCTAAAGGATTTTATTCATCTTCAGATTGTGTTGTTTTAATTTGCCAATGGAAGTTATACGGTGTTCAAGAATTATTCTATCAAACAAACACCCATTTCCTCTCCTTGAAGAAGCAATTCAGATCATACAGTAGACATATTCTTCAATTTATGGGGTTTTATCTTAGCTCTTCATTTTTACATTGGAATCATGTGTGATTGTTCGATTAGAGTTTATTATGATTATTTCAAATATCTCCCAAAAAAAGTTCCAGGTAAGACCATACAAAGTTTTAGGTTATCAGTCTACTCATATGCAGATAGAATACACACAGTCATCAGTGTTATCTTCCAGCACAGAACAAATGCTGCAGTTGTCAGAGTCCAAGTCTACTGTTCTTCAGTTAATGATGAGAACATACTTGGTTTTCCTTCCCATAATAGACAAGTTTATAGGTGGAGATAATAGAAAAGGTCATATAAAAGTACATAATTATAGAATGACACTGCAAAACTTGCACAGCTTTTTGATCTCTCTGTTTTATAACTTGTTAGAATTACCTACATGTATACACTGTCACAACAATTGTTTGAATTATTAGGAGTTATGTTGAAATCAAATTAAAACTTAGATAAGAACTTTTATAAATGTCTATTAATAGCCCTTTTTCTGGTTATGCCATTTTAAATGCTCATCACTTCAAATAGTATTTTCTCCATTAAATAAATCTTAACATGAAAGGTGGTGAAACAAGATACTATATTTTTTGTTTCATATCGAACACTTTACTCCCCCACTCTTGCACAGTTGGACTGTTATGGGAAGTATCACAACACCAAAGAAGGTTTGAATTTTGTTAGGCACATTACCTGAGTTGTTAAGAACAGTAGCCATAGTACACCCCATTACACGCTCAGGCAGGTGAAAAAAGGCTCATGGTAGATAAAAGTGAATTATTACTCCATATTATTATGGCCTAATATACAAAGTTTATGTAATATCAGAGAGAAAAGTATAGGAAATCAGGCTTCATTAGCAGGTCATAGAATTAATTTCTCAAATTCTTCATTAATAAAACCCTACTGTTTTAGAAATCTCGGTGATGCTTTGTGATTAGGAGATTTTTTTTCTAAATAACCCTTGGATTAAGGGTCCTTTTATGATATTATTTATGATGTATAAGCATTGTATCATATAAGTTTTCTAACTATTATATAAAGCTTTTTCTTTAAATTTCACTAGCATAAAACAACTATGCATTGCACTACATCATCACTCTCAACTTATTTCCTTCCTTAAGAATACTTCAGAAAAGTTAAATCTACTGTCATACCATACAAAGCTAACTTTAATTCATGGTATCTAAGCAAAAAAATTAATCATTCCAAATCATACCTGATTAACCAAAGTTTTGCTGCAAACAGTCAGTTTTTACCTGAACAGAGACACTTGTATGAAAAGTTAGAGTAAAAAACTTAAAAAAAATGGTTTATTTAAAACAGACTTACTTGATATTACATGGCTTATTATAGATAAATTGCCATCTGGAAAGCACACAGATAGTACTGTGAATTATTGGTTTAATCTGCAGAAAAAAAAATAAATCATGCATCATTAGCTGATGCAAGATGTTTAAAATATTTTCTTCACAGAAGCATTCATTAAATATAAACACTAGCCCTACTTTCAAATACTATCTTTGTTCGGTGCAATATGTTACTTGTCAGTGTTTTGGAAAATCTGTCATAGTTGAGGAATTCCAAAGTCTTCACTGTTTCATGTCTTCTATACTCAAAAACCTGTGTTATGTTCTTTCACCATTTGTCCAAAAGATTTTTCTGTTTGGAAGTGGCTGACACAATTTAATCAACCAGAGAAGTCACTGTCAAATGGCCTGATATGCTCCCTCCCCTAAGAAAATAAGCTGCCACTACAGCTTTTCCACTATTTGCTAAGCCAAGAAGTGAAAAATTGAGACTTGGAATCATAAAGGATTTCTCACACAGGAGTTCAAACCAGAATAAACAGTTAAATATTTATAGTAGTAGGCCAGTAACTCTAAAGCCTGCTTTCCTCACCTACTGAAAAAGACATTGCAGGCAGCCTTTTGCTTTAGTTTATGCTGCATAAAGCCCTGTTATCATTAATGATACTGCAGTGATTGTAAACTTCTATGTAAGTTCAATCTGTTCATCCAAATGAATTCATGTTTGCTGAGGAGGACCCAGTAGATACAAAGATAGGCTGCTAGTGTAACGGCAAAGGTAGGAAAGCATAAATCTCTCCATCATAAAATCTGTCCTTAGGTGCAAAAGCTGCAAGGGTTATATAGGAGAAAAAGCCACAGTCTGAGACAGATTTCTTCACTCATGAGATTCTATCAGCAAATGTATAAGGCAAGGAATTGGTTAGACATAAAAATCTACATTTCCTCTTTCAACACCCATGTGTCTTTAACCTTGAGTCAGCCTTACTAGCTGCATCTATACAAATAATGAGGGACCGGATGGCACAAAGCACAGTATTCTATACTCATAGCCACCCTTAAACATCTTCACAGGATAGTCTATCCTCCCCATAGGGATTGTGAATCCCAAAATAAGGACATTGTTTGAAAGAGTGCCAACTAACATTTGCCCAAAATGTCTCAGGGACTACACTAACAAAACAGAGATTTCGTTCCACCACTTGCCAATCCTTAGGACCATGCCCTGGCCCTGTCCATACAGTATGAAGGTGCACACTGTGTGCTGTTACAGTTCTAGAAGGAGTGTATGTTAATTGGTTGGCAATGGTGCAATTTAGGTTTGCATTTTAGTCCTTTATTTTCCATTACGTCTATGATTTTTCTAGATTTAAAGAATATTTGTGGAGTACAAGGAAGCTCTTAAACTGGAAAAACATTGCAGGACAATTTATGACAAAATCCTAGTCCCACAGAATATCTGCACAGGAACTTGCTACATTTATGCTACTAAACAAAACAATGATAATACCTATTCCCCAATCTGACATAGCATCATCTATCTACTCCATTATATTAAGCTCACTTGCTCTTAAAGCAGGTTTCATGCTTATTGAGAATAGTCACTGGTCCATCTTCTAGACAGTGACTGGGAATTGGTGTATGAGCTGGCACAAGCCAAAAGCACGTCACAGTACAGACAATTGAGTTCCAGTACCCAAATATATTCCAGGAGACTGTTTAATGTACTAATATATAGTAATATGCAGCCAGATGGACACAGACTCTGGCACTGTGTATTATAGCTTTTGCCTAGAGACCTCTTTCTGACCAAGTTCCTGGTAACATTTCAGCAGAAGACAAAGTACAAGAAGGGTAGAGAAACAAACCCTTAAGTCTCATCATGACATACAGGCAAGACACAGCTGGATGGATACCCCCATCCCAGGTACTTAAGTTGTCCACTCCATAATCACTTGGATCTGGTCTCTCTGCCTTTATGAACAAACAGAACTTGGCTCTAAATTCAATTCAAGACAGAAAATAATAAAATATATTGAAAATGTCACTTCCAGACTGACATTTTCTAAATCCTCTCTATTCACAAAGCACTCTTATAAGGTACATCACAAACAGTTGTAAAAAGAGAAATACTACTATTTAAATTATGTGTGTGTTTCATTAAATAGCTTTGATAAGCTATTCTTTGATCGAAAAATATAATTTTTTTATTCACAGTAATTAAAATGTTAATTTTAAGAAGTGTTACTATGGCATTTTGCAAACTTGTAGTTTAGTGATTTATACAAAGTATGAATCATGGCAATAACCAAAGTTACAAGAAATCTATTTCTTATTTATGTAAGAAATTGGTTGGCATTAACTTTATTTTTTATTAACTTTATTTTTTTATCCTCAGTAAGAATGGCAAAGTTTCAGTGAAACCAACAGCCTAGCCCAGTTCATTTTCACTATATTTTACTATCAAAGCAGTGGCAGAGGCAGAAAATAACTGCTGCAAATCTCTATTTCAAATCAAAATCCAATTACAATTCAAAATGTAAAAATTTACCAAAGGCCTTTCCCTTTTAACTGTTACAATCCTGTTTGCCTTCAGTGCTGCATGGGAGAATGCAAAGCTCCTGTTCAGAATGATAATGACAAGCGCTGACTGGCTAAGCATACCCAGAGGAACTCTGTATGAGATGCAATCTGTATTGCATTGAGTGAGACTATGCTATCCAGTATATGTGTGGCAAGACTGGACACAAAATCATATATTCAGTGAGACAGGACACATAGCCAGTCATTTGAACTCTGCCTTCTCTGCAGGGGCAGAAGAACAGGACAAAGAACAGATTAGACTCATTGTATATATGAAACAGACTTACTCTGCCTATCACATAGTATTCAGAGCTTCCCGTGGTCTTAAAATAGCCCACTATTTGGTTTGCTTAGATTTCAACAAAGGCCATTTGAACCACTCAGGATATATTTGGGAGATATAAATGTGACTTCAGTAGTGCCATTCTTCCATTTTTTCTGTTATGTCCCTGACAATAACAAGCTATTTTAATGATTAATACAGCAGAGATATCACAATGCAAATGCACATGTGGCAGGTCAAACTGCCTAAAATGGCTAAGAAAGGATATGCAGTTTAACATGGCATTATTTGTATCAATACTGCCTCAAACCCCTCCCCCCATAATTCATGTTAACTGGATTAAATATAGCTAAAACTCATCTGTTTGGAGAAAAAAAAAAAAACCAGTTAGCAAAATTGTCTATATGTATTCTGTGTGACCAAGTCTTAGTAGATTTAGGTTTACAATCAATGGTTCTCACCTTCTAATTTTGAATGTTTCTTATCCTCTGTAGCAGTTTAAATTCAAATAAGCCAACTTAGCATCTGTGTGATCTAGGTCAGTCTCTGACTTCACATAAGCATAAAAATGAGAAGGCGTCACTTACTTGGCATCAGTTTCAGCTGAGAGATGAAAACTACTCAAGATCAGACAAGAAAGAACAATCTTTTTTAGCGTACTCAAGCACTGAAACTGGTT
Source organism: Anabacerthia variegaticeps (assembly GCA_035583185.1). Lineage (NCBI taxonomy): Eukaryota > Metazoa > Chordata > Aves > Passeriformes > Furnariidae > Anabacerthia > Anabacerthia variegaticeps. The sequence continues at coordinate 97,424,508 of JAWWEW010000112.1, read as the reverse complement.
TTCCAGACAGATTGTGGAGTCTCCATCCTTGGAGATGTTCAGAACCTGACTGGACATGGCAGTGAGAAACCTGCTTTAGTTGACCTGCTGTGGGCAGGGGTTTGGACTGGATGACCTCCAGAAGCCACTCCAATCTCAACAATTCTGTGACTCTGTGATGAATCACTAAATGTCATCTGCAGTTTGCACTGTCTGAACTTCCACTTGTGCACTCTACAGCAAAGAATGCAGGAGAGTAATAATTATTCTTAATTCCTGAAAATATTTATTGCCAGTCTGCTGATATTTAAATAGTTACACAGTAAGGACAAAGGAAAATTAGGACAGAGTAATATTATCTTCGTATCCAAAACTTTTCATAAATTATTATTATTAGCATATCATATTCTTCCCTGAAATAGCATACATGAGCTTTTACATATAAACTGTATTAGTATAAAGCAACAAACGGGTACTTTTCCATAATAATTTAAACAGGCAGTATTCATAATTAAACACCATCATTTCTTTCTATTTCCCCTCAGGCTTTTTAATTCCTATTTCAACATAGCTGTAGACCAAAAAAAAAAAAAAAGACATAGCAGGCAAAACTTGTTCATTTGTACCCAAATGAAATAGACAATCAAAAATACTTTGGCCTCACTCTGAAATCCTTATCTAAAGATTGGGAAGCAAACACAGGACAACAGTAACATAATTTCAATTCACCAGATCTAGAAACTTAATGTAACACATTGTCACCACCACAAAAAAACGCATCAGGCAAATGACTCCACACATTTGGAGTCTTTAAGACACTTCCAAAGGGCTGCTAAAACATCCCACTCTGCCAGAAATTGCCTGCAGGTAGCCAGCAAGAGATACTAGCCACATACAACTGTATGAAATACAGTTGCACAAAATAATTTACTGAGACAAGGAGAGAGAATGCTCTCTGTCATCTCTGTTCTGAGTCCAAAATTCTCCCTGAAGAGTGTTATACACCTTCTCATGACTGTAGCTAGTGATGGTACCACCCGTCTCCAACACAGCAGTGAAATGACTAACACACTTGAACTGAATTACTGTAGTTGAAGTCCTTGCCTACAGTTATTTTTGTGATGTCTACTCTGATATTCTGCATTTATGTATATATGCAGGCATATTGAGTGGGAGTTTCATGGCTGGATTTACTCAGTTCCAGAATAGATTTCTGTAAGTGATCTGTTAAAATCTGATTTTTTAAGTGGTCGTGGATGTCTAAAGAGGCTGATCCATGGAGATATCCACAGTAGATTGCCACCATTATGTACATGCCAGACTTTATTTCTGCAGTCTACTGTTTCAATGAAATTTGACCAAAACTTATATGCAATCTCCAGTGTCATGGCACAGGCAAGCAACTACTCATGTCGGATACCTAAACTAGTTAGACTAATTATTTTCTAGCTGAGATCTGCCAACTAGTTAATCTTGTTAATGAAAAAGAATAATTCCTTAATTTCACAGGTTTTGATTGATTACTCAAAGCAACTTAACTGCTGGTTAAAATTTTGCAACATTCAGATCCACAGGAAATACCAAAAACTAAGACAACACTTACAAATTATGTTCCAGCAAAAATGAGAACAAAAAAGAGATCAAGCATAAGGAGGCAGAGAAAAAAAAATTGTCTTGGTTACTAATTAACTACTCAGCCCCATTGAGGTTGCATCTGGAATCTGTGTACAGTTCTGGGCTCGTTGGGACAAGAGAGACATGGAGCAGGTCCAGCAGAGGGCAACAAACATGATTAAGGGACTGGAGCATCTCTCTAATGAGAAAAGGCTGAGGGAGTTGAGCCTGTTCAACCTTGGAAAGAAATGATTGAAAGGGAACCTCATCAATATTACAATATCTGAAGGGTATGTCAAGAGGATGGATCCAGGCTCTGCTCAGTGGTGCCAAGCAATAGGACAAGAGGCAACAGGCAGAAACTGATACACAGGAAATTCCATCTGAACATGAAGAAGAACTTCTTTAGTGTGCAGGCAACTCTGCATTGAAATAGACTGGCCAGAGGGGTTGTGGACTCTCCCTCACTGGAAATATTCAGGAACCATCTGGATGCAATTCTGTGCAATGTCCTCTAGGAAAACTCTGCCCGAGCAGAGAGGTTGGACCAGAAGACCCACTGTGGTGCCTTCCAACCTGACCCATTCTGTGATTCTCTGAATATATGGAGTTATCAAAGCAGCTACATAACACTAAGGGAGGGCCATGGTTAAAGATTCCTTGCAGCCCAGAAGCCAGTGACATCAACGTCTGGTGTTTGAAGCTAAGGCTTCCAAGCCCTTCCTTCTCTAAATCTTTGCATCTGTGCTGCTACTGGCAAGACTGATGTATGAAGAGACCTTCAGAATTTTCAAGAAATTATGTGCATCAACTTCCATTAAGAAAAAAAATTTGCTCATAAATGGTTATAAGAAATACACAACAAAAAAGCACAAAAGCAATTTATTGGTCATTCGGGATTTGAATTCAAATTACTTTCTGTTTTGCAGCAGTCCATTAGTTCTGTTCAAAAAAAAAAAAAAAAGGTAAAAAACCGGCCACTGGCTGTTTCTGTTGCTCCACTTTCCCTACTGTCAGTAACAGCAGTAACAGCAAGGTATGCATGAAGCTTAGGCTCTTACCTACTTCTGCTGTCCTCTGAGGTTCTTCAATGCAATGGTAGAGCTAAGTAAATCTTACTGGCTTTGACTTGCTTGACAAAAGAGAAACCTAGCAGAGTCATCTGTACATTTGGGAAGATTATTCATTATTTGCAGAGAATTTCAGGATAAAAAATGTAACATCCTAAAAGCTCAGTGATCTCTTGCTCAAATTCACTGCCTGCTGTGAACACCTTCACTCTCGCTGGTAAAAAATCACAGTTTTATTTTGCTGCTACTGACAGCCCTGATGTTGCCTTCTCAGAGCAGAAACAGCTGAACTTTGTTACAGCACTCCACATGAGAGCAGACAGTTCTAAAATGAGTTCTGAAAAGCTTTGCAGGGTGACAAATTAATTACTGCATTAAAGAAAAGAAAAAAAACACCTTTGATCATCACTATTTCCCAGAGGAGCAACTTGGCTAAATAAAACTTAAGTGTCTTCTCCAGCAGGCAATTTGCCTTTCCACTGTAATAAATGGCGGGGAAGAATATTTCCATACCTCCTCCTCCTCTTCCCTCTCCTTTGTGCATTTTCAAGCAGATTTTTGTTGATGCACAGTAAATCACAGTGACAAAACACTGGTAATGTTGAGGCAGTTTATAACCCCAGAGGCCAGGGCAGCACTTTCCCACTACCTCATTGACAGAGGTGGTTTAAATGGTCAAGGACAGAGGTCCAGGAAGTGCAGTCAAGAGCAAGTTTCATGAAGGTTTTCTGCCCTCCCTTACCAAGTGCTATGATGACCCCTCATGACTCCAGCAAGCCCAGTGTGGGGATCAGTCAGCCCCTTCCCCCCCCTTGGGGTTCAGCTTCCTACCTCTCCCTGCCCAGACACTGATCCCAACTGCTCAGCCCAAAGAATTGATTATGTTGGGGCTATGTATGTGGAAGGTGGTGGGAATGCTAAAACCTCCTGGGGTTAATTGTTAAATACGTCCAATGTCCTGATTAACACCAGGTTCTGGGGTGGCTGCTGCAGGCTGCTTCCCTGTTAACAGAAAATAAGCTTTTAAAACTGGCAAGACCTACCTGAAATATGAGGCTTTTTTTCTTCGCACAAGTCATTCCCTTCTCCTATTCTGTGTTTTTGTTTCTTTTTTGTTTTTCTCTGATAGATGTTGAAGTACTTACAGAGCACTGAGGAGGGCAGCCAGCTTCCTGGAGCCATGGACATGGTGAAGAACTGAGGAGCTCAGCTGGGGCTCATGCAGAGGTGCCTTTCCCTTCCTGGATTTTTATCACAAGTTTAGAATGTCAGTCCTGAGGAGCTGATCTTGATTTCCTCAACAGTTTTACTCCTTTCCAATAGGACAGTGAGCACAGAAAGGTACTAAGGACCAAAATTCCTTACATGAAAGACAATATGTGAAAAGAGTCATTTGGAGTAGCAAAATGGTGACTCACAAAATTTGTCCTTACACAGACAAAATAAAATTAGAAGTATTTGATTAAATAGAAACACAAAATATGGAAATTTAGATAAACTAAAAAAAAAAAGAAGTTAAAAAACAAACAAACAAACAAACAACCTTTTTATAATAGCATTCCACACTGCATCATAGTCACTAACTGTAGCATGGACCAGGAAGGAGCAAAGACTGGCTAGGAAGATCAGGTTGTTTCTAGAATGAGATATTAGATATCTCTGATTATTGGTAAGGAAAGAAAGTCCTAATGCTAACCTGACTCTGGAGATATGGAATCAAATATAATACTTTCTACAGACTTCCTGTTTACTGTCTCTATATCACCTTGTTTCTGCCTTATTTCTCTGGACAAAATAGATATTCTGGCACTTGGCTGTCACACAATGTATTCTGAGCAGAAATATGTTACAGATGAGGGCTATTTCACCAATTTGATGTTATATTGCTGTTAGTTACATGGTTACATTGTTATTTCTGAAGTTAATATTTCTATATAGACTTTCTCATGTATTTAAAAAAGCAAACTGTAGGACTCATACTTAATATTACAATTTATGTTGCTATATACATGCATAAAACAAATCAAACTAGATAATGTTATAGTTTTAAAGCTCAGAATTCCTTCCAAAGGCTTAAAGGTAATGCGTTGGCCCTGGGAAAACAGGTTTTTAACAAAGGAAGCCATGAATATGTGTGCTCTGTTGTTAAACGTCTAACTAAGCCTTTTGTTCGAACATTCTCTCAGAGCCGGGGGGGAAGGGGATGAGGGGCCTGGGTTTCTCTGCGCAGGTCAGGAGTTTTCACTTGCTCAGAACGGAGGGGAGGGAGCGGAGGCAGGGAGACTCCAGATCCTACATCGCTGGGAGGTCAGAACTGTGTCATCTGCTCTCTGGGCTTTCTCCGCCAAATCATCCACAGACACTGCAAAGGCCTTTGTGAAGAAGGGATTCATCTGCATTTCTACACTGCAGAGGCTGAGGTACTGCGGTCTTTTCCTCTCCTTTGTTACCGACACCACCCCCTCCACGGGAGCAGCCCCTTGGACTGCTGCGGCCATTCCCGAGAGACGGAGGCCGGCCGGGCACGCCATCGCCACCTGCTGTCCCTAAATATAACTGCACCCCTGGGAGAGTGAACCTGCAGCAGCTGAGGTGCAACAGCGCCACCTGCTGTCTGTAGATAT
>JAWWEW010000112.1:97405684-97416596 GCA_035583185.1 Anabacerthia variegaticeps | reverse complement strand
CGTCATTTTACACTTCTGATTACATCAGTCTTTCTGTTGGAGAATGTGCAGTAAAGAACTCTGGTGGTCTTTTCCGTTTCTTCCTCACTTCCGTGGTCTCACAAAGTAGTCTTCATCACTGTAAACTTTCAACCTTATGCCTCAACACATGCCCTGTTCACTTGTTTTCCACTATTTCACTACTTAGAGAATTCCATCTGGCAAGGCATCCTGTTTTTCTCTTTTTGCTACGTTCTGATTGGTTACAAAGATTCTATAGTGAACAGAGTTAGTAATATATATATATATCCTTTTCCTCTTATTTACGTGACCGTAAGCACTTTTGCAGATATCCTGTTATGTTAGACAATTCGTAAATTCTAATATAGAAATGTCTTTCTTATATCAAGTATATAAATTGATTAATAATTCATATATTCTAATACATAAATGACTTTCTTATATCAGTAGGAAAAAATTACTATTTCCCAGCTATAAGGACCATTGCAGAATAGACTTGTGGCACCACAAAAAGTACCCAGATATTCATGAAATTCCTCACAACCCAGCACAGATTGATTTTACCTACTGGATAAACAGGAGAGTTTTATGAAAGCTGAAGCTCTGCATTCTTAGTGGATGACAAAAAAAAAAAATCTGCCTATATATCTTATTGGTATATTATTTAAAAACCAAAACACACATGCAGATTTTTACTTGTATTTTTTTGGGGGGAGTTGGGGTTGGTTTTTTTGGTTGGTTGTTTGGGTTTTTTTTAAGGTTTGAAGTTTGTCAGAAATTTCCCCACATCCATCAGAAAATAATGGATTTGACAAGATCAAAGCATTCTTCAAGAGTATGCCAATTCTGCTGCAACCTTTGAAGAAAATCTATTCACTTGTGGCCACTCTCACACCCTCCCCTCCCCTCCCTTCCCCCATCTCCTGGGTGCTTGGCTACCAAAGTCCTTTATCTAGCCAACTCCTGGCTGCTTAATCTCTTCAGCTCAGTGGGGTTTTTATAAGCAGTCTGGTTGGCAGACTTCTCAGCACCATCCAAGCTCATAAAGGAGCTGGTAAGGTTTAGCAGTTCCCTGGGCAGCTGGAAATCAAGATAGTACAACAAAGATGAACTCTCTAAAGCTACTGTAGCCAGCTGGCTCAGCATGCCACAGAAAACACCAAACATCCTACCTCAGCAGGTTCCCAAGCTCCCTGAGCTACATGGGTAACCAGTTCCTTAATAACTCAGCTCTCTGGGCATTCCCAGTAGCTTCCTTTCTCAGCTCTTCATCTTTCTGGCAACACTGCTTTACAGATGCTCTTTTACAAGATGGACAAAAAATTGAAAAATGCATTTTAATTTTACCTCTTTCTCCTACAGATTGTGACATACTAATTGTCGTGTTTCTGAATTTCTTTTCTTAGCGCTGTATTTGGGTTTTAATCAATACAAAAAAAAATATTTTGCAAGGGTTTACTGTTCTTCTGGCCAGCTGTAGGTTATCTTTGATCTTGATAATTGTCAGACTTCATTGTTTCTCTCATTTTTCACCTCATGATACATTCTCAAATGATATGCCAACAGTGCAAAATATACTTGCCTGTTATTCTTGTCCAAAGAAAAAGAATGATGCTGAAACATTATCACTACTGATGCCTAATGGATGGAAGAGGTTGTAGGACCAAGAATACAAACACATTTTAAATAATTAGTAGGTCCTCTATGGAAGTTTGCTTAACACATACTCCTTCATTTGAGAGCTGAAGTGAGCAGTGGAGGAACAGAAGTTAAATGCTCACAAATTTTCACTCCATCCATAATTTCAAAATCTTGACTGTCACATTGCCCACTGATTTTATATCCTATTGATCCACCCTCTAGTAATTCATCCTTTATATACTTAATTATTGGATTTTCTTTGGGGAATCTTTGCTTCTTGAACGACAACCAGAATTGTCAGTGACGCTCCAGGACCACACACAATTTTCAGGAGAGGTAGACAGCTTATCTTACCTCTTTCTGTAGAGAATATGCAAAGTTCAGCCCTGCTCACTTGGCAAGCTGAGATTCAAGAATAATAAATAAGAAGGAACAGAACATAAGTAAGAAATCCTAACATTTATTGTAGAATTGATGATTTCTATGTAATACCAACATGAAACTAGGCATACAAACTACCTATTTATTTATGGACACCACGATTACTTCTAGTCTCCCATGCTCTACTGACTTTATCTGGATTTTATAACATGCAGACTCTCTAGTCTTGGGCAAGCTGAGCATCTTCCTACTGCAACTTTAATTGCTCTTCTGATGGAGCAAAAAATCTCACCTGAAATGAAAAACGTTTATAAAGAAAAAAAAAAAAGAAATCAGAAATTCAATACTTTGTGAAAACTCGTAAATCAAAAAAACCAAACAAACCAAAAAGCACCTACACATCCACTTCCATTTATGACTGCGTACTTTGAAAAAATAATCTTTTTTGTGCCCTGTGTTCCTGATCTGTAGACCTGAAATAGTCCTGAAGGTCGCACAAAAAAAAATAAAAGCTCCATGAAATCAGTTTGCAGATGAAATATTAATGTCTGCCAGCACACATGCACAGCCATGTGTGAAGTTGCCTTGCTTTGAGCAGGGGCTTAGAGCAGGTGACCTCCAAAGGTCAGTCCAACCTCCTCTGCAATTCTGCATCTTACTGCCAAGGGCACACAGCATATAGCATGTCTGTCATTGCAGAAACAGCCTGCCAGATAGTTTGTGTAATGGGGCCATTGCAGGAGCAGAGCGGTGAAATGGCCTCTTATCTCCTGCTGGTAAGGACATTACTAGTCATGCTCTTCCCCTCCTTTCTGACAGAAACTGCTGTCATTATCCTGCAGTAAGAGAACTGGATTTGTGTCTCGCTTCAGTCACCCCATTTCACTGTTTTAACCCCATCCACTGTGAAGAGAGAACTGTGTCAATATGCAAGGTGTGACCAGAAGTTGGCAAAGTGCAGCAACCTGTCTCATTTTGTCTCTTCTGCTGGCAACCTCTGTCAGAAAAATAGGGCAGGCAGGAGAAATAACATCTGAAGTTGCTGCAGCTAAATCTATCAGAGCCTTTTCACAGGTTTTTGAATACAGATAGGAAGAGTAGTTTTTAGCCTGGAGTCCCAAAGCTGCCTGAATGTTTTCTCAAGGTCATCAGCTTCTGTATGTGCTATTCCTACTTCCAATAAATTCAGTTATTTCACATGACATTTGCAAAGACTTCAGTTCCAAGATGCACATCTGCCTATAACAGCAGGCATCTGCCCCTTCTCTACCAGCTAGTTTGATTCCTCCCCCTTTTGATTTCTCCCCATTTATAAATGATTCAGTAATGCAACATAAAAACAGCCTTTTCATTAGAAATAATTTTAAATAATAAAGTCTCTCTGCTTTCATGCAAATGGATATAAGCATGAGATTTCATAATACAAAGCAATTCAGCAGGATATTTTTTCATCTTTTCATTAGCAATCTTTCTCACTTATAGTATATAATTCCATTTATTTCAAAGGCATGAAAAAAAAAAAAATAAAACCAAGACCATAACAGACTATGCCAGTGATCTAAAGTTTGTGGTGAAGTATAGGGAGGAAAGTGTTTTGCCAAACAAAAATTTACTTCCCTTTTATGAGCTCTGCTGTAGGCTGTTCATGCCCACCCTCAGAAGACAAGAACCTCATTTCCAAGCTTTAGAAAGATTCAATATAAATTTCAATTAGTTATATTAGTAGAATCTCAATCTGTACATCTACTAAAATTCCTGAGAATCACTTATTTTAGGAAACAGCTTTAATTAAAGCAAAAGACTAAGCTGAAGATTTTCAGACTTTATTCTGATCTTTATCACAGGCTTACAATGATATGGTTCATAAATCTGATGATTTCTTTGTGCCTCAGTCTGTCCCAGAAGTAAAATTAGATCATTACCTAATGCACAGGGATGTTGAGAACCTTAATTTTTACAGTCTGTAAAACACTTTTTGATCTTCACTTAAAAACAGAAGTTTATTTTTCTTCTGTATCTTCTTTCATGTTAAGTCACTCGCATGTTGGAAATCATATAAATACTGAGTTTGTCTGCTTTGAGAAGACCAGACTGTTAAAGATCACTTGTTTTGAACGTTCACAACTAATATGACTGAAATTAGGTATTAGTTTCGAAAAGCACATACACATCTACTCAAGATACTGCTTTACTCTCTACATGTTTTACAATACACACATACTGAAAAATGTAAAAGGTGTGTATTGGGTGACAAATAATTGCAGAATAAAAATTTTTTAAAAGTTCTATTTCCCTAGAGGATGTAAGGTTGATAAATACTTATGTTTTTATTTTATTTATTTGCATAGCATCAAAAGATATACTTACCACATTCATAATTTTTACTAGTAAGAGTGATTCCCAGAGGCATTGACTGGATAGGAAGCCCTGTGCTTGGGTCACAAAGCAAAAGGGGGCCTCAATCCATGTCCTGAATAGTTTAGACTTTAAGATGGCCCAAGTTTATCCTAGAAAATGTTTTTGTGCTGTTGTGAGACATTGTCTGCATCAGAGACACAAGCAATAGATACAGGAAATTGCTGCAATCTTTCTTCAGTCAGAAAATTTAGTAATTTACTTCCAGGGTTTCGAGGATCAGTTGTCAGAACACCGTTTTGGAGGCTAACATAAACTAAAGTGATGAGCATGGGGCAGTCCATGGGGAGATTGTGAAGCCCACTGAAGCCTTCTAAGAAAAATGTATCCTGTATTACCTCTGCCTCTTCTTTTGGCTGAGTCCATGAGCTGATGCCATCCATCACTTACTTTCTGAGCAGAAGGGCATATTGTAGTGTGAGAAAAGGAGTAAGGCAGTGGCAGGCAAAGAAGGAATGGTAGGGTCGTACAGTCCTGAAACGGGAACAACATCTAAATCGAATAGGAAAAGGGATGAGTTACAGTAGAGGTCTGAGGATTTGTGTGAAGCCCACAGGGTGTGGAATGGACTGACTATTCATGGACTCTTCCCATACAATTACAGCTATCAGATAAAGCCAGTTGGAGACATGCTCAGTACAAGCAAATGCTGTGAAACACTACTTGAAACATTTACAAGTGTTCTTTGAAATTACTTTAGAAAACAAATATTTACATTGAACAATTAATTTTTGTGGAACCAGCTTTCTATTTCTATGAAATGTAATTTAGTGTCCCAAAAATATTACTTAGGAACCTTGAGAAAAATAATTACCTTATGCTGGTTTCCAATCTAGTATCTGCTAGAGACTGACTGTTGAGAGATTGAAGTTGAAAAAACATTATGGAAATCCCAAAGCAAAGCTATACCTCTGAGCAGCAAGCAATCACTGGACTTAATCTTGATTCTAAAAGGCCAAACTTTAACAGTTTATATGTCCTTATTTTGGAGTGATATTGTATGTGTGTGGTTGTAATTCTTTTTGCAGTGTAAACACATATGGCTATTTATATCTCAGCATTGCAGAAGTTAGCCTAACACGCTTACAGCAAGATTTCATTTAGGGCACATTCTCCTGGCTGCCTCTGGCCTGTTGTTGCACAGTGCCAGGAGCACAACACAGCACTAGCATTACCAGCCGCAGGAGCTTACCCTGTTATTACTTGATTTGCCCTTGGTGCTGAGCCAGCCCAAAGGAGCCTGAGCTACAAATGAGAGCTACAAGGGTTTTGGATAGGAAAATCAACAAATTCCTCACAGCTACTGGAAGTCAGCATAATTGTGCATCTTTGATGCTGGGCAGGCGTAGGTAGGCAGCCAGATCAGCATACAGCTGGCTGACAAGGCTCAAAATCCTTTTTTGCACAGTTCTGCTTTGCACTCATTTTCAAGGACTGCCCCACTACGCTCTGCCAGGAAAAGCCATAGCATCATGACAGTGACCATGGAAGGAACTATACAGTGACCAGAAGAAACTATACAGCCTGGTGGCTTCTTAGGGCAAGATGTGCCAGTCACACCAATATCTTAGGGGTCTTTTGCATTTCTAGCCACCACTGCTGGAAGTAGCAATTTAGAAGCAAGCAGAGGACAGCAGCATCACAGGCTGGTGTGGGGATGGCAGGATGGCAGAAACTAGGAAAAACAGGGGCTGGCAGATTGGCAGGAGAATAGCAACAGGAGTCAGAAGCAGCAGAGCACAGAAGACGCAAAAGCAGCATCCGGGAGGTTTAGATACAGCAGTATTCAGAATCACTAGTTAAGTCCATCCACAGGAACCAGATTCAGTTTATGTTGCTTTTAAAACAAGGCAAGAAGAGTTTTTTGCAACTAATATGGAAATATTTACAGGGAAGAACATAGAAATATTATGGTAATAATAACAACAATAGTTAGATAACACTGCTTCACTATAAAACTGGGTTTAAAGCTTAACTGTCCTTTTTGTTTGATTTTTCCTGGTATCCAAACCAAATTCTGTTGGCTACATTTAGCTTATTTTTTCCATGCCAGATCATGAGCAGGCATAGGAAATGATCAGTTATCAGGAGAGTCTACAAATTCCATCATAACTTCCTTACTTAAGTCTTTTCGAGATTAAATGGAGCTTACTTCATAGGTCACATTTCCCAGCTGTTGATCAATGTTATTGGTTCACCTTAGGATTCCCAACACTTTGTCAATATCCACTGCTCAGAAGTGAGCCCAATATTCCAGCTGAGATGCCACAGAAGGGAAAAGAAATTAACTCCCTTCCATATCCTTATGAGTATATCCCAGACTGAAATGTCTTGATAAACCAACAAATCTTCAAATCTTTTGCAGTTTACCACTGAAACCTCTCAATCTTTTCTGTCTTTCACATATTCTGGGGCATTTAGTAACTTTTTCTTAAGTACAATACTTTTCCCTTTCTGTTACTGTATTTCATTGGTTGATATCTGGCAATTTTCCATAGAGCAAAAATCAATTTTCAACATGATCCTGTCTCCCGCAGTTCTTGAAATCCTCCTCATTCTTTCATTCTGTCATTCAAAACAGCAATATAAATACTGAATCAGATTGTGTTCAGGGTAAACCTCACAGCATTCTAACTTAAAATGTCCTCACATTTTTACCCCAAAACACTGATAAGGTTTCTTTGACAGCAGTTTTTTTAAGCAGTACACTCACTTTATGGCAAATAATCAGTTATTCCCCATTTGGCATTTGACCATTAAGAAATACAAAGCCTTACTGTTCTACATTCTATAGCTCAGCAAAGAAGTCAAAAATATAAAGATGGGTTTGACGTAATTTGTCTTTGACAAATCCACAATTACTATCTCCATCACTTTATTATCTACTCACTGCATTCACTTATTTGTTTAAACATTTGCTCTGGTATCCCAGTTAATCTGTCTGATAAGTTACTTTATAATTCTTTTTCTTTAAATACAAGTACTATGTGAAAGCTTCTCTAGGGCTCTAACACCTCTTGATCCTCCATAAGCATCTGAAGAAAATCACTGATAGTTCAGCAGTTGCTTTGGCAACTTTCAACCAAATTTCACATGACCCTGCTGACTAGAACATTTCTAACTCATCTAAATATTCTTTAACCTGCCCTTTCTCTTTTCTAACCTGTGATTCTCTTACCCTGCTAAAATTAATTGCATCAAAGATCTGAGTGCAATTAACCTTGAAAGAGTGAATCTTTCAGCCTTTCCTATTTCATCACAGCAGACAAAAGCTTCTTCCATCAAATTAAAAAGAAATATGTTGTCTATATAGTACCAGCACCTCAGTAAAGCATTTTCATGATGCACTACCAGGCATTTGTCCTCTTGTTAGTTAAAATACAGTTTTCTCCCCAGTGATGCTGCTGGAGTTGCAAGCCTGACCCCTCTCTCTGCTGATTAGCACTGGCTGTTGTGCCAGGACCACACAATGTCTCCACACTCCTCCACAATAGCATTTGGCCCGAATGCACACTTAAAAGGGCAGAGATACCACACACAGTGTATTATGTAGGAGATTCTAGTGCTGTTCCCCAGATTGGGAACAACTGTTTGATTTTACACTTCCAAGCAGGAAGTCTTTACACTTACAAGCAGTAGTCTTTTTAATACATTCAATATGGTATGTTCCCATCTGGGTTATGGAGCACACACATGGGTTTTCTCTGATGAGCTTTTGCTGCTGAAACTAGTCTAGTGAGACACCCAGTGTACGGAAGTCACTGAAATGGTCTCTGTCGTGTCTGCGTTTGTGGTTTCTTCTTTCTGGTGTCCATTGTCTCTCCTGGAGGTGCTATTTATTGCGTTGCAGCACAGACAAGGAAAGGCAAACATCACAGTTTGCAGGGAGGGAAGAAACCATGCCAGGCAACCATTATTTTCTCTTTCTCTCATGCAAGAAAGAGAAAATGAAAATCAGCTTGCCTCTCACATAGTGACCATAACTGCCAGCTTGAGAAAGGAAGAAGGAAGAGTTATTTTCTGCAGGCAAAGCATTGATTTTTTTTTTCCTGTGTGTGACTCATGAGTCTGTACCACACTGGGCTTAGTGATAGAAGGGGCATCTGGATCCACCGTGTGACAAAAAGTCACCCGCTGCAGGTCATGCTCTTCTAGTGGAGGTCACACCCTCCTTCACAACCTCATACAGCCTCTCTTCATAACCTTACATGACAAGCACAGCTGGTCAGCAAGAGAAATATCTGAGTGGCTGTTCCACATAATGGAGATTTTGTGGTGGAAGCTCCTGAGATTTGAGGGGTGGGATTCATCTGATCAGTCAGAAATGTCTGCAATTTATCTTGTCACCTTGGTCTCACCTCAGGGCAAAAGAAAGAAATGAGGAGTCAGAACAAGGAACATTCCCATCCTGATTTAGACATCTAAAATAAGACAGATGAATCATATCCTGAATGAACTTATTTCTCCTCACAGACTAAAGAGACAGTGTGACTAGCTCAGATGCAGATATCTACAGTATTGATGTTTAAAACTAGTGGAAATAATTCCCAACCAGCAAACTTGAGCCAAGGGTTCTGGCAAAACCAGAAGACTAAACTGATCATCATGATGGGCTCAATTCAGCTGCCTCACACAGAGGTACCTAGTGCCCTTTGAGGTACCCTAAGACATCCAAGACACGCAGCAAATTTATCCACTTGTCTCTGTTGAAGGAATGCAAAATCTAACCTTAGCTAAGCAAAACATCTACCAGGTCAGGCTGTACATTGCAATGCTGCTCCCAGTACAGTAAACTACACACTGTCACAGCAGGTGAGCCATCCTCTATCAGGAGACGGACAACAAAACAGGGATTGAGAGGACGTATGGCAACCTGCAAGAATAAGCCAAAAAACCAATACTTAGTTTGAAGAAATCTTTTTTTAAAAAAGCAGTTCAGGGTAATTAAAGGTAAAATATGCTTACCAAAAACTACAAAAGTAAGAAACAACCCAGTTAATTATCCTCCATGATTGCTTTCATTTAATCCTTTTTACATGAAATATTACTTTCTTATTTTCAAGACTGGTTTCATACATAATACCTTAGTTAATATTGATTTCTGCTGTGTTTTATTTGATTTCTTTTCATTTTCATTACATACATAGCAATAAACCTAGTCTGCATAATCATTATCATACTCCTTAAGATCTTTAAAAATTTCACAACAGGCTTAAATATTCCTCTCTGTAATCTTATGACAAATGATTTTTCCCTGTCTGCTCACTATTAAAAATGGATTTCTGTGAAGGCACTTATCTGTAACCTCCAATCACACATATACTTGTTTAAACAGCATAGAAGGCTTTTTTTTTTTCCTCCCAATATCCTGCCTCAGCATAAATAAAGCAAACATAAAAAATGCAGTAAACATCCAGCAGAAAAGGTGGGGTGCACAGGACTCTATTGCCCAGCTCTGTCTGTGCCTGTTCTTGCTCTCAGGAGGCCCAGGACAACAATGAGTGATTTTGAAAATTCTTTCTTCATCCCTGGTTAGTGATTTCAACAGAAGAGGGGAAAGGCATAGGGTCAGCATGGGATTAAGCAAAAATGTGATCAAATATCATTTACACTCAATCACAATGAAGCTGATTCAAAGTGACGTGTATGGAGAATGTTCTCTTCTGAGATAAGATGTTTTTTAATGGTCCCTTTTCTCTGCATCCAGCATATCATCAACTGGACATCACAGAGCAGGTGAGTGGTTCTGGGGGCAATCAACTGAGATGGCTGATTTCCTATTGTAACCTTCACTATTAGCTCAAGTCTTCAGTGCCTAAAAAGGAAAATTTCTAATCAAATCTTTTCCTGTCGTTATGATTTTGTATCGTCTGTCTCCAAAATGGCACTTTCGTGTTTAAAAATAGATGAGTTCCCACTGCAGCCATCTGAGGAGGGAAATCTTTGTTCACTACCCCCTCACATCTTTACACAAAGTGTTTAAAAACTTCAGATCCCTGGGACCTTTCGTCACACCTAGTTGAAAATGGCTTAAAGGTTCAAAAGTCATAAGAAGAAAATATGCCTTGCAATCACATTAGTGCTGTTCTTCGAAAACCAGCTAACACTGCTGACTGAAGGAGCAGCCGACACCTGAGGCAGGCACTGCTTCGTAACAATCTGCAAGTGGCACCAAAACCAGAGATCTGGGCTTGTGTAAAACTGGCCAAATGTAAGGCCCACAAAGCACCAGGGCAGGTGTTTTGGAGTCAGCTTATTGTGGGCATGCCATAGTATAGCCTGGGATCGGCAAACTCAGGCCCTGCTTTACCTGAACTTAGAGGTCAATGGCCACTGACTTCTCATCTCTTCACAACCAGCCCCTTTCAGTTTAATTTCAAATCACAAAGCAGATTTGTCTCATGAGTTAGATCTGTGGATTTTCTATTTACTCTAAATCAAAAAATGTCTAGACCTTAAGGAGATTTGCCCTTGT
>JAWWEW010000112.1:97371318-97405584 GCA_035583185.1 Anabacerthia variegaticeps | reverse complement strand
CTCATGAGTTAGATCTGTGGATTTTCTATTTACTCTAAATCAAAAAATGTCTAGACCTTAAGGAGATTTGCCCTTGTTAACAATTTAAACCATATTTTCCAATAATCCATTTTGAATTGCTAATGATTCAAAACAATTATATAGGCAAATCAATTCCCAAGATACTACAGTATGGAACATATAATAAAGTACATAATTAACTTTACTTTTGGTTCTGATCAGATGTAAAAGGATGACACTGTTGACCAGGACAGAAGTCTCAAAGAGTATTTTTTAAGAAATGTAATCACTAAGTGTTAGAGATGTTGTTAACACATCAGCTGTAATGCATTGATACTTTTGCAGTGCCAGGTTAAGGGATCCAGAAAGGGATCTTGCACTTTCAGAAGCTTCTGAATAGTAAGATGTAGCCAAAAAGACAACATGGAAAAGGAATTCCCCATATCAAGGTCAACTCTAAGCTTTTCTGCTAATCCAGTTGGGGATATGTAGAAGAGATAGTGAATTTACCTAAATAAGTCCCAAGTTACTAAATTGGACTTTTTTATCCAGAACAGAAGGGAAGTGATGCTGGGGAAAAAGCAGGGAATTGGATTAAACATAACAAGCTGATATGTATGTGTGCAGGGCAATTTGTAATAAGGGAATCAGTATTTTCATTTTTATTTCTTTTGTTTCACTGTGCTCTACAAACATATTTGACTGGACATACTTCTCAGTTTCCCTCTTGCAGAATGTCCATATCCTTCCATTCATACTAAAAGATAAAGCAGTTGGATTAGTGGATCTTTAGATATGCAACAAATCTTTTCTTCACTAGATGGCACCCTGTCTACTCCTATGGATCAGTGTTGACTATGGCAAAAATCAAAGGTTTCTTTTTCAAAGAAAAATATAAAATTTTAGAGGACTTATTCTTTACGTGGAATGCTTTTATTTCTTCTCTTGTGTTCTGCATCATACCACTTGTGTACCTGCAAGGGTAAAGTTTCACATCATACATCTACTTTCTTTTCTGTTCAATATTTGTCTCCCAACTGATTATAGCCCAGAAGCTTTCATGGGAGGTGTACTCATTCCAGTGGCTCAGACTTTGAATAACAGTGCTCGGAATAAATTATAAACATCAAAATACCACTCTGTCTTTCTTTCTGAATTAAGCATAGATCTAGAACTGATGATGATACTGTGTCAAATCCTCAGCAGGTATAAATCAATTCGGCTTCACTGGAGTTGATTGATGCCAGGTGAAGATCTGCACCTGCAATTTAGATGCTGGCCTGCAGAGCACAGCTTGATTTGTTTTCTTTTTTTTCACTCCAAGGCATGATAATTGAGCTCATTTGGGCACACTCCTCACTTCTTAGTCAAAACTCCCACCTGAGACTTGGACTTAAAATCAGTGCACGTGTCTTTGTAATAATTCAAAATAATCTATTCATAAAGAAAAGAAGCTGACCAAATACTTTGGAGCTGGGAAATAAGTTGTTCTATATAACATCAGTGATTGCACTCAATAACATGGAACTGATACAAGCAGAAGCAAACTGCCACTCAGCACCTTCGTTTTGCCTCTTCCTGCCACTAGGTGATAGTATGGTAACACACGTATCATTCTGCTGCACACCAGACCTTCTGTTGCTGAATTCTTGGCAGTATTCACACTTTTATATGTAAAGAATATCCAGAAGCTCATCAATACTACATAGCTAGCCTTTGAATAGCAGCACTTAATTATATCCCCCGTGACTTCATGCATTAATATACCCAGAGTGCAGTGGATGCTATTATACGGCCATAGACCCAAACTGGGTTTTATTTAGACGCAGACATTATGCTAAATTGGTCACCTCCTATTTCTGTAGCTACCCATCCAGAGCTATAGTGAGACATTTTGATGGAAAGGGCAAGATAATTACATTTCCCTAGCAGGAAGCAGGAGAATGGCTGGAGGTAACATTTACATTCTGCCTCATGGGCATCCCACTCACTGCCAGTTCTGCACATCCACTCGCTGCTTCTCCCACGTTTTCCATTTCATGCTCTCCCTCATGAGAGGACTTCCCTTCTCATCCAATTGAAAAGCTCCTGGCTTAAGAGGAGGCTCACATTCAGAAAAACACCTTGAGCACACAGCTGCTGTCCTCTCCACAATCTCTTTCTTTCTCAATTCACACAGTTTGTACTCTCCTAACATGACAAAGTTAAAACCAAACTGTCCTTTCTCACAGCTACTCTGTAAAGCAAATAGCCAAAACCCTCCACTGCATATTTTTTTCCCTAAGTAAATCTTAAGACTCTCATTTCTTTTTTACCCACAACAACAAGGTCAGTTCTTCTCTTGTTGGGCTGGGCTGCGTCTCCCTGACCAGGAACATGCACACCAGGGAAGACATGAGTGGCCAGCTCCAGTCTTGAACAATACCTCTCCCATCACAGCCAGTTTCGTGGAGCATTGCCAGCTCCCCGTCGTGGACAAAACCCCCAACTCTTGTTCCCTAACTTGTGGCAGACTTTGAGTGACATGGACCTGTTGACACCACAGGGCAAGCCAGAAATAGAAAACCGGAATGTCCAGTGAAAAGAGAGTGACCCTTGGGACAAACTCATGCACACACTTTTATATAGAGATAAGTGAGAAGAATGCTTGGAAATAAAGACTAAGCAGAAGCAGTTCAGAAAGTCCATCAGGGAAAGTCATGTATTATTGTGTTGTTGTCTAATTCTCTGCTCTAGGATTTGACTCAGCCGTGAGCACCACAAGTCACTGAGTTTCCCACAGAAACTAGGTCTGGATATAGACACAGAGGGAACCCTGAATTTCTGCTTTATTGTAAGTTTGGTTACTTTGACAATTTCATTTTAATTCAGGACAAAATTATATTTGTAAGATTTTCAGGTTTTAAAAGGCTTATATTTATCTTATGTAATGATTGGTTTGGACAGTGTATAAACCGTTAGTTATATGGCATACTACTTACATGAATCATTTTCATAATCAGTAAAAACATCTTCTATGTAATGTTGGTTAAACAATCTATTGCTTTGTATTCAAAGCATTTACAGTGTCATAGCACGCCCAGAAGGAGAAACCAACTGCAATGTCAAACTTTTTCAGTATGGCAAACAGAACTCAAAAAGACTATGTGTTCCTATTGGAATTCAAGACAAAGAATAAAGTAAAATATTTCAAGCATTACCCTGAAGACTGTTACTGACATGATGTAAAACATATTAACAATAATAAAAAAATCAAACTGCTTTATGGGTCACAATTAAGCTTTAGAATTCAGAAATTAAATTCTGAAAAATTCCAAAAGTAAATATCTTGAAAAATGTCTACTTCAAAACTCTTTATCCATTGTGAACCTTAATAGTATTTTACAATTTAAATTATTTTAATTACATCTTATTTCACTTTTCACCAAAAACTATAACAAAAAAGTCCAACCAGCTGCTATTTTGTAATGCATATTTGAACTGGCATTTCCTTAGCTTATGAAAAATGAAGCACTCCATTTTACTTACATGAATAAGAATGCTCTATATTCCATGTATGAATATTAATTTTTTACAGTTCTTCTCTGTGATAGAAGACTGCATAAAACTCACAGTCAGGGAGAAGTTCTGCCGCTAACAAACCTGTAACAAGCCCATATCTCCAGGGATAATCATTTCAGCTGTCAGAGCACAGCAAGGAGCAGCTGGCTCATGAGGGATGGTGAGCCAGGAGCTGAGCAGGATAACAAGGCAAGTGGGAGCAGCACCTTCCATCAAGGAGTCAGGATGTGAAGTGGCAAATCTGGATGGTGATCAGGATCAGACATGATCCAGTGCTCTCCCAAGATGTTCACAGTGAGGCAGAGCTCTTGCTGGCAATGGAGCTCCTCTTAGACTCAGCCAGTTAAATGCTTTATCTTTACCAAGCCATCTCCTAGAAGGGGGTTGTACATCCGGCCCTCACATCAGTAATAGAACAACACAGCCTTAGCACCTAAAGGTATATTGTATAATGGAATGAAATACACATTTTATGTGAAAAAGTCATTCAAGAACATGAACAGGATTATAATTTTATATTATATTAGCCTTCTCAAAATGCCCCAGAATGGCCTTTATGTAAGAATAAAATAAATAAGGGCTATGGGGAAGTATTTATGAGGAAAAATCATCCAATCAAAAATAGAGCAGACAGAAGTCTGAGAGACACTTGTGCCTGCTTGTCAGACAGATATGTTCCAAAGGCTTCTGCAGAGCCACACACAATGAATAAGCATACTATAATGCAGGGTTTAATGCATGTAGAAAACACCCCAAATAGAACTAACTTATCAGCCTCCAACTAGAGGCAGAAATCAATGTTGCATGTAATTCTCAGCTGCACAAAGCCTGCTGACATGCTTGGTAAGGTTTCCATTAGCCTCAGTGGAATTTGGAACTATCGTTCACAAAAGAAAAAAAAAAAAATTAATTTCTTGCCTTTTTTGGGGGTATTTTCATTGTGCATTAAAACTGCCCACCTATGGTGGTCAGCAACTAGAGAGTGAAAGAAATGATGAAGAGCTCATTCATTTCCAATCCCTTCATCATTTCTTGCCCAGTTCCTCAAAGGGGTAGATAAAAGATGTGCAGTCATTGCTCCTTGCAGGACAGCCAGAGACCTTATACACTGGCCTTGTTCCTCTTGCCCAAATAGTGAAATAAGGGCTGTTGCAGCCCGCTGTATAGGAATCTGACAATGAAACTAATTTAGTTTGTATCCAATACATCAAGGACTGCAAAAATATATCCTGAAGAACATGACAACTAGTGGAAATAAAGGGTTTTTTCATTGCCTTTATTTTTCATCTGAAATTTTAGTAGAAATTGAGACTGTTTAAATGCTCTACACATCAAGGTAATCTTTAAAACGTGGTGTGACTTCCAGCTAAAATAGGAGTATTTGGCATCTCAAAAAGCTTCCCATCTCTCTAAAAGGCCTCTTTTCACCTTTCTGAGGAAACTGAACAATACAACAGAGACTTTCAAAACCTAGGTGAAAAATAAACAGCAATTTCAACACACATAATGAGGAAGCTCCAGATATCTGTATCTCAGGTTTGGACTGTGTGAATATAGCTACAGTGATTTGACAAAAGTATTTTTGAGATTTAAATGGTTTGTGAGGATTTCTATAGCAGGCAGGGAACAATCATGATATTCAAAAGGCACTATTCTAAACAAATTGCTCTACTGGAATTGTTAACTCTCTGAAAATTCTCTAAAGAGTCTTTGAATATTAGTGTAGAATGGGATTCATATTTAATATATTTCAATATGGAGTTGGAAGAACGGTTAACATATAGGTATCATACCTGTCTTTATTTAAAAAAGTAAAGCAATGAAAGCGCCCATTCATTTTGGATGATTGCTCTGAAGCTGGGCTGATACTCAAATACTTTAGGATAATATAGTATGGCTAGTGATCTTCAAAATTAGTAACAAACATATATATATATATAATGGATTCAAATTCACAGAGTTAATATAGCAAGCAAACTGGTTTGTTCTCTTAGATACATAAATCAAATGCCAGACTCTGTGGATATGAACAGAATTGTATGGTTGTTGACTGTTTATATACCCAAGCACTGCAGAGTTGATGTGAGTTGATTTTGCCTTGTCGGGAAATCTCTGGGGCCACAATCCATATCCACTGCAGATATCTTGTAGACCAATCTCCCATAATGATCAGATACATATTTTGATTAGTATGTTAAGCAAAGGATCATTTATCCTTAAAAATCACCTTAAAACACTGTGCAAGGTATTCCTGAAGAAATGCAGTCTGAAATTTTGCAGATTTTTCTGTGCCTAGCAGTGAGATAAGATGGCATGCAACTGGCCCCTAGAAGGATTCAAAGTAATTCATCACTTCCTTTGTGAAATTACGCTGTTGTGTTTTTTGAAATATACATCACATTTTTCATCATATGCAATTGTAAATTTGGTACATAAATTATTTGTGCAAAGCTACCTATTACTGTTATATACATAATAAGGAAAATTCTAGGAACTTTTCTGCGTTTCAGGGGATCATCCTTACAGTCTGTGTAAATGTGTAAGCTGTTTTCCTAATGAAAGGAACTGCTAGCTAAAATGGTTTTGTGAGATTCATTGTCTATTTATGAAGTCTGCCTTAAATTGCGGAGGGCTGGTATTTTGCTTGTTTTGTAACAAGATGCACCGAGATCATCTTAACCTGAAACATGCTTACTTTAAGAAATTATTTGGGGTCTGAAATACTTCATGCACTGAATCATTCTCAACTAAGAAATTCAGAAAATAAAAATCTTACTTTTTCTTTAGCCAACTCCGAAACACCATTTGGATGGGAACCCTCTTTAAGTACTAAATTATAAGAACTTTCACATTATAGAATCTTGGAATTATAGAATGGTTTGGGTTGGAAGGGGCCTTAGAGATTGTCTAGTTCTAATGTTCTGCCATGGGCAGGGACACCTTTCACTAAATTTTGTCCTCCCTCCACACTAAAACTCAGTTTGCTCAAATGTTTTCTTGTTGTACATCTGTGAACAGTTTATAAAGAAACATTACAAAATAGGTAAGACTCTCTATCTGTTGTTTGCTTTGGCTGGTTAAAAAAAAAAAAAAAAAAAGAAAAGTTATAACATCCAAAAAAACCTACAGTAATATTTGTACTTATTAACTGGAGTATACAAAATATTTGTCTTGTTTCTGAAATATCCCTGTAGCACTACAAGCAATTAACTTTTATAACTAGAAATTTTGCTAAGATGAAAGAATATCAGGAATCTACTTCTAATCATTCTAACACCTAGAGGCCAAATTCTGTTTTCCCTTACGGTCATGTAATCTCATTTGTTAACTGTTGTAAGAGCAAAATTTAGCCCCAAACCACATTTTTATCTAAATATATCTATTTTTCTACTGAAAAAAAATTAAAAAACCAAGCTATATCTTAATACTGCTCTTCCCTTCTGAAGGGTAAATACTGATATTTGAAATACCTAAATTGTATTTACAGCTGTACAACATTGGTGCCACATACTTGCAAAATGCCACTTGTACTCTATACATATGGAGTAACTTGTAAAATTGGCTTAAAAACTTTTCTTAAAATAAAGAGCGGGGAAGCTTAGACATTTTCTTTGTCAAATTCACACACAAAATACATGGTAATATGACATGCAACATCATTCCACCCTCCAGAGGCCACCATCTCCACACAGTCCTCCTCGTCGTAAGCATTATTGGGCTCCCCACTGCGCCATTTGTTGAAGGTCTGCATGGGCGACCGGTCAGAATAGACGAAATTTCCCTCTTTCTCTAGGTCGTTAATCCCAATGAAGACTCTGGTGAGCCCAGCTTGGTTGATGTACGAGGCAATCAGATTGTTGGCAGTCTCATCCTTGGGCATGCTCAGCGTCCCTCCTCTTCCGTGGCAGTAGAGCTGGGCTTCCTTGTATCTCTTCTCTTCCTTCACCAGCAGATATATCTTATTATCTGTCTCACGCACACCAGCAACAGCTGCGGGGGAGGGCAGTGCTGAAAAGTGAGCACTCGCATTTCTATAAACCAAGTCACTGTACACCCCAAAATAGTTTGACAAATCAGATGTGGAACGGTGATGCTCTCTATGAGCAATTACACCGGTAAAATGAGGCAACAAGAAAGGAAAACAGTTATATGAAATTAACCTACCATTTTTTATGAATTTTAGTTCTGTGGTCAGCTGGGCTACTTGGATATCCATTTCACCAATAGCCTTCCTTAGCTGGCTGCACTCACAGGGGATGCCTGTGAAATGATACAGATACACCCAAATCAAAAAGCTACCTAATTTCAATAATTATGTCAGCAGTTTGAAAAGATCCAGCCTGGCAGCCCCGGAGAGGGCTGTTGTCTTGCAAATAACAGACAGAAAATTAGAGCCTTTACTACCCTGCACCATTTTATGGTTCTCAGGGGATCTGGGCCTGTGCAGAACACACAGCTCACTTCCCATGAAGCTTCAGCCCTGCATGATTAGTGCTAATAAAAACACAGATAGATATCCTCTGCAAAAAGCACAGTATTTTTTAACTAAAAACATTTGTCAAAATGTCCCATTTTCAGTAAAATTATTCTCTTCAACTTTTTCAGAGTACTTCTTTCACAGCAAGAACTTGCACACACATTGTTTGCTGTTTCCTCACAAGGAACATAACACAGCAGATCCAAAAGTTACAACCCTGTGATCTACATAATTATCTGCAAAATGCAGTTCTGCAATTTTAAAAGTAGAGAATTTACAGTATTTCTTACAATAGAATAAGACCACAGAAAGCTATCCATTAACCCAGATTGGTATAGGTTTGACAAAGATAATCTGAATGTGAATACTAAAAGGCTAATTGTTACATTTATGAGCACAAATGTCAATTTACAGTTTGTAGTTCTGAATGTAAATATTAAAATCTACATTTGACTACCCAAATACTCATCTTAGGTATCTAAATCAGTCTAAGCACAGGGTACTTGCCCTGAAAATCTGTTCACAATGACTAGGAGTATGGTGCTCTGGCTCAAGAATTAGAATGACAAGTTACATTCTCTTGCAAGGCTTACGCTTCTTATAGCAAGCTTTCACCTGTTTCTCTGAAAGATCTACATACCTCATCAATACATATAAATATCTAAAGGGGGGATGCCAAGAGGATGGAGTCAGGCTCTTCTTGGTGGTGCCAAGCAATAGGACAAGAAGCAATGGGCAGAAATTGATTCACAGGAAGTTCCACCTGAGTATGAGGAAGAACTTCTTTACTGTGCAGGTGACCATGAACCGAAACAGATTGGCCAGAGGGGTTGTGGAATCTCCCTCACTGGAGATATCCAAGAACCATCTGGACACAATCCTGTGCAATGTGCTCTGGGATGACTCTGCCCGAGCAGGGAGGTTGAATCAGATGACCCCCTGTGGTCCCTTCCAACCTAACCCATTCTGTGATCTGTAGTCCTAATAATCTCCTGCTCCTGTAATCCATGAAGGAGCAGGAGCTTCCAATCTGCTCCTTTGAGTTGGATGGAAGACAGAGTGGGATATACAGAGACATCCCTTTGCACTGGTGATGAATGATAGGGACAGTTTGCACTTCAGTTCACACTAGACTTCTGGAGAGATTATACCTCTGAGAAGCTCTGAGATACAGTTTTAACACATACTCTACAAGTACAGCGACTAGTGCAACTTCAGTGATCTTAATTGGAAAAAATTACAGTGAAACATTACAGTACCTATGCAAAATTATTATTTCCTCCAGTATGTAAACAGATGTATTTTTGGTGATGATGCATGCATGTTGTAACCTTTCACACACACTAGGTGCAATATGAATTACCTGGATCACCATTAGGACCTGGTGGTCCTATGTCACCATTATCTCCTTTTTCACCTAAAGACATGAAAAACAATATAAGTTTAAGGCAGCTTTTTTGTCAATAGTTCATTAAGCACTTGCCTATTTTTTTCTCTAGGAACATCCAAAAGTGGAAAGTAGAAATATGCACAAGCAAAAATAAATATTTTTCTGTTCTTTTCATTACACAACAGAGGCCAGCCAAAGCTATGAAAATTGAACACAAAAAATATACATCAATATCAACTTTTTGAGATTCATGAACTTCACAGTAAATGCAGATGCTGTAAAGGAAAAGGGGTTGGATATGCCTAAATTTAGAATCATAACCTAAAGCTTACATAAACGTTGGTCAGAATTACTTAACCAAAGTCACGTAGGAAGCCTATGGAGCAGGCAACCTTAGAAAGCAAATATTCTGGCTCTTAAAAATCTGCCAAAGTACAGCACATCTGCTCATCTACTTCTCTTAACTGTGCACTCTGGTGTGACAGTGCACAAAGTTCTTTATTTAGCCTCAAACTCAGACACTCATGCTGCTTAAAGGCTAAATACACTGCTGTCAGAGAAAAAGGCAACTGGCTGATAGATTTCAGTAACCTGGCTGTCCACAGTGTGAGAAAATCCCCATTATGGTAAGCTCTGAAACTTGTCCATCATTTTTCAACTCCCTAATCTTTTCTCAAACATAAACGATCACGTTTTCATTTGAAACACAAATGGAGAACAATTGTATTAAGCATACCTTTTGAACCAATAGGACCAATTTTCCCATGCCGTCCTATGCTGCCTTTCTGTCCTTTGTCCCCCATTTCTCCTATAAAAGAGAAAGATGAAAGACACAAGGCACCAACGTAGTCTGAGTCATTCACATTCCAGTATGCTGGCTGTATCCATTTTTACAATGAGCAAAAACATGCTATATCCCCAATATTTATTGAACTTCAGACATCTAGCTCACTCCTTTTGAAGAACTTACATATGACAACTGAGACAGTCCCTAAAACTTTGCCAAGCAATTGACATTAACAAGGCATTAAGGGGTAGTTGAAAATGGATGTTGGCTGAAAGCCACTGGAAGAGCTTTTGCAAACTTCTTTCAGCTGATGATAACAGAATTGTGTTGAAAATGAGGGTGTTGGGGGATTGCATTCAAACATGAATCAGTGGAGTAAAACTATCTTGGTGTTGAGAAGACTTGAAGGATCCAAGCACAACTGAGATTTCATCTAAGACTAAGCAACTCCACTGTAACTGAGGGCTGACTTTGGGCTTAATGGCTTGTTTATATAATATAAATATTGTCATATAAGATATATTTTGCACTGTACCACACTATTAATAGAGAGTGGGAATGGGTGGACTAGAGGGATGAATGGCTGCTTTAGGAAATATTTTTGGGCTTTTTTCCATTATTGTTGAAAAGATAGTTTCTTTGCTCAAAGCAACATCTATTATGCGCTGCTTGTCTACACAGGAGCGAGGAAACAATAAGACAAATTAGGAGGAAAATCTACCATAGGGATCCAGCGATAGAACTTGTGCAAATTGTCATAGCTCAGCCTCAGTTTTTGATCTATGACAACCGAAGATCTGTTGCCCTCTGTTGTTACTGCAGCTGGACAGATAAATATATTTTTGAAAGCTAGTAAATTTTATGACCCATTTAATCATTACCTTTAACTTAAAAGTGTAATAAATAATGTTTCAGAATATAAACTGATCACCACTGGGCTAAGAGATGTACTCTATGAAGTCTCAAGCAACTGTCACTTGATGGCATGAGCCAGGAAGAAAGAGTTTCCTCTGAACTGAGAGAAGACAAATGTGTATGGTTTGTTGGTCTAATTAAGACTACCAAACTGTACAATAAATGATTTTCCTTTGTTTTCAATAAGTGTCAAATTCAGACAGTACTGAACATGGGCTTTCACCAGAAACAAAAATGGTTTTCTTTTTTCCCTACTGGAAGAATGGAAGTAATCCACTTAGCCAACTGAAGATCTGCTTTGTGCAATACAGCTTTATTTTCAGAACAGTTTCAAGGCTTGACTTAAAGCTGTAATCCTTTAGGCTGTGTAGGTTATAAATGTACTGATGCTACCACTGAATATTTATCCAATATAGATAGTATATTGAGAGAGTTTTTCCTTGAAAATCCTTAAAGTACCAGCTTGAAATGAGGTTGTCAAGTTGTTCTGAAAGTGACCTTTCTTGCTTTGAATATTTATGAATTGGGATTACCATAACAGATTATCAGATGTTTGAATGCTGTTTGTTTTCAGGCTGAAATTAAATAAACACAGAGATCTAATGCATAAATAAAATACAATACAAGAAATTACTTCTCTTTCTTTCTCATCAATATTGCCCAGAAAATGAGCTGCTTCTCAATCATAGACAGTAAAAGGTACATGATCTACTCAGAAGGGTGTTATCTCAAGCAATGAAGACATACATTAAACCTCCTGTGCTCGTTAAAAGAACTGTTTGGATCTGGTTTTCTCTTACAGAGACTAACCCCTGCTTCCACTCCAGGGGCTTGCTTATTCTGCTTCTGCAGAATAAATCACAAGGTTTCAAGAGAGACCCATCTGCCTTGAGGGTTTCAAAAGTTTTGTTACCTTTTGTAAAGCCCTTTTTAGCGGCCCTATGCAGTGTGAAGAGCCTTAATGAAATCAGGAAGTGAGAGCTGGAAAGAAATGAGGACAATAAAAGAAATTAAGTCTCCATAGACTAAAAGTGGGAAATTGAACACAAAGTTTGAATGGCGAACATGAAGCAAGTCTCTCCGTTTAAAATCATTCCTCTTTGTCCTATAATTACATGCCCTTCTAAAAAGTCCCTTTCCAGCTCTCTTGTAGACCCCCTGGAGGTGTACTGGAGGTGCTAAAAGTTCTTCCCAAAGCCTTCTCTTCTCCAGGCTGCAAAAAGACCAACTCTTTTAGATTGTCTTCATGGCAGAGAAGTCCCTCAAGTCCTTCAAGTGTAGGACCTTGCACTTAGGCTTCTTGGCTTCTTGAACTTCATGAGGTTCATGCAGGCCCACCTCTCAAGCTTGTCAGGGTCCCTCTGGATGGCATCCCTTCGCTCCAGCATGTCAACTGCACCACTCAGCTTGGTGTCACTGGCAAACTTGCTGGAGGTGCACTCGATCCCACCGTCCATGTCATGGACAAAGATGTTAAACAGATATTCTTATATGAACAAATCGTGCATAATCCCAGGTAGCATTTTATGTAGTTGGGGCAAACTAACAACATTCACTCAGCATTAGCCACCTGAAAGTTAGGGTTTTTGGTCTAAACAATTTATCTCCCATGGTATGCTGTAGAGAAATAAACACCTCTCAGCAGTGATCTATCCCACTGATGGTAGACAGGTATCTTAATGACAAAGTTAAAGAGCTATGCATAAAAACCAGGAGATAAAAAGAAGAGTAAACTATTATCAATCCATACTGACTAGAAATAAGAATAGCTAGGAAACTTGCAAAGGAAACTAAAAATAGTGAGAAATAATCCAATCTAAGAAGACAGCTAAAAGTTTAATGGATTTTAAAGTACACTTAAAACAAAAGAAATGGTAATGGTATGGTACATTCCTGAAAGGGGGAGTTTATATTCAGATGTACATAAAGACAAATAACTGCCCTCGTGAAACACTTATCCTGCTAGAATTACATTAACAGCATAATACGAAGCTTGTTCAAACCAGTGGTCCCTCTAGCCCAAGACTTTGATTCCTGTAGTGGCAGCAGAAGGTGCAATACAGGGAGATCACACAACCCTAGCCACTATCTGAAGTCCAGAGAAGAGGAAGTTGCTGGCTCAGTCCCCAGAAACTTCAGATATTTCCTCATCATTCAGGTATGATGGGATCTGGTGATTCTGTAACCTCAGTCATAACCTCCTCAAGCTACTCTGTACAAATGCAAGAGTCTCAACATGTCCAGTTTCTCCTTATGGAGCAGCTGCTCTTTTACATATTTCTGGTGCCCCTCTCTTAACTCTCATGTCATTCTTAAGAGACAGGCCACAACCACACTCACTGCTAGAGACAGTATGTGTCAGACTTTTATATAGAGCAAAATCAGCTGTGAAAAGGAGCTCCCCCTTTTGTCCTTGGTGTGTTTTCTGATAATGGGCAATGTCCTGTTGGCTTTGGGACTGCTGCTAATGACTTCAGAGCAGTTCTTGAGTTTTAATTGACAGTTTTGGGTGTTGGCACCATGTAAGTATGGATTAAATTATGCATCCCTAATATCCCTAGGCAATATATTTATTTACACTGAAGCCCATCTGCCATCTTTTTGTCCACTCAGTTTAGCATGGATTTTTTCAAAATCCTATTGAGTTCAGGTGGAACTGAAAGACAGTTTTGAACCAGATACCCACTTTGTGAATTCACAACTGTCAATGTCAGGACTTTTACATGGAATACTGCCTGCAGCACTCCTTAGCGAGCAATAAATTCATGTAAAAGTTGACTCAGAAATGCAAAGGATTGATTGATTACATATTAATGAGCAATCAGTAATAATAAAATATAAATTAAGATATTATTGCCTCTTTTTAGAATTTGATTATACAAATGACTGAGCACTCTGGCTCCATTCCAGTTAAATTAATGAGTCTTGTCTCCTACTTAAGAGGCTGTGCCTATACTAGTAAACTAAATGCCTGGGACTGTTCCCTGGCAGTAGGAAACAGGTGGCTGAGAATGGTACACTCCATGATACTAAACTGTCTTACTCTTCAAGCCAGGATAATCACTTGCAAGCTGCTCATTGTGATAACGCTCAAAATATGCCCAAGAATTACCTGGGAAAGTGCTAGCTGGCAAAAACCAAAAGAGTGTGCTAACATTGCAAAGGTAGAGACAGTTGAGTTCCAAGCCCAAGAATAGTTTGCGCCTCTGCTTAACCTACCATTACAAATGAGTATAAATGAAGACCAATGCATAAAGGCTGAAATTAAAATACTAAAATAATATATTTTTCAAATTGTTATGGTTCTAAGAAAATTAAAATGTCTTGAAGAACATATTTTTAACATGTCATTCTTTTGATGATGCATTCCAGCAGTAAACTCACCCTTCCCTCCTTATTTTGATTGTCATAGAGTACACTGGGAATATTCAAAGGACTGTACTGTTACTTAACTATCTGTGTTGAACTTGTATACATGGAAGTTATGGCCTCACAGACTGCATCATGACTCAGTTAAATAACTAAGTTCACTAAGTATAGCCAGCAGTGAAAGTGGGGAAAGTTACTCTTATGAACTTCACACCCCAAAACTTACATGGCAGTAACACACTGCTTTCATCTGACACAGCCATTGTACTCGATCCAGTGCTCTATGCTTTACATAAAGCCAACACAGTTTTATATTCTGCTGACAGCTATGCATTATAATTGACCTATACAATTAACTAAAAGCAATGAAGAAAGTAAGTGGAATTTAACCTTAATCAGTACCCAAAGACATCAGTATGTCTGATGTCACCCTGAAGAATCAGGACAGTCAGAATGAGATTTATTTTAGGTAAGCACCAGAAACTTTTAATGTTTATCAGTTTCTTAGTTACCGAAATCTGAAAATATCATGAGGGAAGAGTATGATAACAACATTTTCAGCACTTTCTAATCTTGAACTGTTCATTTCAGGTCAAATATACCATAAGAAAGCCATTACTTTTGTAAGTTATTTAATGTTATTATGTACCTATGGAGTTCAAAGAAACTAAGCACATTTTCTTATATAAATTTGCTAGAAAAACGAAGCAAAGAAAGGTGAAAGAAAAAAACATTAGTGTGATCCTGACAACGTACAGCATTCATGAAAAGACTAGTTATTTAGAATTTATTTTAAACAAGAGCCTGTTTGTAGAAATTTCTGGATGTACAAAGGAAAGCATAAAAAACATGTTGCTACCAGTGTAGTAAGAAATTTTTCCTGTTTAACTGAAAGCCCTTCCTGGAAAAATACCAATATAGTAAGCATTAATATTCAGTTTTCTTTCAATTCTTTTCTGTTTCAAGTGTGTTTTCTTGCAGTGAATTTCCACTTCAGTGTTTCTTCTTTCAGTCTCATTAAGATTTTGAATTTTTAGAGGTAGGGAAAACTGGAAAATTATCATTATTATTAGAGTTAATCAAGCAGTCCTTATGAGAACCATTTTTCAAACAAATGCAATTTTGCAGTATAAAATAATTAAATGAAATGCTACATCATGGATTAGCCTGACCGAAAGAGTACTTCCACTTCTCAGATGGTCCAGAGAATTTTGAAGTGAAGTGATTTGACAAAATACCAAGCTAGAGAAACATGCAAAACAGTGCGATGAGAGAGGTTTTCAAGAGGTTGTTAAGACAACCTCATGCCAAAGGAGGATGAGAAGGCACAGGCACTTAAAGCTTTCTTTGTCTTTGTCTCTACTGGCAAGGTCTGCTCTCTGGCCTCCCAGTTCTGCCTGTCTGCTAGCAAAGATCTGGGCAGGACATGCCACTCACAGCACTGGACAATTGAGTGAGGGACTTCACCTGGATGTACACAGGTCCAGGGCACTGCCCAGAAGCATTCAAGGGTGATGAGAGGGCTACTTGGCACTGCTGCAAGGTTGTCAAAGTCTGATCAGCAGCTAAAAATGAGCGCCATTCCTCAGGAACCAGTCCTTCACCAGGGACAGGGAGGAAGAAGCGGAAGGAGCTCCATGCTGGCAGGAATGGTAGATGCGCTGGAGAGCACTGCGGCCAGTCAGAAAGAGCTCAGAGCACTGCAGAAATGTGCTCACAGGAATATCATGGGTTCAGCTAAGTTCCTCACCTGTTATGCATTGATGAAGTCTGGCCAATGGCTGGTTAAAAAACTCCTTTGCATGGAAGGACCCAGAGATTTCTGGGCCCTCATATGTGAGAAGAAAGCCACAGTACAGCTGAGGAAGATAGTTTTATTTAGCTTGGAGCACAGAAAGGTAAGGGGGGACCTAATTGCAGTCTTCCACCATTTTCATGCAGTTTCTAGAGAAGATGTAGCCATTTCTTCTCAGACACACACAGAGAAAGGATAAGATGCAATGATTACAAGCTACAACAAGAAAAATTTCAGTAGGCTCCAAGGAAAAGGTTTTTCATGATGCAACCAGTGAACAGACCAATCAAAAAGGATGTGGAATCTCCATCCTTGGAGATTTTCAAAAGTCTACTGGATAAAACCCTGAGCAACATGCTCTAATATTGAAGTCTGCCCTGTTTGAAGCAGAAGATTGGACTAGATGAGCTCTCTGCAACATTTTAACCCAAGTTATCGACATACTTTAATTTCACTTCACGCTGCATTACCTTTCAAGACTTGAAATTTTAGTTTCCAATATTTTTCCTAGGAGTTGTCCTTGAAAGTACACGTTTATAGGGTAAATACACTGACTGATCACACACGCACCCCTCATGGGAGTTATAAATTTTTCAATGCATTGGAGGGGGAAGAACTCTAGCTACGGATTTTGCTCACAGGGAAAACTACAGATACCAGACTGCCCTAAATGCCTAAAAGAACAACAAAACAGATCATGCACCATCTTAAGGAATATTATCACTTCAATTGCCTTGAAAGGAAGAATGTAAACTCAGAGCAGTAAAAACTAACTCATGCCATCATTCTGATGACAGGAATGTCAAATCCTTAATTTTGATATTGAAATAAAAGGTTTTGGCAGCTCCTAATGTGAACCTTTCAGAACACACACCTCCTGCAAAAATTATGAAGGTCAAATTTCCTCTTTACTTCAGGAGGGAAACAAATGAGAAAATATAGACTTTCCTGCAAGACAGAAATGCCACATTTCTCTCAGGTGTACAACTGAACACTACTGAGCATCATTCCTCTCAATAGCTCCAAGTATTTTTGAACTACAATGCAAACAGTTATCACCATTTTTCCATATATATTACAGAACTGCAATCCAAAAAATGTGGAAACACTCATGGCCACCTCTGCCTATTATGGCTTACTGCCTTCCCTCAATGGTTTTAATTAAGATGTAAGCATTCACATTCACAAAAAAAAAAAAAAAAGGAAACAAGAAAATGGAGCCTTTTGATTTTTTCCCTCTGACCTAAGAAGAAATTTTCATTTGCAGAAGGCATATTATGAAGAAGACATTATAATGCCTTTCTTCACAGAGACTTTTCTAAAAAAAATCAAGATTTTTTTTTAATAAATGGATATTATTTGACCAGAAAGTAATACTTAATCTACAAACAAATGCCTACAGTTGTACTGGGTTTGGCTACAATAAAGTTAATTTTCCTCATTGTAGCTGGTATGGTATTATATTTTGGATTTGTGACCAAAACAACATTGATAACATAGAAACATATTCATTATTGCTGAGCAGCACTTGCACCAAGCCCTTTTGTTTCTCATTCCACCACACCAGTAAGCAGGCTGGGGATGCAAAAGAACCTGGGAGGGGACACAGCCAGGACAGCTGACCTCAAATGACCTAAGGGAAATTCACTTCCATATGGCATTTTGCTCAGCATATAAAGCTGGGGGAAGAAGAAGGGAGGGGGGATTGTTCAAAGTGATGGCATTTGTCTTCCCAAGTCACTGTTATGCATGATGGAGACCCACTTTCCTGGGGGTGGCTGAACACCTGCCTGCCCATGGGAAGTGGTCAGTGAATTCCTTGTTATGCTTTGCTTGTGTGTGGCTCAACCCCGAGTTTTCTCACTTTCACCTTTCCAACTCTCTCTCCTATCCAAACTAGGTGTGAGTGAGTGGCTACATGGGGCTGAGCAGCCAGCTGGGGTTAAACCACGACAATAGTAAAAAAAACTGGCCAAGGATAATTTAGTCACCCAGCAAAGGGAGAGAGGATTCCCATCAACATCGCCTCACAAGAAAAGGCAGCATTTTGTAAGGAATGAGTTTCAAAACACCTTCTTTATCAAAATTACCTTTTTCTCCTGGAGGTCCAACTCTGCCTGGACGACCTGGAGCACCTTTGTCCCCCTTTTCTCCAGCCTCCCCTGTTGATAAAAAAAGAAACAGAAAGAAGAATCATACTAAACCAGGACTATTTTCTGTTAGCAGCAATGACAAGAGTGCCATTCTTCAGACTGAAAAAAATAAAAGCAGATGAAACCTGATTTAACAGCTTTACTTGATATATGGAGAACAGATTTTTCTTCAGTTGGAGTAGATACCGACAAACCCCACATCAATACATTACTGAAGTCTCATACAATGGGTCTAATTTTGTGGATGTTACTTATATCATCAACCTACAAAAAACCCAAAAGCACAAATCACTTAAGTATAATCTTCATAATTAGGCCCCACCTTACCACATAAACTTCTGGGTCTGTGTTCATCAAACACTTTTTGACCCACTGCTCAGGACATGCTTAAGCCTCAAGTGAAAATGGCTTAACTATAATCTCAAATTTCAAAAAAAATGCCATTTATGTTACCTATAAGAAGGCACTGCTACACCTATCATTTAGAGAATCATTTTTAAGCATGAAAGAGTAACTCCTTACTCCATATCCTCCGTTATATACTGTGCTTTTTAATCTTTGAGGTATGAACCACTGTGCAATGTACTTACATAGCGCATGGCACATCATTATATTCACCATATTTAAAGATCAATTTCTATAAATGTTTTCCTCCCTGGTTCCTTTCATCGAAAATTTGGGAATGCTTGGCTTGTTTTGCTCTCTGCTATTGTAGTTTGCCATTGACTTAAAATCTATTTCATAAACTAAGTTTAAAGAATGATTGACACAGTCACCTTGACACAAAGAGATTTATATAGAGAAGAAGAAAGTTCTATGGTTTCCACAGAAAATAAAATGCTGGTATCTAAAAGCCAGAGCTAGCACAGCACACGTGATGCCCCAGCAGTGAGGAGAGTGAGCATTAACTGTTCTCCAGGAAGTTGAGGGCAGCACCACAGCAGGAAAGTCAAAGGTTACCATGCACTCGACAAGCTCTGCTCTCTGGCATAGCTGGCAGGTGTGGGTCCAGAGAGGGGCCATAAGGATGACACGTGAAAACATGCCGCAACGTGGCACATTTCACATAGGCAGCTTCTAGCTCTCTCTTTCTGTCTCTCTCTTCTGTCTTTCTCCTTATTGTAGACCTAGATGGCTGTGAGCTGAACTCGGCCCTCCATCTGTTATATTTTCATTCTTCAGGCTGTCAGTAGGCTCCAGACCATCTTCCCTTCCTGCAGACATCCAAAAATAGGCCATTCTCTGACCTTAATGAGGACAAACCTCAAATAATCCCCAGTGAATAATATTGTTAGTATGAAACAGGCTATAATTTGGCACATTTGGGAACGTCACATTTTTATTATCAGGTAACCAATAGGCTTTGTATGATTGTCTTTCATCCCTCAGGGCTGGTTATGAGTTCTTTGCTTCCCAAAGATAAATCCTGACAATGACTTTTCCCTGCTCTCTGGAGGCTGAGAGCAGGCTATTACAGCCTATTGCTTTACACGTTCTTCAGAGTGAAAGCTGTGCATTAGGGATCAATAAAATAGATCACTCTTGCTTCAGGCCGTTACACTTGCCTGCATTTATTCCCATAATAAGATGACACCACATTCCTTAGTGTGGGTGTTTTAGAAACTTTCTCTGGGAGGAGATTACAGGCCCAGGTACAGACCACTCTGCATTTTGTTGTTATCAGCTGTTTTAAGATGCAAGACCTTGTCCAAGAAGGAACTGATGAGTGGTCCAGCTCAGCTTTGCCACACTTAATTTCCTATCTTTGCTGCATGTACCCTGAGACCTGCTCAGGCTAAGGAAGCAAAGCCTGTGCAGGTGTCAAGGGCAACAATCAGTTTTCTGTCAAGGAATTTCAATCAATTTAATTTCTTACCAATTAACAATAATATTTAACTTTTGATTCATGAATTAGTGCAAGACACCTCTGTGCCTCCTTTCTGGTCTCCAGCCTCTTCTGGGCTACAATCAAATCACTTCAGAGCAGCAGGTTGGGATCTGTGTATCATGGTCCCTAACCATTGCTCTGTTGTGGCTGCCTCCACCAGCCATAGTCCCTTTGCAGTCATATCTCCTGCTCAGTCTCCTCTCCATCCCTTCCTGAGTGTCTCTTTGCTGCAGCCCCATTGCATGAAACAGCCCCTTCTTCCTCAGCACAGTGCAGCACTGCCCACACAGCTGAGAAAGGGCAAGATGCACTTAGCAGTGCTCCCCACTGCTGAGAAAGAAATTTAACCCTGCCACTGAACACAGCTGCAGTACCAGGCACAACCCTGACATTACTACAACCTTCTTCCATCATCTCTGGGAAAGACAATTCTTAGTTCAGGTGATATATCTTACCATTGCTGTGGATTTGCCTCCCTTTGTGAGTTCCTTGGGACAGGATTTGTCTTTGCTTACGTTTGCATCCTGCCTACCTTAAGCTGTACCATCTACAATGTGCAATGAAAATAGCACACCAAATATTGACTACGTGAGCTATTAAGCATCCTTGGGTGGTGATAACTTTCTTCCATTACTCATATCCCTTGTGTGAGTAGATGCATCCAGTGTGGGTGTAAAAAAAAAAATAAATTGGTTTTATTTATGTAACTTTCACTTTTTTATGTACTGAATGACATTGAGACTATTAAGACAATTACTGCTTTAGATTCTAGAAGGAAGACAAAACAAGGTGGCAGACAGAGTTTAAGCATTCAAGGATCATTCCGTGTTACTTTTTTTCTCCACAATAGTAGTGACTTCAATTTCATAGGCCTATCAAAAGGAACTGGACTTTAGGAAGAATATAAGTGAGCAACGTAGAGAAGCTTCATCATCCATTGCTTTTTCACCCACAACACACTTTTCCAATCATTAATATTGTCAGCTTTCTAAAACATGGTTTAGTCTGCTGTCTGCATTCTCAGAGCCATGATTTTTCTCTTCTGTGTTTCATCTTACTCCTTTATCGTTTATACTCCTAAGTTTATTTAAAAAAAAAAAAAAAGAAAAAAGTTGGAATAAAAACCCCAAAACGCCACAAAACAAAACCAATCCCTAAGACCTGAACTGCTGACCTTAAACTCATTTGTCATTTTTCTATTCTTGGTGTCTTTACAGACTTTCTTCATCATCCATTTCCACCTCCATTCTCATCTCATGCCCCTTCTGATTCCTTCTTTTATTCTGTGGGCTCTTAATTGGTTTTGTGTCATTTTCTTTTTTTCTTTTTTCTTTTTTTTTAAAGTTTCCAGTCTCTTCACTCAGTCTTATTCTTTGTGCTCTTCTGTTTCTGGGTGGGGTTTTTTTCACTTTATCTCTTGCTGTTCTTCTAAAATTCCTCCATTACCCTCTCTTGCTTTTGGGTGCTTTTTCCTGATGACTTTCTTCTTCACCACCCCATTTGAGCTCCACTTTCTGCACCCCTCTTAGGCTTCCATCTGCTGCCATTCTCACATCCCATGGCCTCCCTAACTTCTTCCATTTCTTCCCTGTACCTGTTTTCCCAAATGCTGGCAGTGTCATGCCCAGCAGCAGTAGGGTGCTCTGTTCCTCCACCATTGGAGATGTTGCTGTCAGTCCAGCTGATGGTGCAGATCTCAAAGCTGCAGTGTGCAAATCCCACTGCATGGGAGCTGAAATGTGGGCATGCAGCCAATATATGCTCAGTTTAAAGGAAACCTTGGCCACTGAAATCAGTTGGAGTTGTGCCAGTGGGGGACAGCAGTATCTCATTGTCACTTCTCTGAGCCAGTCCCCCTGACAGCATAGCTGGAGCATTGAGAGCTTTTTAGGGATTTCACATTAACTAGGGCTATATCAGGCAATTTTGTGCTTCACTGAATTTGTATATCAATCTCTCTCAATTGTGCAAGGCTTACATCTCATGAAATGGAGTGAAATCATTAGCATATGAAGGTTTTCTGGCCTGTTTCTGGTTTCCAGGCTCAGAATTGCCTTCTGCCAAAGGGCCAGGGTCCTTCACTGTTTATAAACTTTAAAGAACTCTGCTGCATATAATAAAAATAATGATCCTTGCATTAAAATGGTAATCATAGATGTCAATTTTGACTGATTGTACAAATAAGCAAACTAAGGCAAAGAAGTAACAAAACTTGTCCAAGCCTGCCAACTTCTTTAAAATGAAAAGTCATTTCAAAGCTTCAGTCCCCAGTGCTGTGGAGTCTGACCCTTTAACTGATCTTTCATGTAACTTTGGACAACATATATTTAACTAGACTGTGTTCTCCTCTATAGTCACATTAGCAGCACTATCTTTTGCCTTTTCTCACAGTAAATATATCAAACAAATTATTCAAGTCTTCAGAAGACCTAGACATAGTGTTGTCCTTTCTAACTAGAACATCTACAGAACGTCTAAATAGTACTAAGACTTCAAAAGCCACTTATTGAAGTAAATAGGAAAAAATAGCTTTTGGTTGAGTTCAGGCATCCAAAGAGGCATCTATAATAATAATAATAATAAACTAAACAATAAATAATAAACAAAGAGCTTTCTTATTCCTAAAGTCAATTGGCCAAGCACAACCCACACCCTACAGCCCAATTTTCTTTCCTCAAGCACAGGGCAGCCACACACAAACTGGGCAATTGGGCAATGTCTGGAGAGGGCAGTTTACACCACAGCCAAACATGCAGTCAGGCTGTGCTCACAATTTAACTGTACGAAGAACAGTGTGAGCAACTGGATACAGAACAAGACTGACTCTTACTCTTACCAATCAGGTAACTGGAACAGACAGTGTCTGCAGTTCATACTGTGGTCCTCAGGCAACTGAGTAAAGCCCAGGTTTGTATTAGATGAGATTAGTGGCACCCATATTGGTTAAGGTGAGTTTTGTGATTCTAAAAGGCATAATTACAAGAAAAAAATGGAAGGTTCATTGTGTGGTTCTTAAACAATGTGGAGGTTTTATATTGTTAAAGTGGTGGGGGTTTTGTGTTTTTTTTGTCTTTAGTTAACAAGTATTTCCCCATCTTCATCGGTGCTATATTCCAATAGAAATGCTATAGTCTTCACAAGGGGAATTACTGTTATTAACTAAACAGGGCTGGGATTTCACTCTCTAATGGATGTTGTTGCTTTAAAATGCTAATTCTTCCCAATGCTTGATTTATGTAAGATATATTTTTTTTTTAATTAAATGATCAATACTTTATTACATCTTCTTCCTTGGGCAACAGTTTGGGGGCATATTTTGTAAAATTGTTGCCTTTTTCCACAAAAACTATAGAAACGCCAAAAACCTAACTAATGTTTTCTTTCTTCTAAATGGTATTAGAGCTTTTAAAAATCAAGAGAATACAAACAAATGACTAGAAAGCACAAAATGCTTTACATTACATTGCAACACGGAAAGGAAAACCTCTCCAGGTACAGAGTAGGGCCTGTTTTGCAGTCTTCGGATATGTGTACCACTGTCGA
The DNA here is from genome assembly GCA_035583185.1 of Anabacerthia variegaticeps. NCBI lineage: Eukaryota > Metazoa > Chordata > Aves > Passeriformes > Furnariidae > Anabacerthia > Anabacerthia variegaticeps. The sequence continues at coordinate 97,381,706 of JAWWEW010000112.1, read as the reverse complement.
GCATAAACACAGAGAGACCAACCAGGCAGTGTATCAGAGTAACAAGCACTAAGGGAGTAAATTTGGAAAACTGATATGCATTCTCTGAACCATGTTTATTTTAACAGATTGAATTTCACCTTATGGACCTTAGAACTCCATTTTTAAGGAGGCTGCAAAGGGGACAAATAAAAGGACAATTGAAAGGCACTTTGTCTCTGCTAGAAACTGTCAGTGATGCAAATGAGCCTGTTAGAAGAAAAAGATTAATATTTGAATAATGGAGTAGATTTTCACATTACCTTTGAGGCCTGGAACAAGAATCTGAACAGAGCAGGACTCCTCTGCAATATGTTGAGGATATCCAGACCTTAGTACTGACAGGAAGGCAAGGCTAATTAGAGTCACCAAGAAAACCAGATCTCTCTTCATAATGAGCACTTACAGGTCACTGACTCCTAAACAAAAGAATGAGTAAACAGTTATAAGAATTCCAAAGACTCTCAACAGTTTCTGAACACATGCAGCATCCTACTTCAAACTCAATGTATTTTTGCATGCCATAATCCACACAGCATGGACATATGCAGCTTCTCCAAGCAGGTTGCGTGCTCCTCAGACACACATGAAATATGCAGTTAGACTGGGTGAGATAAAGCTCAGAAGAAATTTAGTTAACAAGGAGATTAAGCAATGCCGACGATAGACAATTCTATGTTCATGATTTCTCATTGGAGACAGGGATCTGGAAAGGTGAAAGGAGATAATACAGTAGATAATACAGCAGGCTTAGAATCATAGAACAGCTTAGGCTGGAAAAGACCTCTCAGATTATCAAGTCCACCACTAAACCATGTCCCTGAGTGCCACAGCTATATCTTTTAAATATGTCTAAGGATGGTGAATCAACCACTTCCCTGGGCAGCCTGTTTCAATAGTTGACAACCTTTTCCACAAAGAAATGTTTCCTAATATCCAATCTAAACCTCCCCTGGCACAACTTGAGGCATTTTACTTTTTACAAGTCCTATTACTTGTTACTTGGGAGAAAAGACCATCCCCCACTTGGCTACAACCTCCTTTCAGGCAGTTGTAGAGAGCCATAAGGTATCCCCTGAGCCTCCTTTTCTTCTGCCTAAAAAAACCCAACTCCCTCAGCTGCTCCTCGTAGGACTTGTGCTCCAGACCCTTCACCAGCTCCATTATCTTTCTTTGGACACTCTCCAGCATCTAAATGTCTTTCTTGTAGCGAGGGGTCAAAACCTGACCTCAGGATTTGAGGTGTGGCCTCACTAGTGACAACTAGAGGGTGACAATTGCTGCCCTAGTCCTGCTGGCCACAGTATTGCTGATACAAGCCAAGATGCCATTGGCCCTTCTTGGCCACCTGGCCTTGCACTAAAAGATGTTAGTACTAAGTTCCCACTCAGAAAGAGTGGATACTGCTAAGAGGCAATTCAGTAGAAGATGAGATCAACTTAGAGACCTGAAACTTCACTTCCTATCTACCTGGGCACTGGAATTGTGCCCAGCAAATTGTCTCATACAATAGCCCTCATGTAAGTCATTGAGGGCGGAAGGCAGGTAATATTTCACTGTATCTAACAATGAAGTTACATCCATCTTCAATAACTCCTGAAAAGAATCACTTTTGTTACATCCCCTTGTCCAAGCCTACAAGTGAAATGGCTTCCCTGAAATTAGACTGTGAAGAGATGCCTCAGAAAGCAACAGCACAGAAATGGAGTTTGTGTAAAAGGACCATCAAAAGACAGTATTTAGGGGGCCTGTCAAAATATTTTCACAAAAGTATTATTTATGTACTTCTCATGTTTTTCCAGTCCTACTTTCACCAAAGCTCTGTACTATACAAATAAGCTGAAAGTCATTTCAGGGTTTCAAGAGAAAGTACCTGTATATCATCTTTTATAGCCACAATACAGACGTGCATTTTACATCTAGAGTGAGAATTCTGGGCCATATTACTCTCCACTCCCTGAATCCCTTCAAAAGTAAGTCAAGTAGGATTAGGCACAGGTGTGGGACCAGTATGTGGGTCTGTATGCCTCAGCATATTGGGAATCTAGGAGGTTAGGAATTGTTCCTTTTGGGATGGCCTGAAGGTGTTAACTGGCATAACATATCTTAGCAGCAAGACCAAGTACGTGACTGGAATCTAGGGAATAAATTGTCCCTCTCAATTACTGTCTAGTTTGTACTTCCATTATCCCCTAGGAGACTGCAGTAAGGGAGTCTGATAGGAGCAGATTCTGTCTCCCTCCTCATGTGTGCAGGGCCTGGTATGAGTCCCAGGCCATGTCGCTTTGCCTCACAGCACCTTTGCTACACCATCTGGTGCTACATCCACACTGCAGGGCAGGGGAACTCCACAATACACCTCCAACTTCTCACTGATCATCCAGATCTGGAAAAAAGACTTGTGTATGCTAGGAGCCCCTTTTGACCCAAATCTTTTCCCCAACTTTCCTTCCAAAGGAGAGAGAACTGCAGTTGGAGGACCATGCCTTAAAATGGTGGTGTCTACGCTTGGACCTGGGAAGAGCTCTAGGGTCAAGAGATCTCAGTATAGTTATAGTCTGAGTTATACCGGGGCAGGAAACCCTAGGGAAAATCACTGGTGCTGGGTGATCCTCCCGTGGGGCAAGGGAGGAACAGGGACTCTCTGGGATTTCCACAACATGCCATGTAATGGGCCAGGTATGAACTGCTTTGTAGATAAGCTTTGCCAACCAGAAAGATTACCCTGAAAAGTGTGGAACTCCTGCTCAATTGTTTAGACCATGAAAAGTTTTGTCACAATTGCAGCAATATCACTCAAGGGTTCTCAAGAGTGCAGGCAAAATAGACTTTTGCCATCCAAGGATGAGCAACCAGAGCTAGAGCAGAAGGTACACCTTAAAGTCAGACATGGACGTGTTAGAGTGGGTCCAGAGGAAGGTCACAAAGATCATCAGAGGGATGGACCACCTCTCCTATAAAGACGGGCTGAGAGAGTTGGGGCTGTTCAGCCTGGAGAGGAGAAGGCTCTGGTGCCTTCTGGTACTTAAAATGGTCTTATGAAGGAAAGAGGGAGAGTGACTTTTTACACAGGCAGACAATGATAGGACAAGAGGGAATGGCTTTAAAATGAAAGAGGAGAGATTTAGATTAGATGTTAGGAAGAAATCCTTTACTGTGAGGGTGGTGCAGCACAGGAACAGGTCACCCAGAGAAGTTGTGGATGCCCCATTCCAGGCACTGTTCAAGGCCAGGTTGAATGGGGCCCTGAGCAATTTGGGCTAGTGGAAGGTGTCCCCGCCCACAGCAGAGGGACTGAAATTAGAAGATCTTGAAGATCCCTTCCAACCCAAGTCTTCCTGTTTCTATGATAAAGGTGCACACAGAGAACAGCAATAGTTGGGGAGGATGGGAAAGAGTAATGGAAATTTGGATGCCATGGAGAAGCAGCAACCAGGCCAGCTCCCCAGGGCTCTCGGACAGACAAAACCAGCAGGAAAACATTTTCTGTGTTGCTGTCCTCTGTTGTTCTGGGATACGGCCTCCCTTGCCTATGCACAGGGACAGTGAGAACTACTAGAAATCAGGTCAGGCTGCTGGCCACTTTATAGCTATTTTCTAATGTTGTACAAACTATTTGAATACAGTCAATACAGTTTTGAAGTATTAACCTCTTTGAAAGCACTTTTCTCCAAAATATCATCATGTGCACGCTAAAATTACTTCACATACATTAAGCTTGAATCTGGCCACACCTCCCCAGGAGAAGATTCCTAATCCCAGGATACAAGGCACTGCCGCTTGGTGTACTTTGTAGCCTAGAGGAGCTCATGGTATCCACAGTGGACAGTCTCAACTCTTTTCCCTGTCTGTTATTCACAATAGCCAGCAAGCAAAGGAGGGAGCAACAAAAACCAGCCACTAAGAAAGGTTGAGGAGAAGGGTGTTTCTCCAGATCTTCAAAGGTTTCTAAGGCCAGTCTTTGAATAGTTTGTGCTAGATGACTAGAAAGTGAGGAGGTCTATGGCAGGAACAGCCTTTGCAATGCCAAGTTAGTGTTCCCTACAGGGGGAACAGTGAGTTGTGGTTGTCACAGGCAGCCAGGAGGATATGCCAGAGACTTCCAGACTCTCCAAGGCTCTTCCAGACACCTGAATGTAGGTGTTTAACCCTCAGCAGCAGCCATCCTGAGAGACAGGGTTTGTGGGCTGAGCAAACAGAGGATGTGGGTCTTACCTGCCTTAGCCTGCAGGTCCCACTCCCAGCCCAGAAGAGAACCTGGTCACCACTCTGCAGGACATCCTAGGCAGAGCATCCCAACTTTCTTTTGAAGTGGGGGCACTTCAGGATTCAGAAGATCAGACAAAGAGTCTTTCAAGCCAAGTGGTTCAGATACACAGCTGAAAATTTGGAAATCAGGCAGTTTCAGCATGAGCACTCAGCAGACTGGTGATAAGGATTCTTGAAAGACAGGTTGGAGAGCAGAATTAAATGGCCTGAGATGGAAGAAGGAATTGAAATTAGGACGGTATTCCAGTCTCCACATTAGTGAATAAAAGGTAGCATTACCTCCTCTGTCTGCATTTTATGAGGATTTTGATATATCCAGACTCCAATTGAAAGATCAAAGACTCCAGGTACGTTAAATATTAATCTGCCTTTGCAAACTCCTACACAGCTCAGAGATGAGAGAGACACTGAGCAGCAGAGAACTGTCAGGGCTGCTTGTTAGCTCTGCTCAGCAGCCACATATGAAGGATTTTTCAGGGAAAACAAAACCTCCAATGAAGCTTCAGCACATTCCCCACTGCTTGCTGCTGGGCTTACAAGCCTCAGTGGCAGAGGGGATACACCTCACTCCACCTTGTGTTAGGTCAGCTCACAGAGAAAATAGACCTGTTCTAGAAAAAGGAGCTTCTTCAGTGTCAGAGAGGTCACAACAACCAGCTCTGTACAAATACTCAGGGAAATTACCTTGGTCTGAGAAGAGCCACTAAGAGATGAAATCTCTGAAGAGGTTGCAGATTAATATAGAGTCTGCAGATAGAGTAAAGGGACACATCAGTAGTAGAAATCAAACCAAAAGTACTCTGGATGTCACTTTCTCCACCTTTTCCTGCTTTCAAAAGAAACCTCTTCTGCAGCTAAAATTGCCTTATATGATTGAAATAAGAGTTTGATCTCCAAGTATGTGCTACAGCAGCACCTTTCATTTCAAAATCCTAGAAAATTCCTTGCCTTTCTGACCTACTTTCAAGTCCTTTCAGACCCATACTCATAAAGGCATTTAGAAAACTAGATCCCACTGAACTGATCCTCAGAAAAAAGTGCCAGTCTATTTTTTCAAACACTGTCTTGGTCTGGGTATTTGGAGCATCTTCAGCCGCAGTAAAACCAATGCTGGAGAGAAACCTAGAGATGCTCAGCACTTGTAAAATTATGAATATTTTCCAACTGTCCATGCAGTGATCAGAAGTCAAACTGCAGCACTTATAAAAGTGACCATTAAATCAGTGTAAGCTGAAAGCATTGGGGAAAAAATGAAACGAGGAGGAAAAGGCAGCATTTACTTAAAGAAACAAAAAAATAAACCCAAAAATTAGTAAGATGCCTCTATTTCCATTAAGGGGAAAAAACATATCAATGCAACCAGAACAATAATTTCAAAACAACTTTTGAGATCTGTCAGCTTTAGGAAATCTGCCTCAGCTGACAAGAGAGAAGAGGTTTTTCAAGCCAAGCTTCAAGTGACGAGTCCTTGAGAGATCATCAGAGAATCCCCAAGGCCCCGCAGACTCGCTCAAAACTGCTGTGGGAGCAGCCAGGCCAGCTGGCACACAGCACTCCTTGAGCTCCCACACTTCCCCCCCAACTCTGGATGGAAAACTTGGAGATCACTTCAGCCAGCAAATGCCTTGTGCATGAAGTCCCTGTATCTGCCAGTAGCTCCACAAGGGCCAGTGGTTTATTACATGCTGTTATTTTGGACTTAGAAGCAACAACACAGATGATCTGCCCAGCTGAAACCAAACGGCTGAAAAATGCAGAAGGCAAATGATGCTCACTGGCATTAATGCTCAGCCAGTCAACAGACATAGAGTAACTCTAATCCTCTATAATCCTATGGGACTCATCTTTGAGCTGTTTTTATTTCACTGAGTTGTTTTTGTTCTTATATAATTTTTTTTATTTTTGTTTTTAAAATTATATTTCATTTTCAGTTATCTGAGCTGAAATATCTATATTCTGAATTATGTTCCTAGTACCGATATGCACACAAATCTGCCGCAGCCACATTTGGGGAGTAACTTTCCCAAGCAGGTTTGAGTCAGCACTACAGACACAGCAATAACTTTCAGTGGTTTTCACTCCCCTGACTTTTCAAGCCCTCATCATCCATGTCTCGACACCTCACAGAACTAACTGGCAGCTTCTCTGTCCTCTAGTTTTGTGGCAGGCACTAAGCTGCATTCTAGCAGATGCAACACATGTCCACAAAATCATGCCAGTGAAATAGCAAGCTGGGACACAGACCTCATGCTATTTCAAACATTTTGAACAGATAAAAGACAAAATCAGAAATTTTAATCAAGTGCCAGGGTTGCAGGGGTACCACCAGTGCCCAGCGCAGACCAGGGATAGGTTTCTGGGAGAAGCAGGGAGAGGCCGAGGGGCCAAGCCTCCAGTGCTGTTCACACAAGCTGCTTTTCACCTCTTGGCCCAAGGGCTGCAGAAGGGCAGATGTCTTTCACACTGGAGATGAAACCTGTGTCACCGACCTCTTCTTTCTCCATTACAGCCTTGCTGATCATCCTAACCTATAGATGTTTTGTGTAGCTATGCTTTTACTTTATCTAAGCATTTTCTCGTTTGTCCTCCCAACTCCCTCATGCATTACCTTGGGTAATCAAGAATTCACCATTTAGCTAGACTATAAAAATCAAAATCAATTACAAAGCTGCTTAAACAATGGGTGATCGTTATTATAACATTGCAATGCTCTCAAGTTAAATTCTATGTGTTGATTTAAAGGTTAAAGCAATGGACTTGAAAGACTGAGAAAAATTCCTTAAATATTAATACTGTAGAATTGCAAAAATGAGAACCATAACTGCTGCAGCTACCAAGTCTCTGTGAAATCTATGGAGCAGAGAGTAGCATAAAGCAGAGACATAACACATTTCAGGTCCTGATGATGCTGAAGAACAGTGAGGTTTGCTGCAGAGGACAAAAGAGTGAGTCTAGTAATACCTAAAAACCTAACTGATAGGAAGGCTTTGGTTACTCCCCAAAGTACACTTAATTCTGGCACAGTAGAGCCATTTCCTCAGCCATTGTTTGTAAGGTGTAAGGGACTATTAGTTCTGACTGTACAACATAGATGCCCTTGTCATAGATAAGAATAGGAGCCTCACTTCTCATTAAGAATGTTTTTTAAAATTGGGACAAATTTCTTCCTGATGTTGTTCTGCCAAAGTCAATGAGTTCATGATAAAATTAACTTACTGTCATCTGTGCTGAAAATATAAAATCAGCGCTTCAGAGTGAGATGGAAAGAGTGCCCAGAAGGATGCAGGTATGTTTTCAAAACCTTTAAATACAGGGAAATGGGACTCAGATGCCAAATCCTTCACAATAGTTTTTTATGGCTTTTTAGACCGTAGAAAATAACACCTGAGTAGAATTTTATCTTTATGCAAAATGTTGGTCAGATACATCTAGAAATACTAAACAGAATTTCTCCTGCAATGTTTGAATCAAAGTCCCTACTAGATTACAAGATCTCTGCTCTTTGCAACTGTATTTTACAGAAATGGTTTGTGATTTCAGTGTCATCCTTGATATATGTCAGATCAAATTTTCAGTATTCTTAACCAGCCCAAAATGCAAAAAGAACAAAAAAACAAACAAAAAACAAAAAGCCACAACCACTCAAACCAGGGTACCAATGTAGGTGTCAGTTCTAAAAACTGTGTCTAAACTGTCCCAATTCAGCGTTTACATGAGTACCTGATGCTATCCCCACACACTTATCTGTAGGAAATAAAACACCAAGGATTCACCACAAATCAGTAAATTATGTGAAGAATGCTGCAGGGTATTTTTCTTTACATGAATAAATATGCATTACGTACATATGCAATTGTAATTTTATTTATGAAGCTTTAAGGTGTTGCTTTTCTGCCCTTCCCATCCTCAGAGGCTTAGGACTGGCTGCAGAAGTTGGGATATTTGTTCAATAGTTAAGTGCTTGATGCCCATTCAATCACCTTGCACCTTCCAACACATTATCACTCTCCAGGTGCTTGGAAGTTTTCCTAGGTGGGCCTGACAGTTGTATTCTTGAGGGCACTGGCCAGGCTCAAAAGGCAAACAATGTGTGGAGGGTGGTCCCAGCCCTGCAGCTACATTCTTGGAGGTGTAGAGAAGAGGCAGAAAGGTCTCTGAAGGCTCCATCCAATCACCCCAGCTACATCAGCAGTGGCACCTGCCTTTTGCACAACAGAAATGCCTCTCAAGAGCTCATCCAAAAGGTGTGAAGTACCAGCTATGAAACATCCTAAACTTAAAAGGATTTGAACCCACAACTTCAGTTCCCCAGGAAAGTAATTGCTAACATTGGATGGACACAGGAGGTGAAAGGTTTGCTTTTGGTAGCCACAGGATTCTACTCTATGCTGAGGAGAACAAACACAACGAAGCAGAAACAGCTTTTAGTCCCCTTTTTCTCACATGTTAGGTAAGTGACAGCTACATTTAAAAGAGGTTCTAAGAATAAAGGGAAGCCACTTGACTGCTGCCCAGTTCCTCCCAATGCTGCAAGTATGACACCCCAAAAAATGAACCACAAGACAGAGCACACCTGGCATTAGCAGATGCCTATTCATAAGGACAACTCTGTTTAGATCCAGGCCTCAAGTTGAGGTTAGTTATAAACAGACCCTTGGGTGGGATTTAACTGTTTGGGCTTAGGTGGTCAGCCTGAGAAAATCAGCCTGAGCTCCCTGTATAACCAAGTCAGAGAAAGGCACCTCGGCACAGGGATTCATTTCATCCCAATACAGGACAGAAAATTGACTCTGGAGGTATCTACTCCCTGCCCAGTATTACTAGCTCAGGCTTGTAGGTATGTCAAGTTTGGTGAGGGGTGTCCTATCATTGTTAATTACCTAAGCTGATCTGTGGGAGGGCTAAGAGCAGCCTGGTTTCCCAGGGCAGTCACACTTTACCCTTCCCTTCTCTCTATTGTCCCCAGCTTCCAGCTGATCCCACCATGGCTAGCACAGGCTGCTATTCCAGGAGTAAGCTATTCTTTTTGTAATGTTGTTTTTCCATTCATTCGGTTTCTTGGTTCCTGGTAAGGGTAAAACAGCCATCATTTCTGTGAAAAATTATGCCAGCCAGGGAAAGAAATGCCCTTGGCAGCAGCCGAGACGGACTTCGGTGTGTTACAAAACTGTGCCCTTGCATGCCAGCAGCATAGAAAGATGCATAAGTGAAAGAATATAAGGACTAAATTCACCAGAATAAAAGTCCAGCACATAATTAGAGTGGGAACATTTTAAAAGGAGGAGAGATATGGCAAAATACCAGGCTGCAATGGAAAATAATATCCAGCAAAGGACACAGACAATAGGAAATATTATGACATCAGGCATTTTTCAATAGCATGCAAGACACCAAGAGTCATGGAAATGATCCAAGAGTGTTATCCTCAAATGATTCTTCTTGGAATTATATCCTCAATATAACAAAACACCATGGTATATAAGCATGCATGATCAAAATCTTGCATGTGAACTGGGGCAATTTCAATGACAGGTTTTTCCTATTCTCAGGCTGGGAGCTAAAATAACACTCTATGTGTGATCCTCTGCTGAAACTTTCCTAAGGGTTTTCAAGGGCCTGCCTGAACAATCCAGTGGCCTTCTATCATGGAGTGACTACACCACTGGACAAGGGAAGGGCTACAGATGTCATTTATACGGACTTCTCTAAAATCTATCACAGGGTCCCCCACATCATCCTACCCTCTAAACTGGAGAGAGATGGATTCAATGGGTGGGCTATTAGACAGGGATTGGACAGCCATACCCAGAGGGTAAGGGCCAATGGTTCAGAGTCCTGGTGGACATCTGTGACAAGTCGTGTCCGTCAGGGGCCTGTTCAGGGACCAGCATTATTTAATATCTTCATTAATGACATGGACAAAGTGAACGCATGCACACTCAGCAAGTGTGCAGATGATACCAAGCTGAGTGGTGCAGCTGACACACCTGAAGGATGGGATGCCATCCAGAAGGACCTGGGCAAGCTTGAGAACTGGGCCATTGGGAATCTCATGGGGTTCAACAAGACCAAGCATGAGCTGCTGCACCTGGATCAGGGCA
>JAWWEW010000112.1:97332219-97370167 GCA_035583185.1 Anabacerthia variegaticeps | reverse complement strand
CCTCTCCTATGAGGAAAGGCTGAGAGAATTTGGATTGTTCAGCCTGGAGAAGAAAAGGCTTCAGGATGACCTAGTTGTGGCCTTCCAGTACCTGAAGGGAGCCTACAAGAAAGATGTAAAGAGACATTTTACAAGGGTCTGTAGTGACAGGACAAGGGGGAACAGTTTTGAAACTGCCTAGGTTTAGATTAGACATTAGGAAGAAATTCTTTACTGTGAGGTTGTTGAGACACTGGAATAGGTTGCCCAGAAGTTATGGGTGGCCCATTTCTGGAAGTGTTCAAGGCCAAGTTAGACAGAGCACTGAGCAGCCTGGTCTAGTGAAAGGTGTGCCTGTCCATGGCAGGGGTGTTGGAACAAGATGATCTTTAAGGTCCCTTCCAACCCAGGCTATTCTGTGATATCTTCACTGGACAAATGATAGGTGATCTTGATAGCAATAGTACTACCCAACATCCTTTTTCTCCTGACACACCTTTCCAGATGCAGATAAGGGAAAGAAGGCAAAAGAAAGGGGAACCTATCAAAACAGCTACCCACATTAACAGAAAATACATGCTTGGTGCACAGAAATGGTTGTAGAAGCAAAATGCAGTGGGAAAATGAGGACATTTTTATGGATCTGATGTGACTTAGTAGAAGCAGACACAAAGACACACAATGCCTGCAGATAACTAGACAATGACAAAGTATTGTTACATTAGTATGCTACAGCAGACTTTCACTAATCAGTCTACATCATTGGTAATAGTCATGATCCTACTTATAAGGCACGCCAAATGGAACCCAGCTGAAAGAATATCTTCCAGTGGCAAAACCTCCCAGAGCAGCTCTTACACATACCACAACATATGCACTTGAAATCCTTTGCCATGTATAATGCACTGGTTGACAAATATTATAAAAACTGAGAAAGAGTACAAGTGACTGCATTCAGTGCGAGATGCTTTTGACAATCTCATCTAATTTTGAAAAAAGAAATACGAATTCAGAAAGAAACAGACCGAATCTGTAGAACACAATTTGAAAACAAAGGTGTTTATCTGAATTCATATAACCTGAAGGTGTTACTTCCCTGAACTCTATACCTTAATGCTTCTGCTACCAAAAAATTATTGAGGATGACAACTTCCTTTGGGAATTTTTCATTAAACCCCTTTCATCTAACTAACTGCCCTGGGAGATTTCTGTATTTTAATAACTTACATTTCTAGGGAATAATATAACAAGCTACGTTAGTAAGTTATAACTACTGGCATCTCCACCTGCTTTAGTACTCAGCAAATTCTCTAACAATAGGAGCAGATGCACCTTTCACACAGCTAGAACATGACCGGAGGCCAGCTGTGCACAAATTAGGGAGCTGCAGAACAGCTAAGCAGTGATCACTTGAACTTCCACATGTGTGTGTTGAGAATTTATAGGCCATTTACAGGAACAAAAACTAACGCCACTCTTCTGATTATGCAGCTGCCAGTAAAATGAAAGGTTTCAGAGATGTTAAAGAGTACACTGACCTGAAATTCCAACACCTGCCAGCTGACTTAGGGAAGAACGAACAACAAAAATGAGACTTACTGCAGTTAGTCAGTGCTGCCAAAAAGATACAGAGGCATCAACTCTACACATAGAGGAAACTCCATGTATCCAACACTGTAGTGGCAACATTTAACATCACCTTCCCTAAAATCAAGGAATAATGTGAATGCAATCACGTGTAAATTAAGTCTAAAGGGGGAAAGGCATGTTTAAGTACAGGGGTGCTTAGGAGACAAAGTGAAAACTAGACCAGATGTGGTGAGTTGAACTCAGATGGATGCCAGGTGCCCACCAAGCCACTCTGTGGGTTTTACATAACAGTCATAAAAAGTAGAGAGCAACTATAGACTTTTTGACACTCCACAATTATATGAAAGGCAATTCTGACTTATCATATCATAGAATGGCCTGCGTTGGAAGGGACCTTAAGATCATCTTGTTCCAACACCACTGCTGTGGACAGGGACACCTTTCACTAGACCAGGCTGCTCAGCGCTCTGTCTAACTTGGCCCTGAACACTTCCAGGAACGGGCCACCCATAACTTCTCTGGGCAACCTATTCCAGTGTCTCACCAACTTCACAGTAAAGAATTTTTTCCTAATATCTAATCTAAACTTACTTTCCCCCTTGTCCTGTCACTACATACTCTTGTAAAACGTCTCTTTACATCTTTCTCGTAGTCTCCCTTCAGGTACTGGAAGGTTGCAATTAGACCATGAAGCCTTCTCTTCTCCAGGCTGAACAAACCCAATTTGTGAACATATTAAACAGCAAAAGAAGAAAACCTCCAATAAAGAGGTTTTTTCAGCTACAGCTCATAACAGCTCTTGTTACATCAACTCACTTCACCTTTACATCAGCTTTAAACTTCAAGTTCACTGCACTGCAGATGTATCTGTGGGTGATGCTGACAGACCCATTACCCCAGAATCTCCCCAGCGTGCACGATGAGCCCTTTTCTTGCTCTGTCACATGTTCTCAGTATCAGTTTCCTTAACATTTCTTGAATGTAACTCCACTCCAGTGAGCCATCAGAGACCTGTTTTCTCATTAACACCATTCTGACAAGGAAGCTTGTTGAGACACATTTTTCTTTTCCTAGGTAGTAAGACTTTTTTTTTGCTGTTCCCTGGGCTAGGCCTTCATTACATTCTTGTCTGATGTTTTTATCATGATTGGCCACAATTACTGTGCCACCTAACATTTCCAGTGTTTTCACATATCAGTTTTTTAAAGCTCTTTATTTTAATTCCCCAAAATTAGATGATCTCTTACAAATCTTTCTCTGATGATAATCAAAAATTCTAAGTAGAATAAAAATTATAAAATCACTTACATTGTTATTGTCCTTCCAAATGAGCAGGCTGACCCTGGCATTCAGACCAGATGGAGATCCAATCAACATCTGATCCACGGTCTCTTGGAGGCCCATAGACCATTTCTAATGAGTCCACTAAAGATGCATAAATGCATACCTATTATGAGCAAGTTTCAGTAGCTGCTAAAATCATCACTATCATAACAGGAGATTTTGAGGTGATGCCCAACTAAGCCTGAAAATCACTCAAATTAAATTGAAGGTCTTAGAGTGCTGTCTGAAGGAATTTTGTTGTGGTTATTGTTCATACTTATTCCACAAATAGCAAGCAGGGCAAAAAGAACATAATCACAGAGTGAGCCATGCTTAAGAGCAGACAAAGACAGGTACCAGGAACCTAAGCACACCTATCGACACAGCTTTATTCTTCAAGGTCCCTACTCAAAAACCAGCCAGAGCTGAAGCACTTTCTCTTTCCACTCTTCATCCTTTTCCCCTGTTCTTCACCCCTAAACCTCCAGATGAGAGCTTCTTAAGTCAACAGTGGTAACACTATCTCTGCATCTGTATCTGTGGCCTCATTCCAAGTTCAAAGCATCCAAAACCAACTCCTAACAACTCAGCCATCTTAAGAGGCAGAAGGTTCCTGTGGTTTTACTGGAAAACTTGAGTGTCTAAGCTTTTCCTACTGCCCAGACCAGGGATAGTCAATGCCTTGCTTGAAGAGAGCAAGACACTATTCTCCCACATAGGCCATTTACGCCCATCAAGGAAACATAACCAAATTCATTCAGTCTGCTCTAAGCACACCCTAAGCAAGAAGGTTAGAAAACTGCCATTCCTTTCTAAAACATGGTGGGGAGATGCCTCTCTCCTGTAAGCTGTCTTCTTATGGGAGTGCTCATGCCAAAGAAATAGACTTCCCTGGACTGTTTAGGCTTTCTCTTTTTTCTTGTAGAAGTTCAAAGCAGCATCAACAAACAGAAACTGTCTTGGGAGCTGTGGACTCAATCCATATTGGTTCCACTTCCAAATTACTGTGTTGGTTAGTGACAAGGGCACCTTTTCAGCAGATGGGAGGTGGGGGCTTGAAGCAGTACAATGAGCTGCATTTAGATCTCCTGCTTCCTAGGTAAGTGGTCCTGGATAATAGGTTATTACATGACAGCTGGGTAGCAGCAGTCCATTTTTCAAAGAGAACTGTAGAAAACTGTTTTCTCAGAGCTGTTTTTCAAAGTCTCTATGCTTGAAGAACTGGGCACACACATTCAAGGCAAGCTTCCACCTCCTGGAACTCAAGTTCCTGCAGGCACTTGGCATTACAGATAGTGAATTTATCTACTCCTACATCCAGCAGAGGGAATCATGAAGCATCCCTCTCACGAATGATTTTCAGATGGCTGCTGTGGCCCTCACACACTAGGCTGGCTGTGATGAGTCACTTTCTTCAGCACTTAGATCTCCTCCATTCACTTCATATAGCATGTAAACATTGTCAGTTCTTGGTCTGGAGCCTGGTATCTACCTTGCAGCATTATGAAACTGTTTATTCATTTCTATGTTTAATTCACATGCTTTACTGTTGGAGCAGATGATCTTTAAATGTCCCTTCCAACCCAAACCATTCTATGATTCATTGCAGAAGGAAAACAGTGTAAACCCTAAAACTCCTCACCTTTGTCCTGGCCTCCAGGACACCCTATGGACCTCCTAACCAATCTTTCATACAGTTTTGAGGAAGCAGTATCCAAACCATCCCAGAAGCTAAGGATCCTAAGGAACAAGTAAGAGATTGGTGCACTGATGAAGAACTTGAACAGACCAGCTTCCATTCTTTTCTTGCCTACAGACATCTTATACAACCATAGGCAAATCACTCAGAACCAGATTTTTCTCAAGAGGTACTTAGATGGGTAAGATGAGACTTAACTGGATTTTCAAAACCACCTCTCTCTAAAGCTTCAGGCTCCTAGTAGGTTGTTTGCCTCTTAAAAAAACCCTAAAATCCAGCCATACTCCCCTGCATTTTTCAGTTCCAAATACATAAAATGGAGAACTTTAGCACAAAAGTTGGCAGAAGCACTAACAAAGCCTTAGAAACTTTATTAACTAATCTCTCCCTTGTACAGTCTTTTGCATGACTAAAACAATCAAGAGACATTAAACCTTCTACTGACATCTCACAGCCTCTTGAAGGGTCCTACTCTCATGGCTGAAAAACAGGATGGCCTGTGGCTCATGTGCAAACCAGAAGGAAGCACTTGAAATTTAAGAAGCTGCCAACTAGTTATCGACCAGCTGATCCCTTATGAGCCCAGTCTGTGCCTCTTTCACTAAAGTACCTTTTCCAACATACATCGTAACACTCCTTTCTTCAAGAGAAATTAAAATAGCAAGACCCTGACTGCACGGCCGTATGGGAAGCGTGGTTCAGCTGTGAAGTTCAGCCAGTAGTGAAATGCAGTGCAAAGCTCAAACTACACTTCCCAAGAGAAACCATGAGAATATTTTTGGCTAAACTCTCCTGGTTTTCAGCCAAAATAATTTGACAAAAGCACTAAACTATCCCAGAGAACTGACACTTTTCTTTAAAAAGCTACTTTGCCAAAAGTATTCCTACTTCAAAAGGATTCTGGCTCAACAGTTTTTGGACAGCCCTAAAGATGACTAAATAAGAGCTTCAGAAAGAGTGTAAAATCACTCAAAACTACTCGGAAAAAATAGCCATGAACATAATGTACAGTTAGAAATTACACAGTAGATTTCTGCTGCTTCCACACTGCAATTCTCTTCTGACTCTAGGACTACGCCATGTTTAAAATGCCATTTTGACTATTAAGTTACATATTCTCTTTCATGTATTAATTCAAACAATAATTTAACAGATACACCTAGGAATTTTACGAAAGACAGTCCAAGCATTTTTAAAAGGAATACTCAGCTTGGAAGTCTTACTTATTTTCTACAACATCAGCATTACCTTACTTATGCTGCATCAGTAACAATCTAAAATTGTAGAGATAACATGATTGTTATGAGACCTTTAAGTCAGTGGGGTTTTGTATTTTCTGATCACTATAATGCCTTAAATGCTCATGATCGTGTAAACAATCATATAGATATGAAATACAAAAGATCTCAACTTCAGAGAGGAAAACATAGGACAATAGTTTTTACATTTGTCACATTTTAAAAATATTTCAATACCTAAGAGTCAAAGTTGTAGTAGTTCCAGTCCAGTTGCTCTGTTTTACTGCATGGCAAGTAAAGGGTATTTCAGTTCTCCACAGTGATTTGATTTGGCTAGGAAACAATCTCCCTCCAAAATTTCACCGCCTATACTGAGTACATATGTGTGTATGCACAGAGGTCAGAATGGAAACTTGCAAGTCCCTTTTGAATCTTATTTTTCATAGCTCATAGTTGAAAAGCAAACATACGTACCCTTCTGCTTACTGAAGTATGGCTTACTCTCATATTCTTGCTCATTTAGAACAAGATTTTGTATCTTTATACATCCTTATATCTCATTAAGCATTTCTGCATAGTACTACTTCCAACATGATTTCGTTTCCAATGAGATTGCTCTTAATTATCCAGTGGTGTAATTCCAGCTCTTACTGGACCTTCTGTCATATGTTTCACTTCTGCAATGCCACTGTTCATTCCCTGATTTGCAGTTGTATTAAAAGATCACTTTTTAAAGTAGAAAACAGACAACTGCCTGTATCTGTTACCAGGAATTACAACCCATTAATGAACTAAAATAAGATTCAATCGTAGGAAAAGTTAAAATTCACATAAAATTCACGTTTTGTCCTTCCCTGCTAAAAGGAAAGTGAGCTCTCCCAATGGCATTTGTATATTTTAAATACAAGTCCCCCCTAAACTAAACAGGAATTCAGTGATCTAACCCACATGGGTGCTTCGCAATAGAAAGGTCCAACATTATCCAATAGACTCAAGCAAGCTCTTATTTCCCTTACTATTTGGGGATTCTCAATCATATTTCGCCATACACAAGGCAGCCCCCTAACAAACATCCAGAGTTTTCCCTCTACTTGCTTGTACTGAGTGAAAGCATAAAAGTCTCTTACCTTAGAGCTGCTGAGAAAATGGGAACTGCAGAACGCTCTGTGCCTGCAGGGACTCTGCACAGACGAACCTCATTGCTGCTGTTTACAGAAGTCTGACAGTTTTTAATTTGAAAAGAGGTTGTCTTTTGCTTTTCTACAGTTCAACAAATCAGACAAAACAGTTGCAAGTGTTATCTGTAAACAGCTTCCTGTTTGAAATAGATCAGCTGTCCTGCAGGACAATAATTAGGAAAGAAGTGTGGGAAAACTGAAGATGTCCATGATGTAAGCTTTTTATTTTGGGAATGTACTTTTTTGGGAATGCACTCTTACTTTCCCCTCCTCCTCTCTAGCAGAGAACCCCTTTTTAACCATTTACATCTACTCAGCTCTAAGCTGTGCACACACACTGCCTCAGCACAACACTTTTCTTGCTTTGCTTCAGCAGATATGAAAACACGAGACACAGCACCAAATGTGAACATCTTGCACAGATAATTAACACACTCTCCCCTTACTGAAATTCTCCCCATTCTTGCAATTGGCACTCTTGACTTGAGTAAAACATGCAACTATTTCAGAGCCATGTCTGAACACTCCACAATAACATAATGCTAAATTATCCACACGGCATCTTCACAAAATTTGGGGGGTTGTTTTTTTTTTCTAAACACCTTTTGATATCACTTTTACGTTCCTTCATTATAGCTTCTAAGCAGTTGTACAATTCTGTTTTTTATCTGAAACAGCTAGACTAATTTGAGCCCTGGATAAACCACAGTACTCCACATGTGTTCAAGAAGGAAAAAGCCTGGAATCAGCCCACTGTGGTAAGTGGGATTTTGAGAACACACTGCTCTGTTAGAGAAGTTTATACTTCAACAGATACAAATGGCTTCACTCTCAATTTCCAGGGCAAATAGGTAGTAGTGCTTATGACTACAACAATTAATACCTTCTAATGAACAGTTACCATATTTGTAAAACTTCAGCTCTGATTGCTACAAAAAAGACTGGTGAATAATCTGTCTCCACCTGATGCCACTGTTCCTCCCTCCCAGTTTTTCCAGCTAAGGTTTGAGGGGTCATGCTATAAGCAAGAACCCAGAGGGCTGGGAGCCTGGGTAACTCTCAATATGTGACCTCTTACTGGAAGACCAGGATGGGACCTGAGTACAGTAGCAGGAGGTTCTTTTCTATCTTCCACAGTCACAAGATCAGGAAAGTATTAGAACACAGGAAAGGTTTTAGACTAAGGGAGTAGAGAAAGCTGCAGTAGAATCACACGAGTGTTCACTTCTCTATCACCTCTCAGATCCACTCTGGTGGGAGGCATAAGTCCACTCCGTCGAGAATTTCATGCTCTGGTGGGGTTGTAATACCAGCTGATGGCACATGGTACCAATGCACTCTTTTCCTGCTTTGCTCATGTTACATATCCTCTCTCCTGACAAATCTCTGTCCAGTCCCGGGATGTGCAACCTCCTTAGCCACCACAGCTCTCATTTTGCCAGCCCACAGCACAGCATACACTGACCAGCTTTGATGGTGAAGAAAACAAAAACAGGTACAAAAAGAGGCAGTGATGGCCCATACTTAGGACTCCCTGTGGACTACCTTCGTAAAAGCAGACCTCTCCTAAACCACTCTTGTTTCCATGTCGGACTGGAACCTAGCTACCCTCCTCCATTGCTATGGACTCCTGCATTTTAACAAACACCAAATGGTCATGAAAAGTTGAGTCAATGATAACTTCCAGATTACACCAGTAAAGAAAGGACAAAATGGTAAAACAAGAACATAATCATGTAAAGAACACACAGATCTAATCTGACAGTTTTTTTGTCCTGTTTTTTTTTTTTTTTGCATACAAGCCCCATCAGTTCAGTGGGAGCAGAAGGCCATTAGCAGGATTGGGCCCTTGCAGCACTCTGTTGGCAGCAACTTGCCAAGACAAACATTTTATGTAAAGAATGCAGCAAAGTGACTGCAGTCCAAGCCTTTGAAGATCATATTACCATAGCAAAGACAACTCCATTTACATACATATCTCCTCTCCCTGTAAACACAGGCAAGTAACTTTGAGGCCAGAAACAGAATTCAAGGGAGAAATAGAGTCATTTAGGGAAAGTTAGTAGAAAAGGTAGGATTCAACACTGGGGAAAGAGGAGTTAAGACATAAACATAAATGACCAGAGTTCAAAACGAAAGGGCAAACACTATAAATGCAGGAAAGGGGAAAATAAGTAAGTATATGGTTTTCGTTCACATGAGACAGAAAAAGGTACAGTCCCCATACAGAAGGGCATAAATAACCTCACCCACCCCCAAAACCAACTGGAAGTTGTGTAGCCATATTGGAACACCATCTAAACCAGGCTACTGTGTGCAGACCGGGGTACTGATGCATGGACTACATGAGAGCAGCTTAGGCCATCACCAGGTTGCAACAGCTGTTAAATAAAAGTTCTTTATTATGTCAACATGCCTGTCTCAGACACTGTAGCACTTCAAAAGCTGATTCATGAGACTTTCAGCCACCCTTGCTGGATGGAGAGGGACAGCCGTCAGAGGCTGTGGTACACTGACCTGCACAGATGCTCCTGGACAAACTGAAACACAAAAAGGAAGCCTACAGAGCAGAAGCAAGAATAGTTAGCCTGGGAGGAATACAGAGAGATTGTCTGAGTAACCAGGGATCATGTTAGGAAAGATAAAGCCCTGAGAGAATTAAAATCTGGCCAGAGATATCAAGGGTAAAAAGAAAAACTTCTTTAGGTACATCAATGATAAATAGAACACTAAGAAAAATGTGAGTCCTTCTCTCAAGGAAACAGGATACCTAGTTACCCAGGACATGGAGAAGGTCAAGGTACTCAACGACATTTTTGCCTCAGTCTTCACCACCAAGTGCTCCAGCCACACCACCCAAATCACAGAAGGCAAAGGCAGGGACTGGGAGAATGAAGAAGTGTCCACTGTAAGAAATCAGATTTGACACCACCTAAGGAACCTGAAGGTGCACAAGCCCATGGAACCTGATGAGATACATCTGTAGGTCCTGAGAGTTTTAGGAAGTGGCTAAGCCCCTATCACATCGTCATAGAATACACTGAATTGGAAGGGATCCATCAGGATCATGGAGTCCAACTCCTGGCCCTGCACAGGACACCCAAAGAGTCACACAATGTGTCTGAGAGCATTGTCCAAATGCTTCTTGATTTGGCAAGTCGTGGCAGTCTGGTGAAGTTCCTACAGACTGGAAAAGGGAAAATATAACACCCCCATTCTTAAAAAGGAAAACAAGGACAACCTAGAGAATTAAAGGTTGTTCAGTCTGACCTCTGTGCCCAGCAAGATCATGGAGTAGATCCTCCTGGAAACTTTGCTAAGGCATGTGGAAAATAGGAAGATGGTTAGTGACAGCAAACAGTAAAGGCAAATTATGCATGACAAATCTACTGGCCTTCTACAACTGGGTTCCAGCAGTGTTGGATGAGGGAAGAGGGACTGACATCATCTATATGAACTTGTGTAAAGCACTTGACATTGCCCTACACAACATCCTTGTCTCGGAATTGAAGAGATATGTATTTGACAGAGGGACTTCTCAGTGGGTAAGGAATTGGCTGGATGGTCACACTCAGCTGCAGTAAGTAGGATGTCCAAGTGCAGACCAGTGAAGAGTAGCATTCCTCAGAAGTCAGTACTGTTTAACATCTTTGTCGGTGACACCAACAGTGGAATCAAGTGCACCCTCACCAAGTTTGCCAACAACACCAAGCTTAGTGGTGTAGTTAATAAGCTGGAGGGAAGGGATGCTATCCAGATGGACAGGAATAGGCTTGATAGGTGGGCCTGTGCAAACCTCAGGAAGTTCAACAAGGCCAAGATCCTGCACCTGGGTTGGGTTAATCCCAAGCACAAATACAGGAAGGGCAGAGAATGGACTGAGAGCAGCCCTGAGGAGAAATTGGGGGGTGTTGGTTGATGAGAAGCTCAACATGAGCTGGTAATGTGCACTTGCAGCCCAGAAAGGCAACCACATCTCAGGCTGGATCAAAAGAAGAGTGGCCAGCAGGTTGAGAGAGGTGATTCACCCCCTCTACTCCTGTCTCCTAAGAGCCTACCTGGAAAGCTGCATCCAGCTGTGAGACCCACTGCATAAGAAAAATGTGGACCTGTTGGAGTCGAGAGCAGGGCCACAAACATTATCAGAGCAGGGCTGAAGCACCTTTCTGATGAACACAGCATGAGTCAGGCTTATTCAGCGTGGAAAGGGCTCTGCAGAGACCTTAGAGCAGCCTTCCAGTACATAAAGGGGGCCTAAAAGAAAGGGATAGGACAAGGTGGCATGGCTTCAAACTGAAAGAGGGCACGTTTAGATCGGATACTAAGAACTGTTTACTGTGAGGGTGGTGACATTGGTTGCCCAAAGAAACTGTGGACAGTCCACCCCTGGAAGTGCTCAAAGCCAGGATGGATGGGGTTTTGAGCAACCTGACCTAGTGGAAGGTGCCCCTGCCCACAGCAGGGGGGCTAGATTAGGTCATTTTTAAGGCCTCTTCCAACCCAGACCATTCTATGATTCTATACAGCAAGACATACCAGTTAGACCAGCTGCCTACCAGTTGACCCACAACCCAACATTTACTCAGCCTTTAAATTCAGGTTAAATACCACACTGACACAACCATAGGTATAACTCTTGGATTGAAATCAAAAACATATAGACAAAATCCAGCCGGTTGTAAACGGACAATAAAGTCTTTAGAAAACAGGAAAAAAGATGCTTATGGATTTTAGGAACATTGAGACAATTTTTTTCTATTCTTTGCACAGTCAGTTGACATTATCTTTGTGTCTGCAAGAGGATTAAACACAATACTTATTAAAAAACCACAGTGGTTATTTAAATATCTTGTTAAGATGAAAAGGCCCTCATTCTCCCTTTGGTTTAGCAAACCATCCAATGGTATCAGCAACACTCTCAGATCTTCTCAAGGGATGAAAATTTCCAATACTCAAACTCCTTAATAAATCAGTATCTGAGCTCAGTTGCTGGAGCTCAGTTTATTGTTCTGGCTCTTGAAAAGTAAGGGCTGCCTCACTAACCAGCCCTTAGTAAGCCTCCCAGGGAACTCCCAAAAGAGACAAGGAGATGCAGCAGATGCAGAACTCCTCCATGGTACAGACCTGCACACAAGCACACTGAGTGCAAGCCCTCCTCTGCTCTTGAGACAACACAATGTGTCCCATTCCCTTTGGCTTCACATAACAGTAACTGCTTAGCCATGCAAAACAGCATTATTAAACATTAAGGTATGCCTGCTAAAAACCAGTCTGTAGATCTGTCTCTGTGAAGATACCCATCTGAACCATTTCCTTAGTGCTGCTCCAGCACCACTGGCCCTCTAGGGGCAGGTAGGCACCAGCAGCTATCCTTACCACCTCTTCTGTGGTACATGAGATGCGTGGCAGGAAAGATCAGTGCAGACACAGCAACATACAGGATTAATTTTATTTGCAGCTGTGTAAAATCTGGCCTTAAAATTCATTACTGATGTTGCACTAACATTTTCTTGCATAAAATTTATAAGCAGTATTCACTGCAGCAGTAGTGCTTTTTCTGTTACTCCTCATCTCTAAAAATGGAATTCTCTTCAGTGCTTGGACTTTATTCCATCTTTGCTGGTCATGGGGCAGATCATAACTGACCATAACTGATCAGACACGTTAACTCGATATCCAATAAACATGAGCTATTAATCATTTAGCAACACCTAGCAGCAACTGTATCCTGTTAAGCTTAAGAATGATTTTCCTGAAAACAGGAGTCACAGTAAATGAACGGTAGAGGAATGGATACCTGAACTCACAGATTGTAACAAATCCAACAAACTTTACCCTCTTCATGGCAAGACATAAATAAGATCCTTTGCCCGTAGCTCTCTGCAGAGAACAGAGCACTAGTACAGAGATGTTCATGTCATTTTTCTCTTGCTCTCATCAGAATGCAGGTTTTCCACACAAGCACTCTTAAGGCAGGGAGCAAGGGGCAGAGCAAAGCCACTTTGTTAAAAAACAGTCAGCCATTGGCACTGATCAATGCGGCAGTCAGGGCCCTATGGAAGACAAAGAAACTCACATTCCCACAGCCCGACCACCAGCCTTATTATGAGGATCATGACACTCTGTAATCAGTATCTTTCTTTATTTCTGTCATTCTGATACACCTCTAGTGGCCTAGACAGCACAGCCCGGAAAGTGAAAAAAGTCTAGGTTTTTGGCATTGCTCAGACTTTCAGATGTAACCAAGAATCAAACCAAGCCTCCCACTTAAAAAATGTAGGAAAAACAAGGGCACATGAAATAGATTATTTCAGTCCACAATGCAGGAACAATAGGATTTCCTTTAAATACGGCTTGGCGTGAGGATCACTACTCTAAAACTCACCAGTTGTTCCCATGGACACTCAAGAGGGGCTACTCAGACGGCGTTCGGCCACACTAGAATTGTGATACACCCATAAACATTTTAAAATGAAATTCACTGGGGAGCAGTCTTCCTTATAGACAATATTTGAAGACATTTGTGAAATGCTGCATATGAAATAAACAATTAAAGCTCTAATATCAGGTGTAAGTCTCAGGAGCACCTAACAGATGTAAAGCCCTTGCTTCTCATTTGGGAAAGAACTGGTGTTTTTACACTCTTCAATATATGCTGTCTCTTCACATTGACACCACCCACATACTACTGCTGCATAGGGTCTTGGTACAGAATGACCCCCATTTTCAGCCAGACCAGCTGATAAAGCTCAGTGAGGAATCACATGTTCAGAGTTCAACTGTGCCAGTATATGAAAGGTATAGGAAAAGTCTAGCATCATCTCGCATGAAGTCTGCTTAGGTTAAGGTAACAGTTGACACCAGCACTCCAGCAATCTCATTAGCACTTGACCAGATGGCATCAACTGACTTTCCAGATTGCAGGCATGCACTTGATATGCTTGTCAAGGGACAGAGGGAGTTGTCTGACTGTATCACTGACACAAACACACAAAGGAGTCTGTGAATAAAGGTACACTAGGACTAAAATCTTTTGCAAAGCATTCAGCCTCCTATTCTTATGCCACAAATATCCACCTTTACTTGTAGCTTAGTTGATGTAAAAATCATAAAGGGCTTTGACAGCGTTATCCTTTCACTCAAAGAATTTGCTTATGGGGCCATCACGAGCCTTTGCATTTCATATAGTTCAAAAGGGCTTGCAACAAGAGCCAAGAAAAATCTATAGCCAGCTGGCAATGCCTGGGAACATTTGCAATCTTTACATTCAGTTTACTAGATTTCTCCTCCCCCATCTACCCCCTCCCAGTGCTTCAAAAGAAACTCAACTGATAGTTTTATTACGATGAAGAGATCAAACCTGAGTTACATTTCACCATGAAACAGGAAATTCTCTCTACTGAAGCCTGCTGTCTGAGGATCACCTCTTCTCGCAGAGGTTACAGTCCCAGCAGACTCACCAACCTCTAACTAAAGATAGTTAACATCTGGTAAGCCTCCAAATACTCCCCAGACTGCTTCTTCCAACCCACACCAGCAGACATCTATTCGCACAGGCTGCCATCTGTGACTGTTGTAGCAGGAAGCTTCGTAATGTGTCTGACTCAAGACTAGAATTATTTCTGAGGGACCGGGGGGGTGGCATTTCCAATCTGAGTAATATCCATTTTAGCAACGAAAACTTGAATTCAAAAGTTCTGGCACTCCTACTATAAGATCTTTTACAATTATTCTCCACAGAAGCAGCAAGGACTTGGGGTTATTCTATACCTACAACTCCCCTCACCTAATTCAATGGGAAGCTTATGAATTCACTTCTGCTGAATCATCCAAGATGAACAATAGTCAAGGAATAAAGAAGAAATTAAGTTATACTCCAGAGACAGAAGTTTGAAAAGGAGATAGGAAAAGGCCTTAAGGCAAGCCAACTTCTTCAAAGATACAGCCTGCTTTTTGTACAAACATTCAAGCCTTGTCAGCAAGTAGCAGGAAATTAACTACTAATTGCATCAGGGCACATGTTTTCCTTCTCTTTGCATTCTCTGCACAAAAAGTAACCACACACGGCTACCTGTCCTGCCCTACTAACTCATGCCGTACGTAACTTGTGTTAAAGCCTTCACTTTCTCAATGCAAAAGCAATGCAGACCTTCTTTTAACCTTTTAGCTCTCCACAGCTAAAGAAGGGGTGACAAATGAAAAGCAACCAAAACCACAGTAAATGGGAAAACTAAAGGTACAAAGACACTCGGTATGTGGCATTTGTCCTCCATCTGCTCTCAGGTACGAAAATACAAGTTATTAAAAACTCCTGTTACCCAACTTAGCTCTCCACCAAATAGACTGACTCCATAGCTGTCTTTTACTGTGTTTAACATGTCTTCCTAAGAGTTTGTTCAGTACAATCATTCATGTAATTTGCTCAGAATTTTACATGCCAACTCCATGCTCCTGAGCTTGTGCAAGAACTGTAGGGTTTCTAGGACACTACCATTCAGCCTTTGGATTCCAATACATACAGTCCTTTCCCAGCTCTCTATCACCAAGCACGTAGTGAAAATTGTTAAAACATCATCTAAAAAAAAATAAATCCCAAACATTTCTGAAAGCAAGATCAATAGCTAAAAAACTGCAGTTTATGTCCAGTACTGTATTCAAGCACTCAGAGTTGAGAATTTCTCCCCATTTCATTCTGATAAAAGTGAGAAGCTACAGGACCTGCTAATTTTAGGTAAGAACTGGATGACAATTTTGCCACTCAGAGCAATTTAAGTTACCTCAAATTCAACCTATACCTCCCGCAACATATTCCCTAAGAATTCAAACCCCTTATTTAGATGTCATTGCTTCGTATTTCAGAAGTCACACATCACCTGCTATGTAGACTTCTTCCTGTGTCAGGAACATGTAGGTTTCCAACTGGTATTCTTGTGTGCAAAACTCAGGAGGTTCCACTGCTCTACAGTAATTCTCCACATTCTCCCCAAAAGGTGAGACTCAGAATACTTAAGATTTTTCATTGCAAATTCTTTTTGCAGACTCTGGACTCTTTTGTTCAGAGTTGTGTTGCGGCAGTGCCAAGAACAACCTAAGAGGGCTACTGTTAAGATGCTGGTGACTTAATACTTTGACACGCAAGTGCCACTCTCCAGACAGTAGAGAAGTCCCATGAACCAGTTAATCCCCATCTGTGTTTATGGAATTCAAAATTTAAATGAAATTACTCTGTTATATGAACAGTTGTTTATTCAGCCATTTTTTGTACTTTACAGCTGGAATTCTGGAAATTCAAACACCACATCTTTGCCTGTGAGCTTCTTGTAGACACCAGAAAATGTTTCCACCTGTGAAGACAAAAAATCTTGTTTATACATGCTGTGTAAACAAATAAATCCAAGTTAACACATTTAAGATGCTCTACTATTTGTTATTTCATCTTCACTCTGTCATAAGCTTTGGGGCTAACTACTTTATTCTAGATGAAGGTAGCTGAGCAATTACACAGAAGATATGTTTTCTGGAGAGTATTTGGACACTCTTTGATTTGCAACCATAGGAGACCCTGAGAGATGAGCAGGCCCAAACACACCTCTCCAGAAAAAAGCCAGGCAAAGAGCAGGCTGTACAGAGCACATCTGTTTAAGGTCAAACTAAGTGTTTCACTTCAAAAACAATAAAATCAACCAAACAAGAACAACCCAACTAATCCCTAAATATACAAAAAAATTAACAAAACACTGTTCTCATGAAGAAACCAATAAAGCTACTTTACAATACAGGGGCTTTGGCAAGTTGAACTAGAGCTTTAGTTCAAAACTGTCTTGCCTCATCTTCAGCATCTTATTCCTGATAAAAACAGAAGCATCTCTGCTGCCAAAAGCCAGTCTTTTGCTGTATCACTAAGCAGTCTCTTAGTGAATGTCAGAATGCCACCCTGACCTGTATGAGAAAGTAAGTTTTTTTCATTTACCTTGTGTTCAACATTGTTCTGCTGTGCTTTGTCCAGATGGACCTTTATAAGCCTGCTGCCGTCCAGTTTTACCCGGATTCTCTTGCCCACGATTTCACTTGGGAAGACCAGGTCTTCAAGAATAGCATCGTGCACTGCAGTAAGTGTACGGCTGAAACACCACATTTGTATCATTAAAACACATCCTCTTGAAAAATCTTCATTTGTCAAGGCTTAAGGCTTTCACAAGCATGCTTTAGCTGAAAATTCAGTGGCATTTTTTTTCTTTAATGCCACAGTATAACAATGCCACACTATCACGTTATGCAAAAACAAAAGCTAATTCTACAGTGAGTACAGTAACTTACTGACTGCATAAGGGGAAAAAGCAGCCATGTTTCTGACCTTCTAGATCACACACGGTTTTGCAGAAACAGCCCCAAAACATTCTTCTATTTCTACACATTTAAGGAATATTTTATTTAAATGAGAACTAAACTGTCCCATCTGCAATTCTGCCAGAGACACTCACTGGAAGAGTTTAAGTGTAGAAATATCTTCAGCTACACAGAGTAGGTTCATAGAAGGCCCAGTTCCAAAACACTGTTTTTTTCATCTGCCTAAGCCCAAGCCATTTAGAACATCAATGTATTACAGGAAAAGATCAGCTGGTAAGTTTAACCCACACTTAGAAGACTGTTTGATGTCTGCGTGCATATTCTTGAACTGTCCGGAAGCGAGCCAAAATGAGAAAAATTAGCCCAGGTTACTTTGCATGAGTTTAGAGGACTAATATGATTACCAGCATCTCTACCTGCAGTTTCAAGGCAGTTACCACTAGGAACTAAGACCTGTGTCTACAGCAGCACTTGAAACCTGTGAAGATCGGGACATCCAAGGGAGACCAACATCAATCACATTTCTGTGCTTTGCAATGCACACAGCAGTTTTACACCACCAGCCTGACCTCGTCTCAGGCCCAGCCAGGGTCAGTCCTGCACACTTGCCTTCCCTCATGCAGAAACTGGCAGGATGCTAATCACAGACACAGATGTCAACTTCTCTAGCCACAGTGCAATACTAGTTTTAACAGAACATTGGCAGAGTCCTTCAAATGCTATGAGTACTATAAAACTGTACTTTTAAAATCCATGCCTAAAGATTGCAAAATACAGTAACACATAACACAGGTATAATACTGGGCCTGGGAGAAGTTAAAGGACATACCACATCTCATAAAAAGGACAAACAAGACACAGACTACATAATGATATAGCAAGATACACAACGATATAGGAGAGGCACTGACATCCACAGAGACACAGCAGTGTTGCATGTCTAGCAATCAAGAGACTAAATAAAAGCAAGGGAGGTCGTTTAACACAAATGACTATACTACTGCTATTAAATTCATACCCAGAGGGACTAGTACTCATACCTATACCCCTCCTCAGTCACTCTCTCCCTCATTGCATCCCCTTCCATGTACCAGCCTTGACTTCTGTACAGTTTAATGTGTGATGAGGAAGTGGCACTTCCTACAACTTAGAAAAAAATAATTCTTGTCAGCACACTTTGGTAACAGGGACAGCAGGCTGGGGTTTCTTAAGCCAGCACTACTGGTTAAAAATTGACTACTACTGTAGCTGGAAATCCAGATGGAGTGCTAAGAAATGCAACACCATACCCAAAGATAAGCCTCCTACTGCACACTTTGGCAGTCAAATGGCAGATAGTATTTCAAGCAGTAAGAGAAAGGACAAGACCACCCAAACAGCTGAATGACTTCTCAAAAACTCAACCATTATTTGACTAAACTATCAGTTACAAAAGTAACCGGCATACTGAATCAGTATTATTTACTAACCTCCTGGGACGCTTTTGCTTGTTTTTTGTGCGGCTTTTTCTTGTTGGCTTGGGCAAAATCCTTCTCTGTTAAGAAAAAAAAACAACAAAAAAGAGCATTTCTCAGTATCTAGTAGTTGCAATCTACTCAAAAACATCCCCAACACATGCACCTTCTCCCCCCAACTAGAAAATCCATGAAAAACCAAAAAGGGAGATTTAAGTATGCTCAAAGCTATACCAGCATTAGAACCTCAAGTTACTTGCAGAAGCTGAAGTGCTCTTTTGCTTTATTTCTCAATTATTGATCACGTATTCAGTGCACCAAAATAGAAGATTTGCACTTCATCCCCTCTCCCCATGAATACAACCACAGTAGTTTACTATGTCTCATTAGCAACATGAACATGCTTCGCTGGGAACAGAAACCCCAGAGAATTTTACAATTTCTGTGAGATTGAGACTCTGGTGCAACCCAGAGTAGTGAGCTCAGTCCCATGGACAGATAGAGGTTGAAATGTTAGTTTGAATAGTGAGATATATTACACAATCCAGATCAAACCCTGGCTTAAATGTAAGCTGTTCCAAAAGCAGGATCTAAAGGAATTTGTAGACTTAGATCAGTAAAACTTATATTCTACTTCCCTACTCCAAGGGTGAATGTTTTAAAACATGGAGTTTTAGATGCAATTGTAGCCACCTGCAGTATTTTCTACCATCACATCACAGCTTCTTCATGACTTTATCCATGATGGGGTTACCATAATCCAAACTGGGTCATGTCATACTCAAGAGCATTTAACCTACAGCAAAAGAACTGCACATGTTCCCTTCTAAAATACAGATTACTGAACTGACAAGGAATTCTCAAGCACACAGGTAAAGTGAGCCAGAGGCACTTCATTAAAATAAACTTTCTTGGTCACATGAAGATTCAGGGTAAAGTGTTCTGGCTCTTAACATTAAGAAGTATTTTCACTACTAACAGTTTGTGTTAACTAATTGTCCATTCTGGAGACAGATCTCGAGTTTGTCCACCTCTCAGTACTGCCCAGAGAGACCTCCAACAGCTTGTCAAGCCTTAGGTCCTCCATGTATTTAGAACTTGAGTCAGTTTTTTAGTTCATAACTTGAAGTTTCAAGTGCTTAGATTATACAAGTGTAGTAAAGTACCTATTAATATTTGCTCCCTTTTACTTTCAAGCTTCGCTTCTCCAACTTTTGAAGGAATCAGAGGTCAGAACAAGAAAGTTCTATCTTCCACAAAGAAGTTTCACATCTCTAAGTTTACACAGCCTCAACTGCCAGCTGAAATAATTTTACCTAACATCCACACACTCATTACATTTCCTGCTGCTACAAAAATATGCACTGTATTACCTTGAATGGGCAAGACAGAAGCATAACACACCACTGTAACAGGTTATTCAGAGAGGCTGTGGAATCTTGGATGTTTTCAAGACTCAGATAGACAAAACCACAGCTGACCTTATCTAATACTGGAAGCTGGTTCATACATGAGGCTGAACTAGATCACCTAGAGATGTCTTCAAATCAACATTTTTATAATTCTAAGTGTTTTACCTGAGCAATAAACACCACATGTTTTCCACTAAATTTCTTCTCCAGCTCACGAACTAGCCGCACCTGAATCTTCTGGAAGGATTTCAGCTGAGGAACTGGTACGAAGATAATGATGGCTTTTCTGCCACCACCCACTTCAATTTCCTGAAACAGAAGGACAAGGCAAACATTACCTAGGGGTCGAGAAGTATTGTTCGATTTGATGGTGAATCCTCTGAGCTCAGGCATTTGATAGTCTTGCTTATGACTTTGTGGGCAGGGAGCACATCACACAGCAGTATCTGCCTTAATAAGACAAACCACTGAACAGCAAAGCCTCTATCAGAGCACGTGTTTTTCTGTAAAGGAGCAACTGGGCAATAAATCCCACCACTCTGTTCAGAGTCACATCCTCTCAATAGCAAAGCTCTTTTTTTTCACAGGATGAGACTGAGATGATACAATAACTGTACTGAATGCTTACAGTCACATCTGCAGCGGTACTTATATGCTGATATAAAGTTTCGAAAATTACTTGCCTGTAATGCAGACTCTAGACAAAGTTAACTTTAACAAATCTCCTATTTTTGAGCTACTGCTTCATGAACATCACCTGTCCCCCACTTCCCAAGGTCTGCATCACTACTCAATCAAAACATTTCCTTCCCCTCCAAATGTCAGCAGGATTACAACACACCAACACAGGTTACTTTTCTCTGGCTTATTCTCCAACAACTGATCAAACCAAAGTCAGCATAGGCTTACAAAGCATTTTTCCCATGAACGTGGCTGCAGAGATATCCTCATTTTCCGACGAGATGGCAAGATGGATTATTTTTTTCAAGCTACATTCCCACGTGAGACAATTCAGATGCCCACTGGAGATTTCTTACAAATAAAATCAAGCACCTAAGTAAACAACAAATATATTTCTAAAAGCCTGAGGACAGCTCACATTGCTGTACTTAAACAGAGATGTGGTTCTTCTGAAGGCCCCTGAACTTGCACACCAAGCTGCTTTTTGCACTCCCAGATTCTTTAACTCCACTCTAAGAAGTCACGTCCCAGCACCTGCACTGGTGAGCGGGGGCAATAACCAAAAGCAGCCTAACTTAAGTTTCTGACTGCAGAGACCAGCTTCATTGCTGCCACCCACTCTCCGAGGTTGACAAATCCTAATACCAGTTTTCTTCCTCTTTTCCACTAGTTGTCTTCTTTCTTTTCTTCCTTTAGGTTTCAGTTGCCTGTATGAACTAAAACTGAAATATACAGGCAGGCTAACTTACATGATCAAGTCAGTCTCTTACCCTAATCCACCTACTTAATCTACTACTTGTTGCATAAGAGAGTCACAATAAACTGATTTTACGAGGAGCATGACAGTTTATGTTTCTGATGAAGTTCCTGCAACACCTACATTTCGAGCCAATATCCACATGCAAAAAGCCAGTTTCAGACCCCAAAATGAGTTTGCAGAGACAAGTAGAATAACTATTTTTAACGCTTTTATTTAACACATCCAACTGCTATTTGAATTTTTAGTGACTTTTCAGACCAGTTCCCAAGAAAAACACTATTACAAAATCTTATGTACTAACTGCAAATGCCAGAAGATAAGCCAGAACAGCAAATAAAACCACCACAGGCCCTAAGAAAGGGCTGAAAACATCACTCACCTACTACAGTACCGTTTACAAAAACTAAACATACACAGAGCAAGTCACCGTGCAGTTCTGTGGACAAGGCCCAGCCTACCTTAGCTGCTGTGATGTTCAACTCCCGCAGCTGAGCCTTTAAGTCGGAGTTCATTTCCAACTCCAGCAGAGCCTAGAAAAGTGAAGTTGCAAAACAATCATTACATTAACTTCATCTCATAAGAACACTTGAGACCAAAGCCTGTCCAGGGTGCCCGGAAGCAGCTATATACTTTTTACCAATCAATAGCAAAGATTTCACTTCCTGTAACTCACACTGACATGCAACAAATTCAGTTGTTGGGAACCGAAGCTAACTGGCCCAGATCCTAAGTAAAACTAGGAAAGAGAACACATTTAGACAGCCCCAACCTCAAAGTTCAGGCTCTGGACAAGTGTCACAACACTGTCTCTATAATCTGCAGTGAGCTACCGAACAGCAGAAGGAAAAGCCACATACCTGGGATATACCAGACTCGAACTCATCTGGCTTCTCGCCATTAGGCTTCACAATCTTGGCGCTAGAGCTGAACATGGCCTTTCTGCAACGCAAAAGAACAGCTCGGCTGGGACCGGGCACGTGTCACCTGCTACACACACAGCCAGCCCTCCGCAATCGGGCCGAGCAGTCACATGCTGCAGAGAGAAGCCAGGAGTGCCGCAGGGGCCACGCCAGCCCCAGCCCGTCGCTCCCGGCGATGCCGACCCGGACACGGGAACACCGTCCCGGGACCGCGGGGCCCACCCGCGGCGGGGCCGCCCCGAGGCCTCGCCAGCCCCGTGGAGGCGGTCCTGCTCCCCCGGCGCCCCCCGTGCGGCCCCGCGGGGGCTCGGGCGGCGCTCCCGGGCCCCGCTCCCGCCTCCGGCCCCCTCCCCCCGCCTTCCCCGGGCCGCCGCTGGGGCACGGCGGAGGAGAAACCCCCATCCCTGCGCCGGGCGCGCCGGCGGCCATCGGGCCCTGGGCCGGCGGTAATCGGGCGCATCCCCGCGGCGGGAGCGCGGCGGGCGGCTCTGCTCGGGGCCCGGGCCCGAATGGCGGCAGCGCCGGGCGCGGAACGGCGGCCCCGGCCCGGGCACCCACCTCGCTCCGCGCCGGCCGGGAAAAGGGGGAGCTCTCGCGAGAGCCGCGCGGATCGCGGCCCGGGAAGGCGCTCGCCCCGCCCACACCGGAGCGAAGCCGAACCCGGAAGAAGGGCAGAGTGAATAGCGCGTGCCCTGCAAACCCACCCCACTTCCGCTACCGCGAAGCCCGAGCGGACATTTCCACTCTTGGCACGGCGTGCCACGGCCGGCACATGCGCAGAGCCGGCGGGGAAGCTGCCCTCCGGGCCCGCCCCAGCCCTGCCCGGCTCCGCGCTTCCCGCGGCCGGGACCGAAGGGCGGGAGGGGGAGCCTGCCCTGCTCCGTCCCTCCCTGTCGCGCCAAGCCTTCGCCGCCGCTCGCTTCTTCGTGGGCCCGGGCGGCGTCAGGCGGCCCCGCCGCTGCGCTCCCCTCACAGGCGGCATTCCCGGCCCCTGGTGTCGGATGCTGCTCCCGTAGGGAGTCACCGGGATCTCGGGCTTGGCGCAGCGGGGCGGCTCGGCCGTGCGGAGCTCGGCTCTGGCTGTGGCTGTGGCAGCAGCGTCTGTCCTGCCCCGTGTGCCGTCGCTGCAGGTTAACTCGGGGCTGGGATTCCCGTGGCTCCCGGCCCTCCGGAGGAGCAGAGCTGCGGGAGCAGCCCTGGCACAGTCACCGCGCTGTGCTGCGCCGACACGGCCGGAGCGTGGGCCACGGCAGGCCGGCATTGCTTTGGTTTAGCTCTGTGAACAACACCTCTCACTTGCCTCCGCTAAGACAATGTTACAGCGATCAGAGTTAATACCCTGTCACTAGACTAGACCTGTGTCTTCAGCTGTGTTCAGGTACTAACTCGAAATATGAGAGTGCCTGCTAGACATATTCTGTCATCACTGGAAGTACCTTTTATTACATATTGTGTCATTACCTAACAAAGAAGGCTCTAATAACACTTGGATTGCACTCTGATAAAAAGAACAAGCTGTACTATAGTTCCAAAGGAAGTGACTTGCATGCAGATTCAGGTGAAAGTGCCTGGCTGTGCATCTCAAATGAAGCTAAAACCTGGCCTTGACAAAAAAAACCCCATCCTGACACTTGTTGGCTGATTTAGGCTCCCCATTCCAAGGACAGTCCCACTCAGAGGCAGGTGTGCAACTCTTGGCACTGTCTAGAGAGGTTTTACCCAGGGATGGGGTTCAGAGCACTGGTTCTATGATCAGGTTGGCTGGATAACCCTAAGAGCAGTCAACTTTAGCTTGTAATGCCACATTCACTATTACTATGCAATGGCATGTGTAAAGTCTGTTACTCAAAAAAACCCAAACCACAGTAGTGGAGTAATAAGCTCTTGTAAACAAAAAACTGACGAAGACACCAGCACCCCAAGCTCAAACAACCTCAGCATCTGCAGAAGGCTGCCTGTCATGTTTTCTAACATTTGTGGGCTTTAGGTAAGTTTCTGATAGCCAGAAAAGCAGATTGTTCAGTTCCCACTTTTCTCCCAAGTCACTCTTCCTTGCTAGCATAAATTCAATGAGTGGGAAAAACTGCCCAGCTCATACTGCTAGTCAGGATTAGTCTCTATAGAGATTGGAAATAGCTAAACAGCAGTGATCAGGATCTAACTGAAGACTAAAAAAAGGAAAGATCACAAGTAATCATCTCAGCAGTCCAGCAGTCTGCCCTCAGTTTATAATGTGAAATCATTTGCAAGAGGGAGAAAGAATGGTGGTGTGGGGATAGATCAAAACTGGACTGACCATTAATGAATAAAGATGCAATGCGACTATCTATAGCTTCCCACCTCTGTGTTATTAGTGTTATGGAACAGACCGGGATGCTGCATAACAGTAATGAGAGAAAAAGGTGTAGAGATGTTCCTTTTGGACACCAAATTTGTGCTAGGGGAAGGATGCAGAGAGTCAAGAACTATGAGTTCTACCCAGCTGATAACACCTGGTATCCAAAGCAGCTGGAGAAGAAGCAATGAAAGGGGGTGTGTGGTACTCAGTGGACTTAAAAAATCTGGGTTTTTCCAGTTTGAATCTGAGCTCTGCATGTTGGTCATGACAGCAGAAGAATTACTGCTCAGTCCTCACATGTAAATTTGATGTATGAATCTGTTCAACCAGAGAGTTAATTAGTGTAACAGAGGGTCTTTGCTTACTTCTCCCATCACTTACTGCTCATTGCTCCTTTAGCATGTGTTGATCAAAGAGGACTATGAGTAATGAAAATGTGCAAACCTGTAAGGAATAAGAAATCCTTCTACTACAGAAAGTCATAATTAAAAGAAAAGCTAACCAAGAGCAATAAAATAAAAATATCGCAGACAGGAAGCAGTGAAAAGTCTCAGTGGAAACCTTTGCAGAGACAATCAGTGTAAATAATCTTGATCTGAGAAAAGCAGACATAAGCATTTTGTAAGAGTAATATGAAGTCTCATGAATATGTTGGAGGAAGCAAGAAAAATGTAGTAATTATATCCTGATACAATCCTGACTACATTGATTCTGTATTCCACCAAGGCCTATCAAATGCATAAGCTCTTTGGTTTTGGTGGGGTTTTTTTAAACAGAAGTGTCATCCAGCTGATATGCACAGTAATGTTAACTCCATTTGATTTCACACTTTTGGCATTTTACCAAGCCACCTCTGTAAATCCGAAATACAGCACTCTGCAGCTCTGGCACCATGCAGTCAGCTTTGTCTCAGTGCATCTGTATTAGGGCTACAAGGGAAGTCCAGCTGCTGAAAACACAGCAGCACGTACAGGTTGGGCTGTTCGTGGAGGCGAGCATAGCAGTGCTCCCAAGTCTGCGACTTTAATCTCAGCAGCAGCTCAGCTGAGGCACTGAATTCAGACCTTCCAGCTTCGGCCTCCACATGCGTGACACTCTGGATACGAGGCAGCAGGATGCAGCAGGATGCAGCTGGCAACAGTCTGAACTTCAGCCGGCTTGGAAAAGTATCTCATTAATGCACATCGTTATCTCACAGGCAGGTGCCAACAGGATGGTAACAGAGCTCTTTTGGTGGTGCCCAGAGACACGACAAGGAGTGATGGCCGTAAACTAAAACACAAGAAGTTGCACCTCAACACGAGGAAGACCTACACCGAGGGCGGCAGAGCACTGGGACAGGCTGCCCAGGGAGGCTGTGGAGTCTCCCTCTCCGGAGACATTCCAAACCCACCTGGAAGTGTCGCTGTGCCACCTGCTCCAGGTGAGCCTGCCTTGGCAGGGGGTCGGGCCGGGTGATCCCCAGAGGCCCCTTCCAACCCTACGGCTGCCGTGATCCCGTGAAGTGTTCCTCCTTCCTCCAGGGCCCATCTCGGCACAGGGACACGCTGCCCTGGAGCCCGTGGTTGGAACCGCAGGATGAGAACCCGCTTACCGACCTGGTTCAGCTTTACTTTTGGACGCGCTAAACACGAGGACGCAACTGTGAGATCCCATTCGCCTTTTAACAACTGCGGCTTCCAGAACGAGGTGCTTTGCTTAAACCGCTGCGAGCTCACACACCTCGTGGCCCACCCCAAAACAGCAGCTGATTTAGGCTTGTCAAACACCATTATTGTCGTGGCGGGAGGGAGCAGAAACACGCAAAAAAGGCAACCCGGACAAAACGGCGCGGCCTGGGCCTTTCGGGTAGTTTGTCCTGCCCGGCGGCCCGTAGGGGCGGGCGCGCAGGCGCAGGCGCGGCGGTGGTGGCGGCGAGGCCGTGATGGCGGCGGGGCCG
The DNA here is from genome assembly GCA_035583185.1 of Anabacerthia variegaticeps. Lineage (NCBI taxonomy): Eukaryota > Metazoa > Chordata > Aves > Passeriformes > Furnariidae > Anabacerthia > Anabacerthia variegaticeps. Next base: position 97,343,309 of record JAWWEW010000112.1, on the reverse strand, counting down.
TGATGCTGCGCTGGATCGTGGCCGTGCTCAGCCCCTGCCTCGCCCCCCGGGCCGCCGACATGTTCTACGCCGTGCGCACCGGCCGCCGCACCGGCGTCTTCCGCACCTGGTGAGCCATGGCCGCGCCGGGAGCCCGCCCCGCCCCGCCCGGCCCAGCCTGACCGCCGCCCGCTCTGTTGCAGGGCGGAGTGCCAGGAGCAGGTGAACAAGTTCCCCTCCGCCAGCTTCAAGAAGTTCGCCAGCGAGAAGGACGCCTGGGCCTTCGTGCGCGGCGCACCGCCCGGGCAGCAGCAGCCGCAGCAGCAGCCGCAGCCCGAGCCGGCAGGTACCGCGGGCCGGGCGGGGACGGGAGCGGGACCGGGCACTGCACCGGGGAGCGGGCTGCGGGAGCGGGAGCGGGCACTGCACCGGGGAGCGGGCTGCGGGAGCGGGACCGGGCACTGCACCGGGGAGCGGGCTGCGGCAGCGGGACCGGGCACTGCACCGGGGAGCGGACTGCGGCAGCGGGAGTGGCACTGCACCGGGGAGCGGGACGGCTGCGGGAGTGGCACTGCACGGGAGAGCGGGACGGCAGCGGGAGCGGGACCGCGCACTGCCCGCCCTGTCGCTGTCGCGGGGCCGTGGCGGAGCCTCCGGACACGGCCAGGGATGCGCCCACGCAGTGAGAAGGTTTCTGTGGATGCTCGAATAGCGGTGCTGGTGCCGTGCCCGTCCTAAGGGCCGTTCCGTGTCTGTCTCCTCTCCAGTTTGATCTGGGATATGGAGTGACGTTTATTCTGTAAGAATTTTTTCCTAATAGCTTGGGGCGGTGTCAGATAACAGATTAGCATTGCTAAGAGATGATCATAGCTGTTGTCTTTAAAAGCAGTCGTTCTACATAAAATTGGATCTTCCATGTGTTGAACTTCCTGTCTTTTTGTGTTTTGGAAGGGGCACTCGGTCTTACAGCTGTAACACAGGAAAATGGTAGCCAGAGAGAGGAACTAAATACCTTGTGTTGCAGTACGTGCAAAAGGCCATATGAACAGTCTACAAATGAGGAACAGATTGCAAAGCGAGTAAAACATGATGAATTATTCTCAACATACTCAACACCAACAGTCAGTGAAGATAAATTTTCGTATATGGGTGAGGTCTTTGATAAGTCCTTTAATTCTGTTACTCTGTACTCTTTCATAAGCAACAGGTGTAACTATTAGAAACCTTTTAGGGAGGTTTGTGTATGGCAGCACCAGGACCATTGTTTCTTTTTAAAATGGAACTGTGAACCATAATCTATTTGTTCGCATTGCCTTTCAGTATAATTATAATTGGCTTCAACTAGTGTCAACATATAGCTTAATCATGTCACTGTAGGTGTGATTTTTATGTGTCTCTAGGCTACAGCCTATATTTAAATATACAGATGTAGCTGGGAAGCTTTGAAGTTGGCTGAAGAAGCCAGGGACTGTAGCAAGAATTGTGGGACTTGGGGCAGAAGCTCTTCTTAAGGCTGGCCGGTTTGACAGCAGTGAGAGTGTGAAGCTGCAGTGGGACTGCTGGTGTTCTGCACTGCTGATTCCCATAGCCTCTGTATTTGACTTTTGGAAGGACTTTCTAGGAAGGGAAGTTTTGGGGATTATCAGTAGACATTTCTTTCAGCTTAAAAGGTCAGTGTCCTTGAAGGAGTGCTTGAACTTTTGATTTTGGTAACTTTTTTGTAGGTGACTTTGTAGTTGTTTATACAGATGGTTGCTGCTCAGGTAATGGACGTAATAGGGCACGTGCTGGAATAGGTGTCTACTGGGGACCAGGCCACCCTTTGTAAGTAGTTGGATGGATTATTTTTTTTTAAAGTAATACATAACTGTTTGTTTTTTATGTGGTTTACAGTACTAGCCTCCTTTTAAATACGAAACTGTTGTTGAGGCTCATAATTACAGCGTTCTGAGACTAGTGAGTTACTTAGGGGAAAAGAGAAATCATCTCTGGGGAAAATCCACTGGAAATAATATTTTGGAGTGCTGAAGCCGTAATTCAAGTAATGCAGAAAGTTTTAAAACACAAGTAGGTGTGCACAGAAGACTATGAATGTAAATGCATATTGATGGCAGGTCCAAATGCGCGGGTTGCTCTATGCAGGTGGAAGCTAGACCTAGAATATATTCATCCTCCTTTTTAAAAAGTAACTCTCTTGCATTTATTTCTTTAATTTATACTTATTATCTATTCTTTGGTATATTTGCGATAACTAATCTACTATTCCTTCCTTGGAGACAGAAATACCAGTGAAAGACTTCCTGGACGGCAGACTAACCAAAGAGCAGAAATACATGTAAGTAGTAAATGCCCTGGAATGCTTCTCCTTGTTAGACTGCAGTAGCACACTCATGACTATTTCAGCTCTGGTCCTCAGAAACTGTTTGTGGAGCTGTGAGGGAAGAATACAAAATATCTGGAGTTAATACTTCTCTTCAAGTTTTATTGGTCTTTATTGGTTTTGAGCAAGGTAATTCACCTTGAAAATTCCCATATGTCATCAAGCACAGCTATCTAAAACAGCCTTACTTTGGGAAAGCCTGACTATCAAATATATATTTAGGTTCCTTTGCATTTTTAGTCTGTATGCTTCACACCTTGGAGTGAGGACTGCTGAGTAGCAGTTAAGGGGAGAATCAGTTTCTTATGATGATAGGATCAGAGCATCATAATCCACAGATAAATATAACGAACAGTTCTTGGCTCCTGACTAACTTCTGTTGGTAACAGCAGATTTAGTCTTCCCTTCTCACTTCCTTAATTATGGTACTGCTACTATTCCATACTGCATGTTTGGAGATTAACTGAAATGGGGAACTGATCCACTTAAAAGCTACAAGAAGTTCGTTTTAGTGAGAGATAACTAGAGATGGTGTTGGTGTGTGGTCAGACTTGTCATTAAAGAGCCTTTCATCTTTACATCCTCAGCCAGCCACATCTCCCTGTTATATTAGAGCACAAAAAAAAAAAAATCCTACCTGTTAAGGGTTCCAGACTGTTAGAACTGATGTGAATCTCTCCTAGTTATGGAGAAAATGCTTAAAACTTGGTGTGCAGTTGATAGAGGTTTTGATAGGTAGAAAATGGGGCAGAGAGCTACTCCTTCAGCACAGAGTTGAACATCAGAATGTTTGGGGTTTTTTTTGCCAGCGAAACTTAAGTGGCTGCCTCCTTGCCTGAACCATGAGGGTGTCTTCTGCATGCGTAATCTTGGATCCTCTACTCTGTAATTTTGATACTCTATCATGTTGATAACCATTGGTGGGGAGATTACAATACTCTTCATAGTTCTGTGTTAGCATCAGGTACTTAGTTGGTATTTTAATTGCATATGATCAAAATCCTGTTCTGAACTGTGATTGTATTGAAACATTCTTAAGGCAGCCTGCAAAGCAATAGAGCAAGCCAAGAGTCAAAACATCAAGAAACTAATCATCTACACTGATAGCAAGTTCACTATTAATGGTAAGTTAATGATTTTAGTTTTCCCAATATTTTCATTATGTAAGGCCCACAGAACATACTGAGTCCTGGAGAGAGGGATATAAGGAGGAGAGTGCATAACTAACTGTGCATGAACTTCAGAATCCTCAGGCATTGCCTGCTAACTGTGTGAAATAAGAGTAGAGTCAAAGGTGCCTGTTACAGTAAAGGCTGACGGAAGTAACCACAGGATTTTTGCCTTGAGATGTTCAGTATGACGCAAAATCTAGAAAAATGTCATTCTTGTGTACACTGTTAAGGCAGTTCTCAGGAAATTACTTGGAAGTTGGTGTAGTAAACCCTGTAGGCTTTTTGTTTTTTGCTTGGATTGGAGAGGCTGTTGTAACACACATGTGAATTACATTCAAGTTCCTTTGCTTCCAAGCTTTTAAGCTACACTGGAAGACTAGCCAGAGATGATATGTGCTCAGAGTAGGTATTGAAAGTTTCACCTTCATCCAAAGACTTGGAAAATTTAATTTTATTCCCTATAAATACCGTACGAAGCAGCCAAAAAGACTTAATTTCTGAATAAAACTTCTTCCTCTTTCCTCGAGATCTTCAGATTTTGCTCACATAATCTGAACTGCATATATATTTTTTTCATTTTACATCACAATTTTAGAAAGGGAGAGTGTTTTCTGTTTCCAGATAATTTTGGAGGTTTGATTTTGTGCAGTTTTTTTGAAGTAACATTAACCAAAAACTTATTGCAACTTTTAATTGGAAATTTAATGTTGTGCTTTTACTCTTTGATTTGCTTGCAGTTTGCTCTTCTATTTTGGGTCACTGAGATGTAGGTTCCATTCTTGTTTAACCAGAGTTATTCTGCAAGTGTGTCTAGGAGTTATTTTTCAAAATGCCAGAGGAGACCTGTGGTTAAATACAAATGGAAGTGATGTGGTTTTTAAGGAGGTTTTGTTTGCAAGATTGATGATTTCCTATTTGGTTCAGGTCTGCTTCTCATGAGAGCAAGTAAGGATGTCTTACATTGTCTGCACCAGCAAAGATCTTAAAAAAAAATAAATGAAAAAATCATTATGTAAAGAGTAATACAGTCAATTTTCTGGCCAGCAAGGGACAGACAGAACACTAAATCAAATTCTGTATAAATCTTTTTACATGGTCCTTCTCTGAAGGTTTCTGTTTAGCACAGAGAAGCCATAAAACAGGTGGCCATCTGTTTTTCCTCTATGCATGTCTCTTCAATTTCTCTAAAACAAGCAAAGCAGTAGATCTGTTCTAGCTTACTGTACCATCAAAGATGTCCTTAGCTTCAGTTCATTGAAGTTCATGAGATAATTTTGGTGTAATGCATGTATAAGATTGTAGTCTTTATCTGTTTGGGAAAACAAACATGTGTGGGTAATTTAAGTAATAATGGAAAAATCCTGAAAGACAGCAATAGAGAACCAAACAGGAATATCTTCTATCTCCATTGTCTTTGCCTGAGACTTTGTGCAGAGTTAATGTCTTCATAAAAGGCTCTTGGCTCCATCTTGATTCCGTGCTGGCTTTTTTAATAGCATTTTTATGGTGATGCTCCCTTTGTGTAGGTATTACAAGCTGGGTTGACAACTGGAAGACAAATGGCTGGAGAACAAGTTCAGGAGGAAGTGTAATAAATAAAGAAGATTTTGAAAGACTCGATAAGTTAACAAAAGACATAGAAATTCAGTGGGTAAGTTCCTCATTTCTTATTTTTAATGACGTTTTAAACAAGCTCCTTGTAAAATCTTGCCTGACCGTAACTAAGACTTTTCTAGTGCATAATATTGTACATCCATACGTAAAACTATAAATACAGAGACACTGCTTTTTGTATTTAAAGCAAATTAGCAACAGAATCTAGACTCTTGAAACAGTATTTCATTTATTTAAAATAATGTTTGTTTGTTTTCTGTCTCTTATTACTACTTAGAAAGTGCCTGCAAAAATTATTTTTAGTTTGTTAGTAACTGAAATTTCTGTATCTGGAAATCTAACCATAAAACATAACTGTGCCTTTTTCTCATAGCTGAATTTCTAGATTTGCTTTCAGAACTCTGTAAGATGCTTGTTCACTGGAGTAACTCAATCACAGTGTCTAATTTAAACTGGGAAAACTGAGTATGTGAACCAAATAAACTGGCTCTAGTATTCTTAACCGTGTTTCTTTGAAGAAAAATTGGTAGTGAAAGCTCTTTAACTCTTTTTAAGTCAGTTTGCTCTCAGTAAAGAAGTAAACCAACTTCTCTACGGCTGTTTATGATAAAGTGTGTTATCTGTAAGCACTTAACATTCTATGGAGTATCTTCCCTCTCCTCCTTATAAATTATAGCCTAACTGTGGTATAAGACCACTGATTCTAGAAAAAAATGTGTGTACCATTGACTTTGCAGCTGCTAATTGCATATTTACTGGACTTCTGTCTTTACTCTGTAGAAAACAGGATCATGTATATCTTTAATGTGCACTTTTTCTGTGGGAAACCTATTGCAGTTATTCTTTTATTCATCCTGTTCTGTGCTAGAGTTAATTGGTGACTCCAATTTAAAGGCTGACTAGATTTTATATAACTACTCTTGTTATCTATTGAGGAGAAGAAAGTGTAAAAATTTAAAAGTAAGACTGTTTAAGACCAACTAAGTTCAGTAGTTCGTAGAGTATTTTACATAATTAAAAGATACTGCTTTATGCACACTTCTTAAACCTGAATCTCTTAAACTTGGGAACAGTTTTGTTTCAGGAGGAGCATTGTATGGCTATACTTAGTTTTGGTAATCCATTTGCTAAGGGGTGAAGTCCTCCATGGATTGCAGGTGGATCTCTCTTCCACCATGGACCTCTGTGGGCTGCAGAGGCACAGCTCCTCACCATGGTGGACCCTGGCTGTTGTGAAGCATTTTTACTCTTTTTTAAACATGTTATTACAGAAGAGCCACCAGCTTTGCTGATTGACTAACTCTGGGTCCATTTAGAGCTGTCTGGATCTGGCTCTCTGATATGGAAGCAGTCCCCAGTGTCTTTTTACAGAAGCCAGCCCCTGCAGCCCCCACTTGGCACTAAAACATTGCCATGTAAACCTAATACCATCTCACACGCACTTCACGCTTGTCTCCTCTCAGATCTTGTCAAATAGCAAGATGGTTTTCTTCCTCACCTCCCCTCCTCCACCCTTACTTCTGGCAAGCATGGTCTTAGGGTTGAAAGTTTTTTCAGTTTCTAATTGAAGGATGGACAGTTAAGACATGAAAATTGAGAGATTCTTTTAATACCCTGTTTCTATATCCTAAAGGAGTGCTGTAAGCACCTGGGCTGTTAATGGAATAGAAGTCTCTGGCTTTTTGGGGAAAGATTAACTTGTTTAAGCACTGAATGCTGGTAGGTTTTCCTCTTTTCCAAAAGTGAGACTTTTGAGTTGCAGCTGTTGTCTGCATTTCTTAAAGGCTATGTTCCATGGTCCTTATCCCATTCACTTCTCATAAAGAAGATTTTCGCAATTTGTCAAGACTTCCCTAGAGGAAGAGAGGCTATGAAAATCCCTGGGAAGAACACCTAAGGGCTAAATGTGAGGTGAGGGCCTCTGAGAAGGTGCTGCTGTGCTAAGAATGAAAGGGCATTGCATGATCAAATTTCATGTATATACTTTATTCTTGGTTTCTTGCATATCTAACAGTCCTATACTTTTGTGTTGACAGATGCATATTCCGGGTCATGCTGGCTTTCAAGGAAATGAAGAAGCTGATAGACTAGCAAGAGAAGGAGCTTGTAAACAAAAGTGCTGACATACTGGGACTAGAGACTGTTGCAGTGGGAGGAACATGACAGCAACAACTTGAGCTGCTGTAATTGTTTCACAGTTGAACTTTGAACTGTACTTCTTTCTGGCGTGACAGGCTAAATATATACCAACTTCTGGGAGAAAAACAACCACATTTTCTTCTATTACATTTATTTTACAATTGAGACAATATTTAGTTGATACGATTTATTTTTAATTCATCTTATTGAAATGGCTGTGGGGTCAGTGCTTTTAGCTGTCTCATGGACACAAAGATGAGACTTCAGAAGTGTTCTGTATTTTCCCCTTAGTAAAATAAATTATTTTTTGTACAGAGGTATATATTTCAGCCCAAAATAGCTGCGGTGGGATGACTTTGGGGTTGACTGATTTGGTAAAAGGTCACCTAACACAGATGTCCATTGATCTGCTTTGGCATTCTGGTATAGCGGTAACTGCCGCACAGGTGGGCTTGTAACACCTTCATGTGCCTCACAGTGACATCAGTTACAACACCTGTAGATGTCTCTGTCTTGTTACTTTGCAAAGTGGCATCAACAAAGTAAAAAGCCAGGTCACAAGAAAACTTGAGCAATGAATTTTTACTGTTCTCTCTCTATCTGCTTCATGACCAAGCTCTTTGTCTCTGGCTTCATGTTTCCTTTAAGTAGGGGTTTTATGCATACTGATTCTCATTATCATTCTTAGTTCCTCTTCAGTGTTGTTCCAAAGGTAATAATTGGCCATTTTTTTGGAACTAGAAGGTGATCATCTTCTCCAGACCTGCTAGATGTCATGCATGATTTCATTTTTTCCAGGCAATGATGAGATCAATGGACTAGCTAATTTGCACTTGAATTGGAGAGTAATTACCAGTAATCAACATAGTTTTGCTTTCTATGCAAGTATACAGGAAGAGCAAACAGGCTTGGTGTGTTACCTGTGTCAACTTCTCTGTATAGTACCTTTGTACCTTTGAGTAGCAGGGTTTAAGTTGCAGTCATGGTTTTTGTATTTGTTAGTTGCTATACAGAATGGTTAGAGCTGCAGAAGCATGTGACTTAATAGTTACCTTGCATTATAAGATCTTTACTGAAGCAAAGTATGAAATTTTACATATTTAGTCACACAGACTGTGGTAAAAGGAGGAAACTGGCTAGCTAGAAGTTAATAGATCAGTGAGAACTTTTACTTTTTTTTTCCCCTTATCCAAATCTGCACAGTAAAGCTCATCTAGGGGTAAGGAGGCCACTGATTAGATTTTCCTCTCTGCTTCTTTTGTATATATGCACACAATTACCCACTCATTTACTTGAGAAGTTTGGCTTGAAGGAAACCATGGCATCACCTCGTATCAAATCTCTGGTTGAGGCAGAACAGTGTGACAAGCAGTGCACTTAAGAGGTGGAATCTAATAATCTGCCTATCATAATACATCTTCAGTTAAACATGTAGATCCTATTTACTGTATGAAAATCTCTTTATTTGAAGCAGAAGCTTTGGGAAAAATGTAGGTAATGGGAGGTAAATCATAATAGCTGTGTAATACTGAATTTAGGCAACTTGATTGCCTGAATCTAATAGGTAGATTATGATAGAAAATCTAATAGGAAAGAGTTTTATATTATTTTGATACCAATATTTATTTTTCTTCCTCTGGAAATTTAAGACAGAAAAAAGCTGAGAGGAAAGTTACAAGATAAAGGCTGTTTGAAGGATAGGAAGCAAACAGTACTTAATGGGCTTGAGGGCCCACAGAGAGTGTTGGATGTTCAAGTAATTCTTTTCAGGGAACCAGAACTTCAGTAGGGTATTTGGCATTTGGCAGCCATGACATTCAGTGGATTGACACTGAACTTCTGGTTGGATTTTTATGTGCTTCTAAAAATGTTGAGAATACCAATATTAGATCAGTTTATCTGTAATGTTATAGGACTTGCAGTTAAATTTATTCCAGAATTGATAGAATCATAGAATGGTTTGGATTAGAAGAGACTTTTAATTATCTAGTTCCAAACCCCCTGCCATGGGAAGGGACATCTTCCACTTGACCAGGTAGCCATCAAACCTGGCCTTGAACACTTCCACGGCTGGAGCATCCACAATTTCTATGGGCAACCTCTTCCAGTGTCTCAACAACCTCACAGTAAAGAATTTCTTCCTAATGTCTAATCTAAACCTGCTCTCAGTTTTGAAGTCCTTCTCCGCTGTACTGTCTCTGCATGCTCTTCTAAATAGTCCCTCTCCAACTCTCTTGTAGGCTTCCTTCAGGTACTGGAAGGCCTCAACTAGGTCATCCTGAAGCCTTTTCTTCTCCAGGCTGAACAATCCAAATTCTCTCAGCCTTTCCTCATAGGAGAGGTGCTCCATCCCTCTGATCATCTTGGTGGCCAGCCTTTGGACTTGTCCAAAAGGTCAATGTCCTTCCTGTGCTGGGGACCCCAGAGCTGGAGGCAGCACTGCAGGTGGGGTCTCATGAGAGCAGAGGGGCAGAATCCCCTCCCTTGACGTGCTGCAGCCCAGGACTCGTTTGGTTTCTGGGCTGTGAGTGCCCATTGCTGGCTCATGTGCAGCCTCTCATTCCCCATCACCCCCAAGTCCTTCTCGGCAGGGCTGCTCTCGATCTGTTCATCCCCCAGCCTGGACTGATACTGGGGGTTGCCCTGATCCAGGTGCAGCAGCTCATGCTTGGTCTTGTTGAACCCCATGAGATTCCCAATGGCCCAGTTCTCAAGCCTGTCAAGGTCCTTCTGGATGGCACCACTCAGCTTGGTGTCATCTGCAAACTTGTGGGTTCACTTGGTCCCTTTGTCCATGTCATTAATGAAGATATTGAATAACATCAGTCCCAGTACAGGCCCCTGATGGACATCACCCTTCACTGATGTCTGTTGGGACACTGAGCCATTGACCACTACTCTCTGGATGTGATCATTCAACTAATTCCTTATCCATCTAGCAGTCCACCCATCAAATCCATCTCTCAAGTCTAGAGGGCAGGATGCTGTGGAGGACCATGTCAAAGGCTTTACAGAATTCAGATAGATGGGATCAGTAGCCCTTCCCTTGTTCCCTGATGTTGCTCCATGACAGAAGGCCACAGGGTTGGTCAGGCAGGCTTTGTGCTTGGTGAAGCTGTGCTGGCTGTCTGGAATCACCTCCCTGTCCTCTGTGTGCATTAGCACAGCTTCTAGGAGCATGTGCTTGATGACCAGTAGTGCTTAAACATGAATACTGTACATTAAAGGGATCTGGTACCTTTAATAAGAATCTGAGTAGTAGTGGTTAAGACACTTTGGTGAGTTTAAAACTCTTTAGGAATAAAAATGCTGCGGAGAGATTGTTTCATTTGCAGTTGTTTCTCCATCCTTGTGTTTATCTGGCTGTTGGTTTATATGCCATATAGAATCATAGAATCGTGCAGACTCTCAGAACCGTGGAGGCTGAAAGGGACCACCCCAATGTGTCTTGTTCATCCCAGCTTGAGCAGGTCACCCAGCATGTGATTATCTCCATGGTTGGAAACAACACAAGCTTTCTGTGCAGCATGTGTTACCACCTTTTTTAAAATATTTTTTCCCCCTATTTATTTTTCCATATTGTGGGGTTGCAATGCAGGTCTTTGAGCTGGACCAGTAAGTTCAGTCTGAGCACTACGGGCAGGGCACACAAGATGCAGCCAGGATTGCCGCTCGGCCGGGTGTGATGACGTGTGGAAAAATCCCACAACTAGGTAGTTGTAGAGAAGGTACGTTTATTCAGCATGCTGGGTGCATGGGGGATTGCTCCACCAAAAACATGCACACCTGTCTGTGCTTACAGGCCT
>JAWWEW010000112.1:97289814-97332119 GCA_035583185.1 Anabacerthia variegaticeps | reverse complement strand
TTGGCAACTTGAACTGGTCTAATTAGCAAACTTCTACAATTATCTTATTTTCTTGACATATTTCCTGATTTATCTTAATTTTAGAAGCTTCAAGGCCAGGTACTGATAGCAACCACAACATATTCCCTGTAGCTAATAATTATGACTTCAACCATGCAGTGTATCTTTGCTACTTCAGCAAAAGCCTCTGCAATTATTTCTATTAACCCTCTCAGTTCTTTCCTGATACCTTCTGTCAGTGATGTGGGCTACCAACCAGCTGGTGCGGGGAAGCCCCGAGCCCCGGCAGGTGTCGGGAGAGCTCCCGTTCCCTGCCCGGCGCTCACACCGCACCCGCCCCGTGCGCCCCTTTAAGGCTGTACCGAGGGGCGGGCCCGGCCCATCCCGCTCCCGTCCCGTGCCGTGCCGTGCCGCCGGGATGGTGCAGGCCTGGTACATGGACGGGTCCCAGGAAGACCAGCGGGCTCCGCACCGGCAGCAGCCGAACCGCGCCGTGAGCCTGGAGCAGCTGCGCCGCCTCGGCGTGGTGTACCGCAGGGTACGGCCGGGCAGGGGAGCGGGGGTGAGCCCCGGCCGGGCAGGGGGCCCGGGGAGCGGGGGTGAGCCCCGGCCGGGCAGGGGGCCCGGGTGCCCGTGGCGCTGTGTCCGCTCCCGGGGCGCGGCCAGCGGGCTCCGTCCGTGTGAGCGATGGCGGCCCAGTGTGTGGGGTCCTGTTTTCCGCTTCCGCCTGTTTTGTAGTTGGATGCGGACAACTACGAGACTGACCCGTGCCTGAAGGAGATTCGGAGAGCAGAGAATTACTCCTGGATGGATATCGTGACCATACACAAAGACAAGCTCCCAAACTACGAGGAGAAGGTAGGCGAGTGCCGCCGCCACCTTCGGACGGCCCGGCGGGCTCGGGGCCCCAAACACATCCTGCACCCGCGTCCTCAGCTGCAACAGAGCACTTCTGATCTTATGTAGGCTTCACAGGCCTTTTCCTTCTGTAGTTTGCCCTCAAAGGTTTTAAGGATGGTTCCCATCACTGTCATTTCAAAGCTAAGGTTCCCACTAGGAGAGTGTCCCGTCCCCCAGCGCTGACCTGCCCTCAGAGAGCCTCGGCGATGAGGGCAAGTGGTTGCCAGCTGGGCATGGGCTTTGAAGGCTAAAACATCCTGATGGCTGCTTGCCTAGTACGTCTTTTCAAAGTCACTGTTAACCCCGTGGAATTGGAGGGATACATTCCGTGTGCAAGAAGATTTTTTTACCTTGGGAAGCCGCCACCTTGACTATTGCGTAACAGCTGAGTGCAAGTGGTGCCCACCTCTCAGGGGAGCCTCCTGGAAGGAGCTTTCTCACACCAACCTCCCAGTGCTGACTTGCTGCTCTGACCTGAGGGCAACAACCCAGTGACACTTCCATATTTTTATTAAATTTCCATTTACCAGTTTGTTTTGAGGCCATTGTGTACTACTGGTTTTTAATTGGTGAGAAGGTGAAATAGGTAGCAACTCCAATTGGCTGGGTAGGCTCTACCTGACACAAAGACAGGCTGTTATTTACAGGACGTAGGGACTTTTGCTCATCCTGATATTCTGCATCAGTTCTGGTTCAAGTGCATAAGTGGGGCTAAATATCATGCAGACCTGAGCAGGAGGTGATGGTACCTGGCATTGCACTGCTCTCTGCACTAACCCACTCATGTCTCTGTTAATTGAACCTTTGAAACGTGTTTTATTTTCTGTGTGTGTACAAAGAATTCACTACTCCAGGAAAAACAAGAACGTTGCTGCTGCTCCCTGGGAGGAGAGTGCCTGGAGATGGGGCTCACTGTGTGGGCAGGTGTGACATGCTGTTTACATCAGATTGCTGTAGATGGGCCATGTTTGGCAATAACTGCATTTTCACAGCTGTAGTACCCTATACAGGTAATCCAGCCCTACACAAGTGTAAAAGAGGGGGGATAATCTGTGCCTTTGTTTAGGTTTTGTATGCTGGGAAAAAGAAGGCACAAAATGAGCAAACTGAACAAGGACCAATTCCTGCAGTGGCAAGTTTTACCCGTCTCTCTATGAAATTGGAATAAACGTTACTGTTACTCAGAGAATGGTTATGTGCAGCTAGAGCTGCTGTTTCTGGTCAGAGAAATTCCTGTCTTCCAAAGGAAATGTAGCAGCCTGCTTATAAGTGTCCTGACACAGGGTCTGGCTGGCTGGCTTGGCCGTATTAACAATGCTGGTCTGCTCTGTTAGTTAAAACACAGTTACCCTTTGAAAACCTTTCTCTGCTCTGCCACGTGTTTCTACCAGTTTTCTTTGCAGTTTTCCTGCATTCGGTAGTTTTAAGAAATACTTGCTATTCCTAGATAAAAACATTTTATGAAGAACATTTACACCTAGACGATGAAATTCGCTACATCTTAGATGGATCTGGCTATTTTGATGTTCGAGACAAGGATGACAAATGGATCCGGATTTCCATGGAAAAAGGAGACATGATAACCCTCCCTGCCGGCATATATCACCGATTTACACTGGATGAGAACGTATGTTGTTGTAGATTACCGTAAATTTTGATCACAAATCCACGTGAGTTTATATCACATTAGTAACTGCTTGCCCTGAGACTTGCAGTTCATTAGCAAAACATATTAAATATGAAGTAGGAGTATGAAAAATACTAAATAATTCACAGCATCTGAACCTTTCATCTCCAGGTCACAAATCCAGCTTCTTGTCAGCTGTAACTGCAAGTCATTGCCATGTGATATCTCTAGCATATATCACGTGATATATCTATCTGGCTTGATAGGGCCAGGCCCTGCAGCTGTCCCTCCCACAATTGCCCCTGCTCTCTCTTGAGGTGGAGATGGTGTAGATGGATCCTTCTGTGTTGCCTTGCTTTGTGATTTTGTGGGGATGGAAGAGCACGTCTGTGTCCAGCAGTGGCATTCAGGGAAAGGATTTGAGGGTCCAGAGCCACTACTTGCAGCCACTGTTTGCTAAAGTGGATGCTGGCTTCACAGGAGGTGACCTGCTTTGGGAAGGTATTTTTGGCAGCGGGAGACTGAGATTGGCACACATAGTCCTGATCTGTTTTGCTGTTCTTCTGAGCTTTTATAAACATGTTTGTAACCTCAGAATTACCCCTGAAAAATAGGGAAATGTGTGCTGTCTTCTGTGTGGCAAATCCCATCACTGGCAAAGTCTTGGGAATGGTATTGTTTTGAATCAGCTGTCCAGAAAGCAGTTATTAATAATACATGTAAAAAAGGGAGATGCCGCTTTGGTGAAAAACCTGACTTTTCCCATCTACATCTCGAGATCCACAGTGAATCAGCTACATTTACTATTTTAAGACTTTTTCTTTACATAGACAAAATGTCAGGGCTTATGATTGAATCCACAAGAAGTCTTAGATGTTTGTTCACTTCAGAAGCTTTAGTCTAGAAGTGCCATCTTCAAAGTAAATTCTTTAAGTGCTTCTAGAGCCTGGCATTTTGCAGCTAAGTTCTTTCGGTGCCTAACTTTATTCTTGCCATTGCTGAGCACCTGGGGGTAAGATAAGCATTTATCTGTCTTTTACAAAATAGGTAAGGTCTAAATCAGTAGTGTAGAGGACAGAAAAGGAGGGTTCCCTATAACTCTGTGGTTGGAGCACTTCTACAGGATGTAAAATACCATTTTCTGCTGCCACAGCTGTACCTCGCACCAAACACACTTTTGGTTAGCTGATCGCAGAGGCTGTTGCTTTTTCTGTTAGAATCTCGAGACTTTTGACTTCCTGTAAACTTTCTTTTTTTTTTACTAACTTATGCACTCCCCATTCAGTTTGTATGGCTCTGACTTCAAAGCTTCTGATAGTCCCCAAAAGCATTGTGTGGCCATCTTGGGTGTTCTGATTGCTGCTCTTTAACTAAGCAAACAGAATTTAGATGCTGCGTTGCTCGGTATTGTGGAACCGCTGCAAGACGTGTGCATAAGATGGGATTTTTTTTGCTTTCTTTGAAACTGTGTCTACCTGGACTGGAGGCACTGGTCATGAGACAATGTATCAGTGCATATGTGCCAAAGCCTCCCACTGCAGTAGGTGGGAGCAGGAGCAGCAGTGCAGTGGGATCCTTTTCTAGAATCTGTGAAGCTTTCAGTCCATCATGAAATGGTTTCAAAAATTTCTGCAGAAGTGCAAATGAAACCCTGACTTTGGAATGAAGATTCCTTAGAAAAAGTTCTTCAATTACTTGTGGCTTCTTGTTCTTTGACAGAATTACGTGAAGGCCATGAGGCTGTTTGTTGGAGAACCTGTCTGGACAGCATACAACAGGCCGGCTGATGATTTTCCTGCCCGGAAACAGTATATGAAGTTTTTGGCTGACGAAGCACAGTGATGGTGTCTGAGAGCTGATAGGGGGAACAGTCTGAAGCCCCGTCAGAATAAATGTACCTGGTGGCTTTTCACTGATTAAACTTCTATTTACATAGGCAATTGGAATCACAGAATCAAAGAAAAATTTATATTGAAGGATGATTTGGAGGTCTTTTAGTCCAGTCCTGTGAAGTACCCTACTAGACCAAGTTGCTCAAGGCCCTGAGGTTTGGAAACCTCTGGTGGTGAAGGTTCCACAGCTGCCTGAGTGCTCCTTAAAGCACTTAGCTGCTCCAATGACCAAGGATTTGTTCTTCATGGCCAACTCCCTGCTGGCAGTTTGCAGTGGTGGTCTCTTGCCCTTTCATTTTATGCCTGAGAAGAGTCTGGCTCTGTCTTCTCCACAGTCCCTGCTCTAGTGGGAAACTGTAGTTAGGCCTCCTCTAAAGCCTTCTCCAGGCTGGATAAACCAGTGCCCTTGGCTGGCCTCCCTTCTGTTAAGTAAGGTGTTTAATACATTTTGCCCTAGCTCTGACTACTGAGAAGTGTCACTTGTAAGCACCTGACAGTTAAACTTACCATTGGTTTGACTGTTTTGAGCCCAGTGACCCAGAGGTTTTTCACCCACCTTGTAGTTTGCATCAGTTCAGCTTCTAAGGCAGCTGTGGGATGCACCAAAGAAAGCCTTGCTGGAGTCAAGGTGAATGGCACTTGCTGTGTCCCCTCTGCCACAGAGCCAGTCATTGCTTCCTGGATGGCAGTCAGGGGGTCAGGCAAAATGCACCCATGGTGAATTGGTGTTGACTGGTTGCTCCACATCACCTGGTATTTCTTGTACCTGGAACATCTTCCATAATGGCTCATTTTGTAACATTCTTGGGGACTGAAACGAGACTGATCAGCCTGCATTCCACACATCTTCTTTCTTGCTTTTTTGAAGGTGGCAAGGTTATTTGCCTTTTTCTGCTCAAAAAGGTTTTCCTGATCTCTGTGACTTTTCAAAGATGCCAGCAGCCTTGCAGTGACATTACCTAGTTGCATTTACAGTTGCTCAGGAATCTGTTTTCTAACCTTTTTTTTTCCCTTGATATTTCTGGCAGGTAGAATTGGGAGAGGTGGGCTACATTAATATTCATTTTGCTCTGAATCCATGCTAATGAAGTACGTAGGATTCTGGTTTTAATTAAAGAAAATAAACCCTGCTTCATTCTTGTCTAAAAATGTTCATAAGACAAATTTGCATAATCGGCATTTTAGCATGCAGCTTCTCAAGTTCTGTCCTGGTACATAAAGCTGTGGTTTTCTCTGTAAAATGTAGTAATTTGCTCTTTGTGAGTTATTAATAAAATTACTTTGACCTGGGTGTGTTGGTTTTGTGTTGGTTGTTTTTTTCTTCCTTGTGCTCACATTAAGGACACATTGAACAACAGTGTTACTGTAATTGTTAATCAGCTTATATTCCTTGTGGTGACACTGACTTGTTCTACAACACAGGATGAATCACTGACTGTGTGCCTCAGTTTCTTGAGCTGTGAGAGGGAGAAGAGTAGGCTTAGGCACAGTGGGTCAGTTTTCAGTACACAGAACATGCAGCTCCTCAGCAATGGTCACCTAAGTGTTTTTGGATTAATTTGCTCTTCACAATGACAAATTATGTCAACTGGACAGATGTACTGCTTGCTCCAAGTCTCAGTGGATGAAGAGCTGACTGCAGCCTCTGTGCTGAATTCAGACAGATACAATACAAGCTCCTGCCTTGCGGTCTCCTGAATAAACTTGACTCTAGAAACAGGTTGAAAGTTGGGCCTATCTGGATTTTCCTAATGCAGCAGATGATAGATAATTGAACTTTCCCACTCTTCTCCCCTGTGAGTGTGTACACAGCTGTTCTTCAGTAGGCAAAAGTGTTTTCCTCCCTTTATAGCAGCATTACTGTTAACCATTTCTAGTTTTATTTCTTTAATTGTTTCTGAAAGTGAAGTTGCAATTTTGAAGTGAAATTGTACTAAGCTTTTAAGATAAAGTTGGAAAGGATAAAAAAAAAAAAATCTCATTTTTCTTGCCTTAGGGTCTTGGGTTGCAAGCTAGATGAGAAGTGGGGACGCAGCTGACCTTCCATCTGCCAGTGGGGCATTCAGTTTGTGGGAGGGGGTGGAAGCACAACCCACACTTGAAAAATGCAATTCCACCAGTGCTTCATTCAGCCTCTGCTGGGTTTTGTGCGATGGTCCAAAAGCCTGGCTAAAAAATCAGTGTTTCCAGCAAATAGGAAGTTTAGCTGTAGTCAGACACACATCAGGTAGGCTCTCGGAGGATGCTGTGCTGTGCTGTGACACGTGCCCTATTGGTTCAGGGATTTGTGTACCACTTGTCTAGAGGGAGCACTTGAGTGTCCTATTGTACAGCACAGTGGGCTTCCTGGTCCCAGAACAAACTCTGGGGATCTTTCAAGGTACAGCTACAGGAATAAATGACAGTTATTGCCTGCGGCAGGTTTTATTCCTTTGATTTATATGCCACAGAAAATTGTGTTTCTGAATGTAAAGTAAAATGACTGCTTTCTCCTGGTGCTGGTGTCAGTCCCTAGTATCCAATCTAATTCATCCCCCTTCTGCTTTTGTTTCCCCCTTTTTTTTTTTTTTTAACAGAAGCCAATGTGAGACTGGTTTTTCTTCCTGTGGCCCTTTCGATTTTAATGTCTCACTGCAAAGGGAGAAATGGAGGCAGCAGGATGGACTCTCAGGAACCACCCCTACAGCACAGCTACCCCCTAAAAGACTTGGGGAGTGACCAGGAGGAGAGCAGGTAATGCATTCTTCTCAGGAGATTTACAGTTTGGAGGCAGTGATGAGGGACAGACAGTAAAGTGGCTGCCCACAGCAATTGCCTTCAACAGCTCGCTGATGTAGGATGTGACCTGGGAAGCAGGACTGAACCACCTTGTTTTGTTGCCTCTCTGGAGGAATATATACACCTGGTACAGCTTCCATCTCCTGGCTGTCAAAATAACATACGATCACCCTTCTGAAGATCGTTCATCATTTTCATAGCACAATGCATTCTGCTGCTGAGAGGTGGCAGGGGCTGTGGGATCTTACTGTCAACACTTTTGAGTCCATGCCCTTTAGTGCCATAGGTGTCTTTGAAAGGGTGAAAGCTTTGCACTCTGAAAGTGTTTTTTGTCAGCCAGGATAAAAGCAATTTGGTGCTGGTATAAAGATTCCACACCTGCCAAGAGATTACATGGGAGATTACAGTGGGAGGAAACAGCTGGGTGGAAAAATACATTAAGAGAAAACACTCCAGAAAGTGGAGGGATGGGAGGGAAAGCAAACCATTCCTTCAGATGAAAAATGCAGTTTATTTTTCATGGTGATTTTTGTGTTTGTTTTCTTTTTTATCCTTTTTCCCCCCCCTCCCAACCTACCTAAAAGTGCAAAGTGAAATCGATTTTTATTCCAAAAATACCAGTCTTATTTACCACACATAGTGGAAAATCCTGGTATATTGATACAGTATGAAAATTTATGTATGTAGTTCCAGCAACATCACGTTAGCAGCATTAACTCAGGGAAGGGGAATATTTCAACTCCTCCAGGATTAGAGTTAAAAAAAAAAAAAGGTAGGAGAAATGGTACTGATTTGAGACATTTGAAGATAGCTTTTTTGGTACTTAGGTATTATTTTCTGCTTTAATCCAAACTTTCCCAAAGTAGCACATACCCCATTTTCTCATGAACATCTAGAGAGAGCTTTTCTGGAGTGGATTCAGTGCAAACTGTGGATGGACAGTAGGGTTTTTAATCATTCAAGTGGGCAAACAGTTGGCTGCGAAATCTGTGAAGCTGCCCTCCCTCGTTGTATGTCCTGGGGCAAGTTCTTGGGCTGGATTTTTTAATGAAAAGACATTTCACAGCCAGCTGGCAGTTAACTAGTAAGATCTATCTCAGGCACTTAGGGGTGCCTGAAAACAGGTGAAGGGAAATGCTGCTGGTGATGGGTGTCTTGCCCTGGGCTGCTGGGAGCAGGAGCTGATATTTGCCTGTCCTGGATGCTGAACTTGACAAGTGTAAATCTTCATGCATTTAGAGCATCGGGTCCTACTGGCAGAACAGGCACTCCTGCCTGGCTTCTGGCTCCAGGATTTAGCTTGAACAGGAACTTATGAGAAGGGACAGTTTCCTGACAATCATTTAATACCAACTGGCAGACAGCAGAGCACATACTGAGGTGCAAACTGAGCACTGCTTTAAAGAATATCCCTTTGTAGCAAAATTATGGATTTAGATATTTGGCCAGGCAGAGGCTGTAGACCTGACCTGTGCTATGCTTGAAAATGACATCATCTGTTTGGGAATCTTCCCTGTGAAAATGATAAAAATTCTCAGATTCCTTCCCCTCTCCCCAAAATAGGGTCTCTGCCAGTTGTATTCTATTTCCTGAAGCCAGATAAACATATCAACTCATTGGGGAATGAATTAGTGTTAAAATTTAAATATTCTTGGCTCAAAGATCCATATTGGATGTGATTTGCAGCATGCATTGTGATTTTACTGCTTGATTCCCCAAACGTTTTGTGTGTTTGCAAAAAAGTACTACTCTGTTATACCTGCAATTTGAAAAACCTACTTTTTATGTGACTGAGTTACTAGCTCTCATTTATTAACTGTATAAACACCCAGATAAGACAAAGAAGCAAAATTTCACAAACCAAAATGCTTGGGGAAAGATTCAGCAGTGAAAGGATTGTGAATCTCTTTCAATTCTGTCTTCACCTGCTGCAGTTCTCTCTGGGATACCTGCACTAATTTTGTTTCATTGTCTATGGTGCTTCTCAGGGTGCCAATTAATAACTGTTGTGCCTGTCAATGAGCCGTATTGGCTGGGAGAAAATTGGGCTGGGTATGCTCTGGGATTGCCTTTGGTTATGGACACAGCCCAGAGCAGCCAGGCTGAGCTCTGGGCTCTGGTTTCCCTTGTGATCACAAGCATTTGAGGTGGGAGAATTTGATTTGGGTCCACCCTCAGGCTTATTTTTTTCCCCGCAATGATTCAGGCATTTTAAAGCTGACTGAATGTTCATGGGAAAGGGGCAGGCTGTCCTTGGTGTTACCGTAACAAGGGGACACAAAGTGGTGGCTGGGTCATGCACAGGCTGCTGCCGCAGCCCTGGGCTGGGCTGGGGCTCAGTCCTGCTGCCTGCCACTGGAGTGAGCCTCAGGACCTGAAGTACTTGTTCACATCTTGCACTGCAAATAGTATTGGTGTTTTGGACTTGGTTTTTTGTTGCTGTTGCTGTTTTTGTTGGGGTTTTGTTTGTTTGTTTGAGGGGGTGGGTTTGGTTGGTTTGGTTTTTTTAATAAACAGCTTTAGTAATTCTACTCTGCAGCTTTTTACTTCAGCATTTTCAGTTTAGTGCTGACAGTTTTGAGTTTTTCACAGTTGAAGAGGAACCTTCTCCCTTCTTTCCTGCCTCAAACAAGTAACATCCAATTTTCTCCCTCTTTGTGGTAAAATTATAAGCCACTATTGCTGGCTTTCAGGCGGATTCATTTTATTGACTCTCAAATACAATAAACACCTGCAGATGACTGCCCAAATGTAGGACAGGATGAGGTGTTGATCCAGAACCGCTTGGAAAGGTGGCACCTAGGTCCTCCTCCCACCCACACCTTTCCCTTCCTCCCTGACACCAGGGTTGTGATGATCTTTTCACACCTCTTGAAGATGAGAATCCTTAAATTTGTGACTCTCAAACTCAGTGGGAGAACTAAGTGGGAAAGCAGCTTTCTGCTATCATTGCCTGAAAGTTAGTGCTGGATCTTGTTTGCATTCAGCACTACAGAACTGATGTTCCAATGCCAGAAACTCTGCAGGTTACTACCTTGTACTGGTAAGATAATCTTTTCCCCAGTGTCTTATGAAGTGGGTGGAAAGCAGGGTGGAAGGGGTGGATGGCATCTTTGTTTGAACTCGTATTAGAGGTATGAACTAATGGATAAACCTCACCTTGTTCTAACATCTTTAGTTTCCCTGGCCTCTGCTCAGGACAGCAGCAATATAGACTGCTGACTGAGCAACCTCAGAGAAGTTGACCCTGGCTGCTCTGGTTCTGCCTATTTGAAATATGTTTAAATCTGTATTTGATGCTTCAGTCCTGTTTTTACACATTTCTCGGTTGCAAGCTGAAGCAGAGAGGGAATTGAAGTTTCTCATTACAGCCAGATACAACTGGTGAAGGCAGTACCACCCATCCTGCAATCTGCTTTTGGACGGCTACAATGCAGGTGGTCCATGAACCACATCAGCTGATGTACAAATAAGAGACACAGGCTAGCTGTGCACACAGATTATACCCCACTTATCCCCCTCTCCAATTATGATTTGCAGAACACCTGCAGCAAAGGCTTCAGAGAAGGATTTCTCTGTCTACTTCTCATTAGGCCTATAGTGCAGAAAAAACAGCAGCCTACCCAGGCAGGGTGGCAATTCCAAGCACATCCTTGTGTTGAAAGCCTCAGGCTGAAGATGAATCTGAAGAGGCTGTTTGCTGGCTTGGTGAGTTTTTCCACCAGGTCAGTGAGCTCATCCAGCTTGCGCACGAGTGTTCTTGCTGACATGAAGGATCGGCTGGGTGGAGGAATCACCATCATCCTTTCCAGTATACCAGCTGAAGACCATTGTAGGGTCTCAGGCACGTTGGCACATGCCTTTTGGAGAACATTTAGTGGGTCCAGTCCAAAAAGTGAGGCACCAGGAAAATGCAAATGACCAGCTGGTTAGGCGATGCCATTATCACCTGAACTGCAGTTAGGTATAAGAAATGGCAGATAGATGCTCAAATCCTTTTGAGGATCAGGGTCTCTGTGCATAATGTAATTATCTGAATGTCTGAAGTACAGCTTCTTTGCTCCTCTTTTAATAAAAGTGGAAATTTAAATGCAAAACTTCTGTTAAGGCACATTAAGCTTTAAGACTTGAATACAACAATCAGCTCATTCAGGCTCTGCTTTCCACAGCTTTTCTCACTTAGCCAGATGACACATGCATGCTGTGTTTTAGATCTGAGCTCTGCCCTCATTTACACCAGGAACCCTCATTAAATTCAGCTGAATTCATTGAATTTAACAGGATTGCCTGGTGTAATTAATGTTTTGAGGACAAATTTTGTCCTTAGCTTTAATGCTTTAACATCATATAGACCATTCAGATGTGTAACTGGCAGAATATAGGGAATTCAAACACTTACCTTGCATATATGTTAAATCCAAAGCATGAAGTGACATTGACAGTCTTTTCTGTATTTCATAAACAGTTAACAATTTGCATACATCCAGCAGTGATAATATGCCTTTGCATTTAAATTTTAATTATTCTGCAAGTCTACCAGGATGTCACTTGTTTAATGGCTCACTGAGCTTAGAGGTCACCCAGTCCAAGTCTCCTCTAATGGCATTTTTATCTGAGTAAAAGCTTCTACTAATAAGAACACAGCAAACATACTGAAGTGAGACCTATGTAGTAGTACACATGCATTAGAATGTAGACAAACTTGGAGAACAGGGGATTATGTTTTCAGTGTGTTTCTTTTTTAATGGTTATTTGACTAGGATAATAAATTTTTACTCTCTGCTGATCAGAAGACAGGCTGTCATTTACATGTGCAGTATCAGGCACTACAGAATCAAAAAAGGAAGCATTTTACCCCTTGACTGTACAGAGGCAAGTGGCTTCAGCATGCTAGATGATGAAGGATCATGCTACTTTCACTTACTATTGGAACAGACAAATGAAGCTTCCTGAAAGTGCAGAAGATAGTCCAACAATATAACATGGCACTTCAGCTAAATGCATGTGAATCTCTGTTGTATTATTTTACATGCCAGTGTAAAAAAATTCAACTGCAATCACAGGATAGTTTGTGTTGGAAAGGATCTTTGAAGATCATCTAGTCCAACTTCCTCCCTCCCATGGGCAGGGAACCTTCCGCTAGACCAGATTGCTCAAAGCCCCATTCAGCCTGGTCTTGAACACCTCCAGGGATGGGGAGTCGACAGCCTCTCAGGAAACCTGTTCCAGTGCTGCACCAACCTTATCGTGAAGAAGGATTTCCTTATGTCCAATCTAAACCCACCCTCTTTTAGTTTAAAACTGTTGTCCTATCACTACATGCCCTGGCTCTCAGAGTCTTTGAGAACAATGGTAGTCACATACTAGGATTTCTTTTTATCTCCTAAGAAACCCCCTGCCCAAGAAAAGTGACCTATGCTGTAGAAAACATACTGATAAAATAATAATAAATACAGTAACACACTTGATCAGATTAACAGCTGTAACATGAAAACTACAGTGATTTCAACTCAGTTACAACATAAACGAAGAATTTATCCAATTACTGTTAAACCTTGTCTAAAATCATAGCAGTATTTAAAACAAATGTAAAACTGCATAAACAATAATGCAAATGTAACTACTTTAATTTGCTATTTTAATACTCATTGAAATTATGTAAATGGCATTTCAACCCAGCTGAAGCAGGTGGTGCTGAGTATTTCGTATTTTAGTTTAGTAGTGGTACCTAGGACAAGTCTAACCAGGTGCTGCACAAGTTTAACTCAGATCCAGCTGTGGAACCTAGAGGCCAAGCCAGAAGCAGAAACTGATTTAATATTTTTTTCAGCTGAATGGTACATAACTAGCTGTTGTCTCAGTGTACAAATATGACCTGTAAAACATAAATATCCTGTAAAAACTGAGCAAATTCTGTACTAGTTGTTGGCTTTTATCTTTTGCGGCAACCAGTGATTTTGAAGCACCATTATTTCTCTGCAAGTCTAGATTGCAGAAGTTTTCAAACAACCTGATTTTTGAGGACAACCGTTTGGCCCCTGTACAGAATCTCCAGATGGACAAGCATAAAAATGAATTATTGGTTACTTAAAATACAGGTGGGGGCATTTAAAGAGAGTGAGAATTAATTGATGGATGTGGTATTAAAAACCACACTTACAGAATTGTCCCATGGCAGTGATTTATGACAAGATGCTACTCCAATTGATAAACATTAAATCTCAAAACAATAAAACTCCCAAATGAACAGATGTATATATTGTATTCATGTACAAGGAGTATCTGGATTGAATCTTTACAATAGAGATGAAGGGAGAAATGTGGGCAGAGATATGAAATACACTGAGACCATGGTCACACTGTGATTCTAAAGATCTGTGATCCAAGGAATGCTAAAATCAGTGTATACAGATACTGTTGCATCACAGATAACTGCCTTGTGTCCTGCACCCCATTTGCTTCCACTCTGTGTGGTCTAACCCTTAGATACCTCTGCCTCAGGCTCTGCATTGTTTTCCCTGGGAAATACTTTGTGCACAGTGTTTTTGTTTGATAGTGGAAAAGGAGAGGAACTGAGCTGAAATGGGCTGCATTTCTGCTCTAAGTGGCAGTGCTCCTTTCTCTGCCCAGAAGAATGTCACTGGAACAGCTTTCCAGAATCCAAATGTTTTAATCTGAAAGACATAATTGCAACACAAAACCAAGGAAATATCAGGAGACCATTTACTATAGTCCCTCATACTGTGGGAAACTGATACTGTGTGAGACTGTATGACTCCCTCACATGGTTTCTGGACATGGTCCTGGGCAACCCTGCTACTGGAGGTTTTGACCAGATGATCTCAAGCAGTTCATTCCAACCTCAGACATGCTGTGACTCTGGCTGATGGTTATAAAACAACCTCCTCTGAGAGCTGTGCACACACAAAGGTGCAATACTCAGGAGTCTGATGGGGACAAAAAGAGACACACATAGTAGAAGCAAGTGAAGAGAAGTGCATTCATAATTTCCTTTCTGTAATACACATACTGATATTCTGTCAATAGCTCTTAACTGATGAAATTAGCTCATGTGATTTGCTCACTAACTACTGAAAAATCATCAAGACAATATAAGGTCAAATTCAGTTTTTCTTACAAAAGAATCTGAGTAACTGACTATATATATATGTATATATAGTGCACTGTAGTGAAGAATAACTGAACAGTAATAGACTTGTAGGGACGAATATGGCTCTAGGTCAGTACAGTGTCTTCACAATGACAGGCCTGTTACAGACAACACATTCTGTAGTAATACCACTGAATATTCATAATTGAATAGATTTTATTTCACATTTACACATTAGCAAGAGTATATACAATTTAAAAAGTCAGCTTAGCTGGAAAAAATTAGTTGAAAATTATCTACCCTAACTTGAGACACTGAGTATTAAAGCTATCACCTTCTTTGATAGCTACAGCCTCTAGAAGTGCCTGCTTCTTCTGCATACTGCGAGATGACTCCAGTTCATACATGGTAGTCAAGTTGAAGAGAACACTCTCGTGTAGGTAGTGTTTAGGGTCTTGCTGAACCATTCCTTCCAATTGCCGGAGGGAATCCTTCAGTTTTCCCAGGTAAAGAAGACAAACAGCAGCATTGTTGTTAGCCTAGAAAAAAAGAATATTGTAAATAAATAGTATGTATATATATGTATGTATATATGTATGTATTTACAAGCAATGAGAAAGAAGGAGAAAGAGTCTGGCATGTGGATTTACAACAGATTTACTGTATGCTAAGAATTACTATTTTGTGTGTGTGTGCACAAAACTAAAATACATGAGCAATAATGGAATGCAATCCTTTTCTTCTTGTTATTCTCAGGATTTACTCTGTGCCAGTAGGATCAGCTAAGACTTCTAAGAGCTGAAACTCTGAAAGACAGAGTCTAAAATGAAATATAAATAGTATAGGACATTAGTTAATTTTGAAATCTGGGTAAAACAGATTTTAGAAACTACATGAGCCTCTGCATGGTGTCATTTTCATAGGGTTTTTTTTTAATGACTTCACTGTATCTTCAGAAGTGTTTTTCTCTCTGGCTTACATATAGATCCACATAAACAACAGTAAGATATTATCTTATCACAAAGGCATCTACAACTGACTTCAAGTAAATCCAGCAGATAGGGCATTGTAAATACATCATAAATGATCAAGTCAGGTTCCATTTTCCTTACCACACAAAACAGGTTTTATGAGCTACCGAAAGATTCCAACAGTACAAAGTCATATAACATGTTTAGCAGCAGAAACTTTCACCCTTTCTGAAAGCTGCAGATAAAAGAAGAACACGGCCTTTTAAAAAAAATATTTTTCTCTCCCTTCAGGAAACCTTACGGATCCAGTGTGATTTATAATACACACTGATTTGCACTGTGAAAAATGATGCAATTCATGCGCTTCTTAAACTCAGTCCCCTCAGTCTTTAAATGGCCTTGGATCAGAGTACTGGGGTAAGCTGTCTGACTTTTTAGTAATACCCTTACATGGCCATACTCTGAAAACTGCCAGGTATAGGAAAACCAAAGGTCAATAAACAGCTCTTTGATGGGCACTTGTGATGGGAACCCAAGGCTCTGATATGTAATGTGTTGAAAATGTCATGTTTAAAATTACAATATCCCTTCAATGTTCTGTGAAATCAAGTTAATCTTACACACATTGAGAGCTGCCATTTCTTTTTCTGACATGCATGTCTACACTAAAAACAGTGACTACACAAAAAAAGGGCTTTTGCAAAGATCCTGTAAAACAGTGTCTCAGAATTTCTATGTGCACGCCTAAGTATTCATGCCCTTCATAGAGACTGGTTGTTATTTCCCATCCCATTTTCCATCTTATGTATACTGAAAATCCTTTGGCACACATGCCACAACCAATTTTTCTATAAAGCTCTGAGCATACTCTGGGTACTAATTAAATCGATACATGAAGTATTATGAGAATAATTTAGGTGTTCATTATAAATGTAGCAATTTGAAGATTTACCACAGCATTTGATGAGTCGATCCTTAAAATTTCTGTGAAAAATCGATGAGCTTCTGCAAAATTATTCTGACCAAGGTGAAGAAATGCTCTAGAAAATAAGTGACATATAAATAAGTTCTCCTCAAAACCCCGAGGTAATAATACATTTAAAAAAGAACAGGCGTCATTTTTTATCTTTTCTGTTCTAGATGTGAGAGTTTCTGATGTTTGTTCTTCACGGTGTGAAGGAGACACTGATTTACAGAAAAATGGAATGACAACTTGGATCACTTGGCTATTATATATTCTGCCTACCAAAGCAACAGTCTTCATTGTGTTTTTATTAATTTAAATGCAGATACTCTCTTCCTGGAATTATTTCTCTTCATGAAATTATCCATATCATTTTCAGAGCACTTCTGAATAGCAATCTTCTACATATATTAAGCCAATGTGCTAACCATTGCAAACTGAGTCCCCCATCATGCAGCTCCATTTACTACAATGTATTCAAGCATGCTTTGAAGCTACCAGCGGTAACTTTCCTGGCAGATCTGATTGTAGGATAACAGCCCAAAATAGCTTCTCCTCTCCTAACAGTTACTTATGCAAATGTATATTGGAAAAGCAGAGTGAAAATATGCAATGCCTGGAAGAATGAGAAAAGGCATTGTAAAATCAACTGAAGGATCACAATTTCAATGCAGGATAATGTGACTGTACCAAGTAATACAGATCTCCGGGGTCTGTATGCCACTCAGTCTCACTTATGACAGGTGTAGTCACATAAAAGAGAGAAAAAGAACAGGATTGTCTCAAGGGTAGTTTAATGCTCACTTTGCAAAACTATATTTTAAAACGTTTTATTTAGCTATTAAATTATCTACCTGTTCATTAAAACCATAATTTGATTCTGCAGTCCATCCAATTTGTGAGTCACTTTCTCTACATCTTGAAAATATTTTTCTGCAGTTTTTATGTCTCCAATCTAGACAGAAAAATCATAAGAAAGTTACCACAACAAGAAAAAAAGAGTTACATCCTGATTATACCTTTCACAAAGAAAGATGTAAGACACAAAAACTTATCAAACATAGCAAAGTCCATTATCAATTGTTTGTCACCAAGATGACTGGGTAACACCTGTTATCAAACAATGTATTTGAAGACCCACATTAAGGTCATGAAAAGCACCCCAAAATCATGTGCACTTTGCCTAAGGCCTCAGCTGGGGGCTGTGGAGCGCTCATGGACTGTAGGGCAGGGAGGCCCCCATGATCCTCATTTGGCTCTTTTGTTGAGACCAACTCCAGAGTTCATAAAATAGCTGAAAATGAGAAAAGGACACAGTTACTTCCAGGAGACTGGATGTTACTCCGCAGGAAGGGAAGACAGACAAAGCCAGCAGCTGTGGATAAGGCCAGAGAACACGCATACAGGAGCCTTGTGGTTAGCACAGGATCCACACTGAGTTAACCCACAGCATCTGTGTCACAGCCAGGGGCCACAGGATGACGTCAGAGCATCACACCACAACACATCAGAAAACAACCCCAATGCAATGGACCACTGAGGATACTGGGGAGACAGTCCATCTGCAGATTACAAAAACACTGGTGGGTGGGTTGTGCAGGCTGAAGGAATGAGAGATTTGAAAGCTGGCAAAAGAAGTACAGATTATATGGGAGGATGGGATGGGAAAGGGTTTCTAGAAAGGAAGGGGTATTTCATCTAAGAGTAATGTCACATACATTGCTATTTGAGATGACAAAAAATATTTGAAGAAGGCCGCTGTGGAAAATAATTTAGTAGAATACTTTTCAGGCTGGAGAGATGAAAGAAGATGAAAACTTGGTACTGGATAAAATAAATCTGAAAGAATCTAAGAAAAGAAGTAAAACTAAACTAGTTCAGAAGCATAAAGCCGTGGAAACCAGGCAGCCCTCAAATGGGGAGATTCCAGAAGCTCTCAAGAGATCACCTGTTTGTTCAAGACCAGGAAAACGCTATGAAAAATGTTTGTGACAAATGTTTTGAAGTCTCTTTAAAGCTCTCAGATCGTGAGTATTACAAATCTCAGTCTTACTGGGAAACTTCTCCAGAATTCTTAAGTTGCCTTAGTATCAGAAAACACGCTCTTACTGTTCTTTTTACCTCAACTTTTTGTTCTATCCATAGTGGTCAGGGAGAACAGTACAAGTCCTCTTTTTTTAAGAGCTTTTTACAGACTTGAACATTTTTACTTTCTTCTTCTAGACTAATATTTAATTTTCAAGCAAATCAGTGTTCACCGCTTTCTCACAGATAATGCTTTCTGGATTTTCTGATCATTCTTGCTGTTCTCTGAACTCTCTCTTGTTACTTCACATCGTCCCCCAGGTGTCCACCTAAGAGGTCACAACACTCCAACTGATCTCCCTCCAGCAGTGAGAATGAAAGAATCATATTACATTTCACATATGAAGTTTGCTTTTATGCCAGGTATTTCGGAAATCCAATTGTGTAGTTTTCTTACCCTCAACCTAATTCCATTCTACAGAACAGTCCCTCGTTGCTTCTCATTTTGTATATTACTCCCCAGTCTCTAGTAGCATTTTGCCTTTGCCGTTTGAATCACAGCCAATTTAACATTTCAGTTTCTCAACTTGTCAAGATTATTTTGCATTCTGATCATGCCCTTCTTAGTGTCTGTACCACTCCCAGCTTGGCATCATCTGTACTTTTTACAAACATGCTTCTCTTTTCATCATAAAAGTACCTACCAAAAAAATACAAGCATTACAAACCCTATAGAGATCCTTGTGGAAAAGATCATCTAGCAAGTCGTTCTAGTCATCAGTGAATGACTTTCCAACTACACTTTTCAGAGACAGCAAACATCCCTCTGAAAACTTCCTCTAGATTTCTTCCCCAATTTGCTTTTGAGAATATCATAGTGGCAGTATCCAAAGCCCTACTAACACCACAAATATTAAACAGACACTGCTTTTCCTCTAATCACAGGAGTTCTCCTTTGTCAACATGAAGAAATTATTCTTCTTTACGTTTAGGAGGTGATCCAAGTGAACACTGCAGTAAAAGATGGAACTGTCCAGCATTTCTGGAATACCCATTAATAGTCTTACTTAATGGAACAGATGTATTTCTCCCAGGTGTAATGTAATTGGACTCAAACAAAACAAATACTCATTCTAAACTCTTATCCATTCAGTTATAACAACAAAGGATACAATTTCTCTCTATAAATAACACTAAAGATGTAAATCACCAAGAAAATAATTACATTTAACTAGAGGATAATGCTGGCACAAGTGTAAATGAATCCGTCCTTGAGTATTTTTAGCCTGGAAATTAGAAGGAATTCCTTAACCATGAGAGTAATCAATTTCTAAAGCAAGCTCCCAGTGTTCTCCACTGGGAGCTTGATGAGTCCAAATCTAATATGCTTTGAGACTAATCACACATTATTTGTGATAGTGAAGGGTTCTCATTTCTTAGCAGCATCTTGTATCTTCTTAGCAAACACACAAAACTCTTAATTCTCATTTTTTCCCACAGAGGGGAAACAGTTTACTTTTTTTTTGGGAGAGGGGGAAGAACAGTTAAAGAAATAATTAGTTTCAATTAGTCATTAAAATGTTAAAGTTTAAAGACATCTTCATCACTTAATTTTATTTAACTTAGTTCAGAAAATGTGATTTCAGTATCTAGTAACAATTAGCACATCAAATAAAAATTAAAATTCCACTGTTAACTTCAAATAATCATATCATTTAACAAGGAGCCTTTAATATACTATGTGCTTAAGTCTGTTGTTTGTCTGGAAACTTAAATTATTTTTCTTAAGTACTTCTAGGATTTATTTATTGCTTTTGACTCTGTTTTGCAGCAATCTATTGCAGAAGGTAAGGTCAGGCAGCTTTCTGATTTCCAAATTCTTTAATGTAGTTATTTAAATGGCAAATTTGGCTAGGTCAGCCAGCGAGCAGTCTGTTAGCAACACAATGGAATCCTAGAGACTGAAATGTATTCACTGTTTCCCCAATTCACATGAATTTCATATATGTGAAGATAAAGAAGGTATGATGCCTTAAACTAGTACGCTGAATTTAATTAAGAAAAAAATAAATCACACATAATTACACATTGAAAAAGATTACAATTTTTTCTGTTTAACTCCTGAATTACAGTTCATTCTACAATATTGCTTTCTTTCATGTATGTGATGTCTGTTGTCAAACAGTATCTGTGACTGATAAGCCACTGGAATCTGGCTCCCTTATGCCTCTCTTGGAAAATGTTCAAAGTTAATAGCGCAGTTGGAGGTTATTTGGGAATCATTACCTGTTTATGAGAAGCTGTGGCATTTGAATATGAAAAAGTGGGCTTTCCCATTTTACCTGCAAGACATTTTGTTTTCTAGAGAGAGCCTTGTCAACAGAGCACACATACCACAGAGGGATCTTACCAAAATGATGGTGCTCAGGCCTGGAATACATTTATCTTTAATTTGAACTTCTTGGTTTTGTTTACCTGCACACTGCCTCATTCTCCTAATATATAAAAATCTTGCATCTGTTGCAACAGTACCACCCAGACAGAGCTGAAGGTTTTGTCACAGAAAAAGACAACAAGCCAAATAATAAAACCTTATCTCCTTAAAGTGCTAGAAGAAAGGAAAAACATTTGCATTTAGAAGTGATTCTTTTTAACTTGTCTAGATCACATGAAAATATCAAGGACTGCTCATATACCCCTTTACTATGTCCAATTCTGACAGTAAAACCAGCAAGCATTAAAGGCCTGTTGTCACAGCGAGCACTGCAGAGGTCAGTGCCTTCAGATGACTCTGTAAGTCAGGAGACACTTTCCTCCGAAGAGTGAATGACAATTTTTCCACAGCAAATGGAGCTACAGACTGGAAAGTGACACAGTAATGCAGAACTCTCATCAGCAAGGCAGCGCCAGTAATGTACATAGTCGTTTTCCCAGTAAGACCAGACCTATTAATAACTTGTATTTCCAATAGTATTATGCGTATTTACAGTACCATTCTTTAATATGCATAATTACTCGGTTGCCTATTTATAAAATAATTAATGCATGCAGCCAATATTATAAAATTGCTCTATAGTGATGGAGATCCACTTTAAACTAGAGACTATTAAAGATAGACATGCCTACCACACTGTGAAACCATGTTCCTGCCAAGAACTGAAAATCCACAATTGAATTTGAATGACATTCTATGAATTCAAGCAAACAATATTAATAATTATCTATCAAGAGTAAATAAATACATTTCAATATAATTTTATAACATGAATGTCACAAATAAGGTAATTTGTAAATACCTGACAACTCGAAATTAGATTTGTCATTAGTAATTAAAAGTAAGTAGATAAAAACGTTTGAAATAACAGTATCAGAAATATGAAAGAACTGCAAAGAACTTGTGAGATACTGAGTTAATCAGACAGCTATTTATATGTATCATTTTATGAAAAACAAAAAGACATCTATTTTTACTTAGTATCATTAAGTACAGTTACATGGACATTTATTATATTTGTACTGTTGTGTTTTTTGATTCTAATGTGCCCGCCCCTGTTTTCTCAGGGACATAATCTGGACAAAAGAAGGACACATTTTTTTCTAGAGGAAGATGGCAGATACACAGTGTGACTGGGGCTGCATGCAATCTGAGGCACTGAGACATGAGATTTTTAGTGAAATGTCTGGCTCGCTGATATCAGTGGAGCTTTACCATTACTTTTAGGGAAAGCAGAATACTACTTTTTGATTAAATTACTAGCATGATTTTCTACAGCATGTTCTTTGCTCATACACTTTTAATACTAGAAGTGCTTTGTATTTCCTAGTTTTATCTAATATCACATGGTAAAGGGTTTTTGTTTTGACCACTGCCTCTACAATTTGACATGTGCCCTATAAAAACAGCTATAGTTTTAAAGGCAACAATTATTCTATACATAGCTATTGATAGCAGTATTACCTAGCAAATTTAGAATAAAATGCATACCTGAAGAAAAATTCTTCCAATTCCACTCAGCAACTGAGGCTCTTGCTGTGGGTAATATTTGATGACGGTGTGGTAAGCATCTACAGCAAGCACATAGTCCTAAGGGTGAAAAGCATGCAATCAGTTAAGCCCATCATTCTTCAGCCTTTATGTCATCTTCTTTTTCAAGACATACTCATACAGAATAAAAGTAATTGCAACTTGTCAGTGGAACAGAATTTTTATCAATCACTGAGGCACTAGTAGCTGACCATATTGGTCTTTTCTCAGTTATACTAGAACTGCATACACAGGGGATTTTTTTTTTAAACTGATCCTATTCTTTTCATAGTTAAATGTCAAAAATTTAAACATTTATTCTTCATCTTAGATTACGATTTAGAATGAAAGCCAACTACCTTCTGTGTGATGGGGGGTATACATACTTGAGAAGTGTCTCATGTTTCAAATACATGTATAATTTACATGGTTTAACAAACTACATTCCCAAAGCTTTGGGAACTGCCTATGCACATGCTCTTAACTTGTGAACAACACTGCGTGACAGAAACTGCAATCGCTGCACATTTTCAGATTACTAACTAGCAATACTACCAAGGGAAACAGGACATTTTTCATCTCTCCATCCAAATCGTTGATTTTTTCTACCATACTGCATAAAAGCAGGTAATCTAAACAGAAAACTGATTCATGTTAAAACTAAGTGAGGGGTAGGCTGGGTCTGATTCCCAGAAAGCTCTGCAAGTGACATCAGCCCCCATATACATGAAGGTTGTGCTGGCAAGGGGCAGCTCTGAGATCTGCCTGCTCAAGATGCAGTGCCACTGTTCCCTCCAGCTAACGACCAGTGACAGAAGGTTGAACAAAATCATGGTCCCATTTCCCACAGGAAAGAAACACCCATATGACTGGTTCCTGCAGTCCAGCTGTTTCATGGTTAAACTGCATAATTCAGTGATCCAGGCAGTAAATGACTTTCAGAGCCTGGCTACACAGGGCTTGGCAGGCACACTTGAGAAACACTGCATGTGCTCTCTGCTGACTGAGGCCACGCTGTGGGTGCACTCACGGGGCACAGGGCTGAGCCAGCCTCACCTACAGCTACTTGGAGGGACTGCGAGCAGAGGCAGAGAGTACCTGCCTTCCCTTATAAAGGCCAGGCTTCCTGACAGTGCTGGCCTTCAACTTAATACAAGAATTTCTGGTGGGTGTTAGGAAGCAAAAGACAACAAAGAATAATCTTTGAAAACTACAGACATTTTGGGATACTCTCTACCCTACCATTTCTCTTGGTCAAATTATAGCATTCATTTAACTTGTCCCTAATGTGGTCACAGCTACTAGTAATGGGTGTTTTTCTTCACCTCCTCCTTAGTCTGAGAAGATGATGTTTCCCAGGTGTAATGAATTTCTTTTCCGGAGGATGCACTTAAAAGGACTTAAAATGTACTTAAAAACCTGCATCTAGCTCTGGAGTCCTCAGCACACGAAAAACATGAACCTGATGGAGCAGGTCCAGAGTGGGGCCACAAAAATGATCAGAGGGCTGGAACATCTCTCAGTAAGGAAAGGCCAAGAGAGTTGGAGTTGTTAAGCCTGGAGAAGAGAAGGCCCTGTGGAGACCTCACTGCAGCCTTTCCGTACTTGAAATGGGTTTGTAAGAAAGATGGTGACAAACTTTTCATCAGGACATTGTGATACAAGGGGTAATGGTTAATATTTTTTATTTAAAAAGGGTTGATTTAGACTGGATAATAGGAAGAAATTTTTTATGATGCGAGTGATGAAACACTGGAACAGGTTGCAGAGGTGGTGGATTTCCTGTCCCTGCAAACATTCCAGATCAGACTGGCTGGGGCTCCAAGCAACCCAATCCAGTTCAAGATGTCCTGGTGCATGGCAGGGGGAGGTTGGACTAGATGATCTTTAGAGGTCTGTTCCAACCCAAACCATTCTATTTGGAATATATTAATTGTTTCATAAAAAACAAGAAATCAAGACAAGTCTTTGGAGTCTGATCTGTATATGAGAGAAAATTACATGTCCTAGAACAGTAGAAGCTGACTTAAACAGGGCAGGAAGCACTGTGTAGGACCTTGCAAACAACTTGTGTACTGTGGGTATAATGATTCATTCTGAACAATTAATTATTAACATTTAGAGTTTATTCCAAATCTAATGTGCCATGACAAGTTCCCACTTATTATTGATAATTGAAGGAGTTCAGAGCAAAAACAATGGGCCCTATACACAAATATATTTATTTAAATTCTAATTTATTCAGCATTCAGAACTCATGAGGAAATTAATGCAACCACAATTTTTTCATAAATTTATGACTTAGAAAAACTCAATTTTCACTGTAAAAGCTGTCAGTAAAGACCTTAATTGATCATGGAGTCCCACTGTGTTAGGCAGGCATAGGGACCTTTTGATCCAGCTCTTTGAAGGGCCCCCAGCAATGCTTGTATTACCTATTAATTCCTGCAAGAGTATAATCTATTAAACCTGAAGGATTGTCTATGCCTCTAAATTTTATCTCTTCAAGCATAAAATGTGGTCACTGGAGAAATAGTTTTATTATATCAAATTCTCAATGTCTTCTATTCTGTGGTCTAAAGCTGCCCCTTACCCAGTGCTCACTCTCATGCACACTAAGGCTTTGGCTGCATGATAAAGATGCACAGCACCACCATGATGGGGGGAGCTTTGCAGTCACATTCCCAAGCTAATGCAGAAACAACTCCCAGGAGATCATGCAGTAAGTTGATAGAAAAGTGCTTCTGTCAGCTTAGTTTACAGTCTACCAAGAACTGACTGCAGGCAAGCCTCAGTCACAAGAAGCTGCACGAGTGGGCACTGTTTGCACAATTACAGCACCACATTCTACCTAGTGTACATAGCAGCCAGCCTTGGTAGGGACAAGCAGCCATGTCTTAGAGGCCTACGCTGCAGGGGCTTCATGGACTTGGCCTAGTCAGGCACAGAAACCCTCTTCTTTTGCACTCTCTATCAAGTGACTCTCCAACAAGACGCATTATAACAAGGAGTCCATAAATATGACACCTCCTGAAATGCGAGAGTAGAGATAAACATTAGAAGTCTATGCAATGTACTGGTGAACACTGCACCCTGTTTCCATACAACAGTTTAGCACATCACATCTGTGCTTACCCACTCCATGCCTTGTACTACCTACCACAGAAATGGGAGCCATTTCTTCCAGGAGATGACAAGAAACTAAATTATGTATGTCCAAAGCCACCCCTAAGCATAGGCAAGGATGGCCCCAGGATGGAACTGCAAAACATTATCATAATATCCAGGCTCACTTCTGAATACAGGCTCATTTTGTAGTTACCCTAGGATAACACAGTGCTTTTTATATGCATGTACTCTTCTCGTCACACTATCATGAAAGCATTAGGAGAGTTCTCAAATACTCTGAATGTGATACAGCATGATACTATCCTGTGGTGAGGCATCTTATCTGACAGTTGCTTCTGATGAAGCATATTATAAAACAAGTGATATTTAGTCTCACTTACTAGAGACTGTTGTCATGCACAGTTTTGCTAATGTGACTTAATACAACAAAAATAGCCGATAGAATGATAAATACACACTGCCTCAGGGGAGTGAAGTCTTAACTGATACGAGGTCTAGTTGTAAGGAGTAAAACATATTAAGTATTGCCAGTAAAAATCCCAATGACTACAGCTTGTGACCCTACGACTTAGAGAGGGCTGATATATTGTCATGGTCTTTAATTTCTAAAGATTAAGAGCCTTCAGATTTTCCACACCACCATAAAAACAATCCCCGAAGAAGGACTGAAGTTGTACAATTCAGGATATGAATGAGAGTTAGCCTGTTGTTTTATAATTCAGTATCTCTTGTGTTATGAACATTTGGGGCTAATATTACATATACTAATCTAAAATAGTTCTAGGAAGTCACTGTACCTACTTGCAGAAAAATGACAGCAGGTGTATGTTTTTCCTTTCATGCACTACTGTATAACTGTACTTCCCTTCATGGTCACTGCATTATAAATTTTTGTGTTTCACTCATCACCACCATAAGTACTTAAAATATTAATTATATTTAGAAATAAGCATAAATGAGAGTAGGTTCAATAAACCCTAGACTAAAAATCAGCTTTAGTTATACAAAGTGTATAGTTCATAAATACTTCATTTTGTGGAAAGAGGACAGGGATAACTTACCCTTCCTCTCCATCTAGTGCACTTTGGAAGGGTTATGAAAGCAGAGATTCAGTGCTATGAATCCAAAGAGCTGTACTGCAGCACAGTTAGGCAAAAGACACAATGATTCATACAGTCTTTCTCCTTTAAATCATAGAGGAACCAAAGTCCTTAGGCATCAGTCCCTTGCGTCACTAGCACAAGCTGTTACTTCCTCCTTGGTACAGTTTTAATTGTATTAGACCCAAATTAAAATCAATTCTAATGCTTTTGTTTTACGAAGGGCAAGTTCTACAAAAGCTAAGACAACAATGAAAAAACTAAAAAGCACAAAATGTGCCTTTAATTAGAGTGCATTTATAATATATATGGAAAATACTTGTGTTTATTCCTTAGAGAGATAAAATTCTGGTAAGATAATGTCAAAAGTGATTTTAGCTCAGATGAAAAGAACTTAAAAAGTTTTCAAGACACTTCCATGGTGATTTAGTAAAGTGACAGACATTTTGCAATTAGACTTGAAATGAAGCAATGCACATCATCAGTTGCATTTTAAATGAATATTCCCTCATGCTGCTGTATTCAGCATGTGCTTTCATAGTGACTTAAGCCACAGTTCTTGTACATCGAAGTTCTACAGACAGATTACATGGTCTCCCTTTCCATTCTCGCTGTATATTCACATCCTTTCTTAAGCTGCTCCTTGTTCAAAGGAAACAGGAAAGCTGTTTGATATAAGTTAATATGATTGAGATCCACCACTTCTTTGTCATTTGGTTAGGTCCAATAGTGGTGCATGGACAAAAG
Source organism: Anabacerthia variegaticeps (assembly GCA_035583185.1). NCBI lineage: Eukaryota > Metazoa > Chordata > Aves > Passeriformes > Furnariidae > Anabacerthia > Anabacerthia variegaticeps. The sequence goes on along the minus strand of JAWWEW010000112.1, from coordinate 97,304,851 downwards.
CTGGAATCCATTTAAGAAAGGCTGTACAAAGAAAGGGGGATGATCAGGAAAAATGGTGTATTAAGACTGCCTTAAACTGCTACTGAACTATCACTGGTCACACTGATAAAGGGACACAGCAGGCAGAATTCAGTACCTTGGATAGTCCCATGATAAAGGACATATGACTGATTTCCTGCTCCACTGCAGGTCTGCTGTGCAAGTCCCGGTTAACCACTTTTTTGTACTTCACTCACTACCTCCAAAATAATATACCATCTCAATAATTTAATGAGATGCTTAACTATGAAACCAGTGATGCCATGTTTAAAAAGGCAGAAATGATTGTGCTACATAAACAGAACTCCGTGATTCAGGTAAGTAATGCAGAAGAGATATGACATGAAATAAGCCTAATTGGAGTCGAGAATAATTAAAGTAGGTTTAAATATTTACAGGGCCAACATCTAATCGAAGTATTTTTTTTTAATTTTCAAGCATCAATCCTGACAAGATTGTTCCTTATTAAATACTACTGCAGTTTTTTTGTCCAAAGAGGTTAGCAAAAGTAAGATAATAACTTTTTTTTCATACCAATGTCACATAGTTTAACTTTAATAAATTATTATTAATCTACTTCTACCACAAGGTATTCCAACACCGAACAGTACTTGGGGATCAAGCATAACTGTTGCAATATCGTAAATGGTCTCTAGATGGCAATAGATGGTGCTGACTTGGAGAATGAAATCTTTTTTTTCTTGATTGCCACACTCAAAATACTTGAATAAAAACAAACACAGTTTTTAAAGTACATTACAGAACAGAAAAAAAAAAAAAGGTGGAATGCTGTTCAATGAATATAATTGTTCATGGGAGAACTTAGAAAAGTGTGTTTAAAAATTATTTGAAAAAATAGTTTCCTGATGAATACTGTGGAAGGTGGAGAAGATGATTACAGCACTGCTGCACGTTAGAATGGTCTAGAGATATTTCTGAAAACTGAAAGACTGACAACTACTCTATAGCCAAGGCACTGAAATGAAACATGCAATTGTGGGTAATCTAGAAGTTACTCTGGAACCATAAATTTCAACCTTGACAGCTGTGTGGCGCTAAATACAACTGGTCTTAAGTAGTATCTGAGGTGCAGTATTTCTGAAGTATCATTTCCAAAAAGATGGTAATCAATATTCACAAATAGATTTCTATTACTTGAAGAAAATAGCGCTAACAAGACCAAATCAGAGGAAGGTGAGAACTGTCCATGCATGTGGATTTGTGTGTACATGAGAAGAAAACACAGTGCAAGAGTTAAAAACAATTCACAGCAAAAAGTGAACTTCTTGAATAGATATATACTAACATTTTCTTATTTATTAATTCTACTTTGCTTGGAATGGCAAGTAATGCTCTTCTTCACTTGTTTTTTGAAAAAGAAAGTTCTTTAAAAAAATAAGCCTATGTCATGTACCTACTTCAAAACACAAATGTTTACTAATTCTTAAAAGCACCTTATGGTATAATGGCCAATTATTTCTACTCAAGACAGAAACGTTCTTATCACAATGTAATTATGAAAACAAATATGAGTTCTCACTAGTATTCATAAGAAGGATATTCCATTTCATGTAAAGCTGGATAAATGGCTCTTATTTTTAAAAAAAAAAAAGTTTACTTTTCAAGGTATTGTAATATTAAGAACGGAGCCCTGTTTGGGAAGTAGCTTAGTAAACATCAAGCTATCAGGTCTGGCATGACCTTGGACAAGCAAAGAGAGGGAGCCAGGAGTGCAAATCTTGGGCTGTGAAGATTATATTGCTGACAGCCCTGCTCTGAGGTTGTTGCTGCTAATTGATTTGTGAAGTACAGTTAAGCTCAGGATAACAGCAGTTTGCTGCAGAACGGCCATATCCCCGCTTCCCAGACCACGAGGTGGTTGGCAGAAATTTTATTTGTACTTCCTGAATACAAGGTGAAGCTAAGAGTGTCGCACCAAATTGAGCAGAATTGGTTAAAAAAGTAAGGAGGAATCAAGGGAAAAAACCCAATAGTGGAAGCTAACTTTTGCTTTTATTCCTTTCTCTTCCACCCCTAACTATTACCAAGGATTTAAACTTGAAAGAAGATACATTACAACTGAGATTGGTTGACAAGGGAGGATGTACTCAGATGTTCTGGATCTACACTGGATACAAAGACTACAGTTATTAATTCTCACAAAAAGAGCCACATTCCTAGTACACAGTTTGAAAAAGACAAAGCACGTAATTGCTTTTAATAAGAGCATTTAGTTAAGTGTTTGAAAAATTCAATTTAAAAATGCAAATTCTGTATTGTTATTGCATGTTCTCTGGGATGATTTGGGGAGAAATAAGTACAGATATGTTCCCAAAGAACATTACTGCAAATAGCTATCTATTAAATAAGACATTATTAAGTCTAATTAATTCTTCACTAAGCAAAACCTTAATGTACTGTCAGGTAGTCTTCCCTTATCTCTGCAGCAGTAATTCACTTGTACTTTCTCTGACATTCTATTCTGGAATATACGGTACCTCTGCAGTTCTGCCACCCACGTACCTTCATCATTAGCAGACAGTTTGCCATGGAGTACATCACCCGGCCCAGACGTGACCTCCACAGCTGAACAGAGGCTGCAAAATAAGAGCAGCTTGTGAATTTGCACAAATAAATTAGAGGTTCTTTCTTGCCATCAATTATTGGTCCCATGAATTACGATTTTGAAAGGTCCCCCTCGTTAACACCATGGGGTTTAGCCTAGAATTTTTAATTCTCAGCCATGCTGCAGCATCAGAAAATTCTGCATTTGTCTGAGAGAATTGCTCAAGCGGCTCTGGGTACCAAACACAATGCAACAATGCAGAGCAATAGACAGCCACTCAGCTTTCAGCTCAGGCCAAATATTAAACACCAAAATAAGCCATGCATTTTCCAACATCAGAACAAAAGGTGCATAAAAGGATCCAAGTGATAATGAGCATCAGTTTAAAAACACATAATCTACAGAATTAAATGTGATAAATTAAAAAAATAAACATAGCTAGAATGTAATTTCAGAACCAAAACATTCAGAGTGAGAAATGTCTGAGTCTGGGAGTGTTTGTTCTTGCCTCTGGCTTAGAGATATGCTGGAAAAAATCTGCCAAGCCTGTCTGCTTTCCCCATGTTCCTGGAGCTTGCAGGCATTAAAAGCAGCAGCAGCAGATTTCTCCCTCTCACTTTGCAGACTCCTGATGTTATAAGAGAATGGTTCACACAGATCCTTATTTTGTCTCATGTTAGAGTACCCTAGATCAATGCTAGAAATATTCCTCTAATCCTCAAAAATAAACATTAGCACTATTAATTTAGTACATGAGAAAAAGGAATGTGTCTCAGTCAATCAGCTGTCAAGGTCACTGTAGTGATTTGATGGGGGTGGGAGGGAAGGAAGAAGAGGCTATTTCAATGAAATTGTGAGAACTGAGACTACTCATTTGTATCATTAATGTAGTCTCTGATGAAAGCCTGGCAGGTTACAAAGATAATTCTTTCAAGACACAAAAATGTCGTTACAAATAAGAAGAGATGAAATTACAACTAAGAACGGGGGGTGAAATGCCTACTCCCCTTCTTAAAAAAGAAAACTCCTTCAATCCGCTCCAACAATAAACAAAAAACCCCCAACCTAAGAATATACTGAAATTATGTTTGTTAAAAGAGGGTACAATGTGGGGTCCAACACTGAATCCAGTACTTCATCCACTGTGCCTTAAAATCATTCATTACTCCTAGCTTTTGTTTTAGAAATTCCCCTTTGACCATACCTCACTAGTGCTACTAATGGAGAGGATGCTGCAAACCAGGAGCAAATACTTTATGACACATTTTGGTTTTTTTCCTTGTGGGTGTGTGTAAAACCTGGACATAGTTAAGTAACTCCCCTTTATTATTCCACTTTAAACATCTCCTTTTTTTGCACATCCATAGTTTGGTAAACACATTAATTTTTAGGACTTAGGTGACAACAAATTAGATCTTGATTCCTACACTGGAGACATCTAGGTTTCCTGTTAACAATCAGACAGCACCAGCTACAGTTCTCAAAAAAAGGACTGCAAAGCAGAAAGGCCAGATGTCGTCAGTCTGTGATACAAACTGAACAGAACCTACTCTGGCATTTCCATAGCCCCGTGGGATGAGGCTTCTTAGCACTGGCAGAAAGGGGTTAAAGAAAACCTGCAAAGCAGTAAACCAAATCAGAAAGCCAACAGCAGATCATTGTATGTTACTGAGATGCCCAAAACCCACTCTGCAGGTCCATGCAGTCATGCTTCCGGTCTAAGCACTTGCTTTTCTTTGTTATTCACCACTGCCATTCAACAGGCATCCTATGCACTGTGATGCTGCAAAATTGGCATCTTATAGAATGCTTTACCAGGCAAGTGGTGCAGTGTTAAATCTCTCTGCCTGCTGAAAAACTGGCAAATGAGGTGCTCTGTTGCAGAGTAGAGGAGATGTATGTGGTAAGTTGATTGGTGTTGCACCTTCTTACACCAGCAGCATGGAAATTACAGGCTAAGCATAATTCCCATAATGAATTACGGTTGTCTTCACATAAAGTTAATAAGGTTTGCTTCAGCTAGTCTCAGATGAAAGAAAGCAAACCCATTATCAGCCTCCTGGAGCTACAAATGCAATGAGGAAGCAGAGAGGGAGCAGACCTGGCTGACCTCTACAGACAGTACCAGTCAACAGTCTCTGCAAAGGTCCCATGAGCTTTTTGGCAGTCTTAAACCTACAGGCAGCTGCACAGTAGACATGCAAAGATCCCTCCAAATTTTCTGCAGCCACATCCCTTGGTAACTACGAGCTGCTGGTTTTCTAACTATGCCTCCTCCTGAGGCCATCTGAGCTCTGAAGCAGCAGCAGCAGAGAGAAAAAGCAAGGAGGTAGAAACTCAGGAGCGAGGCAGACTGCAGGACACAGGATTATGACACAGCTAGGAAAAAGTCCTTGTACCTTAAGGGGGGATGAACATCTTGGTTTTAAAGCGGTAAAATGGAAAATGTGTGGGGGATAAGGACAAAAATCTGATAGAAAGGGCTAAAAGGGAAAAGTACGTATGAGAACACAAGCAAAAAGAGTAGTAGATGCAAGAGAGAAGAACACAAACTCCTGAAGTGCTCTGGATAAATCTTCAATGTCTGATTATTTCCTTTTCTCCTAACCTTTCTGAGACTAGTAAATGTATTCATTTGACTGTATGTGCAAATATCTTAATGATATATGCTGCTCACATGTGTTCATGTTCCTAGGACATATATAGAACATATATTAATTCAAGTACAGTAACTCATTAAAGCTGCTTTTATATCCAGTCAAAATGAAGACCAGGCAGAAGAATAGTTCAGACAGCTCTGCACCTTTCCATACAGACACTGTTTTAAGGAATTATTTGTAATAATTTTTTTACTCTGGTACTAACTCTACTTGGCCTTTTCCTATCACAGAGCCAGACTTTTACTTCCCACAGGCTCTAGGTGAATGCTATCCTACAAAGAAGTTGGTAACATTCCTTAGAATGTTAGCTGAAGCTGAAAGGTTTTTGTTCTGTTGGTGTGAGGTTTTGAACTCACTAGGCACGATGAGGCATCCACACCATCCACAGCAGTGCCTAAAATGTCATCTCTTTTCCACTTGTCAAGTATACTCAAAAGACTTCGTAAGTATAAATTGTATTTAAAAAAATATGTTTGGACAACTACTTTGTCCTGATCACCCTTTTTATGCCGTAATGTATCCTATACTATTGAAGCTACACAACTAAGATAGAAGGAGCAGGAGAAAATATCATTGAATACAAAATCATGAAAATGATAATGTAGCTCAATATAATCTAAATATTCTTCTAAAGAGTGCCTTAGGTATTTCAGGAGTCTAAGTACCGTGCAGCTACACTGAGACTCAGCCACCTATGCAGCAGAATCCTAGGCCAGTGTAGTCATTGTACGGTGGCAGTTCAACCTGAAAGAACTGAGTGGATGCCAGACATGAGGATTGAGAGGAGCTGGTCAGCCAAGGCTTAAGATGAAACATCCATCCAGCTGCAACAGCAACACACTTATATATTCATCACTAAAGGATAGCAGACACGTTCTTTGTTTCTTCTAAGTAGGAAAAAGAATTGATTTAGTGCATCAGTTCGATCAAGGGCAAAACTGTGAAATTAATTCCAGCAAATAAAAGTACAAGGTATATCATTTCAGGGGCCGAGAAGACTATGAGATTACAAAAATACTGTTTTAACCACTCTGGGGCAGTCTTGTGAAAACTTCTGGCATATTTAGGCAAGCAATAAAAACACACTGCCTGTGAAAAAAATGTTTAAAGAATACCTACCTTGTCTGTTCTCCTGTGTAATGTTAGTCATACTTCCATCTTCAGCTAAGCCTTGTTCCAAATTTTCTAATATCTGTAGTAAATTTTTTTTAAAGTAACCAACATGAGTTTAAACAGCACTATATATTTAATGCAAATTATCTAAAATTGACAGACTATATGTAAACCAATTCATGCAGGAATGTTTCACCTAGGTACAGTTCAAAATTACTGGTTATTACCATAGCAAGATCAATTGCACAAAGTAAGAAAGCAATTGTACGGTAGAAGGACGTTAGAGTTCGGGTTTATGATACTTACAGAACATTAAATGTCAGCACACTCTAGGGACATACACATTTTGTTAAGTAAAACATGAAATATGCTTCACCAGAGAATGAATGTTAATGACCACAGTGCAAGTCAAACTGATTTTTTCATAGAAAGCCACTGCTTCCCGGCTCCCCCACACTAAGTATGGGCTCTAGTTTCATATTTTTGTCTTTAGTGAAGTATTCCTCTTAGTTCTTACTGCAATTTTCTTCTCAGACTTTGGAGTTTATTGCTTCATTCTATTTATCACAGATTTTAAATCATGTAAATTGTTGAGTGAATGAAACATTTGTTGTTTCACTGGAAGAATGAAAACATATATTTAATGAAGCTTGCATCGTAAGGACTTTTAAAATATGCGTATGAGGCTCCATTTGAAATGCAAGTCATCTTTGCTTTTCCTAATGCCATTACAGTTTCTCCAAATTCATTTTCCAATTCCCACAGTCACCTCACTTTTCCTGTTATGGATTTATAACTTTGGTTGTAGTACAATGCTTGAGATTTCCCTTGAAAAATTATTAAGGCCACTTGCTCTTTAACCCGCCACTGCTGTTAGCCAATGAGGGAAATACAGGGCTCTGGCTCTTCTGGGGACTGACTGCACTTCCGAAGAGAGCTTTCAGCTTCTGTCCATATAAGAAGTAATTGTCTTTTTGTACACCAACAAAGCATTCCAATTGTGCTCAGTGCTTCATCATGGAACACTTAAAATCAATGCAGGAAATCCTCCAAAACAAAGCCAGGTAGAATTAATGTGGCCTTGGAGAGTGTGTTGGTGCCTTCTACAGCCAATAAAGATGATCAGTACTCCCACAATGCTAGCTCATGCCACCAATTTTTGACATCTTAAGCTGGAAGAAATTGCCCTATGAGATACCAAGCTCTTTTCACAGACTAGAATGAAATCTTGAAGTTAGGTGCCATAAATTTAGATACAAGGAACTTAAGAGCAAGGAGAGACATATGACGAAAGCAAAGCAGTTACCACCTGCCAACTGAGCCAGGCTAATAAGAATTGCTAGCCCATGACAAACACAAGGTAATATGATTTACTGTAAACTTCATTCACAGAGGGCTAGACTGAGCTGCCTTTCCTCAGATTTTGAGAGGCTATGAGCATACACCATTAGATACTGCAGCTTAGCTGATAGATGGCAATTTATGAGATGGCAGTGGCATGCCTGCAAGACTAATTCTCAGTCCTACTTTCAAAAGCGGTGTAGCCACCTAGAAATCACTTAGAAACTAGAGTGCCACATTTCCGTGTTAAATGCCTAGTGTATAATAAGGCACTTAGAAAAAAATAAATTTTTTCTCTCCCACAAATCCAAACCACTCATAATCTGCTTCTTTTGGTCTAAAAACCATGATCTTTCTCCTCCCCTAAAAAGTATCTAGTGATTGCTTCTCAGTCTCAGTAAGGCTCAAAGGTCCTACTTTGAAATGGTATAAACATAACAAAAGGCCTTCATCAAGGAGACCTGCTGTCTTGTTTAAAAAGACAATGAGTTTCTCTGAAAACGTGCTCACTAACATAATAAAAAAAAAAGAATTAGATATTAGCATACAATTAGAGCATTACATTAACCATTCTGTGACATTACTTGGGGATATCTAGCCCTCACCTCAAGCTCAACATAATTAAAGCAGAGCTTGGTGATGATATGAGGCTAATTGTTTTATTCCCTAGGTTTATCTCTTCTGCCCTTCTTAAGTATAAGAACATCATCTGCAGTTTTCCAGTATTTGGGCATTTCCCCAGTTTTCCAACAATTGTTTAAGAGTAGCATTAATGATTCCAGTAGTTCCTCAGTGTAAGCTACTTGGGTTAGTTGATATGAAATATTTAGCTGGTAAACTGTTTATTCTAGCAATATCATATGAGATAGCTGTAACCATTGTGTTCTTATTATAAAGAAAAATACGATTGGACACTTCTATCATTTACCTAATCAGTTTTACATATGACCTATGCTTCTTCCTCTTTTGAATATTTATAAATGCACAATCATTAGTTTGACTGGCTAGTATTACTGTATTGAGTCTTCTGTTTCATTCCCTATCCATTGCCTGTATGCTGGAATTACTAGTCTATTCATACCACCATTTGCATCCCTAGTTTGCTATCCTTATGTATCTCTTGTTAATACTTTATTCCTTCTTCAGCAGCTTTACATCAGCATTAGCTTTTTAATCAAAATAGGCTTTTTTGGTGCTTCTGGAATTGTGGCTTTTCGAGTACTCAGATTGGTACAAGGATCAACATAGTTTCCACAAACTTATCAAACAAGGTGCCAAGACAAATACCCTTTCGAATGAAGTAACATATGGCAAAAAGAATACTTATGCCACCTTAGAAACTGAGCCAGAACTGGAAACTGAATGAAAATAAAATCCCAAAATAATCAGTAGCTAAGAGACTGAAAAGTTCACCAATTTGGAAGTAAAAGAGAAGATCAGGAGATATGACAAGTGTATGGAAGGGCCAAGGAGGAACACAACTACTCATGAATGAGTGGTGGAACTACAGAGGGAGTAGCTGATGGGAGTAGCAAATGGCATAAAGTATTTCCAACAAGTTTTGCAGAGTTAACAATTGGCAGAGGCTTTTTAGGAAGCAGAACTCTTAACCCACTTGCCACTGCTCCACCCATGTATTTAAAAGTGAAATATGTTATATTATGAGATGTGTGCATTTCCATGAGCTCTCCCTCAAACATCTAGGAAGCATAGGCATAAACAAGGGAAGATTTTAGATTAAGCCCAACTGTTGTTCTTTTCACACTTTGGTCTCCAGGTAAGCATTTTTTAGCACTAAAGAGATCATGCCTATGCTTTTAAGTGAACACTTCAAGAGAACAAACCCTTTTGTGATTTAAATTACTACTGCTACTCATACTGCCTGGCTGTTCAGAGACCATTCATTTCAAGGCGGACTTGTAAGGGCAACAACTTATTGAGACAGTTCATGTTAGGAAGACCAGCAATAACACAGAGACCGTAACTTTTTCTCCTATAGCTTCCTCCCCCAAACTATAACACCCATTTGGCACTACAGATAACTTCTTTCCCAAATCTAGTAGCTATAGATAAAAATATCTAACCAGATCTTGATTAGAAATTTGCAGGAATACTGGAAAAGGTAAAAATATTGCAGGGGAAAAAAAAAAGGCATGTGGAAAAATATATACGGGAAAATGAAAAATTTGCACCCAACCCCCAATCCTGCTTTCAGGTACCGGAAATATGTAAGTAGACGGGAGCTAAAATGACCAAGTAATCAAAATAATATGATTACATCTTTAACTGGAATGGCTAATATAAAGTTGACAAGTCTGTGGAATAAATACAACAAAAAGCAAGAAGGAATTTAGCAGATTAAATGCAAGTATTGGATATGAAAAAACCCCATAGTTACATTAGGGAAGAGAAACAAAATTAAAAGACAAATTTTCTTATGATCAAAATGCATTAGCATTACCCTGGTATAGCCTCCCAAGGGATGTGGCCTTAGCTCCACAGGCTGGCTCATTAAAAACTAGAAAACAACCTTGAATTGCAGAGAGACAGACTAGGTGAGCTAATAGGTCTTTTCTTTCCTCTAGCTTTTATGACTCCAAGATCACCTAATTTACATAATGACTCTTCCTATGCCCTTCTGTAAATACGGATGACCAAAGATTATTTTTCCACTTTTTAAAACACAAGAGGCTTTTGGCTGAAAGCTCCCCAATTAATTCTCTTATAACACAAATGGTTCCCAAGTGTCACACAGAAATATTAAGACTAATGGGTGTAGATCCTTTGTGTTATTTTCTTGGTTATGCCATGGTTTTTTTCAAGTATTATAAACATTATTCTTGAATGGTCCAATTGAGATTGAGATTGCTGAAAAACCAGTGCTCCATACAAAAATCAAAACACATACATAAACAATGTTTTTTGTTAGCCAACCCTGACTTCAAATGGTTAAATTAATACCAATTTACAGCTGTCTTTTAAAAACACTTAGGTTTACAAGCTGTCCTTTTTCACACTCTTGTTTCTACAGCTGTCTTTGAATTGCCCCAAAAGACAAGGTATTTAATTGAATGCAAACAAATGAAGTAATCTGCAGTGAGGTGTCTGGAATAACAGATCAGAAATATTTCCTTGAGAAGGACCATGTATTTTTTTGTAGTTGTGTACTGTACTTTAAAAAGGAGCATCCATCAGCAGAGACAGTGACTTGCCCTGGCTACTATATCCTATCTCTAGTGGAAGGTGTCAGAACCAAAGGGAGATCGTTCTCTTTCTTGCTACAACTGAACACACTAACCCAGGAGAAATCTTGCAAACTCAAGACACAGGAAGGCAGAGACAAAGAGGTGATAATCTGCGAAACAACTCCAAGTGCACAGAACAGGAGACCTCCTGGAACAAGTACAGCCAGCCTCAAAGAAGCTTTCTCAAAGGGCACAAGAGATAACATAGAATTTGTAGTGGCCTAGGTAACTAGCAGTTAATGGAGTGAGAACATGAGTAAACACATCTGTCCTCAAGAACTCAGTGAGCAAGGAAATGTGTATATATTAATTTGTAACTCTCCTTTATTTCTATTTCATCTTCTCAGAACATGTAATTTCCCTTACTTAAACAAATAATGAGCCTAGTTCATGTTAAAACAAAATCTTATATTTTAGTTTAGAAGTTTCCTTGGTACACTGGGTATGCTCTAAGGATATGCACTTAAAGGAAGTGAGCAGAGGCAGAGACACCTCAAGCCTGTAGATGACTTAAAGGTCTTATAAAGGAGTGTGTGTGTGTGGGAAGGAGTTAATTTTCTTTCATTCTGCTATTTACCAACAATCTCTAATCTGTGAAGAATCATGGCTGATCACACTGTAACTGAGACCTGGCCATTTCAATAAAGTTAGCCAGATGGCTGATGACTGCCCGGCCCAGCAGTCGCTCCTTCGTTCACTTTCATACAGTTTTCATTCTCCATTACAAGGGTAAGGAACTTAAGAGACAAGTTCAGGTTTTGGAATCTAGTGGCACCTTCATGACTGAGGGCACAAAACAAAGATAAGAAACAGCTGATCTGCTGCAGATCAGGGTAGGCAAATGTTAGTAGAAGCACCATGAAATCATGCAAGAGGCATATGGCATTTCCTGGAAGAACAGAATTACTTCAGTTGAGGACTGTTTATAAAGAAAAGGGCTGGAGAGAACAGCCTGCCAGTAATATTATTAGATGGGACGATCATCAACAGGTGACAGTATTCGTGAAGTGCTAAGAAGTAGCACTTCTTGGCCAGATTAGATATATCTCTCAGCTGTTTCCAAATCAATTCCTTCCAACTTTGTAACAAATGCCACATTCACTTCCTATTACCGAACCATTCATTTTTTCCCCTCATAAAACAAAAAACTGGACTTTTTACTGTAAATGCTTGGTTATCCTAGCCATTACTGTGCTAGAAGCAAGTTGATTTCATATACAGAAGGCCATATAGCAATGATTGGCAATTATAATTTCCATTCACTTCTCTTATCCAAGTTATTTTAAGAAGTAAATATACGCAACTTAGATGGAATACTGAAAATAAAAAGTAATTGCATGTATTTATCCTATATACAGTTTTGAAATTTCAAGTGACACAGAGAAAGCAATAATATTGCATTTCTTCTAGCTTTCATCACATGGTAACAGTTCATAATCACTGGTCTATTAGACTGCTTGGGAAAGACTTCTGCAAAAAACATTTAAGGAGAAATGATTACTGTCAGTGTGTTGGCTTTAGTGGAAAAACTTAGCCCTCACAACCCCATGACTCCAATTCCAGCACCAGTAAATCCCATGTTATAATTCAGGCCATAATTTTGTATTATTGCACTTCACAAAACAAAACAAAAACCCCAAAACAAACTCAGCAGGTTGTATTTATATTCCCCAAACCAGCTATTTGGACTATTTCTGAAAAATCAAGACTATTTCTGAAGGATCAAGGTCATTGACAACTGTTTTCAGCTGGACGCAACTGAGTGAAGGAAAGAAATCTCTCCTGCTCGCCCTTAAACACATCTGTTCACTGTCCTCCACATCCTGTCTGGCAAGAGCATGCAAGTTGTCCCCTGTTCTACTCATTTGAGTCAGAGCTACCAGAGGAGAGAAGGATGTCTCCTAAAAGGAAAGAGGCACTACATTACTTTTAACAGCAAGTTCCATATTTGCATCAAGATGGAGTAAAACATGTCATCATTGAAACTTAATGTTCTTTATAAGGACAATAAAATGTATTTCTTAAACATTAAGAAATGTTAGTGCATAGAGATGCTGTTACCTTGGCACAGATTATCTTCATACTATGCAGTCTGTCAAGTGATTCCTGAGGATTACCTAGGTACTGAGGAAGTTCAGCATGTAAAATCCGCATGGAGAAAGGAACCATGGAACCTAGAAGCACAATCAATTTTGTTAAGTGTGTTTGCTATAATGATCAGTTTGCGATTTGCCTACATTAAACAAGGTATTTCTCACTAGTGTATATGTCATAAAGTCCATTTTGCCCATATGAAGTGACATGTTGTAAAGTGTTTTAAATAGGCAAACATATTCAACCATAATCAAGAAAGCAGGAAGAAGGTGTACCTACTTCAAATGTAAAAAAAAAAAAAAGTTGAGCGTGGAGGCACAGTGTTTCATTACGTATTTTATAAACTAATTAAAACAAAGGATTAAAAAAATGAAGTTCACTCAAGTTGCAGCTACAACACTACTACTAATATTCAATAGTTCTGTATCCTTTGCAACCAATGCAGAAGAAATATGATGAAATTACTAGCCTTAAAAGTATGCCTGTGAAAGAGTTATATAATCGGGGCATACAAAACCATTTGGCGTATTACTGTATATTTTCTGGTTCATTCCAAACATCAAAGAATAGGGAAAGAATTTTAAGCAATATTTGGTGAGAAAGACCTTTTCCCATTACTTTAATCTTTATTATCATTATAACATTTACCGAAGTTTTCTGAGTTTATGAGCATCCTGCCTGACTTCAAGGGCAGTTTCAGGAACTCAACAGAATTCTACTGTGTGCAACACCTTGTTTTCAGATAACTGCATAATCCTGACACACAGACAACAATACAGAACATAAACTAAACTACTGAAAACAAATCAGACCTGGCAAAAAGGAGAAACAGGCCTTCAAAACTGTGCTACAGTTCTAACATTTCAATATATATTTGCTTACTTTAGACATATTCTAAGGGAATTTCCCCCTGAAGTCACCTCTTGCCTCATCTTTTCTCAAATGACTGGACTTTCTAAAAAGATTTTGCACCTGTTCTTAACAGGCTTATATGTCAAAGAGGTAAATGCTATATAGAATGAGTCATTGTCTCTAGACATTTTTGTAAAGGTTGACAAAATTTTAATCACAAGACTCACTCATTATGACCTTCAGAGTAAGCCACTTACATATACATAAATTTTCTTTTGCCCATGCTAACTATTCCCCACGGCTTCCATGACTGCTGTGTTCCTGTAACGTACACATCATGTATCATCATACATGGAACAGGCATTAGGAAAACAAAACTGCCTTTGAAATTCTATTAAAAGAAATGTAAAAGTTTATTCTATCAGTAACCAAAAATGTGAAATATTTTATGTATGTATCCACATTAGTACCTAGTATGACACAAGTGAAGATACACAGTCCTTATAGGGGGTGACAAAAACCAAAAAAGATGGCAAAAATAATTTAAGAGCAAGTTTTGCACCAGAACACCACAGAAAAATTGCTTTGTAGACACACTGCAACCTGTACCGCAAACCTATGGGAGCAAATGTGAACTCCAGCTGGTTCTACCATCCCTGTGATGACCACACTGTAACTCCACCATCCAACAGTAACACTGCCAAAAAAACCCAGTGCCTAAACCCAGCTAGCTTGGTATTGTTCTTTCAGATAAAGTAGTCTTAATTTACTGTTGCTGAACCTTCTGCTGCATTGTCCTGGTTACAGTGGCCGGGACCAGTTTGTCACTGTGTGGGTGTGGCCAGGGCTTTGTATTCTACACCTTCTATGTCATTTTCTCATGGACAGCTAACAATTGATCATTTGCAGCAGCTGCCCAGGGCACACCTGACCCCTCAGGTTACAAACTGGGTGTTTAGGAACCCTGTGAGTTAAGGAAGTTTTCCTGTCTTCACACCAATGACTCAGGTGTGGTAACTCCCCTCCGGGGAGTCCTTAGCACCTTCACAGCCAGCCTGACAAGTCATGTCTGCTAATGGACCATCAAGGAGTATCCCATGACTCATAGTGTAGTAAATCACGCATTG
>JAWWEW010000112.1:97201610-97289714 GCA_035583185.1 Anabacerthia variegaticeps | reverse complement strand
TGAGGACCTCAACAGGACTGAAACTGCCACTCTTGACCAGACTGCAGACATCATCCTCAGCAACAGGTTTTCTCTTTCTTTTTACTTTGTACTCGGGGCAGGGGGGGGTCATGTGGTGCTCATCACAGGGGCCGCCGAGCTCCATTTTGTTCATGCCCCAGTGTGGTGGGTTGTACATCTGTTTTTTGTGGGTCAAACAGATTTTTCCTCTGCATCATTGTACTTGTTGTGATCTTTTTATTAAATTGTAATTCTGACTTGCAATATTTTTTGGAGTTGGTTTCATTTCTCCTGCTGGTTTACCTTTAAACCCGTACATGTGCTCAATGGGATTACTGAGGCAAAGGTAAAAAAAAAAGGAAAACTTTTGTAAAACCAAAAGAATCTACAGTTTTAGCAACATTTTGGTTAATGACTGTGTTGCAGCACTGTCAATTCTGAACAAGTATCATTACATTCTCTTGTAAAATGCAGCAAAAGGTCAACTCAATGAACAGTCATACAGAAAATCTGAATTGGTACCAGAACAGGTCAACATACAGGTATATGACAAGTATTTAATGGAGCACAGATGAAACATCTCACGTTATTGATTTTTATAAGATTTATATAATGTTTTGTAAAACACTTTTTTGGGATTGCATATTTCGCAAATTGTTGATCTTCTGTATTGCTGAATGAAGCCACACTACTATGATCCATGCTGGGGGAAAGAATAACCCATTACATCACCAGAAGTGGTGTCAGAGGATGTCGGAATGATGAATGTGACTCCAATTCAACTCAGACTCCATAAGAATCTGATTTATTTCCTATCAGAACTAAGAGCTCACTTGTAACAGGCATTCAGAACTATATTACTTCAAAATACACTGTATTGATGTATTATTTCTCAACCACTTAGTACTTCCTTCACAGTTTGTGACCAAAGAGCATTCCAGTGTGGTCCTCAGTGTTATATCAAGTCCGATGACAGATCTCTCAAACAAAACCAGAAGGAAGTTGGCCCAGGATATAAGGCCAGTCAGTGGGAAAGACTTGTCAAACGAGAATTTGTATTATAATTTCACGCAGGAGGATCTAAAACTCTAGCATCTATTTCTTCTATTTTTTCTTGAAACTCATGACAAATAGAAGAAATTTTACTGTAAACATCCAGCAAATCCATCCAGTGGATTTTTGTTATTTACTGCTTATTAAACAGGCTGCTAAATTTATTTAAAATATCAGAAATACTGTTATACTGTTTTTGCTCTCTTCCTCAGTTTACTTAGAATCTTTCTGAATAGAAGTTTTGTTTGTTTTTTAAGAAAGCACAAAACCATACACATGCTTTCATACAAATGTGGCATGTGTGGAAATGGAAAGCAGCAGAGAAAAGAAATGACCTTTGAGCACTGGTAAAGCTTTCTTACCAGTCCATGTAAACAGCATTGTGTAACTTCTGGTCAAATCCAACAAGCAAATTGCTATAAAAAGCCTGCAGCATTTATTCAAGCCACTCATTCAAATACAGGCCTTAAGTACTGTGCTTATGAAACATAAAACTCTTGAGATTTTTGGTTAAATACATTTTTCCAGATATGTCTCTGTCTCCAAGTAAACTCCTCTTCAGTTAAAACATTTGAGGTATGCATAATATATCTAAATCATTTCCTTCATTAATAAACTGACTTTCTGGTGAAAAAAATGGCCATAAATCTATTTAGATTTGGTATAGTTTTCAATAAGTGTTACTTATATAAAGTGCTAATATATTTTACACATTCTTTTCAAAAAGAAATATATGGCAGTAATAAAAAATGCATGTGAAGAGATCTGTTCACCAAGATAATTTGTTAACTCCTGATTAACAGCTGTGTGAAAACTGACAAGTGTTGAGCCTTAAAAAAGGTATGTCTGAGATTTTAGAAAACACCGCAATTTTCATCTAGGTTAACATGAAAATAATTGGGAGGAGGTAAATGACATCTGTTGATGACACTACTACATCAATAATAGTGTTAGGAAAGTCTGAAAGACAGGTTGTAGAATTTGGAGTACAAAGTTTAAAGAAAAAAAACAGATTAGCAGGGAAAAAAAACTATACTTCCCTCAATGAACACTGTTACATTGGAGGAAGAAAAAAACAAAACAAAAAAATGAGATTGACTACATTAAGCTGGAACAGAAATAAGTGTGCTTGTTAGACTAAGAATTACATTATAATGTCTGAAAGGTTTCACCTATTCACTTACTGTTAGGCCACATACTTAAAGCACACAGGGTAAGACATGTTTCTCTGTAAGAGGTTCCCATATAAGCAGCCATATATATATTCCTGTGGTATCCTACTAGGGATAAGAAAATTTTACACAAACACTGAACTTATCACATGATGTCTTTTGCAAAACTCTTTGGAATTAAACCCACATACTCTATTATATTTCACTCGGTACTGAATTTAAAAGGGCAACATGTCAAGGAAATACTGGAAACATAGCACATCCTGTAATTAAAATATTTACTTAGGAGCACAGGAGAATGCATTTTGCTCTCTTCTTCATGCTTCAGATTTCTACAGTAATGCCCTTTTACACAGTAAAACCACGTCAGCTAAGCTTAGATAATTTTTTTAAAAAAGGCAATACCCTACGATTACTGCTATGTATTGAAATTTTATTTTTAAGTTAAATAGGTTTTATTCTAGCTTGATGTTTTACGGTTGACCTCTTGATCCTCTTCAGGGGTTTAATAATAATCTATTAAAAAGTTATAATGGAAAATGGTTTAAATTTAAAACAATTTTCTTAGCAATCACTTTTAAATATACTGAAGATTTTTTTCAAATAATATGATTTCTGATTGTCACTTTTGCATGAATTAATCTCAATTGTATATGTATTATGAGCATACAAAAGGCAAAACTAAAAAGTAAAAATGGTCTGCTGAAAGGAAAATATTCCCAAAGCATGGGAACAGATGGAATAAATGGTAAGATCAGGTTAATTTTCTAAGACCACAGATTTCAATTTCTATTTCTTTATGAACAGCTGCACATTTTCATAACTGTCAAAACACAAACATCACCTCGTGTCAATCAAATTCAAACTACAGCCCTCATCTGCAGCCCTTTCTGGGCAGAAAAGAGAGGATTCCAGTGGCCAACCATTGTATCTTTATATTTTCTTGTTGCAAAACCAGTAATCAGAAATACTCTCTGATCTGACTTCTACACCTTATTCAACAAATCTTAAATACCAAACGGCAGCAGAAGCACAGATTACCAGTTACTAAAAGTATAATGTGGCATCTAATGACAATAAAAAAAAACAAACCAAAAAACAAACAAAGGAAACCAAAAAAGAAACATCTTCTCTTCACTGCATAAAAGAGAAACACAGAAAATCTAATTTCAGAAAAATGTTCTGCTTTATACATACATACACATACTAAGATGTATATCCTTGCCTTTATATGCACATATTTTCCAACAGTGTATTTGTATAATTGGTAAGAATTTTAAGGGGGACAATTTAGTAATTTTGAATCTTAGCCTCGCTGACTATCAATTAGAAGTACACTTAAAAATCCAGGTTCAACAGACTACTTTCCAAGTTTTTGTTTACTACTTTCAATTCAGAGAGACTGAAGACATAGGAGCCTAAACGTATGCAATCATTTAAAGAAAATGTTTTGAAAATTTTATCTGAAATTGCATGCTTGCATATTCCTTACAATTTAACTGCATATGACCTAAGAACACAGATATTCTGAATCAAGATCTGGTTTTGAGAGGTTTCAAAAATTCTTTTTCAGTAATTTGGAGTTACTTGCGCTGAAGCAAGAAAAATGTAAGAGAAAGAATGCAGGAAAAGCCTACAATGACTGCCCTGCCACAAAGAGATCACCCTAATTCTTACCTACTGGTAACTGTTGTAAGGCAGAATTTAGAAATCAATTACTTGCTCACAGTATTAAGAACTCCTATATAATGCTGGTGCTGTCTACAATGAGACTATGTTGCCTTGGAAAAGAAAGCACAACTAAGTATTTCAGGAGCACTCCGCTCCCTTAAAATTAGACACACATTTCTTAACTAAAATATCTCTTTTGTTTCAGAAAAATTTGTATTGGCATGTCTGAGTAGTCTGAATAATCAACTGGAACCACAACACTTGAGTGGTATTTATCCAAGTCATATTAGCTGATTTCACAGGCAGAAGGTAGCTCTGAAGCAACAGAACAAAGAGCGTATTTAAAGACATGACAGAGAGGTACACAATAATGTAAAGAAAACAATGGAATGACCAGTTCCAGCAGAGACTTTAATATGCTTTTTTACTGCCGACATGAGCCTGAATGAAGAACTCTCCCAAGTAACTGTCACGACTGAATCAGTCTGACATGGGAGCATTAACTTCAGGCAGCATTTGTAGTAACACATGAGAAAACTAGTGCCACATGTAACAACGACTGGAGTATTTTTTTCCCGTTTTGCTTTCCTGCGAAATTTATTAATGGACAGGAGCATTCTGTATGCCATAGTTTCTTTAGTCTGTGCATTTCTCCTCTCATCTTTGTTTTTACATTGATTACTCCCTTTTGTCTCTCCACCTACCATAATTATCATTCTTTCTTTCCCACATCATTTCCTATACTGCTACAGTTCTCCCACTAACCAAAAGTTCATGAGGGGAGAAAAAAAGGGTATTTCATTTATAGCATCATCAAAACCCATGAATTAAAAAAAAGAAAGAAAGCTTCAGCCAGCCTGTCTCCTACTAGCGTAGACAAGTAGGAGAGAAGAGGAAAGGAAGACTGAAAACTCAAAATGCCCAAACATCACTGTAGAGGCCTCACATACAGGAGATAATTTCCCCAATCCAAGTCTGTCCTTTTTTATGGCATAGGCTGACATTCAAAAACAGGACCAAGCTTTTGAGAGCAGGTAGACTTTGGAGGTGTACACAGCCCTCTGCATTAACACACAGTGCAGGTGACTGTAAAATGTCGTTTGTGGGTATTAGAGAAATATTCTGTGTGTTTCCTTGTTAACAGTGTCTCTGTGTTAGACATAAAACAAGTTTCTCATTACATATTTTGCGATTTTATAAGCAGTATATATTTTTATATATATTAATTTTATAATTACTAAATGTAATAATAATAATTTATTACAGTTCATCTTAGATATCAGCACTGAAAACTTGTTTACACCATGGGATTCAATGATAGTTCTAGACCACATATGATACAATTCCTTTAGGTGGATCTAAACTTCAAAACTGAATAAAAGAAACAAAGTAAGAGCACTACTTCAGTAAATAAGGATGGACAGAAGCGGAATCTCAGACAACTATTTTTTCTATTAATTTTTCATGTATTTCTGGTAAAACTTTTAGCTACAGTGGGTATTAGTAAAGTCATAAAAGTATTATAGACCTAGTAAAATATGCTAAAGCAGTAGTTGTAATGCCTAGAGTCACACCATTTGGACAGAAATATATATATATTATACATTATGTGTTATATTTTTAAACCATCATTATCCATCTAAAAGTGGAGCCTACTGCAGCATACACTACTATATTCCCAGTCACAACACAGACACACTTCAAAAAAACTTGTGCTAGAATTAGTAGCACAGTTCATGGGAAGGTGTACAGTATGAAATCAGTTTCTAGAGTGCATACAGCCAGATATTTAATGGTATGTTCCTCATTTAGGCACTTTCCACTAGAGAAAACAGACAGTTTTCACTCAGAGGTATACAGATGATGCTCCATCTTCACAAGGAGAATGAAAAGAAAGGAAAAAAAAATAACATCCCATGTTATATAAATTTCTGGTCAGGGGAAGAAAAGACCAATTTACTTACACACAGTTTCTTGTCTTTGTAACACAAAAGACATTGTTATCAAGTTTTGTAACTTCAGAACACTGATTTTGGTTACATTAACTTTTCTGTAACTTATTGGTGTACTAACCAAAAACAAGACCAAACTATCTCATAAAAGCATGAAATAGCATTTTAATGTTCCGTTTCAATTGTTGGCTCTCACTCGTTAAGAAACACATAAACATTACCAATGGAAAGGCTATCTCAGGTTAGGAAATCTATCATATGAGAGTTCATTAAATATGACAAGGAACACAGAAACAAATGTTATGAATAGAAGCAGTCAGACTGTGTCAATGTAAAGTCAAAACCCTAAAAGAATCCTGAAAAACAAAAATCAGACTTTTTAGCTTTACACAGATGAAATTAGAAGAAATAAATCTATAACTGAATAATCTTTATGATTTTACTAGAAAAGGAGAATTGTTTGCTCTCTGCCCTGTATCAAACAGGAATGATCCAAGAGTGACTTGACTTAAACCACTGGCTGACACAAAGACCTCAGCAGATTACACCCCCCAAGAGGCTGCACACCTACAGGCAATGGAGATGACTGACGAGCAAGCCATAGAAACGAGGAATGGAAGATTTCAGAAAGACTAGGTCTTACAGCCATGATGAAGTCAATTGTAATAGGTTCCATACATAGCATGGTTGCAAATGCCATACAAAATATGAGGATGAACCAGAGATTAGTAGCAGAGCCAAAAGAGCGTTAAGAGAGCTTCAGAGGGAAATTAAGAGGACCATGCTAAGTTAAATTAATGGAAAAAATACCTTCCACTCCTCATACAGTTCCGTGTAACTTAAATTCTTTGAGGTATATTTCTCAGAGGTTAATGGATGAGGGACTATTCTCACTACTGTAAGAAGTTCAGCACTTTCCCTACTTCAAACATAAAACCCAGGAAACTTTCTAACTTCTTACATTTTTTAATAAGACTATTTTGAATACAAAGAAATTATGTAAAATGTTGTATGTATTACAATTAATGTGTACATTATTTATATCTAGACTCTCGTTTCTTAAATTGACTTTTAAGTGCTTACTCCATTTATATACCATGAATCAAAATTAAAATGCTGAAACAAAACCCCTTCTGTTATGCTTGTTACACAACAAAATGATACGCAAAATTACCATACAGCAGTGGATTGTGTACTCATACTAATAATTTCAACCAAAATGTATTAATGATTTATCTCTATTTCATTATTTAAATTAGCCAGTTAACGATGCATGTACACTAAATTTCTTTATCCATACTCCAGAATAGCGTGGTTTAATGCTAGCCAGGAAAGAATTGCTTGTTTTCTCCTACATGCCTACAAAAAGAATTTCTCTGTCTCCTCAAAACTATACAAGGAAGGTTTGATAGCCGTTCCCACATCTTTATTATGTTGTATTTTTATAAGATATCTACAATTAAGCAGGTCAGCTCCAACCAACCTTGATCCTATTTTCCTTACAAATGATCAGATTATGGTCCTGGTTGGTATGTTCAACTGCTAAAAATGAGCTGAAGCATATAATCATGAAATAGAGTATTTTCCTTATGTTCACCTTTCTTTACCATCGATACCCTCATAATTTGTATTAAACAGTTGTAGTGGTTCAGTGGTTGCTGCGATAACAGTTTGGATCCAAAGCTCAGTGCCAGAACAGGTGCCTGCAATAGCTGGTCAGACTGTCCAGAACTGGTGCTACTTGTATGATCTGTGGTACAAGGACTCAACTGCCTCAAATATTGACAAGACCTGCAAGGATTTTTCTTCAACAAGAACAACTTATTTTTAATAATGAAAAAGATGTGGAAACATACATATATCCTGGGGAAGACTAATTCTGTGCAGCACTGCATCAAGTGCAGAGCTGCCCAAAGAAAACCAGACTCAAGAAGCTGTCCAACCTGATGACCAAGACCTCTCTCACTCTTAAAAATGACACAGTTCCTTCTCAGTGGATTGCCTGTGATTGCCTGAAAGACAATGAGTAAGGCCAGAGGGATTTGGCTTAGGCAGTCCACATTGGCCTTGCTGGGCCACAAGTGATCCTCTGCATCACTCAAGAGATGAAATAATCTTCTGCAAAAAATCCTCCACTTTCTGACACCAACTTCCCTTCCTCAGTAAATGCTAAATTTCAGTATCTTCCAGGTTACCCCATCAAGACTGCCAGCATCTCATGTAAAATGGACTATAATTTTCAGAGAGTGACACTGCCTGTAACAACTGTTTTCTACAAACATTTTATTATACACTGTTCAAACACAAAAGCTGAAGAACATTAAGAACACTCAACAGTGTACTTGCATCAGAGAGTTATTTTTTTCTAAATAACAGATTTAGAAAAAATAAAATTTCAAAATAACCTGAATAGGAGCAAAATTGCTCTTAAAACCAGCAATTTTTCAAACCTAGACTTCTGGAGGACTAGAACACCTGAGTAGAGGAACTATGTAATTAACCTATGGGCTATTTGGAGCAGTGGGAAGTAGTGCATCTGTAACTTGAGATAAACTCCGTATAAAGAATTGAGGCTGGTGGTGTTTTCTCCCTCTTCAACAATGAGATACATAGCAAACTTCTGATTTTTATTTACTTTCAATTATAAAGCAAATATTACATTCAACCATTTTCAAAATTAAGGAGAATTATTAAGTTAGCTCCAAATTGACTTTCTTAGTTTTAATCCCAGAAACCAAGAAATAACACCTGCACTAGCACCTGCCTGCATGAGCACGCAAGTGTTAAAAATAGCATATTGATAGTACCTGGCTGAGTTTAAGAGGAAAAGCTTGTAGATTCTGTTTCTATAAACTCTCCTTTCACCTTTCATAGTCTGTTTCTGGTTAAAAGGAACTATTTAAGTTTGGTGGGTTTTAATTTCAATACCATAAATCTAAACTATTATATTTACTTGTCAAAAACATTCCTCTGTAGCAGCATCATGAAAGACACTCCCTACCTATATTGTTTTACTCTTTGTTACTACTTGAATGTAGTGACCAATCATGTTCTTCTGGGAAAAAAACAAAAAACAAACCAAAACCAACATAATCCAAAGTTCATCAATGCTTTAGGCTTAAAAAAAACCTGAATCCAACTAGTATTTTATAATGACTGGCAAAGCTAAAAAGCATTTTATAAATCAAACATTTTACCTTTTCGTCCAGGGTATACGTGAGGATAATATTCATAATAAAGATCAGGCTGGTCTAAATTTCCAAACTGTTCAAATTCCATTTCTGCATTTTGGAATAGATTCAGTTTTACCAGCAGTGCTAGTCTCACAAACCACAGCTAAAAATTAATGCATACAAAAAAAAGGGGAAAGTCTGTTATTAGCTTCAATCACAAGCCACATCCAAATACAATTTCAACTTTCTAAGTTTTTCTGATAAAAGCTGAGTAAAAAGTTTCTCTGTTACTCACTGAAAAGAATTGGGATTTATATTTACATGCTGTTTCACAAAATACTTTTCATCAGATCATTAAAACAAAACACAGAGAACTCATGATTTAATAGTTTGTAAAGGTACTGAGATTCTGAAGTTCAAAAATTAGCCTGCTTCAGAATTAGAACATCTCTCTTTAACCTGAGTTAGCATGTATGAATTATCAATCTGATATTATAATTGTTTTTCCAATTTTATGCTATTCTTAAAATCTTTATGATTTTGGTGAAATTCCACGAGCTTTATAGTTACTAGGGCCAAAAACATGGATTTCATCTGTGTTACATCTGAAGCACTTGTAATATTTCTATTAATTTGGGTTCTTACTTTCTTACCAACATGAAACATATTTTTATATTTGAAATCTTACTACAAAGTTCACAGTCTAGATAGTTCTATGAACTCCAGCATAGTGAGTCTTTCAAAACAGTAAAAAACAATTAATTTTGCTAGTGTAATTAGCTTTAAAAGTATACAATCAATTGAATTTTACTTAAAAAAAAGTTTCTTTTAAATGAAGACCTACTTTACATAAGAAAACAGAAAAAGTGACTTACTATGATGCTTAAATAAGCTCAATTTGTGGGTTACAATTAGGAAAAGAAGTGTGGCAATATTAAAAAAAATACCGCAGCAAATATTGTTGGAAAACCGTGACAAGGGTGTATCTTCAAACATACCTGTAAGGAATCTGTTGTATGGTTAGCAGGTTGTCCACTTTTTTTGTAACCTTGACCATGGGCAGTTAGAAGCCGCCCACACAAGTCAACTGCTGCCCTCCAGTTTTTACTGCTCTGGGAAGAAGAAAAGACTTAAGTAGAAAAATCATAAAGTCCCTAAAATGGACAACTGCTTATTTTGCCTGAAGCAGCGACATGTACTCATCAGTAATAATGACAAGGTCAGGAGAGCTGGCCAGTGAGCAGCAGAATGTCATTTGTCGAAGCTGCACGTTTAATTAGGCAAAAAGTGAAATCAAGCATTAATATTATCAGATCAACAAACTGCAAGAATATACAAAACTATATGGAATTCTAAACTTAATGCTGCATCCTGTTTGATAATATAAATGAATATGCTGTAATATTCACACTTTTGTTTTCTCCTCAAAAGGAGAAGATTGCGAGCCATATATTATCAATAATCACATCCAAGCTACCCTGCTATTATAAAGTACTCAATGCTTATTCTTATCTCACTGACTTAAATACTTCAGATTATAACCCCTAGTGCAGTTCATTCAACGAAAATAAACTTTCCTAACATTGCCCAGAACCTTCCTAGCAATCAAGAACAAATGACAAGAAACAACACAATGCAGAAAATGATAAATTCAGAAGAGTAACAGTTGTTTCATTTATACAATGGAAACATCTGAATTTCCATTGCATGACTAATTTTAAAATGTTCTTAAATGTATTTTTTTTTATTTATGAAACAGAACATGCTTGTTAGACAAATACACTGCCTTGTATTGCCTGATGCAGGATACCAAGACCCTAAAACACAGTCTTAATGCTTCACAGGTTTTAATCTACCACACTTTTCAATCATACAGAAGAGGTTTTCAAGAGACATATATGCATCAGGTCATTCTAAAACAAATATATCTTATTCCTGAAAGTAATTTTTTTCAAATAGTTTCTTAAATACATGGACAAAAATGTAATAGAAACTGTCATGCTATCTGATGAAATGCTAGGGAATAAAACATATTTTTATTGGCATGTGCAAAATTCAAATACTAACCTTGAGTCGGTATTTTACTCAATTCTCTCCAATGTTTTAGAAAACATGTTGATAGAGCAAACAGTTACAACAAAAAATCAGTAGTAACAACTGAAGAGTTTTTGTACTTTCTGGCCCCCATTTTACAGCCATACAGTTCCAAGATCCACTTAGAAAGACATTACCATGCACTAACCACCTCATGTCTCTCCCTTGCACTGTCAAATGCCAGATAAAAAGCTGAGTTCCATTGGAAATGTAGAAGCAAGACAGCAAAACCATGAAACAACATGGCACAATCTGAGATGTCTGCACTCTTATGGAAGAGCAAGAATTGATAATGCGTATAACATCCTTCGAAATCTACCTGTATCAACTTAGAAAAGCTGAATGATACTGACATGGATTACCTGAAAGTCATTCCTTTTCTGAAGAGACAAATTAAATGCCTATTATCCTTAGAAGAGAATAATACAAACTCAAAACTGCTCAACTTTTCATCCCAAATAAGAGTTGAGATCAAAAAAAAAAAAAAAAAAAAGGATTGTTTTTGACAAATTACTTGCTACAATTTTTAAAATTCTATTTCAGGCATGGACAAAAAATGCTTTATAGAACAGGACAGCCAGGAAAAGCAAGTCTGATGGTCATTGTGAAAACAGTCTTTGCTGGAAAATGAAACATAATATTTACCATGATTTCAAAATTATAGCTGCCTGCTGGTCATGAAGCATAACTCTCTGTGGAAGCTTAATAGAAGGCTTCTGGCAGTACAACTTATTTGAATCAAGCTGGTCACATTACTGTCTCTGGCAAATTGTACCAAATGCAGAGTTGCCGTCCACCTGAAATCTTTATCCAATTATTTCAAAACCTTGCAGGTCAGTCACTTTCACACTTTCTATGGTCTACAACCACAGAGTCCTAACAACCTGGGTCTCTGCTCCTGAATTTTGTTTGTAAGTCGTAAGTAGAGGCCCAAAGCAAATATGGACACCACAGATTTCAGATATAGCATCAAAAACACTGAATATCCTCAAAGACAAAAATAATTACTCTATGATGATAAGGATATCTGCTATTTTGTGATAACATTAATTTCTCCAAGGAAAAATACTGTCAACCAAGTATTATTGCCAAATAGTTCACTAACAGCAGCAGCCAGCAGCAGAGAACTTCTCTCCACACATGACATTAGCATTATTTGCCCCTTCTCCCGCCGTAGAAGTACGAAGTGGTTCTTTTAAGGAAAGCCACCAGTTTGTATGATTTCTGTACTTTTTAAGGATTATTAGTCCAGATGTTTATCTTGTGAAAGGATTTTCGTAACCAAATGTGTTAAAAACGGAATTGTTTTTAACTTAGACAATTTTACTGGAGCTTTTATAAGGATGTGAAAAGTTATTACTCTAGGATGCACTCTGGAATCAATCAAATTTAAGATATTGTTTTGTGACCCTGGTAAAAAGAGCTGGTATCTGCATTTGTAGATGTAATCTAGGAAGTACTGTCAATATATGTAAGGACATCACTAAAGGATATGCATAACCAAAAATTAAAGAAAGAAAACCAAAACATTTCAGTACTGACTGCTGTACACACACCAAAGCTAGACCAAGCAAATCAGACACCCGACAGACAATGCATTATTCCCTGCAGAACTTCTCTGTTCTTCAAAAACACAGAAGTCCTGGGGGAGATTTACATACAGAAAGGGAAACTGCATAATAAAACAAGTTTCAAATATAATTCTTCTGTCTAGCAAAGCAAGTCATGAAGACTAGATGTCTACAGAAAACGTGTTCAGTGATAAAAAGGGAACTGCGCTGATACACAAAGACAATTCATAACATTATTCAGTCTCTCAGCAAAGCCACTGAAATTTTATCCAATAAATTAGTGTAGGAATTCAACCTTTTCCCACAAGCACCCAGCTACTGATTGTGCTGCTTGTATCTTCCCTCAAATCAGCTACAAAATGTGAGAAATTGCACACTGATTTAGAAACAAAAGAACAATCGCCTATTTTTAAGGACAATTTATAAGTTATTAAAGTGAGTATGTATGCCATACCACTGCATCCAGATTTATTATATTGTAAAATATATGCAAAAGCACAACATTAATCACGTACAAAAGTAGCAGTATATGACTTTTTTTAAATACACTCAAAGGGAATCATTAACTCTACATGTAACACCATTAAAGTGATTAAAATGTCCTCCTCCACTAGCTATGACATGCCTCTCCCCTGTAAATTACATTGGTAGAGCACTTCCACATCAGTTAAGAAAATGTAGTTAGTAACCCTTTCCTGGTCTAGCAGCTTGAAGAAATGATTGCATACTTGGAGCAAAGACTCTGTATTTACAGTGGCAAGATTAGAAGTCTTTTTTTTAGGTACAGTAACTATCAAAGACAGAACTGTCCAGTGGCTTTCAACACAAAATATCGGAAAGGTCTCTATTAGGAAAGACTGTGCTATTTCTTCAAAGGAGGGTAAACAATTAATGTATAATATGGAATAACAGGAACTAACACAATTGCAGCTTGTACCCTGTATTTGCTGCTGTAAAACAAAGCAATGCTGTGAAGACAAGTTCTTCCTTACATTTATTTGCTCTAGATGTAAATGCACGTTCTTATGCCAGATTGATGAAACTTTTTAGAAACTGAAAACTCATATATTCTGCCTTCAGTTGAAAAATATAAACTTTCCCTGTACAGATGTATAACTATTCACAAGTTATTACAGAATTATTTTGCTGAACTGGTCCAGCACTCCTGTATCTCTTACAAGCCCCAAAGCTGTAAAACTAATTCAACTACACCAATTCACACTGTTACCCTACCAGTAAAACATTTCCAAATCACTGTTACCCATTTGATAGCAGAAACTTAAAATGTGAAAGTACATTTGTTCAGTAAGCTATCTTTGGGTTACTGGTACAAATCTCACTCAAACAACTAGAGTCCAAAACAATTTTATTAACCAAGTGTAACAACCTGAGTTCACTTCCTCCTGAATATTTGTCTTAGACATGATGCTGCTGGTGGTGGACTCATCAGAAAAGGTGCACCTTTGGAAGTTCAGCTTACTAACTTCTTGATAACTTTTGTTTTATGACAACTAATTGTACCTGAGGAAACTTTCGCAGACTGCACTATGATTCCCCCAAAAGGACATCAGTTTCCAATAGTCTTTGCTTCAAGCACTAATTTCATCTTATACCTACAGAGCTGTTTTTAACTTAAGTTTTTTTACTGGAACTTTTATAAGGATGTGAAAAGTTATTACTCTAGGATGCACACTAGAATCAATCAAATTAAAAACATTGTTTTGTGACCCTGGTGAAAAGAGCTGGTATCTGCATTTGTAGCAGTAATCTAGGAAGTACTGTCTGTATATATAAGATCCACATCACTAAACAGGGATCAGATGATTTGCAATATCAGATTAAGACAAAAGGTAAAACACAATCTTTTACATGCAAAGTCATGTAATTTACAATGTAATGTGTGGAGTTCTGGGCATTGAAAACAAAAAGATGTTAGCTTCAATGGGAGCAGAGGCTGAGAAGAGCTCCTAAGATGATTGTGAAGGCATTCATGAGATGACTAGAGGAGGGTTATTTTTGCCTTAAAAAGAAAATCCGAGAGGTGCAATTGCCACTGCTGCCTCCCCATACAATACAGCAAGGGAGACAAAGCAAATACAGAGAAAATAATATGACTTAAAAAGCAACATGAAACCAAAACACTTAAATTGTTGTAAACAACTTTAGCTTTGATTCGAAAAAAAGATTATGAGGGAGTACTGATTACAATTCCTTTAATTAACAAGCAAAGGAATGAAGTTCTAGAATAGCCTTTTAAAGTGGCAGAAGTGTATCCGTTTGTTAAAACAGACAAATAAGCGAACAGAAGCAATTGCATGGTAGAATAGAGACACTTCAGAGCTGCAGCTGAAGACCTCTGGTATGAAGATCTGGGATACTGGTGAGCCATTTAGTATGTTTTTTGCAACCACACAGGATAAAAACAGTAACCAGATACTAATGAAGCAGTCTTCTCTGAAGCAGACAAGCCTAGAATACTGTTCTTTTTTTCTAAATTTTTTTTCTTTTCCATAATAACATGGAGTTCACCCAAGATCATCTGAGAATTCTAACCTAATAAATTTTTCAGAACAGGACCTAACATGCACTTTTGGTTTCAGTTGCCTTTAGTGTCTTCCTACAACATGTGATAATTCTTGAAAATTTTAGATGGGATCCCACCTAAATTTAGATGTGATCAGTATTATTAGACCTCTGTTGGCTTAAAATGTCAGACATCAGCTCACATGTGAACACCTAAATAAACGGTATCAGTCTGAAGCTGAAGTCTATCCTAATTCCAAGCATTTATCTTCTGTACTGTGGACCCATTTGAAATACAATATTTTAAGTTGCTGCAAAGGATTGTTTTGAGTGACAAACAATCTCACTAGTTCTCATGTTCACATGTAGTTCACAAGGATACCAAATAAACTTCTAAGGAAAAAAAATCATAACTTTATGGAAACTGCATAGCAATATTCCCAATGTTCAGCAGTTTTTAACCAGAACTTAATGAAAATATTTCCTGTAAGTGGTCCTTTGCATCAAAGGTTTATTCACTGCACATATTTCATCAGGAATTCGTCCATAAACAAAGTAAAATTGGTGATTGGTAACAGAGTACTTATTATATGTTATTCTGGCCTATTATGTATATAAAAAGCATACATCTTTTAAATCCGTATCATCTAGCATGGGATTTTAATATTTCTAAGTCTGAAATCTCTTATAACTTTAAAGACTTGTCAGTCAGAACAAAATTTTCCACATTTAGAATTTCAGAAAGAAACAGCAATGTTTGCAAGGGAAAAAAAAGACCAACTAATTCTTACCATAAAAAAACCCCAGAGTCCTGCAAACACAATAGAGAAATAGTTACAATGCATCCTAAAGAAACAACCAACAGCTAATGATTCAAAGCCTTGAAAACTGAATCCGTTCTAGCTGAATGGCTGCAATTTTATAAAAAACCCGCACCCTTCTAGTAAGACAAATTTTTGAAAAAACAATGTGCTACAAGTAGCAAAAAATCCTACACCAGCAGATTGCCTCCTAGCTTTGCTGCCTTGAGCCTGAAAGTCCTAACAGGCCGCTTCTGGAGCTTAAGAGCATGCTCAAAGCTAAAACAGTATCAGCAGCAGTACAGTATAAGCTGCAGCATAGAAGAACATCTTGCGTAGACACAACTATCAGGCTAAATGGAAAAATGTTTGCCATATGTCAAACCTCCCGTTCTGGAAGAGGGAAAGGAAGTGCAGAAAAAATTCTTAGACGCTGATGGGTACAAGATTCCACCATAAGATTTTGTTTCCCCCTCCAAACTCACAAGTTAAGCAAAACATTGAGACAAA
The DNA here is from genome assembly GCA_035583185.1 of Anabacerthia variegaticeps. Classification (NCBI taxonomy): domain Eukaryota; kingdom Metazoa; phylum Chordata; class Aves; order Passeriformes; family Furnariidae; genus Anabacerthia; species Anabacerthia variegaticeps. The sequence continues at coordinate 97,273,195 of JAWWEW010000112.1, read as the reverse complement.
CAGAAAAATATCTGTCTCTAGAATGGAGATTACAATCTGTTTTTTTAGGCAGAGACCTCCTAGAGTATTTTAACACTACAAAAAAGCTGTCTCTTTTGGAGCCTTACAAATAAAGTCACACAGTTAAATTAAAGGATGTTAAAAATTCAATACAGACTGTCCTAACACTTATAATTCCTCATTGCTTTTCCTCAGTAATTTTTCATCCATTTTTTCCAAAAATAAGTCAAAAATACCTTGTCAAGTAAGGCTCAATTATGTGATAGTAATGAGTTTCATGCAGGAACACAGTGGTTGAAGGAATAAGGCAAGGTTCACAAGGCTGCTAGATGCAACTAGTTTCAGGACAGAAATATTTACATTAATGAAAGAATTAAATTAAACTTTCCTTTGGAAGCAATGTACTTTAGTTTTTCTTTACTAAAGTAAAAAATTAAGCAATTGAAATTACCATCTCAGCTTTGCTTACCATTTACAACTCGCATATCTTTTTGTAAAACACTCAGATGAAAACATAAATAATGCATACGCAGATAAAGTTATTAAAAACTGTTTTGCAACCTTTTACATAACATAAAAATTTACAATTACTTAAGATAATATTTTTTCTAACTTTTGCCTATTAAAAAAAATGTTTACTGCATGATTTAAAACCAAATATTTAAACCCCAATGTCATTCCCATTAAAAACTATTGTAGTTTGGTGAGTACTACTGCAGAATCGCGAATAGACTGGAACACAGATTTTTCTCCAGTTTCTCCTCACAGTCAGTAACTCCTAATTATCCTGAGGGAAGCATAATATTTAATACATATTAAATTACAAAGATTGTTACTTACAATTAGCTGTTTCAAGCCTACAAATGACTGCTCTACTGAGCTGGTGTTCAAAACTTGTCTCTTCACTGCAGCTTGCTCCCCCAAGAAGCGAAGCATTAAGTCTTTTACTGCATCTCCCTTGGTGTTCATGGAACAGAAGAAGAAGACACATAACAAGACCAATTTAAACATTATTTTTTGCAAAATAAAATGCAGAATTAAAGCTGAGTAACATAGTTCTTTCCTCTAGAGAAAGACTTATTTTCCAGCACTTTGTGAAATAAATATAACTGCACATGTATTTACAGCATTGTAACGAAAACTTCTGCATTTACCCCACATAACTTGCTATATTCTTTTTTTCCCATGTAGAGGTTTCAGTTAGCATCGACACTTTCAGGTTTATTTGCTTCTCATACTATTATCATTCACAGACCTTACAAAATATTCCTCAAAGATCTTAAGAAACATGGTAAGTTTTATGGGTTTTCACAATGCGTATTAACTTGAAAGGTGCAATCTACTGATCAAAACCAAATTTGAGATCATAAAACAAACAGCAACCCTTCAACAAGCTCTTAATTCCAATAGAACTGCAAGAATCAGTCAGATAAACTAGGCTGAGCTCACAGCTTTTTGCTTAAAAAAAAAGATGAAATGCACAAAATACAGTATACATTAGCTATGAAAATTGATATTAAATGTTTGCGCTTTCCCCATGGACCACTATGGGAAATATACTTGTGTTTAAAGAATGAGACTGCAACTACTCTTTCACTGCATGGAAATTATTTACCTCTAATGCTGTCACTCATCCAATGAATAAACAAGATATCCATCTTCAGACGGAAGAGCCCAAAGGATTAAGAAAGGACAGTGTGTGCAAAATTACATGAATACAGAAGAATTTTTAACCTCCCCCAATAGTACTTTGGACCCAACAGTACTTTAGAGAAGGAAACTGTAAAAATGAATGAATATAACAAAACAAAAGACAAAGTCAGAAGACAGCAACTCATGAAAAAAAGACATAATGGAAAGAGCATGAAAAGCTGCACTCAGACTCGTTCTGACGGTTGGAGAGCCCAGGTACAGACAATCTGTACCATTCACAACCCAATAGTTTAAAAAATAATGTTTCTTGAATGATCATCAAAAAGTAGTACACAACTGAAATAAAAAACATTCAGTATTTTTTTTGGTATGTTTTATCTACATAAAACCTTAACAAACTTTCAGACAACAAACTTTTTCAGTCCTTCCCTGAAGTCCACTTGCAGTTCACTCACTGTAAATGCACTTTTCAACCAACTTCTCTGTCCACTGCATGCAGCCTGGTTTAACATCTTGGATTAACATTTAGCATTAGCAAACTATTCATCCCAAAGCCATAATGACTATTGTTGGAAGGTGCTTTAACACTGAAAATACGCCTCCCACAATGTTTCAGTTGACATTTCAAGTACTCTACAATTATAGTTTCAATTAAACACACAGTTTGCAGTACTAGAAAGGTATGGAACAATGATCCCAAACTAGGGGATGTCAATCAAGTCAGTCAAAGCACGCACTCAGGCCACTGAAAAGCAGTAACTGAAAGTGAAGAAAGATTCCTAAACGGAAAGCCCTTGTCCCTGCTGACGTATCTATGAGACTACTTATAAATAATAATGAATGAAGAAAGCAGCAGGAATACCCTTTAATTCCATGGATGATTTTACATCAGGTCTTATTGTAGAAATACATGACACAGACATTACCAAATGTCTTCTTTTCAATTATGTACTAAATGGTAGATTTACATATATGCACATGGCCAGATTTAGGGAATCATCAGCACAAACAAGCCTTTAATCCATGACTGGACTGCTGAAAGCGACCACGAACTTTTGGGAAAAAGGATGCCTGCAATAAGGAGGCCTTTATCCTTGAAGCCTGCAGAAGGCATGATTTCTTCCATCCATCCCATTAGCTGTCAGGAGATAAACTGTACACACTCTTGAAAAACTCATTAAGGCCTAGGAGATATTTTGGGGAAGGTGGGAAGGACTGAAGGAGTAGCAGCTTTCCATCACAGTGTTCTTTCATGCTAATTATCAGTCGACAAACAAACGTTATAAGATGAAGTTAACCCAAGAAGCAGCAGCAGCAGCATGGCATATATCTAAAACTGGTATCATTTACTAATTGTGACAAAAATCTGAGATTGTCAGATAATTCAGCTACAAATCTGGACCTGATTCACTCCAGAAACTTTTCTGACAGCTCCTGCAGATTGGGAAGTTACTGCAGACTGCTCTCTGCTTGTATTTGACTATTGACTGATAATCTTCGTTATGCACAATTAAGGACTAAAGTGTACAAACCCTCAACACCATTTATCTGAAGAACAATTTTATTATCCAGAGACATAGACACCAAAGAGTAGAACTAGCCTATTTCAAGGAAAAAAATCCCCAAAATTACAATACCTATCCCTGGCTGAGCAGCCAGGATAAAATTCCTTCATTAGCAATCCTGAACAGATCTGAGTGAAATTTCTCAAATTCTGAAAAAAATGCTTTATGTCTTCTCACTAGTTGGAAACTGACAAAATAGGAAAAATGAGTTTCCACTATGATGTTTTTTGCTTCATTATCTCATTTGGAGTTTTCCCTTTAATTCTGGGGCTATCCTTTCCCAGTAGCTTGCTGTAGCACTCAATCTTTCTTATGGGTTATACCTTTCCACTGCTTAGGGAAGACAGAAATGATGCAACTTCAGTCATTGCTAACATTGTTGAGAACACTGAACATGAGTGAAAACAAGTTATTTCCCACTTGGTTGCAAGAGTGAATTCCACAAACAAACAAAGCAGTCTGCTTTCAGACTGTAGTACAGCACAGCTATTCCAAATGTGAGCATTATTTAACTTACTAGGAGGACCAGAAAACAAATACTTAAAAAGTAGCTTTGGATTCTATGGAAATTGTCAATACTGGTTATCAATGTACTCAACAAATGCCACTATGAATAAATTAGATCTGAATTTTATCCCTTTTATGTATGAGTAGGCAGTGACACTGAACTTTCTTATTAGGTTTGAAGTAACACACAGAAGGTGACCATCGGTAACAACACAAAGCACTATGATATACAGACTATTGGACAGCTCTCACATGGTATTTCTATAATATAACTAAGATGCAACAACAGACTCTTACCTGGATATTATCAAATTTTAATCCAGGCATGGTAAGATTCTCTTTATCTATGAACATGGTGCTGTATTGTTGTGTGGCAACTGAAATAAGAACATTTCTTGTTTCCTCACTAGGAAGCCAAGCATCATTTCTTCTATCCAGTTCACTCATATTTAAGGCTGTGGCAAATGGGTCATCACTCCCAGCAAAAACAGCTTGTATTTGTGAGAATGGCTTGGGGGATTGAGTTATTTCTAGAGATGAGGGAGAACCACCTGCTTCAGGTCTCCCATTGCGCACAGGGAAAGTAGGGTTAGATGACCCACAAGAACCATCTCCACCATTAGAAAGAGAGGACATTTGTTCTGGAACTGAAGAGCTTGCATTGGGATTACTAACAGAAATAAAATTGGATGTGGTAAATGAATCAAAAAAATCAGAAGCTAGAGTATTTGTGTTAACGGTGTCACCAAAGAACTTGCTTAGGCTAGGACTTGGTTGAACCACCTGTGGGTTAGACTTCACCGGAGTCTCAATTATACTACTGAAACTGGGAGATTTTACCATCTGAGGCTCAAAACCATCAGGGAGGAACAGCTGTGGCTGGGTACTAACATTGTTTGCTTGGCTGAAGATGGTGCACACAGGAATAGGCTCAGTCTCAGAGGATGGTTTGCTAGTACTGGGTGATGATTTTTGGTCCTCAGGTTTGCTTTCATCAATATTATTTGGTTTTGCATCAACAGAAATGTTGTTTTCCAACTTAGGTTCCTCCTTCACTGTTTCCTGAATTGATTCTTCCTTCAAAGATGCCTGATCATCTGTTCCAATCTCAGAAATGTCTTTGGGTGTTTCTTCATGTTCAGTTTCACTCTCATTACTTAAAAACTCTTCTTTATCCGCTTCTGCCTGTGTTTTTTGATTATCTTTCGCTTCTATTTGTTCTACAATCTCCTGGAGACAACCAAGTTCACCTGTATCATCTTCACTGTTGTTTGGTGAATCTGAAATAATGACACTCTCCATCATTTGCTCATTAAGTTTATCTACAAAATTAGTTGAATCTTCTGATACAGTTTCATTCCCTTCAGACTCAAATTCATCTCCACCAAGATCAATGGTTTCCTCCTGAAATAGAATTTCTTCCTGAGTTTTCTGTTGAACTAGGTCTCTGTTGTCATCTTCATCTGAGGGGTTCTTCGCATCCTTAGTACTGCTTTCGTTTTTCTCCATGGCAGCTGAAGAGGGAAAAGTCCCCATCAAAAGAAGAATTAGTTTTATTACCCAGGTATTGCTCAGATGTCACAGTGAAACTCCTAAGCATCATATAAATACTGAAATTCTTGCTTTAAAACCACAGTAATTTCCCTTTGACATCTCTCATTTAACATCTAACCACAGAATAAATTAATTCCGAAAATATATTCTCTCTATCTTTTCTGCATGTCGCAACAACACTGGGATTGAAGAGCAAACACCTCCTCCTAAACACGGGCAAAACAATATAATAGAATCATATAATGGAATGGTTTGGCTTGCACGGGGTTCTTGGAGATCATCTCGTTCCAAACCCACTGCCATGGGCAAGGACACCTTGAACTAGACCAGGCTGCTCGGAGCCCGAGCCAACCTGGCCTTGGAACGCCTCGAGGGATGGGGCTCTACAACTTCCGCGGGCAACCTGTCCCAGGGGGGCAGCGTTTGCTTCCCCGCTCCGTCCCGTCCCAGCTCGGTCCCGTCCCAGCCCGGTGCTGCGGGCTCAGCGCTGCCCCAGCGCGGGGTGGGACCGGCGGGACGAGCTCCCGGCGGAGTGCCGGGGCGCCGTGCTGGGCTCGGCGCTGCCCCCGGTGCCACGGCGGTCCCCGGCCCGGCCGACGTGCGTGTGTGTGTGTCTGTGTGTGTGTCTGTGTGTGTATATACGCCTGTGCCTCTGGACATGCCTCTGCCCCGCCCGGGGCCGCCCCACCGACCACCCTCCCGCACGGACGGCCCTCCGGCAGCACGGGGGTTGTGCGGCCGCCCCCGCTCTGTCCCGTCCCGTGCTCGCCCATACGCTAGATCCCGTTCCATCCCGTCTATCCCATCCCGTTCCCTCCCATCCCATATGCCCCATCCCATCTGTCCCCTCCCGTCACCTCCCCGTCACCTCCCCGCCGCCTTCGCCGCCGTGTCCGCCGCCGCCGCTCCCCCCTCACGGCGCCTGCGCGCGGCACGGGCCGGGCGGGGCCGCGCGCGCGCAGCTCCCGGAAGCGGCGGGCGACGGGCCGCGCCGAGGGCCAGAAAGCGTCGGTCGCGGCGGGAGCGCCAGGCCGAGCCGGGGTGCCGCGATGGAGGACGACGCGCCCGTGATTTACGGGCTGGAGTTCCAGGTGAGCGCTGAGGGGGGGCCGGCCGTGTCTGCGGCCATCGAGTGCGGGGCGGCAGGGGCAGGAGCAGCCCGCCCGGGCGCAGCGCGGGCTCCGCCGGGCCGAGGGCGCTCTGTGCGGCTCCCTCGGGCCTCAGCGGCGCCGGGGCAGGGCAGGGCAGTCCCCGGGCAGGGCAGCGCCGGGGCAGGGCAGGGCAGTCCCCGGGCAGGGCAGCGCCGGGGCAGGGCAGGGCAGTCCCGTGTGCGGCTCGGGACAGCGGCCCTCCTTCCCCCGAGCCGCTCCTGCCCTGTCCCCCCCGTGCCCCTGGCCGGGAGCACTGTCCGTGTCACTTGTACAGGTCCCTGTAGTTGGTTCTGCCTTTTCTGAAGAAAAAGGGGAAATTAAAAAATGCTTTTGTGAGGGGGGAACGTGAAGCCGTTTCCAAAAAGCTGGGAATTTCAGTTGGTTACACCCTACTGTAAAGTTGGTGGTCTCTGGTGGGGTGTCTTGCTGTGAGTTCCGTGTCCGTGCCGTGTCCCATTGAACACATCTGTCCATCGGGTTGGTGCTCGTGGCTGTAAGGATGTGGAATTGTCTAGCTTGGTAATGTATCGGTTATCTTAGAGGAACACGGCTGGTGTGTTAAATAAGGGTTCTACTACTTCTGGGAAAACAAACGAGAAGGTAACTAGATGGGTGAGCGGCACCCTAATTCATGGTTCCCCCAATAAAGGTTTTACTCAGCTGTTATGTGTTGGCAACAACTGGGTTATCATCATTGCCATTGTCGAGTAATGACTGCAGAAAAAACACAGCACCTCCTAAAAGAGCAATTCATTCTGCAGTAGATATAGTAATATAAGTTAAGTGCACATGCATTTTTTTTTTTTTAGGCACCTTTACTAAAGTGCTTGTGGAAAGTAGTGCATGAAGGTTCTTTGTATGTCCTGGCTGCTGAGTTGTGTGCTCTGTAGTCCTGACTACACTGATAGATCTTCTTGGCAAAGTGTGTATTTTTTTTCAGTTTTCTTCTTGTATAGAAGGTGATATGTAATATTCACCTGTACTGAATGTTGAATGTATTGAAGTCTGATAATATGCTATCATTTAGTGATTGACTAGAGATGGCTCTAATTCTTATTTCCAAATTAATAAAACTTATACTTAAATCCCTTTTGGACAACAGACTCTATATCCTGTACTTAATAAAATGCATAGATCCTGTCTAGTAGGCCATATTTTGTAAGTCTTCCAGAAATTTTAGAAGTCTAGTTGGTGTTGTGGATGTCCATGGACCTGTGCCCCTCTACCACCAAACCATGTATCTCTCCTACAGACCTCTTCTCTTCTGTGAGCTCTCTAACAGGGTTGTCTGGCAGGAGGATAAAGAAAATGGATGAAGAAAGTGTCTGTAATAAAAGGAAATTACTATTAGTACAGATTACTTAGAGTGAAGGTGAGGAAAGGAGAGATGATTTATGGGTAAGTTGGAAAGGGAGCATAGAGATGAACGTTCTATTTCTGAACTCCATTAACTCTCAGTGTAGCTTTAAAACAAATTGCATCTCTGTGCTTTCTGAAAATGGAGGGACTGTAATGGAGAGCCTTAAAACTGGTCTGGTCTTTATGAGCTGTGTCTCCAGGTCTAATAAGAAAGATCACTTTTTTAAGCCTCACTTCTTCTATGTTGCTAGATAATAATGGTTAGCAGCATCATCACAATTACTGCTTCTTGTCCGAAAGCATCTCTTCAGACTAATTTTTCAGCCAAGTTTAAAAAACTGTGTCTTTGTTTCTTATGTTCAGGTTAGGGGTTTTTTGTATTTTTTGTATTTTTAATTTCCAACATTTACTTCAACCCTGTGACAAGTTTATTCAAAGTTGACATATGAAATTGCAAAGTAATTAAAAGGAGGAAGGGATCTTTTTACCCCTGTTGCAAATAAAAATGTTATCTCACAAAACCATGACATCTAGAAACTACAAGAGAGATTGCAGACTGAGAAATGACATGTGCCTCCAGCAGTCAGTCAGAATCTGTTCTTGGCCACTGACAGAGAAAGTGTAGTTGTGCAGATGTGCTTTTCATCTGATCCGATGTGGCTGGTTTTATGAGAACATAAAGCTGATTCCTCCTAAGGTGCTATCCACCTCCTGACTTGAAATTATTTCTGCATGGTTTCTGTTCATTTCCACATGCAGAATGTATTCAGATGTATTGGCCTGAGTAAGGTAAGTTAGAGCAATGAACAAATACATTTTTCTCTTTTTGAGGATAACTGGATTGAAAAAAGGGTTTAGTGAAACAGGCAAGTCGCATTTAGAACTACATCACTCACAGAAAGTTCTAACACTTGAGAATGAAAACTAAAGGTATTCTGAGCCCTTACAGAACTGTTTGTCACTAGTTAGCATGTATAACTACTGTGGAAAAAGTTTTACTAAGTAACAGAAACTATTTTGGTTTGTTTTCGTCTGGGGTGGAGGAGTGGGGGAAGCTAAACATCTGACTGCAAAACAAGAATAAAACTAGTGATAAAGTCAGTTTTCTGCATGATTAAATTTTTGGCCTGGTTAGTTCCTCCTGTTTTACTAGACATCTAGAACTCCTTTTTGTGCTGTTTGGAATGTTCATATAAGCCCCAAAACATAGGGTTTAGGAGTGCTTTTTTCTCTCGTGAGGGGGTCTGTGAGCTGTATAAACATTGTTCAGACATAGCAATTATGTGTGAATTTTAGGGGATGCGATTCTTGTGAGTTTTTTTTAAAGATAATATGCCACCATAGTTGCTCTGATCATCTGACTGTAGTGAAGATTAGAAAATGACAGAATGGATGGTAAATGAAAGTGTGAGATGCTACTTGAATTGAGGGCTGAGTGATGTGACTCTGGCTCATGATGATGGATGCAGGGCAACAACAGCAGCTGCAGAACGTTTCACAGGATCACAGAATATGCTGAGTTGGAAAAAACCCAGAAGGATCATCGAGTCCATCTCCTGGCCCTGCACAGGACCATCCCCAAGAGTCACATCATGTGCCTGAGAGTATCATCCAAACACTTCTTGAACTCTGTCAGCCTTGGGGCTGTGACCACTGCACTGGGGAGCCTGTTCAGTGCCCAACCACCCTCTGGAGGAAGAACCTCTTTCTAATATCCAACCTAAACCTCCTCTGACACAACTTCAGGCCATTCCCTTGGCTCCTGTCACTGGTCCCCCCAGAGAAGAAATCAGTGCCTGTTCTTTTTCCCCTCACCAGGAAGTTGCAACTGCAGTGAAGTCTTCCCTCAGTTTCCTCTCCAGGCGGAACAGAGCGAGTGCCCTCAGCTGCTCCTCATATGGCTTCCCCTTCAGGCCCTTCACCATTTCCATTGCCATCCTTTGGACACTCTAAGAGCTTAATGTCTCCTCCATTGCTGTATCCGAAACTGCCCACAATATTCCAGGTGAGGCCACCCCCATGCAGAGCAGAGTGGGACAATCCCCTCCCTCATCTGGCTGGCGATGCTTTGCCTGATGCCCCCCAGGACAGGGTTGTCCCTCCTGGCTGCCAGGGCATTGTTGACTCATATTCAACTTGCCATTGACCAGAACCTCCAGGTCCCTTTCCATGGCACTGCTTTCCAGCATCTCATTCGTCAGTCTGTACAAACATCCAGGTTTGCCCCATCCCAGGTGCAGAATCCAGAACTTGCTCTTGTTGAACTTCCTATGGTTGGTGATTGCCCAGCCCTCTTAATTTGTCGAGGTCTCTCTGCAGAGCCTCCCTGGCTTCAAGGGAGTGAACATCTCCTCCTAGTTTTGTGTCATCTGCAAACTTGCTTAGTATCCTTTCCAGTCCTGTGTCCAAGTAATTAATGAAAGTGTTGAAGAATACCAAAAGGTTGTTCTTCTAAAATGAACCTTGGTATAAAATTAGTCAATATTCTCACATATAAAAATATGATGAATGAGGTCCCTGGAGTATTGCTAAGTGTTGTTTTTTGTCACTGAAATTACATGTTTCTTGTCCAGTGTGATGTAGATTTTACCATCTAACCTGAAGAACCTGGTATGTTCATCCTGTGTTGATTTGGCTTTCATTTTCAGGGAGCCACCCTTTTCCCCATGCTATTACTGAGGGCTCAAACAGTCATGTTTTCATCAGCTGTGTAAGCGTACTTAATGCCTCAAAATACTGTATTTACCTTAGTTTAAAGCTGACTGGATGACGCTTTATATGCTTGGAAATGAGCAATATGGAGAGGTGCTTTTTGGGATCGGTATTTGGCTCAAGCTTACATCTCAAATGTTTTAAAGCATGGATGAGGGAAGAGGAACATTGTTTGTGCCAGAGTGATAATTATGGAGTGTGTGTTTGGCACATTTAATGAATTCTTGGGATACCACAATGCTGAGCTGAATTTTAGCATGCCAGACACCCCTACTGCGTGTTACGTGTCAAAAGTGCATAGGCTTGCAAGGGAGCAGGATAATGAGCAGGAAACAAGGACTGCAGAAAGCCGCCCAACTGAGCGCAGGGCTGTACTGCACATGGACAACTCCAGCAGTACCCTGAGATGGGGTCTGGGTGAAGCAGGCTTGGAAAAAGCCCAGTAATGCTTCATCAGAGTTTGTGTACTGCATTGTGGGCTTGTGCTCCTCCTTGAATAAGCAGTAGTTGGCCTATTAGTTGTTAACAGGTTTTATGAGTCTGAATGCAGACTACTGATTTTTAAAACTTGCCTGTTTGGAGGAATAAGGTGAAACTTTATTTCCCTAAAGCCAAATATAATTTTCTAGAATAAGAAACTTCACGTGGTGCAAAATACCAACTGAAATAGGTTGGTCGTAGGTCTCCTACAATGTGTGCATGCCTGTGTCATCAGTATGTATTGAAAATAGCTTAGCTGACCTACCTGTGATTGAGTAGAAGGCAGGTGTAGATTTATTAGAAGGGAGGGTAAAAGGGGCCTTCCTAGCAAGATGTGTGTGTCACTTGTGAGTTACCCAGGGAAACCTTTGTTCCCACAATGGGAATCTATAGCTCCTATTGGCAGTGATGTTCTCTTCCCTGGGAGAGCTTTTGTGGTCTCTTGTGGGTTCAGAGAGAGTGGCCTAAACAGAATGGTACAGCTTTAACAACATCTTTGGAGGAATGATTTTGAAAATTAAAGAAGTTCAAGAAACTACATGATAATATCTTACTGAAATTCCTTGCTTTTGTGTCAGTTCTTTCTTCTCTATGATTACTTGATACTATGATGAGTGCCAATCCTGTATATTTTAAACCTTTTGGGTTTAAAGTTTTACTAGAAGAGCAAAAATAGCTAAATGGCAAAGCTCTCTTAATTAATGTCCCAAAGATCTTTGTAATGCATGAAGTGGATCAGGTGGAAAGTATTTCTTGTAGAACCACGAAGCAGTTAGTAGATCTTGCTAATATTAGGTATGGTACAGACTAATGACAACATGAGGGTAAATTGTGTGAACTTGAAGGAACTATTAAATGATGACTGTTACCTTTATGGTTCATGATAAATAAATGGGTTTTCTGAGGATGAGTCTACTGTGCAAGGCTTTGTGTGAGGGTTGCATTTGTTGCTGTGAGGGTTTACAGAATCTGTCAGTCTTTGGAATAGGATCAGTGTGCTAAATACGTCAGTGGTGGGAATTCTTGTGCTGTGAAAGACTTGGAGAAGGCAGCTGTCTGAGAGCATTGAAGGTCACCTGGACATGTGTGCTGCCAACCTCTTCACTTTATCAACATAGTCACGGCAGCTTATTACAGTCACTGAGAGAGGGTCTCCTACTGTGGTGGGAGAAACAAGGCTGTCTTACCTAAGTAAAAATCAAAGTGTATGTACTTGAAAATTGAAATTATGCCAGAAGGCAAATGTAACATTGATGACATTAGCAGCCTGGGCTTGTCTGGGAGGTCGAGGAACTTTTATATTGCCTCCAGTTTGAGGCATCAGCAAATCTAGCTTCCCCCCTCTTCCCATCCTCCAAGTGCAGTTTACTTGTTCTGGTTTTCAGCATAAGCAGATGGTCAAATAACTTTAAATTTGGATTTAGCAACTGCAAGTACTGTGTCCTTACATTTTGTATTGCAAGTTCATGGCTTGCTAGTACAGATTGATTGTATGAATTTCAAATAATACAGAGGTTGCAGGATTTTTTTTTGTTTGTATTAAATGTAATGCAAATATTCAAATGTTGGGTTCTGTTTTCTTGTTTGTTCATACCCTAAATACTAACAGTCAAAAACCCCCCAAACAAATAAAACCAGAAAACCCACAACCCCCCGCAAAAAAAAAACCCAAAAAAAACCAAAGGGAAAGTTTCACGAGAACTGATGAACAAAGTGTAGAGAATCAGTGCATTGCAGTTCCATAATGCACTTATTTTAAACCCTTTTGAAGTTTCCGCTTATTTGTTGTCCTCCAGATTGTCTCTTGCTGTTGTCAAGGACCCTTCACTTTGCAGACTCCGTTCTGTTTCTTTCTCTCAGGGGTTTTTATTACTCTGCAGGTGTCCTGAATGGTCAGGGGCAAGGTAGCACTGAGCATAATGTAGGTATGGACACGATGCCCAGTCTCCAGTTAGTCTTACCTGAATTCTGATACAGTAATTGCTGTTTCTTCTGCTTTATCTTGATACTGCTGTCTGTCACACCTGTAATCTAGGTTTTTCGTGTCCTATGCATGTCTGTTTTTGTAGTGGATTTGCAGTGAAGCATTTGTCCTGTTTTTTAAAACTGCTTGCTTTAAACCATACACATTTCCTCACAGGGCTGTTGATAAATATGAAATTTGGACATGTAGCCAAAAAGTTCTTTGTGGTTCATGATGTTTTAATCTTTGCTTGCTAGTATTTTTTTCCTAGTCTTAGGTCTTTTTTAAAAATGATCTAATTGTGTGTATTATTGCACTGTCTGGCACCACTATCAGTTAGGTGGGACATTGCTGTGACAGTATGGGTAAGGATTACTTATTTTCACTGTTTGCATCTTTCATATCATTATGTGCCCTTGTGGAAAGTCCCTCTCCAGCCTATTTGTAAGCCTGATAGGAAACTCCTTTTGGGCTATATGCAGTTTAGTGTTCTGTGGGTGCAGACATATAAAAATAGTAATTTATCTTGGTTTAGATTGATATTCATTATACTCTGCTTTTTGCTTATTTTCTATGGAGTAGCTGCAGTCATGAGGGAGGATGCTTTGTGAAAGATGTTATTTGCGACCTGCTCTGACATGTTACAGTACAAGATGACAAAATTAAGGCACTTTCCTTGATCTTGACAGCACTCCAAATTCAGTGATGTTGTTCATCACAGGTATTACTTGGTGTCTTCATCTGTTAAAATAATTTCTTGTTCTCTAAAAGTAACTCTGAGTAGACAAAACTACCCTTATCTCTGTCCAGGAGACAACTGAAAGTCCACTGTACTGATACTGCTGTTGTGAATCAGATCTTCCTGATTTATGAACACTGGATGAGTTTGAACCTTGTATTCTATGTAGGAATGTTTTATTTTTTATGTTGTGGAATAAACAGTAGTATGTTTCCTGTTGTGAAATGTGTTTAAATATTTCTCTAAGGCCTTTGATTCCCACCACTCTCCCCTCTCTGCCCCCCCTTCACCCCTTCATAAAATGGGAAATAATTTTAAAATATTTTAAGAAAGAGCTGGAGAAGCTGATGATGTAAATGTTACTATATAATTTACATTGTTTTGGGCACTTGGTGTCCAACCTGACGCATTTTTGAAAGCAGCATGATAAGACTTACTTGAAAAGCTTTGAAAGGGATTACAACCCCTTTTATTTCGTTATTTTATTAAAGATCCTGGAGGTTTCCTCTTTGACTTAGAACAGAAGCTTGTTTGATTGAAAGAGATACGTAGCTGTTGGAGCATTTCTAGTGTTTTCTTCAAAATAGTTGAAAGCAGGTCTTTTGAATGAAAAGGAACTCTTGCCAAAGATCTACAAATGTAAGTTCCATTCAAGACAAAATACAAGCTTTTCTTGGTGGACTTCAGTTGTTTCTGTCAATCAGAAACACTGTTTAGGCTTGTTGTAAGTAAGTGCTGCATAGACAGAGGTACAAACAAATTGGTATGGATTCACAGTGATCTGATCTGCATTTGAGTCTTTTGAACACATACTACTCATTGAATCATATTCTGTAGTGTTTTTTCTGTAGAAATATTGTAAATGTATAAATGCAAGTATAGGCTATTAGACTATGCCTGCTAAACTTACTGCATTTTTAAACTTTTAATGCTGCATCTTATGCAAAATATGACATGGTCTAAATCACACATTCCAGACACCAGAAAAGAAGTATCTGCTCTGTAGGAGTGCACAGATCATTCTGAAAAATAAGTTGTTTTGTATTGTAATTACCAGATAACAAGTTGGATGACTTTGCTTTATTTAAGAAAAATCAAATAACTACAAGTTGCCATTCTAGAATTAAATCGCTCTAAATTTAGGTATTGTAATATAATGAGTTCCAGATATCTCCTTCCAAGCTTCCAGGCGTCTTTCTGACATTAATTTGACAAGTTTCAAATAGGACTATATTGAAGTGTTCCTGAATCCAAGATGTAACTAGCTGCATGACAGGATCGCACTAAGAAGGGCCATTCAACAGTTCACCTGAATCCTTCTGAAATATTGTCTTGCAATACTGGCTTTAGTGTCTGAAGAGATCTGAAGTATTTTATGCCAAATAGGATGTGAATTGAGGAAGTTAACTTTTCTGTTTGGATAAAAAAAATTCATATTGAACAATACTGTTAGGGTATCTGTTGCATGGAGAAGTAGTGGATATTCCTCATGGTTAACTTATGGTTGCTAAAAGTGCCTTTGAGTGTTAGTTTACCTCCCATTAACTCAATTAGCCAAGAGAGTCTCTGCAAATTACTAGTACCAATTAGCAACTGCAGTTTTAGTTCAATGTATACTTTATTTCTTAGTGTCTCCCGTGGCCCTAAACTGCTTTGTTTTGCTTCTTCCAAGACTGCAGCTGGTGCAAGTTGAAAATGCAAGTCTTGCATTCTCATTAGTATAATACAACAAAGTAATAAGATTAAGACAACATTTTGATAGGTAAATAACAGAGTTCTGCTATTATTCAGGCAATTCTTATCTGTAATGGTCTGCAGTGGAAAAAAAGGTGTTTGGTTTTTAACTTTCCTCTAAATTTGGAGGTTAATGAGAAAAGATGCGCTTTTTGTTGTTGTTGTTGTTGTTGTTGTTGTTGCTGGCATGCCTGAATGGTATGGAAACTTTTGCAAGAACAGCCTTTTTTTTGGATATTGCAGGTAGCATATTTAGAACTGTCCACTGTTCTATAGAGTTTTTTTCAGTTGATAAAGGAGACTTAGTTCAAAAGAATGGCTATATTGATTATTATCTCTGTTATAATGAAGGCCAGGTCTAGCACCAGCATGTTCTCAACCCCTCACAAATGAGAGAAATTGCACAAAATATGTATTAAGCAAAATAGACATAAAGGGCAGGAATGTCTGCAGTTTGTAAGAATGTAAATGCTTAAAATTATAAGTGATATATAAGCTTCAAGATTTTTGCTGATATTAATGAGCTTTTCTGATGGTTTTCTTTTTCCCTAGGCACGAGCTTTAACACCTCAAACAGCAGAAACAGATGCAATAAGATTTTTGGTTGGAACACAGTCTCTTAGATATGATAATCAGGTAATTTTTCTGTCAAATGTCAGTTGTAATTTTCCCTCTTTTTTTAAGTGTTGTTCCAATATAATTCCTCTTCCCTTCTACCCCTGTTGAATATGAACATTAAGTGATAGTCGAGTTGAAGACTTCTGTGAGTAAAATGTAAAGTTATTGGTAAAATGTGTAGTCAAATGAAAGCTGTGTGTATTTTCTGAAAATTAAATTGCCCTTCTAAATTGTATGACTAAATCACATTGGTTTAGTAAAGAAACTGCCATATTTCTGTTGCTTTGAATCTGTAGATTCTCTGGAGCTATCTTTAAACTACAGAAGAGATGAAAATAAAAACAGAAGTATTTTATTCTTAATTGCCTCTAATGAGACTCCTGGTACATGCACAGTTAAGTGTACATGAAGCACCATAAACTGAATTTTTCATCATTAATTATTGACAATCAACTATATCCTTTCTGATCATAAGTTTAACAATTCAAACTAAAATTTGAGTGACTTTCATGGCTCAATTTCTATTGGACGGTTTCTTCTGCAGTTAGGATTTCAAGATTTCTAATTGTTCAGCAGTTTTAATTTTTGTGACTAAACTTTAGTAAAATTCATACTGAAACAAGTTGTTGAAGCTAGAAGAGTAAGGAAGCTGTACTAAATGCAGGTGGCAAGGCTTGGGTAGCAGGGGGGCTGCAGTGGTGGCCTTTGAGAATAGGCCAGAAACTGCCCGTGCCAGGCATGGCTGCTCCCAGTGAATCTGCTGCAGGACATGGTTGAGTCGGTCAGCCTGGTGCCATCTCTCTGAAAACGTTCAACAAAGGGGAGAAAATGCTGGATGGAAAGAGGAGGAGGGAGCAAAGACTGAGAAGCAGTGCAGGAAATGACTGAGGTAAGACCAAGGTGAGGAGAAACAGGAGATGCTTCATGCTGTAGCAGGTATCCACTGCAGGCTGTGGAACACCTGTGCCAGAGCAAGTGGATATTCCTGAAGGAACTGTTTCCCATGAGGAGTCCATGCTGAAGCAAAGGAAAAGAGTGAGATGCAAAGAGCATCAAAGCGATAACAGTGTACTGCCCATAACCACCACTGCCCCACACCCTCTGCCCCATTTGGAGGGGGTCAGAGTGACTGGGCCTGGGGTGCAGTTAAGCCTGGGAAAGGGGGAAAGAAGATGTTTATTACAATACATTAATTAATTCACCTAAATCAAGTCTGTTTTGCCTGGAACAGTAATTAGTAAATGACCTCCCTGTCTACAGCTTGACACACAGCTTTCTCGTTTTTGTCCTTCCTGGTTTCTCCCCTGTCCTCCTTGAGGGGAGCAGGTGTCTGGGTGGGAGTCTGACTGTTAGCCAAGCCCAACATCCACCACAGAAGTCCCTAGAATTGGATAGAGGGACCAGTTCTTCTGAAAATAGACAGCAATTAGCTGTACAAAACCAACTCAGAGCCATAGCTCTGGGAGGTGTGAGCTGTCAATTCCCAGTAAAGTATTGAGTTTGTTACTTAATAGAAATACTAAATGAGACTCAAGGAGAAATTATTCCAAGGCATAAGGGGGATGGAGTATTCAGATTCGTTACATTTCAGGTAATACTAGTGAGAGCAATAACAAAAGAAGTGGCAGACAAACTTAGTTAAAAGTACATACACCTAATTATATTTTTGATTGTGCTGTCTTTGATGTTCTTCAAATATTTGGTTATAATGTGGGTTTCTTCTGTGATTTCTATGGTGGTTTTGCTACCTGGGTTAACTAATTAAATCCTGATAAAAAATTGTAGTTGAAAGGTTCTTGCTTAGCAGTTGTTATCCAGGAGATTGTCAATAATTTAGATATTTTGATTTGGTTAAGTTTATTGAGCATATTCTATGTATTTTAGAAACATTTGCATATATTACACCTTTAAATATGCTTTTCTTTTTCCAATGAATAGCATTGACAATAGAAATGCAGGATAATTCCTAATGTATTAACAAATGTTTGGAGGTTATTGGCCTTTAGCTGTGCCTCAGGCCATCATTTCCTCTCAGCTAGTTGCTAATCCCCCAGAAGTGCCCTAGGCCTCGGCTCATTATTGCTTAATTCAGCACTAGGTTCTCTAGATTTGCTTAAAAACTTTTTTAGTTACCTGACCAAACTTATGAGCTGGCTTGCAACCTTTAGTACTTACCAAGTACTCCACAGGGAAAGGTTTTATCATATGCAGAATATTTCTTCCCTTCTAGTCACGGGCAGGTATAGTGCAAATGAAAGAGCAGTAATTGTACAGCTAGCATGATAACTTTTGCCTCCTTGAGGTTTATTGCTGTATGAAGCAATTTTAGGTATTTATAACAGAATATATTTTAGGTGGAAATATTTTCCTATTAAGACTAGTATTCCAAAGGAAAGAAAAATGTTTAGAAGATTTCATATTCCGTCCATATTTGACATTTTAGTAGTGTGTAGTACTTGGTATTTGGTTCTCGTAACTTGTTGGAGATGGTTTAAGTAGTTTCTCTGGTGTACTGTCTTCTGTAGGGTGCAGTTTTGGAACTTTCGTGCTCTGTACTTTGTTGCTAAACTTAATGCATTCAGTGTATGCATTGGAAATATCCAAGTATGTCACTCTTTTCTCATCTCTCTCATTTTTAGAATTCGGAGTTATTTTCAGTCTTGTGTTTTAGAACCTAAAAGACTATTTTTTAGAATTTAAATAATGCATAGCATCCCCTGTACTCGGCAGTGGTGAAGAGACACCTCAAATCCTGTGTTCACTTTTGGGCCCCTCACTACAAGAAGGACATTGAGTTGCTGGAGAGTGTCCAGAGGAGAGTGACAGAGCTGTTGAAGGATGTGGAGCACGAGTCTGATGAGAGGCAGCTGAGGGTGCTGGGGTTGTTTAGCCTGGAGAAAAGCAGAATGGGGGTGGGCCTTATTGCTCTCTGTGGTTACCTGAGAGGAGGCTGTAGCCACGTGGGGGTTGGTCTCTTCTCCCAGGTAACAAGTGACAGGACAAGTGAGAGGAAATGGTCTCTTTCCCCTCAGTGAGGGACTTGGGTTGAGCTGCCAAGGGAGACTTCCAACAGGGGATGAGATTAAACTGATCTTTTTTGAAAGACAGAAGGGCCACTCTTTAAGATGGATATGCAGTTGTCGAGGTAGATGGATAGTGTCCTGATTCCTGGGTAGATTCCTGGATTCAAGGCAACAAATGAAGCTTTAAGTTGAAAATTGAAAATAAGCATATTTCCTCAAAACATGGAAAATGCTTGTATTTTCCTGAAAAAAGTTAATACTGCATGAAATCAGTGATATAGTAAATTGTTAGTATAACAATTAATTAAAGTAGATATTGGTTATAAAAATCTCATTAGATTGTTCCATGTAGTCATCATGTATAATTGACCCACAGGAAAACACTGGAAACCCTAATGTTCTCTTTTACTGTGTTTGCAGATTCACATCATAGATTTTGATGATGAAAATAACATTATAAATAAAAATGTTCTCCTTCATCAAGTGGGTGAAATTTGGCACATTAGTACCAGTCCTGCAGATAAAGGTGTACTAGCAACCTGCTACAATAAAAGTAAGTCCTATTTAAACACATTCAACTTGTTTAAGGTATTTTGCTATTTTTGAATATGCAAAGTTTGAACATCTAGCTGTGTGTAAACACTTCAAATGTGAATTATCAACATGGTCATTTTTCAAAAAACGTGCTGTACTTTTACCTGTATTTCATTTGTGTCATATCCATAGGTTACGTTTGTTAGAAGTCGTTCGTGTTAAGGAAAGCAGCAAAGTAAACCTTATGTTTCCCTGATGAATCACAGGATATGTTAGGTTGGAAAGAACCCACAAGGATCATCAAGTCCAACCCTTAGCCCTGCACAGGACCATCTCCAAGAGTCACACCATGTGCCTGAGAGTATCATCCAAACACTTCTTGAACTCTGTCAACCTTGGGGCTGTGACCACTGCACTGGGAAGCCTGTTCACTTCCCAACCATGCTCTGTGGGAAGAACCTCTTTCTAATATCCAACCTAAACCTCCTCTGACACAACTTCAGGCCATTCCCTTGGCTCCTGTCACTGGTCCCCCCAGAGAAGAAATCAGTGCCTGCTCTTTTTCCCCTCACCAGGAAGTTGCAACTGCAGTGAAGTCTTCCCTCAGTCTCCTCTTCTCCAGGCTGAACAGAGCAAGTGCCCTCAGCCACCCCTCTTATGGCTTCCCTTCAAGGCTTTTCACTGTCTTTGTTGCCCTCCTTTGGACACTCTCTAAGAGCTTAATATCTTCCTTACATTAGAGTGACTAAAACTGCACACTATTAACAGTTATTTTTTGAAGTTGCTTAAAGAGATATTAAAAATGTGACATTGAAGAGAAGTGAAATTATGTATGTTTTGCATTTCCTAGCTCACTTAATAAGGTAATGGAATAGGGTGAAATACTAAAAAAAAAATTTACATTTCCTCCTTTATATTTGTTATGGGTTCAGGAGGATTGCCACGCACAAAATGAAAGACACTAAAACACAGCTGAGGTAGCAAAGCAAATTTATTAGTAAGGAAAGCAAATGTATCCTGTTACTTGTGATAGAAAATCATACATACTGACCCTTGGAATCTTCCCAAGCTATTGATCAGGAAAAGGAGATGGAGCATGGTACTTGGCAGGAAGGGTAGGTAGGCAGTGCACCTTCGGGGTGTCCCCTGCATCAAAAGGATGCACATTTGCTCCTCCCCACCCTCTCAGCTGAGGTCCACACCTCAGATCTCTTCTCTCTGGAGTGGAATCTTGCCAGCTGCAGCATCTGCTTATGCATGGCCAGTGCACCAGCTGAGGCTGCAACAGCTTAAGATACTGACTCCAGGCTAACAACAGTTCTATTCTTTATTGTTCCTTTGTTAAAAGCAAAGTTCTCAGCAGTTCGATATTACACTAATGTTTCTTTCTCCAAGGCTGAGTTTTCCACAGTGAAACTATGCAACAGAAGATCTCATACCACATCGACCAACACAATCACAGACCAAATATGACAGGGCCCTAAACATGACTCTGATCCCCCAACATAATATTGGGAGAGATACTGAGCTTTCTTTCGCTTACTCACACTTAAAGGTAGTTAGCATAACCAAGGTATGAGTAAGGTCTTATGTTACTATGTGAAAAAAATATGCAGTAGGTACAAACTGAAGAGCACATTTTCACAGCTCTCCTGGTCTTTGGTAGGTTTTTTTTTTTTTTTTTAAGAGGAACTTGCCTTTTATGTAGGAAATTTGGGGAACATAAAAAAACTAAACACAGTGAAGTCTTTCCACAGTATCCAGTTGTTATCATCCTCTGTAATGTTATCAAGATGTTCAGACTCTTGTTTATTTTTTACTTATTGACTTGACAGTTAATTCTGTTGCCCCAGAGAAACAGGCAACACTAGCAATCTTGATGTATGTTTTGAAATACAAATCATCTGATGTAATTTGCTTCTCTTCTCTCCTGTACAGATAAAACTTAGCAAAACAATGTAAAATGCAAAGCTTTTTGTTGATTTCTGCTGACTGCTAGGAATTGCATGAGGGAAAGGGAGAGGCATACTCAGCTGATAAGAGCTGGTTGGTTATGGGGTCAAGAATGAAATGGAAAGTTTAAACCATCTCTGTGTGTCTGAGAAGGATGCTGATGTAATAATGTTTGGAACTTTTTACTGATCTGGTTGAGAGATGCCTTGGTGTAACAGAGCTCTTCATCAAAACTGGAAAGGTCCTCTTGTGTCACGGTTCGACGGGGTAACAGGAACGGTTCCCACTCGAGACAGGGGTTGCGGAGCGAAAACATTTATTAGGGATTTGCATGAGACATTTATAGGTTCGGTTAGGAAGCTGCTAGAAGAAGGGGCAGAACCGTGACAAATAAGGATAATTAGGGGTGGAATATTACTATGCAGGGAGGTACATTATTATGCAGGAATTAGGGAGTAGGGGTAACCTTGGGGGGAAAACTGACCACTAGGTACAAAGTAGCCAGGGAAAGTCAGAGGGAACAGCGAATAAAGACAACTACTGTACAAATATAAAGCTCTATTGTCTGTCTAATACAATTATATTCTATCTATTAAACCATGGGAACTAATAGGTAATCTTCTTCCCAGCAGTATTATGCTGACAGCTTCATCCACTCAAGGAAGATTTCTTCTCCGTCGTCCTGCTGTTCTCCTACACTCTTGGATGGGCAAATTCCTACAAGTTTTGGATTTTTTTTGTTTTTTTTTGATTTCAGAGAAGGCATTTTAGCTACTTCTGTGAAATCCCATACCATCATGCTTATATCTGAAGCTTTTTTTTTTGTATGCGTGGATATGTCTATGTGTATGGTTTTTTTCCCCTGAATCCTACAGGTAGGAAGCCTCATTCAGAAGCAGAAACAATCTGCTCCTGTCACTCTTTGAGAGAACTACAATTTTTTTCTTCCCTCTTAGATAGGTGAAATAGTTTTACTTGTCCTTGACACATGTAAGTAAAAGAGGCATGGGGAAGTACAAGAGCAGTCATGTACTCATCAGTCATAATAGCTATGCTTTCATGTCAGTAAAAATTAATTTTCTTGTTGTCCACTAGATTATTTTCTTTAAATACTGACTTCTGATGAATTCATGGTTTTTTCCCATAAATGGCTAAATTTGCAACAACCACAATTCAGTCATTGTTTTGTGATGAGCTTTTGGTTTTTAGAAACTCCTGGCAAGATCTGTCAAAAGTGCAAAGTACAGCACATTGCAGTGGTTGGATGAAGACTCTCCACTCTTGGTTTTGGCATGAAGGTCAAATAAGAATTACTCCCTTTTACATAATGTCAGTAAATAGTAAATATTCATATAGGCTTTGATTTGTCAACATTTAAAACTCTTATGCTTAGAAGAAAAGAAACTTCCTTAAAAAGTAAAATAAGATGGCTCAGATAACTTTCTTATTCACAAGAAGTTGCAGAGAAATTTAAATCCTTGCTGAATATGCAGTTTGGGAACTATATTCTCTAACCAGTCAGTATAAGTTCAGTTAAATGCTGTTCTGTATGCTTTGTTCAAGATACTTTACTAGGGTATTGATATACAATTAGGTTTCAAAAAGGGTAATAACTTCTTGACTCTAAAAATTAAGGAAAACTCTTCCCTGTTAGTACAAGTATATACTACTTTGTCTAATTTTGACATTAAAGAGATATAAAGCTTTATTAATGATGCATTCTTGATTATGACATTAACTGGAATAATATTGGTTCCAGTAGCATTGGAACAATTCTATCGTTGTATATTAACCAGAAGTTCTGTCTTCTAGAACATTTTGTCTTTATACAAATTGTGGAACTCTTTCTCCACCCCTCCTTATGCACACACATTAAAAATACTGACTTAGAAAAATCATGTAGAGGACTTATTTGATTTAGTTACTGCCTCGAATACAGTGCCCCCTCCCCCCCTACCAATCAGGGATATATTGCTTACACAATTTTATACTACTACAACTGATGTTATAGGGAGATGATTTTATTATCAATTGATAGGCTTACTAGTTATGTATAATCTTGCCTAACCTTCAGAAAAGATCATGAATTTACTATGCTGAAGACACAGCACTTGCCTATACTGCATATTTCTAACACGCTCAGCAATTTTTATGCTAGAAATATATTAAGACCATTCCTGTGTAACTTGCATTGCTAATAGAGAAGATGTGTCTTGAGAAGACACTGAGAAGAAACTTCTCTTTTTGCAAATGCATTTAGAAGAAATTTGTCGTGAGAATTAGGGTTGTTGTATTTTATCCCAGATTCCTTAACTTAAGGGAGAAAAGTGCATAAATATGTGAAAAACGCAAAGTGTAAGAGGAGAAAAGGATTGAAGTCTAAATATCTTGGGGACAGGGGAAGAAGGCTTTGTAAAATTAATACTTGAGATATCCAGATGAACTCATGCACTATTATTCAGCTTTGTGACATGTTGATGCATCATTTTTCTCCTCTACTGTGGCAAGTCAACTGAATTAAAATAGGGGTGTGGTGGTTTTTTTTTTTTCCTCTTGAGCAGGATAAGATTGCTACTGACAGGTTTAAAGTAGGTAAAAATTAGTTTGGGAGTCTTTTGAGTTTTAGAAGTTAAATTAGATTGTTAAAGTTCAGTATGATACAGATGAGGCTTAAAAAAACCCAAAACCTGAAGGATGGATTCTTGAGAGAATGACAATTTACAGAGGGTTTTGGGTCATGATAATAAGTGGCAATAAGCTAGAGTGCTACAGTTGTATTTTAATTGGTTTGATGCCTAATCTCTGCAAACTTACATGTGGTTAGTTGCCTCTGAGATTTATTAATATCCTGAAGTTACATTCAGCAAAGCAGGAATCAAATAATTTGCTTTTACAGTAGCGCAGAATTAAAATGGAGGATGCTGTATTTAGTGGAAAATCCCTTTCAGAACAATTCTAGGAACTTTAAACGTTCTTTTTTGCTTTTCTGACTAGCTGTAGTCATTTGACTATTCTTTTTTTTTTTCCTTTCTTTAAATTAAACTGTGACAGGAGTGACACAAAAAGTGAATATGAGAGGTGACAAAGTAATTAAGGAGATTATAGCACTTCTTAGTAGAAATGCACTTTCAGATGTCAGAAAAGAAGAATGATGGGCTGGGGTGAGGGTCAAGAATACACCCTCCAAATAATAATATGAACCAATGAGAATAACAGTATGCTAAATATAAGTTTAAAAATGAAGATAAATTAGTCTTTGAGAAGTTGGTAGCTATCCAAGAGCTCTCTTCAACTGCTAAGGGGAAAATCGTTTTGCATTACTACTTAGCGTTGGAAATAACCTTGCTTTGGTATTCAAAACAGCTTCCTAGCCTGCTATAGGATAAATTCTTCATTGTGAGGATGTCAAATACGAAAACCCTGCTAATCACACTAGAGAGGAGTCACTTGGGAACTAGAACAATAACGACCCAGCAAAGCCCTAGACCCAGTTGGAATATGATCCATATATGATCTCAGTATTGCTTAAGTTTCAAGCTACAAGAGGAGAAATAAGGAACCCATTTGAATGGACTGTTAGTAGTGTTCTGAAGCACAGAGAAATACTGACAGGCAACAGGCTAGGGTGTGTCTAATATGATTTTTGTAGGTGATGGAAGCTTCAGCTCTAGGGTTGACTGAAAAAATTGGGACCCTGGATTAATATGATGTTGGGTAATATTGGAAATATGTTGATGATGCCCTTTTTGTCATTCCAGTTTATAATACGCTGTCTCTTGGTGTTTGGAAAGTTCTGAGTTGGGTGAATGTACAGTGATAGGTACAGGTTGTATGTACAGGTCCTGTGAGTCTGTCTGTGTGTGCCTTACTTATGCTTTGATTCATATAGAACTTCTTCGTAATCTGTTGTCTTGTTTATATATCCCTCCCTTTCTCTCACCTGGCATTTTAGGATACTGTTAAAATGGAGGCAGACGATTTTCTGTGGGTTTATAAAGTAAATTTCAGCTACATCATTCAAGGAATGGGGGATGCAGAGGGTTTTTTTGTAAGGCATTTAAAGAGTTCTGCAGCCATGCCAGTTTGCCAGCAATAGATGGCTTCTTTCTGAGTGACTTTTAGATCTTGTCTCTGTGGAACAGAATACTGACTAAAGAGGGTGAATGATCATGGTAATGTGTTTGGGGAAAACCGTCATTCTAAAATTTTTATAAATATCAAGGGAACTCTTAGTCTGGTAGTTTCTGCTTTATTCTCTGCAAAACTGGAATATAGCTTTCATTATATCCTAGAATACAGAATAAAAATTCATATTTATGCATTGCTCTGAGATCATGTCAGTGAGAAACTAGTGGTTTGTTTGAATTTTGATACTGTGTAATGGCTAGCTACTTGGGTACTTATCGTACATCTGGTGGATGTTCTACAGATGCTTAGAGATGGTAAAATTGTTTGGTTTGAGAAGTCGAGGGGTAAGGCAAACTTCTGGTGAGTGTACATGAAGTGATGGGGAGATGCAGAGGATGAAATAGAGAAATGTGTTCCAGAGTGGTGGGTTATACATGTGTTTTTTGTGGGTCAAAACCAATTTTTGCGCTGTATCATTGCATTTTTTGTAATCTTTAAGTAAATTGTAACTCTGACTTGTAATCTCTTTTGAGTTAGATTCAGTTCTGCCAGTATACCTTTAAACCAGCACACCATTTAGTGTCTCTCTAGAAAAATCTTAGTGTAGCTAAATGTCTGACTGGTTTGATGTTTTTTTTGATTAGTATTTTCCTATTTGTATTTTGTTTCTTCTTTATCTGTGGCAACTTGTTACAATTACGTTACAAGGTGAGGGTAACCGAGGTTCTTGTTAATAGATCCCTTGGGGTGGATTGGAGTGAATGATTATGCAAAATATATATATGTAGGTTTCATTTTGGAACAATTTGGTTGCAATGGAAAGCAGGTGTGTAGCCATTTTGGTTATTGTCTATAGTAATATAGCAATATGAAACCATAAAAATATTACTTAAGAAAATATATAAGGGAAAAGAGAGAGGGGATAGTTCATATTCATCACCTATGGATCTGTGACAAGACTTGAGTTGCAGTTAAGTTGGTCCATTGGTCCAGTTGATGGTCTCGACCTGTTGGGGGTGAGGTAAGAAGCCCATGAGACATAGTGTGATGGACTGATGTACCTGGAGGTCAGGTGGGAATGCCTAAGCAACCCCTGTGTGAGGCAGGTGAGTGGGGAGTTTTCCAGTTAAGCAGAGGACAATTACCATGATTGAAATCACCATCCCGTCTCTTTAGGGCAGCCTCTCCTTTGGGGTGTAAACATGGCATCACCAAAGCACCTTGGCCTCTTCACAAGTGCACCAGTGTTTTGAGTCACTCAAATAGCCTCTGGCCTGTGGCCTCCCCCGCTGAACCCAGTCAGAGCTGACTTTCAACACGGCTTCTGAGAATGGCTTTCTTTCTGGATACATTTTTCTCCCCACATGCTTGTTTACTTCTCTTTAGACCTGACACATTTGGCCAATAATACCACTTTTATCTTAAGTTCTCGTCATGTGCCTTAACTCACAGTCCAGTTCCCATCAGGAGGTGTGCTCAGGGAGGGATGGGCTTCTGTGGTTGCAGAGGACCAGTTGCTTCTTTGCAGCATTTGCTACTGTGGACAGAAGTCCTTTGGTGATTTTGACTATGGTTGATAGCTTAAACACTACCTCTCAGTCTCTCACAAAACTCCTCCTATTTTCCTGAGACCTTGGTTTTTTTTCCTTTCCGAGCCATTTACTGAAATGATCAGTAAAATAATTTGCTGAGTCTTAAATTGTTGAATTGAACTTGGAGTATTGATGTAAGATGAACAGTGGTCTGGAGACTTCAAGTTCTCTTTGAACTGTTTCAAACTGTGTCGGCAAACTAAACAAAATGATTATGCTGATTGTTTATGCAATTGTGAATTGGTTGCAAGAGTATTTTCACAGCCACAAGAGTACCTTTATGTAATTGAAAACTTGAAAATTAGCATGTGACAATATAGGCCGCAAAAATAAGGCATTAAAGTCTGATGTTCGGAATTATTTATTCTAATGTTGTCAAACAGGGTGGAAAGAGTGCTTGTGTGACCTATATCATCACTGAAAACAATTTAAGAAGACAACAACCCCTACCTGCTAGCTTGTGAGGGATGGAACCTGCCAACTGTGAAAGCCTGAATGGTGAATAATCAGTTTTTGGTATCAGTTGGCTGCTCTTGTGAGTTATTAGGGTTTTTTGGGGGGGTTTGGTGTGTTTTTTTGGTTTTTGTTTTTGGGTTTGTTTTTATTTACAGCAATATTGCTATAGTGATAATTTTTGCTGGAAATGGTAACCGACAGAATAAAATAGTCTCAGGATATTAGACTGTTTTCAGGTTATATATGTCTTCCAATAACTTGAACCAGGGCCGTGGCATTGAGTTATGGACTGACTTGCAGTAGTTCTTGCTGTTAAAACTGTGAGTGCTCCCTGAGCAGTTTTGGTGTGGGCCACCTAGCATTTTCTGACAATGATGCCTAGAGATAGTCCAAGAAAGTCATGAGTAGTTGGAGTACAGCCACCTTCTTTCAACTTGCCCTGTAAAAAATTTGACCTTAACTGTTCTAGCTGGTCTTGGTTCTGGAGACCGACCTGTACCTGACTTTATTTGAAGTAAGTTGCCAAAATAATAAAATGCCTGTCATGGTTCTCCATTGCAGACTTCTATAAAATACGGAGATTGTTTATTTTGGAGAACATATTGCAGGGAAACACACAAGTACTTCAGAAATTAGACAAAAGACATGATAAAGATGTATATGAAATAGATTAAGGCATGTACATCTGGTGAAGAATTTCTGTTCTCCTAATCTCAATGATATGGTGATTCTGTGCAGTTTATTCCACAAAACAGGGTAATCATTTTAGAGCAAATTTCATCCTTCTAGAGAAGACACTTTACGTTTATCCTTTTTTGTGCAGCATTTATACAATGTCTAGTGCTGTGGGGTAGTTGTGTTGTGATTAGGATCACAAGGTATTGTGCAACTATGTCTTAAAGAATGTTGATGAATTAAATGGAAAGCTTCATCCTTCCCAATTTGAAGGGAATGTTTAATTATGGGATATTAGATGCACACGTTCATTGAGGCAAAATAAATTCTAACAGTCATAATTAGCTAATTAATACTAGCTCTTGCTTCTGAAGAGGGTACTTTTTTTTTTTTTCCTAGCTGCTTTCAGTTACCAAATGCTGAATCAGATCATGGACCAGAGTTGTCTGCCAGCATGGTTATTTCTGAGTTTATAGAAACGTTCCAACTTGAGGTTGAACAAATGTTCATGTTTTCACTAATTGAAAGGGAATAATTAAAGATAATAAGTCACACAGAATATACTATCATACAGAATATGCTAAAGAATTGTTTCAGGAGTTGCTTGAGATTTTTTTTCACTCATACTTTTCATCACTGAGTGATCTTCAGTAGAACTTTCAGAGAAATTGTTCTTTTTCGATGTCATTGAGACCATAGACAGTCCTGAGGAAAGATCCTAATGTCACTTGCGGTCTGGTACTTCCATCATCCTTAATGTGTGAATGCAGTCTTACTAAGGACAATTTTAAAACTTGCAACTACTTTGAAGGAAGGAAGTTTTTCACAATTCTTTGTCCTGTGCTGCTTCAAGGAGCTTGCTCATCAGTTACTGCTCTTAGGATTTTCTTCTTAAAAATTCCTATGGGAAAAGAGCATGAGAGACATGTTATGTACAACACATGGAAGTGCAGGGCTGAAAAGAAAAATGTGAATTTGTGTTTTACATAGAATTTTTTTTATCTTTTTTTTTTAGTAAGGTGACAGTCTTAAAAACATTAGAAAGGTCATCTAGTTCCACCCTTCCTGCCATAGGCAAGGACACCTTCCACTAGATCATGTTCCTCAAAGCCCCATCTAACATGGCCTTTAACACTTCTGCTACTTTTCTGGGCCTCACCACCCTCACAGCAAAGAATTTCTTGCTAATATCTAAACCTGTCCTCTTTCAGTTTGAGGCTGTTGCCCCTTGTCTGTATCACCACATGCCGTTATAAAATGTCCCTCTCCAGCTCTTTCATAGGCCCTTTTAAGACACTGTAAGGTGGTGAAAAGTAGTTTATGAAGGAAACGCTTCGATGATGTGTTAAAAAAAAAACAACAAAACAACAAAAACCACCCATATGAACAGGAAAATAAGCTATAAACTGTTTAAATGCCCCTTGCTATCTGAACAGAGGAAGAACACCTCAGATATCATTCCTGTTTATCTACAAAATAGGTCAGGAGGAAGGGGAACCTACTTATCATGTTTGATTATCAGAATAACCTTTGACTGTACAGAATTAAATTTTCTTGGACATAACTAACAGTTGTAGTGGAAAACTGACAGAGGTGGAGGAAAAATAAGGAATGATACATTGAACTCATTTGTTAGTGTGAACTGTTTTTGTTATGGAACGGATGGGTGAGGTGAAGCAAGTCATTTTACCTTCTGGCTGCCGTCTGTGCAAGAGTTAACCTTGTAGGTATGTAAGAACTACCCTTAAGTTTTCCTTCCAAATGGACTAGTGCCAGGGTGTTGATCAGACCAGGGATTGGTTCATCTCTGTCAGTGTTGTGATTCCTACAGCAGTACCAGGAGATATGTAGAACAGCTTAAACAGAACTATAGATGAGTCTCTAATCTGTTTGAGACTGCCTTCTGCCACAAACTTTTGTACCATCGGTTTCCAGTTGGCTACTCACTGGCCAAACTCCACATCTTTTAAGATTTGTAATATTCTAGTTAGTGTCAGTTCCAAGATTGCAAGATTTGGCCTGTAATAACAATACTTTCACCTTTCCCCTGCTTTTCTGTTTTTGTAAACTTAGATAATGTTCTTCCCAAGGTATTTTCCTTTCAAATTAAGTAGTCCTAACCTGTTGGACTTCTGATACAGCAATTGCTCTGTGGTCTTAATTTATGTCACCCTTCTCCAACTCTGCTATGCCCTTCTTTAGATGCATAGCGTAGAATTGCACTGTTCGGGATATGTGTGTATCAAGTTTTTTTGGGGCTCTGAAACAATCACTTCTCTTTTGTTCTCAGTGCCCTTTTTCAGGATACTCAGTGCTTTGCTGACTTTCATAGCTACTGCTGCACGTGAGGCTCAAAGAACTGTCAATCTTGATACAAAGAGCTTTTTTTCTGAATTGTAACTACTAGCTCAGAGTCCAGCATGATATTGGGATGGCTTAAATTATTTTTCTTTACATGCATCAACAGACTTTGGTAAACAGAGAAGCTCATCTTTTATTTTTTTTGACCCACCAAGGTTCTTTGAGTCCTTCAGTTCTCACATTTGGCATGCAGTACAATTACCTTAGTGTGGTGTGTCAGCTCGGTAAGACTAGGAGTTGACACTGTGACACTAATAATGCTGTTTGAGGAACTTACAGTGGAATGCCTCCTCTGGTTTTAACTTTAGTCTTTCAGATAAATCTTAGTTTTAAATCCATGGGATAAAACTGCGTGAATTCCATTCAGTAGAAAGAGGAAAAACTAAATTTAAAAGCAGAATCTATATTAATTGTCTGTGTTGCTGTCATCTCTTGTGTTTGTGCTTTTGCCTTATTCCCTTAAGAATTCAATTTCTTTTTCAAATCCATGGAAATATATGTGGAAACAGATTTATTTTCCTGGAGTGAACTTTTTTTTAAACTCTTAAATAGGGTCTGAGCTTCCATTATGTGTAGGGACATAGAAAGCCACCAGAGGGCAAAAGGAAGTGCAAATGGAGAAGGCTGTTGTCTGCAGCTTTCCACAAGCAGGCAGGCATGTGTGTGCAAGCATCTCATTTTTCAGTTTTATTTTTCCAAAAAGATAGGTGCCATAGTGCAGCGATTATGAAGATTCAATGTAAAAAGCTTGGATTTGTAGATCCAGGGCATATAGCCATGCAAACTCAAAACTAGAGTTTAATTTTGTTGAAAAGTAAAAGTAAGATAAAATTTGCATTTAAAAGTCTGTTATTTCAAAACATTAAATCTGCTATGAGTTATGGCTGTCTGGTGCCCTTCTGCAGAGGAAATTTGTCAGTAAGGGTACTGGAAATAATGATGCTGGTGATGCTTTAACTGACTAGTATTGAAGACAGCAGGTAACACTTTTCCGTTGCTGTAGTGGAAACATGCTGTGTTGGGAAATCATTGACAGAGCCATGGGATGTGCTACAGTCATTAAAATGGGGAGGGAAGTTGAATGCATCTTTAAATATTCCCCAGTGCAGTAGTAAATATTCTCACAATAGTGGCAGGATGTACAGGAGAAAGTTTATTCCCATAGTTTGAGAAGAAAAAATAAATGCTCTTGGTGTTCTCCTAATGTTCTTTGTAGCTTGTACGTGTTCTTTTTCTAGGAATTCTAGCTGTGACATGTAGTTTGTGGAGTTCCTTTACAAGTAACTTGCAATAAGGTTTTAAGTGAAATGGTTGACTATCTGATCCATGTGATTAAAGAAAAATTACTACATGAGTGGTAAACAGCTTGGGAAATTGTATCATATTAATTGCTGTTCAACTTTGAAGGCCTCTGTGCATAGCTGCATAGTGAGTTCTGTCCAAATGATAGATAGTGTAGCTGTTGTATCATATTCTGGGCAATAATCTTATTCAATATTAAGACTGTTGTAGGAGTCAAGCTCAGCAATGTCTCAGCTAGTGTGTAACAGCAGATACATAGTGAAAAGTATAAAAACTGGGTGACCATATAATTAACTGGAAACACAGATCCTTGTTACCTGTTGGTTTAGGATTTCATCTCTATTCTACAGTGAGTATCAGGATAATTGTAACATTTGTGGTAGGAAGCAAAATAGAACTAATGTCAGAAGGAAGAGGGAGGAGAGAAAATGACTGAAATGTAAGTATTTACAGGATGGTCGTGATATTGAAAAGAGTGCTTTAAATACAGAAAGGGAATAAAATGCTTTTGAATTAGAACTGTTGCTGGAAGATAATCTCTTGAATTTTCAGCCTGCTCTATGCTTCAGTGTTAGAAGGGTTCGTTCTCCTCCCGCTTTTTTTGTTTATTTTTTTTTTAGCTTAGAACAAAAGAAGTGGTTTTCTGTCTCTATTATCAAATAGCTGTTAATCTTGATTTTCAAATATTGAACTGAACTACTTTAATAAAGTGAAAGAAAATATGTTCTTTTGCCGTCTGCAGTCAATGCTAT
The DNA here is from genome assembly GCA_035583185.1 of Anabacerthia variegaticeps. Classification (NCBI taxonomy): domain Eukaryota; kingdom Metazoa; phylum Chordata; class Aves; order Passeriformes; family Furnariidae; genus Anabacerthia; species Anabacerthia variegaticeps. The sequence goes on along the minus strand of JAWWEW010000112.1, from coordinate 97,240,384 downwards.
TGTTGCAGTAAATAATGTTTTGCAGATACGCGTAAAGTCTTAGTGCTTAGGCATTCTTGCCAACTATTTTGCTAAATAGGTGAAAGTTACAGACTTGCTTTTTTCTGGTTTGTATTAGATTCTAGAGTTCTTCCAGACTCATGTAAGTGAAACTAAGTATACTGTGCAAGTTCCTTCTAGTAAATATTAAGGTGTTTTGTAATCTAACCATTTTTTGCATTCCATTTTCGGTGGCCTACTTTCTACCATGTAGAGTGAGCCTGCTTTAGCTTTTTTACTTCTGAATTTTAGGTGTTACTTTTCAACCTGAATTCTCTTTTGTTTTTTAACAGTAAACCTATTATATTGATTTCACGTGTCATCAAACAAGTATCAACATTTCTGACCATCATACATAAAAGTTAAGAACCATTGCAGACAATTCTGCTGCTGCAGATATTTGAGTAACAGAGCTACAGGGAGTATGAGAATTTGGCGTTAATGTTTATGTGCCTTTTCTGGTATTGTGAAGATTATTTTGCAACTCAGCATAATTTTATGGTGTCCCTTGTGGGTGCATGTGCTGTCTAGTAGACTAACAGCATTTTCCCACTGCTCTTCATGCTCTAATTGCTGCCACCAGGACCTCCAGGGCCCTTTCTGCAGAGCACTGTTTAACTTTGAGATTCCTGTTAGTAATTGGTCCATTTCTCCAGCCTATTGGCGTCTCTGTGATGTTCACTGAGGTTCTTAATGAAGATGCCAAACAGTACTGGCCCCACTGTTAGCCCCAGGATACACCAGTAGTGATTGGCCTCCAGATGAATTTCATGTCACTGACCATAACCCTTTGGAAATGGTAGGTCAACCATTTTTCATCCCAACGCATTGTCCTCATGTTCTTCAGCTTGTCTGTGAGGATGGTATGGGAGATTGTACCAAAGACTTATTAAAGGTAAATAACATCAACTACTCTCCCCATGTTTACCAAGCCTGTATTTTTAATTGGATTTTTATTGCAGAATGCAATTGCATTCATCAGGCATGATATCCTCTTCATAAATCTGTACCGAGTATTCCCAGTCCTCTTATGCTTGGAAGTGGTTTTCAGGTTCGCTTAATCTGTCACCTTCCAGGGGACTGAGGGGAGGCTGGTTAGTGTACAGATCCTTCTTCTAGCTGATCTTAAATATAGGAGTGCCATTTACTTTCTCAAAGGCCTAAGGAACCTCTCTCCATCACCATGATCTTTCAAACATCATTGAAACTGGCCTCATACATACATTGGTCATTACTCAGCTCTTGTGCATGTGTTACTACGGTCCCATTTGTTTAAATATTCCCTAACTTGATGCTCTTCTATGGAAGGTGAGTCTTTGTTGCATCAGACTTTCCCCCGGTCTTAGGCACCTGGGATCCCTGAATCTGAGGATAGAAAAGACCTCTCCCAAACAACAAGTTACGTTTTTTCTTGTATTAGTAAAAATAGCTGGAGGTTGTTTTTTTTTAATTGTAGCATTTGTAACTGACTTAATGAATTGAATCTATCTTAAAATAGTATATCTAGCTAAGAGTTGTTTATAATTGTACTCTTCCATGAATTACTTTTGCTTCATGCGTGAGGATATCTGGAATCTTGCTACTCAAACTGGCTAATGCAAAGATACAAATTAATATAAAGATACAAGCAGATTATGATTCTGAGATCTATGCTTTGACTCCCAAATTATTGCTGGCAAAAAGTTTGTGTGTGTTGGTAGTAGCTACACATCTGGGGTTTCTGTTGAGGGAAAGTACCAAGGGGAGTCTGCAAAAGACTGGTATGAGGGGTAGTGAACTTACTTTTCAAATCAAGCTAGTGTTTAGAACTTGGTCCATCAGGCTTGAGGCAGCCAGGTAAACTGCTCATGTTGGATGTAGTGGCATTTGTCCTGCTTGAGATAGGTTTCTATTAACTGCCATTCTATTTTTCTTTGGAACTTCTATGGAGGAGAATGAGGATACTTAATGTTAAAACCTTGGATGTGCATCTGTCTAATAAGGCGCCTGATTCAGTGGTGGGATAAGTGATCTGCAGTTCCTATTAACTTGTTAAGGAGTATAGTGTTGTAATACCTTATGAAACATAAGTGGGAACCTTGGTGCATTGGTGTCATCTCACCTGACTTTGCTGCCATGGCTTTGTTGGTGATGAAAGTGAGTTACTTCCATGAGACTCCTTTTGTGCATGTAAAAGTATCATTGTGGAAAATGCTGTCCAGCTTCACTCATCTTAGTGATGATGGAAGCCAACATGTGAATATGGTTCACTAACTTTTATTGTGATATTGTGGAGCTCTCCTCAGCACAGAGACAAATCTCACATATTACTTTAATATGGCCAGCCGATACCTTGCTGCTTGTATGGCTCCCACTATTGCATTATGGTGTGCTGGTAGTAACAATACCAGAAAGATCATTGCAAGCAAACAAAAGTATGTAGTGCTGATTTCTTCATTCTTTTCTACTTTATCAAAATGCATAGAGAGATATATCTGAGGTATTAAGCCATACGTCATTGTTGTGAGTTATGAGGTCTGGTTGTGTAAAATGTCAGAAAGAAAGCATGCCTATTTGTGCTGCTGAGCAACTTTTACAGTGTTGCAGCCAAATTCTGTCTGAAGAGCAGAGTTCAGCTTATCACTATAGCAGTGGTTGCAGTTCTTTGCTTGGGCTGTCCCTGTATGGCAGAGTTCCAGAAGTGAGTTCAGTAAATTTTTAACTCCCTCAAATAGATGTATATCTGCAGAGTATGTAATGAAAAAAGGCCTGTGCTTGAGCGCTGTCTCAAATCACCTTGGGATAGCATAAGAAGCATTAAAGTATACAAAGATGCCATTTATGCCTTTTCCAGTTGGACTATCTGCTTTCTGCACATCCTGTCTCCTGTTCTTCCATAGGAAATGACAGGTTTACCCATCTCTTCATGTCATACCCCGCACCTTTGCGTGCTTTTAGATCATTCTATCTGTGTTAGTGTGTAGCGGGTGAGATTTTTAAAACCTCTTGGATTTCTGTATATACAATGCAAGCATGGGAGGCTGTTGTCTAGAGACATAAGTATGTATCTGTGTTGTTTTGGTGTGCAGTAAATGTGAATTTATGGTTATCTGTGGTCTGCATGATAACAAGAAGGCTGCAGCTTATGCAGTGCTTTCCACAGGCTGGAGTAATGAGGCAACTGTGAAGTACCAGAGATGTCCTATGATAAATGTATGTGGACTGTTGCGTGTTACTGGGTTTCTACTAATAATTTCTACTTTCATCTCCAATGAAAACATACTTCTATCAGGATAAAAAGTGAACTGCTATGTTTCTATGTTGTTTTTTGGTGTTTGGGTTTTTTTTTTTGGTGGGTTTTTTTTTTTTTTTTTTGAAAATCAACGGCTGCCTTTTAGCACCTAAAAGTGCATTTAAGTAATGGAAAGAAAAGTTAAACTGCCTATAGCTCTTTATTCCTACATCTATCTCACCCCATATATTTTAGAAAAATGTAAAATCAAAGACTATACAGGCTTTTACAACAAAAGATGAAATTGCTAACCCCAGAAAAGCATGATGCATTGTTTCCTTTTGCCTGTGAAGGACATATTGTTGAATAAATAGAATACAGTTTATCTTTTTATGAATTGACTAAAAAGGCTACAAGGTTATGCATATCGGAGTAATTTGCTTTTTGTTTCTTTGTTTTATTAAAGTCAGAGAAGGATGTTTACATAGATTTATAAGGAAGAATGATAACTGTTTGTCAATGGCAAGAAGGAGGGTTTTGAACATGAGCTTTCTCCTGTCATACCGAGAGCATTAATGGGCACCAGCTGGGCTGTAGCTATAGCAGCTTCACCACTTCAGCCTTGCACAGCATGAGCTGCTGTGGCAATGCTGCAGAAGGGCCTCCTGTGCAGATTTAGGAAGAATACACTTCAGTTGTTGTTCCCTGGGCAACAGAATAACTGCAGCCAGCTGGCTTTGTACCACCTGAGCTGATCAAAGAGCAAACCCTGTCAGGCACTGATACTTCAGCTACTCTAGCTGTAGTGTGAATGTCTGCAGGCAGTGATGTAGGCAGTATTGTCATTCAGGTTTCAAGGTTAAACACAGGGGAATGGAGTACAATGACAGCAGAAAGTAAAACGAAAACATTGTTCCTGTAGATACTACAATCAGATGTATGTAGCTATTGATGATAATTACTTTTAAAATACTAAATTACTAGTCTGTGTATAAAATGCCTCTTGCCATTATTCAAAAAGTGAATGGGAGACTAGCAGTAACTGGCTTGAGTTTTGGTAGAAGGAAAAACAATGATTGAACAGAAAGATTTGTGAAATGCTTTGTAAAATGATGTTATGGAGGACTAAGCAGACCTAGATCTTGTCTGCTGCAATGTTCTGACAGGTCAGGACTGCAGTGGCATGGTGGGTTTTACTCAGTGAGTGGTGGCAGAAGAATGAAAGGCGGATGATTAAACAGTAGAGAACTGTAAGGTTGTCTGATGTGGACATTTGTGGGATCAAGATCCACTGGCGTATGTTGGATAGGCGGGTGGGGAGGCTCAGGTGGTAGTACTTCTTGTATGTTCATTTACTCTATTCTTACACTTCTCTATATTATGGTAACACCAATGTAACAGTTTGCTTAAGAATGGAGTTAACTCATTAAAATACTATTTTAAAGTTTTTTATCAATAACAAAGATTGATACTGTTTTTAACCAGTCCTCCTAAAATAAGTTTCTCCTTTATTTTTTTCTAATGTGTCCATTTACTGCCTGCAAATGATAGTAGCTTCACTTTTGAAGAAGTGACTCCATTGAGTGAAGCGCTGGTAGGCAGAACATGGATAAGCAATAGTACTGACTTTTAGCAAGTTCTGAGTGTGTGTCAATCCACAGCTGAAAGAGGAAGGCAAACAGAGTTGGTGTGTTTCTGCATGTACTCAGACCTCTTGCTTGCTAACACTGTGTGGTATTGGTTAGTATCCACTCTTCTTTTGAGGGTTGGGTTTTTATATACCATATATTCTTTTAGGATTTTTCATATTTCATAGTTGTTTTAGTAATATTTGAAGAAAGTGTCTTCAAAGCAGAGGTGGGCTTTTTTGCCTTTCGGGTTTTTTCTGGGTTTTTTGTTGATTTTTTTTTTTTGTTGTTGGTAAAACTCAAACCACTAAATATTTCAGTAGAATAGCTTCTTTCTCTACCTTCCTTACAAAAAACATATTTGAGAAGAGAGCATTTCAATAAACCAGGAGAAAATGAAAATTGCCTGGCTGTTTTCAATTGGAAAATCACAGTTCCAAACTAGTAAGTATGACATTTTCTTCTTCTTAATAATACTATGAAAACAAATAGAGGTCTAAGTGAGAATGCTTACTCTTTATGATGACAAACTAGACTGTCTTGTTCATCTATTCTGATTTATTGCATCAGTTTGTTCAGAAATCAATTGACTAAGAGGTTTACTTAGTATGTTGCATGATAAGTCCTTTTCAGAGCTCTTATTAGGGAAGATAAATTAAGAAGTCTGTATGAACAAATCTTTGACACCTGATGCTCAGTTGTATTCTTTGTAGTTTTGTAGTGTGTGGCATTTTCTGAAGGAATCTTTATAGCAATTCTCAATTGCCTAAAATTTTAGATTCTTCTCTCTAAATCTGGAAACATGACAGAGCTCCCTTATTTTATTATGTAAGTCTTCAACTGTAGAAATTGCTGATGCGAAGTCAAGGGTTGTGTGAAGTGCATAGCCCATCTCTTCTAGCTTAAAAAACCTGCAAATTCATAAAAAAATTGTAATTTTCCCCAATGGCAAGAATGACTTTCCGTGTCCTGAACAAATGTATAGCATCTGGAATCAGCAGTCTGTGTTCTTCTATACACATTTTTTTCTTTTTGCATCTAGTCTTGAAATGTTTGTATAGGGGTGAAGGTATGTCTGCTGGCTGCTGCATTCCAGCAGCAGCAGCAGTGCAGCGTATTGATAGGTTGTGTGTGATGTAACTCTATAAAGGAGTAACCAGTACTTGTAGTTTAAAGCTGCATGTGTGTTTTTTTTGAACTCTCATTAGTAACTTTCTGTTATGTTTACCTTTCAGACAGATATCGTTTTCCCAGGCTTGTTTCTTTCACAGAGGCTGTTACTTTAAGTTTAGAGCAATTCTCCAAGGGGAACAGTGTTTGGAGGAAGATAAACAGGATGTTCTACCTATCTACAGCTTTTACCTTTTCTTCCTGTGTTGGAACCAGCTGGTAGTAGAAAGCTGAAAATTGTCATGGAAATAGCCCTCATTGAGAAGTCCTTTTGAGTGCTATAGTGAAAATTGGTATTGATTTGACCAAGTTGTGACCCTTTGCAAATTGTACACTCTGCATGCATAGGGTTTTATCACTTGCTTGACTTGTGAAGTAGGCATCAAAAACAGCTTCGTGGTCTGTAGCCTGATTATCTCTCTTAAGCTTTGGCTGAACTCACCAAAGTTGGTTTCCTGTAGTTGGTTACTGTACCCTTATTGCTACCAGCATCATGTGTAATTGGTTCCTATTTCAGTACTGTCAAAGTGTGGAATTACTTTATTCTTTAAATTCTGTTTTGCTTGTTGGTTAGCCTGGTTCATTTCAACAGACCCAGGTAGATGGTATCCTCTGCCCAGGAGATAGTATTGATGGATTTGTGGAAATGGTGCTTAGCAGGGGGTTGTTGCCATTGGAACAGTACATCTAGCTCCATTCTTAGCTATACCTAGAAAAAGGTATACTGAAGTTGCATGATCAATTAGATAAGAGACTTCCTCTGGAATGAGGAGGGACAAATGTGACAAAGGTTCAGCAGTTCATTGTCTCATTCTTGGATCATTTTATGTGAACGATGCTTGAGAAATACGGAGGGAGACCTTCTGCAAATGTTTCACTAATTCTCTTTGAAAATTTCAATAGTTCTTAGTTTAACCCAATAACATTTTCCAGTTACACTCAGTGATAAGACTGCAGCAGAATCTAGCTTAACCTTATCTTTTCTCTTTGCATGGGTGCTGTGGCATAATTAAAAATTCTGGTTACGGTATGAAATGGGGATACAAATGTGGTTTCCAACAATATAAGTAGTTCTAAAGAAGGCATAGTAGCATGATGTAGAGACACTGTTTTATCTTTTTTTCTTTCTTTTACAGAATAACTGGCATTGTCACTTTAATATTACTTTCATATTGGTCTCTTGACATTTTTAAGAAATAATACGAGAGCTGGCAGATAAAAACCTTGTCATTTTGTATGCATATGTGAAGTAGTGTGATGTGAATATAGTAAAGTACGAGGAAACCTGGATTTTCTCTTTGCCTGTAGGCATTCTAGATAAGAAATGGCACTACAGAGGTGGTAGCAAAATTAACTAGTAACACTGGATTTTCAAATTTTAGTATGATCACTTGGGAAATAAGGCTGTATGGGAAGTGCCACAAATACCGCAAACTGTTACTGATCTTGTCATATGGCTACAAGAAGCTTGTTGTGAGACTTCGATGTCAACGTAGTGAGAGTTACGGCTTGTGTCTTTGACTACAAACCTACAGAAATGCAGTGTTTAATTGATTAAGAGAAATTGTGAACTAGAAAAAAATACTTCATCTATCATAGGAGTGACATTTTCCCTCAGCACTTACATTTGCCCTCTCTTTTACAAGGGAGAAAATGGTATCTTAAAAAGTTCCTTATATAAGGGAAATTAAGCCTTCCTTAAGGCCAGCCATATCTAAAATTACTTCTATGGGTGACTGTGGCAATTCCATTTCTGTTTCACGCATCTGGGAATTAATAAAGTGTCGGAACTGTAGATAAGTACATAAAAAAGTAAGAGGATAAATTAGTAGTGCCATCAGTGAAGTCTTTGTTCTACAAATTTCTGCCATGTATCAAATTCCAGAATTTGTGCTAAGTTTAAAATTAGTCAGAATATTTGCGATGCGCATACAGTTGTTCAAGATGGATGGTCATTCAACAGCTGGAAAGTGGTCTGTCACTTTCCCTAAGCATCATCAAACTCAGCTAAAACCAGACAATTGTGTTTGTCTGTCAATGTCTTGTACATGTTGGCTTTTAATGTTATCCCTTCCTGATGCACAATTAATTTTATCCTTCACCACTAGTCCCAGTGAAGTGAAACAGGCATGTGGTGGTACAAAATTCTGCGTATAAAATTCTGCGTTGACCTGTACTTCCATTTTCAAACCACTGAAGTGTTACAGGAGCTTTGGTCACATCAAGTTTCAGGCAGATTTCTATAGATACATATACATACACTTATGCATGTACTTTGGCCTCCCTCAATCTTCAAAACAGTGCTTGTTTAGTTGTTTTAAGGTTTTCAGTCTGGAAATCTGATTGCACAAGAAACTAATGTTCCAGTTTTAAGAAGTTAAAATGTCATTTCAAGGCTGTCTTAAGACTGTGGTGCTGTGTTAAGGGGAAAGATGGCTGGAGAATGTGTTTCTCCCCACCTAAAACCTTTGTTTCACAAAGGTATAATACTTAGCATTTCAATCTTTTTATGGAATATAAAGTTGGTGTTGCACTTCAGTCTTTGTACTTCACTCTTTGCTCAACTGATTTGGAATAAGTGCCAGTAATTTATTGTTCGTTAAGGATAAGAATTCATTATATTATGTGGTGCCTGTGTAACTAATCTGTTGCCCAAGACAAAACAAGAAGTGCAGTACTGCAGAGGTTATTACAGGGGCTTGTTTCCATTTCCTTTCTGTTATTCAAAAGAAAGTTAAATTTGTCCATTGTATATTTGCAAGTTCATTGCTTTATGGCTGTGCGTATATGATGTGTTCCCACTGCTTCCTGAACAGATACAGGGCAGAGAAATGTTAGTACACTCACTCTTTTTGGTCAACTACAATGTTATTTGACATAATTTTGGGACCACATGACCATCTACAGCAGGAAAAGTTGTAGCTGTGAGAATGTGGTCTGCCGTAATTTGTCAGAAAAAGTATGGAGTAGGAGGTCATTGTGCAAGTTTTAAGGGTGGTTTCACAATTATAAGAGTGTTAAGAGGAAAGATGTGGAATAATGCAGTGGATTTTTGTAAATGAAATTACAGGTCTGAATTGAAACTGAACAAGGATAATGCAATGTCAATGCCAGGTATTGCTGTAAATGTCATACCTGGGATGGAAAGGGCCTCTTCAATTTCTGTATTTAGACACCTGCTGTGTGTAAGGTATCCATCATAATCTCACGCTTAGATATATTCTAGTAAGAGTAATTTAAAAATAAAAGGGAAAAATACTTAGAATCAGTTTCAATTCTTTTAAAAATCTGACTGCATAAAAATTTCTATTCATCGTCCAACTCATAAAAAATCCCCAAAACCAAACAAAACCCCCAAAACCCCAACACTTTAGAAGTGATAGCTAATTCTTGATTTCTTGATTTTCGGTTATGCCATGCATTGTACTATAAGTTTTAAGGATCTGTTTCTAGCCACTGATAACTAGTTGGAGGCTTGTGGGTTAAATTTCAACTAAAAACAAAAAGGATAAATGGAAGGTAGTATTTATTAGGTGGTTCTTGGAGAAGATAGGACCTCTCAGATTACTCAAAAGTGTGTTCTCTAGGCTATTTTTTCCTAACATTTCAGTTTCCTGAATAGGAAATTTCTTCATGACATTTTAATGCAGTCTTAAGACTTATGGTGCTGTGAGGAAAGATGGCTTGAGGGACATGTAGTTTGTTTGCTTTTGTGTTTCTCTGCATAAGTCTTGGTGGTAGTGGAAAAGCTAATGCTTTATACACGTGGTGCAGACCTTTTTGCAGTTATAATCTACCATAAGCTTCTCTGCAGTGTTCATTAATGTTCTGTCACATATTGAGTTGAAACATTTGGCAAATCTCACCTTCCTTAACTATATTACACTCTGAGTTTAGGTTATTTATTACTTGCGTGGCTTACACAGCATGGATTTGCCCTTTGCTAAGGAAAAGTAGCCATCTGCTGCTGCTTCCTCCTCTTCCTCAGTGGCACATGGATTTAGAGTAAATGATGTGCCTGAAATGATTTGAAAATAGCTGCTTAGTTACCATGCTCAGTTATAAAGGTTCAATTAAGTGTTAATAAATAAGGAATTATCCATCATCTTTAGATTCATGGTCTCTTGATGCTGTATTCAACTTGTATATCCAAATTACTGTAGAACAGTTGTGTGCATCATCCATATATTTTTATATTCAGTTTGATCTATCAGATACCCAGTGCTTGTGTGTTTTGAATTCATATAAAGTCCTCCTCCTCCTCTGTTTCCTTCTCACAGGTTTGACCTATCTTTTTTTTTTTTTTCTTTTAATTTGTTTCATATGCCTGCTTTTTAAACATATCTACATTCTTGCATTTGGGACTATTTGCTATGTGTCAATTGCCTTTTGTGCTGCTCTGTGTTGTTTGGGTGCATTTTTTCCACATAGAATATCCCAATGGGTGACCTTTATAATAGACACTTTTTCCCCCTTTTAGTGCCATTTTATGCTAGGAAGACCTTTTCAGTCACCTTCCTTCCTCTTGAAAACACTCTCATTAAAATTGTTCCTGTTTTCCTTTCCACTGATGTGAGCTGGTCACATTTGCTTGTGGCTCTGTAATCAGACATTCTTGACTTGAATGTCTTTGATGTAGAACTCTGAGAAAGAGGCACGTGAAATGACCTCAGAACAGAAACATGTTATTCGTTGCTACTTACCCTCTGGACTTCTTGTTTAACACATTCTCTAGCAGGCAGTGGCTCACCCTGCTTTTGCTTAGTGTAGCTGTGGCTGGTTTATTTGTCCCTGCTGTAGAGGATCATCCTGACCTGTTTGCCTTAGGTGAATGCCGGACCCGTGGCTGGAACAGCAGGAACATATGCAGTGCTGCTCTGGTCTCCTCCCATTCTGCACTGCTACAAAGTGCTGTCTTGGGTGATGGGCAATGCCATATGTGCATAGACCGTATGGTATATTCTCCACAATCTATAGTCTCCTTGCTCTTTATAAATTGTAATATTTTGCTATCTGCATGTAAGTTCAGTTTGTGTTTTAGAGCTGTTTTATTGGCTAGGATTAGAGGCATGTATTTCCATGGAAAACCTAATTTTGCATTAAAGATTTACTGCTGGTAAAGGATGAGATAATGCTCTGAACTGAAGATAGCCCTTGAAAGGAAAATGTTTAAATGATCTCTACATCCTTACTGTTAAGGAATTGTGCAATATAACTTGTGGGTCATTTTCTTTAACAGCAGTATGGGGAATGAAGCTTGAAAAATTGCCTCCCAAGGAGTTTTCATGAGCACTTAATTTTGCCTTTATTCAGGGAGAAGCACAATAAATGTGTGCTAATTATGAGTTTTGCAGCAACTTGACTGCTAACTTGAGGTCTGTGTCTGTAGCCACGTTCTATGTTCATTGAATTCATCTTGGTATAATATTTTTAAATATTTTAAACAGCAGATGTGCATTGCTTATAGATTTGTGTAAATGTTGATGCAGTGTATACAAAATACGTCTCCCATACAATGATCTGTTGACATTATTCTCTGTTGCTTAGCTTCAGACACTAAAGTCATGACATGTGCTGCTGTTTGGAGGATGCCGAAGGAATTGGAATCAGGCAGTCATGAATCCCCTGATGATTCATCAAGCAACACTCAAACCCTGGAGCTACTCTGTCACCTTGACAACACAGCCTATGGCAATATGGCCTGGTAGGATTCTGCATATTTTATACTCCTAGAAAAAGCCTAAAGGATAGACCCATGCTGTTAGTTTTGTGCAGATTTATTTTATATAAGCTATGTTATGCACTTTAAAACTCTTCCATCTTTAAAAAAAAAAGGTACAAATTGGATTTTTAGTCCCAGATGTTTCATAGATTAAAAACATTTATTATAGTCCTGCAAACACATATGGAGTAACAGCCTGTGTACTGTTTTAATGTGTTTTTCCCCACCTGCCCCTATCTAAAACCTTTTTTGCACAAAGGTAAAATACTTAGCATTTTAATCTTTTTATGGAATATAAATTTGATGTTACACTTAAGTCTTCCTTTTCTAGTATTTACTAACTGATTTGGTGTGTGAGTAATTTGTTTGTTAAGGATAAGAATTCATTATTTTACATGGAGCTTGTGTAACTGCTCTGTTGCCTAAGACAACACAAGGAGAGCTGTAGTACGGCAGGGGTAATCACAGGGGTTTTTTTCCCTTTTCTTTCTGTTATGTAAGAGAAAGTTTAATTTGTCCATTGTGTATTTGCAAGTTCATTGCTTAATAGGTGTGTATATGACATGTTCCTGAACAGACGCAGGGCATATCAGAAGTTTTAAGCATCCATTTTTAGCCCCATATTTCTAGTTTGACCCTTGTATCATAAATTTCAAGTGGAAAAAAAAGGTAAATAGAAGGTAATATTTACATAGGTACTTCTTGGACAGGATAGGACATATCAGTGCATTCAAAAGTGTATTGTATAGAATACTTTTTTCTAAAATACAGGCTTTCTGAATGGTGGTCTGGCATCACATGCCGGCAGTAGGAGGGGCCCTGCTTATTCTGACTCTCGTTTGCCTTGCCATTAGAGCGTACCCTTTAAATTTTACTCAGCACAGGCTGAACACTGAGCCTGTGGCCATGTGCACTTCAAAGAGGTTGCTTGACTGCACCTTAATGGATTAAACAGTGTACCACAACCACTAATGATTTGATACAGACTTAAAAAAATTAAGTTAATTTTGAATATTATTAGTCAGAATGCATGCTAAAAAAAATAAGAAAGAGATAAAAGACAGGGCTTTTATCATATCTTTGTGCTGGGCCCAGAAGAGTAGCAGAGTTGGCAGTACAGCTTAAAGATGCAGGCTGTCATGTTGGTCTCAGCCTTTGTGATACGCTGATTCCAGTCAGCAGCTCTTGGGAAGGTATTTTGTGTGTCTTGTCATCCATAGCATAGATGCTTCATGATATTAATGAATCTGATTGCAGATCATGAGTAATTGAAATTTGACTGTAATTAAGGGGGGGGGGTCAAAACTATCTTGAAAATGCAACTGGTTATGCACTCTGGCAGCTACCACCTCCCGCAGGGCTTCCCTGCGCTGCTTTATTTCTTAACATATTTTCTTTAAGGTTTATCTTCTTACATTGTTTTTCTCTTCTATTAAGAAGGCCTTATAGTTGAAAAATTACCTCTCAGATTTTTTCTGTTTCTAGTATCGTGCACTATGAAACACAAGAGGGAATTTTTTTTCCAGGTCTGGTGTGTCAGGTGTTGGTTTTGTTCAGCTCTTTACTGATGTTAAGAACTGATACTGTGTTTCTTTATCTCATCTCCTTTATGGAATGCTGTGCTCAACTGTCTGAAATTTCTTATTAAAGAACAGCAGGGACATATTTAATACTAGTTCTCTTTTGTGAACTAAGACCAAAAGAGCATTTTGAGTTGATTGTGACTAAAATCCTAACCTTTGCTTACATGTGGTTGAGTCATGTGCTCTTCCTTCCTAAGATCTACAGAAATAGTTTTCTAGTCTTGATAGCACTTTTGGCAAAAATCTGATCTGCAAGACATTACAGGCTAGTGAAAAAGAAATTTGCTTTTCTACAGTTTCAATTTATCTGGATTGCATGAGTTACTGTGTTTAAAAATTAACCACAACAATTCGTGTTCAGTTACTGAGATTATTTACTGCCTCTAAGCTTTGTATTTGGGATTCATCAGAATTTTTGCTCAGACTCTTGTATGGCATAGAGTTCAGAAAATTAAGCCGATGCTTAAATTGGGCAAACAAAATAGGCAGGCTAGTTTCTCTGTTTGGTACAAGCTTAAGATCTATATTTTTTCCATCCTCTGCCTGCTATTCCTCACATAAGCCAAAGAGCAAAGATTTCAAGTGCAAAATTCCTGAGTGAATTACTTTGAGTGAAAAACCCCAGATACACATGGAAATTTGTGTGTTTAAAAACAAAAAAAAAAAAGCCTAATCAATTAATTCCTTCCATAGATAAAAATATGTATTCATACAGTGTTAAACACACATTACAGTGGGTATGTTACTCTATGCAATGTTTTAAGGTTCAGTTAAAGGAATTTTCCATTGGGTATCTTGAAAGGAGCAGTCCAAGGTACAGTCTGCATAGGCAAGGCCAAGGAAGCGGGGCAGTAGTTAATGAGATTTTCTTTACTCCTCTGAGCACAGCTTGGAGGAATCCCTAGAACTCTTTCTGTTAAAACCCTGAAGACAGTAACTTACTGTTCTACTTCTTCCTCAGTTTTGGAGGAAACTGATTTGGTAGTACACTTGACAGGATGGTCCTTGGAGAAGGAGGATACTAAAGGCCATGAGAGTGTAATCTCTGGGATCTTGAATTCGGAACACAGCAGGGAGTTTCTCCTCTCATATCTGCTGGAAGTTTGCCTGTCTCTCCTTAACATCCTACTTTTTGCTTTCCAGATGTGGCAGGTATAAAAAAAGAGTAGATTCTGCCCAGTAGCAAGTTGTGTACTTTGAAGGAGAGGGGAACAAGTGAAGCAAGTTGGATGATGGTCCAAAGAGTAATTTTGGATTAAAATAAAAGGAAAATAAATAAGAGGGAAGTGTTAGATGGACAATGGAATAGAGCTGTAAAGGGAAAATAGAGATTACAGAGACAATAAAAATGGAAGCCTGAAAGGTGAAGAATGAAGACTTAATGTTTTACATAGAAAACAGTAGTCAGCTGCTAAAATTTAAAAAGGGATGAATATGTTAGGAGTAATGATAGGTGACTTCATTAAGCTTCTCATCTAGCTGAAATTGGTTTTGGGGTTTTTTTTCCTATGCATGTGTCCCACTCAATCAATTCTAAATACGAGCGTGCAAATGTTGTCACATCTAAAAGAACTTGGAGAGGAACAGAAATTATAAATTTTTTAAAGTCACAGATGCTTCAGGAAGTCTCAGATGTTTATCACTAAAATATTAAACTACAACTTTTAATTCATGAAGGAGAACAGTACTGTAAATGAGCTATTCCCACAGACTTTAAGTACGTAGATTTTATTTGGTGTTTCATTGAAAGTCTCCAAATAGAGTACTGAGAAGTACTGTCTCTTCCTTAGCTGTGTGATTGCACAGTACAAAGCAACCTCATTAAGGCTGGCTTTCTACAGAAGTACAAATTTGCTGTAGTAGTCCTTTAAACTTGAGTAGAGATTTATGTAAGATAAATAAGGTACTATACATGACATTTTATTGCTTCAGTTTCCTCATGTTCATTCTATTAATGCACATGATCAAAGTTAAGCACATTTGTAATTGCCCTGAAGACAGATGAGTGCAATCCAGAAGTGTTTTACTTACTCCTTTTGGCCTTTCAATAGTATTAAACCCAAAACCCCACAAACAATGAACCACCCCAAAACATTTTCATGTTAAAAAAAAAAAAAAAAGGCAAGAGAATCTGAAACTCTAATGTAAAGTGAAAATGGTGTTTTGAATAGCTCT
Source organism: Anabacerthia variegaticeps (assembly GCA_035583185.1). Taxonomy (NCBI): domain Eukaryota; kingdom Metazoa; phylum Chordata; class Aves; order Passeriformes; family Furnariidae; genus Anabacerthia; species Anabacerthia variegaticeps. The sequence continues at coordinate 97,224,856 of JAWWEW010000112.1, read as the reverse complement.
AGCATTTTCACACGGTATTCTGGTAGCACTTTTGTTTCCTGTCATAATGTTGGTGACGTTTTTTCTTCTATGCCCTCTATTGGGTATTAGGATATATATGTTAAAATTCTGGCTTAGTGTTTCATTTAAAAAAAATTCAGAACAATTTAATGTTTTGTACCTAATGAATATAAACTTGAAAGTAACATGCTTTTAGAAGGATCATTTTGTCATGAATATATAGCAGAGTACCTGTTATATGTTTTATAGTGAAAACATGTAATAAATGCAATCATAACTTTTTTAATCTTATTTTAACACTTTGCATGTCCCAGTATCAGAAATATAATTATGTGGCTGAAGATCCCTCTGATACTTGTATAGAAATTTCTTTGAGCGTGTCAGGACTGTCAGTTGCACATGCTGGTGTATAAACTGAACTCTGGGGGTTTTTTAGGGTTTTTTTGTAACAGCTCCCCAGCAGATATGAATTGTGTCTTCACACAATGCGTAAAATTTCAGAACTACCTGAAACTGTCAGCATTTAAGAATAATTCTTCCACACTTGGCTTATTCCACACACTTATATCAGCCACTTCTGATATTACAACTGTGAAGTATAGAGAAAGTTGGGTTTTTTTTGACAAACTTACTACATGACAAGTGTTTTCACTGGAAGCGTACTTTAACAGCTGCTTATCAGCACTGATAATGCCCTTTATATTTTGATCCTTTCTAAAATGATAAAAAATTTAAACTGTATCATATGTTCTACTTCTCTCCCCGCTCTCTTCTTAATTCTGTGTGATCCTGAATTATTCACAGGATTTTGCTCTCTTGCATCTTTGATTATTCTTTATTGTAAATAAATCCGTGTATTATATATAAATCCAAATGTTCAATGTTCAACCATTCGTTGTGTTTCTCACATTTTCTCTCAGTTTCTCCCTTTTATCATCCTCTCAAATATGTCTGGATCCAGCAAAGTAATTTATAACACTCATTCTCTTTTTCGCTTCCTTGAATGTTTTTGGTAATTTTGAGTGGTTAGTATTGTGCAAGTGTAAAACTTTAAGCTGTTCAGCATAATCACATTTACTAGGGAATAAATGCAATCCATTAATTGGATACTGAAATAATAAAACATTGTGTTATGTGCCCAGTTTATTATGTTAATTTTTTGTTAGAATTTATTTGACTCTAGTCTTGTAAAGCCAAGGGAAACTTAATGAAAGTAAAATCTGACATTGAAGCAAATCCTACAAGTATTTATTCATTTACGTAAGCTTACTATATGTATTCGGTTAACTTTAGGAGATTAGCTTGGTTGGTTAGAGCATGGTACTAATAATGCCAAAGTTGTGGGTTGGATCCCCATACGGGCAATTCTCTTAGGGATTGAAATTGATGATCCTTCAGACTATGGGTCCCTTCCAACTCAGAATATTCTCTGATTTTATGACCTTATGACCACTTCTGATAATTTCAATAGATTTCATATGCTTAAAGTGACATTTAGTTTTGATTGAGTCTTTGCAGCTGTTTGTGTTTAGTTTGAATTCGTAAGTCATGATACAGAAAATAGTGAAGAAATTTTGTCACTCTACAAGTAAAAAGTAATGGGCTTGTAGAGTACTATTTTCTCCTTCCCTACTTGAATGTATTTTTTCTCTTCTATTCTCACCATGCTGTTGTGTTCCCTAGTTTTGCTGCCAGATTAGTTGAGATTTTTCCCCACTGAAAGAAAATTGATCTATTCTTAAAGGTTGTTTTTTTTTCTTTTTATAATGTCACTTTAGCTATTCTTAGCACTAAAATGTGAGGGTTGAAGTCTGCATCAACTGATTTTTGCAGGTTAAATAGATACTTGATGGTTTTATTTTCAGCTCTTATTGAATTGCTTTAAATATTAGTGGGGAATGTTAAAAAAAGTTGTGGAAAAAGCTATGTAAGAGAATTTTAAATGTTCATTACAAACTAGCTTTGAACAGGTGTCCGTGTTTTCTTCGTGTCAGACTCCAGTTTGCTCTCCAAAACGCCAATAGGTATTTATTATTCAGAATAGTTATTCCTCTGCATAGAATTCTTTCCTAGCACAATACTCTGGGATGACTGTAGATATAGCAATATTGTTGACACTTGCTTACATGGTAGTTCAAAGTTCAGGGGTTTGAAGTGTCTTTTGTCTACTGATTGAAAAAAAAATGATCCTTGCACATTGGTGATTAAGTGCAGATGTTTGGTAAAATGTATGCAAGAGAAGCCCTGTAGCCTCGCATAGCCCATCCATCCCAATGCTCCGTCTTGGGCAGTGGCGATGGAGAGGCAGGTCAGTGACACCAAATTAGCTACTGTCCCAGTGGCTTCTTGCAGTCTCTTCTCCTCAAATTCACCCAGAATCCACAGCTGCTGAATTAGAGCTATCAGGGGGTACACATGTGCCAGGTCTGTGTAAACCTTTATCACTCTTAGGTTTGCTGCTCTTCTGTACAGGAGGAGTGGTGATTTTCTTCAAGTATCAATGCAGATCCTAGGCAATCATAATTTTCTTCTTAAGCACATTTCAAATCATGGAGAAACATGCTTAGAGGAATATTCTGGTTTGTTTGGTTTTATTCCCCTGACCAACCATGCAGGTTGTTACAAACAGCAATAAATGAGTAAGGGTGTGCCATACTCTTATTGCCCTTTTTTTTAAAAATCCCATATGAAAATACTTAAATTGTCCCTCTTAAAAGTAGATACATGTTTCCTCTAAAATGAGTCTGCGGGGACTGCTTTTACCCACTCCAGCTCTTTCACAAATAAGTTTATTTATTAGTACATAGAAAAAACTGTTGACATCTTGCGACCTCCAGAGGCTGGGAAGGGCTTTTATCTGACAGCTCTCTGCGCTTTCCGGCCAGACCTTCACAATACTAGAAAGTTTTTCTGAGGCTGACCACCTTACTGATCTTTGACAGGCAAGACAGTTATATGTTTCTTTCCTGAGATGTCACATATGCGTAATAGTCACTTTGGGTTCTTTTAAGCCCTATTCAAGCAACAGAATGGAAATGGTGTCTACAGCAGCAGCTGCTCTGGGAGCAGCATATTGTAGAATGATAGAGGTTATGTGACTTGTGTCCACCTGCTTTGAAAATGAATCATCGGTGTACACAGTTTCCCCGTGCCCCTTCAATTTCTTTGGAGAAATCCATATATGTTCTGGGTGTTCTACCTGTGCTGTTCATTGTATATCAGTGGTTAGCTCTGGGTGGCTAATCAGTTAATACCTGCTTACGTGAAATGTGGTACTCCTTGCTTTGAAGCGATTTTCCTGTTAGTGTTAAGAGACAAGGTAAAAACAACTTTAAAGTCAGATCTTTAAACTGTACGTACATATTCTTTGAAACAGTTCGTACTTGACTCTTTGGTCACGTTTCTGGTCCAAAATACGTTTTCATTGAGTCTTTTTCATATAAATAAGTAGATTTCAATTCCTCAGTGAACTTTTCCTAAAACACTGTTAAATAGATTTGTCTTTGTAATAGTATGTGCAAATCCTCCAATCAGATAGCACAGTTTCATGCTTAATGAAATGCTTTTTTCTGGCATGGGTTATAGAGTTCAACAGGTACCATAAACTATACTGTCAAAACGCTACATTCCTACAGTAATTTAACTGCATATACTCTAGGCCTTTTCTTATCGTAGATGTCACCAAAATAACCCTACAGCTATGATGCATTGTGCTGTCTCAGCACACATTCTTCCATGGAGTTCTCCTGAAACACTTTCATATAGAAAGAGTTCCAAAATGCTTTAAAATAGCCATTGAGTTCTAAGGTATTTCAGGCATTGGTAACAGTAGGATAATTAAAATAGTACTGTAAAATATTCACTGAGTTAGCATGATAGAAACTTAGGAAAACTTCTGCAAGAGCTGTCCTATGTGTAAATGTGTATTTAGCACTTAATATGGAAAACATTGGATGAAACATGATAAAGGGTTTTGTATATTTGCCTTAGAGTATTATTTATGGATGTTTCTTTCATCTATGTATTTTTGTTGTAAGTAATCCAATATTCATTACTTTGAGGAAATACTAACTTTGTTAATCTATTGTATTCTCTAGACTGAATCTGATGTTTCATAAAATGTCGGAAACAGTGTATAAGTTTTCAAAGTATGTACCCACACACACTTCCCCGTTTTCCATCCCCCTGAAAAGACAATAAAGGAGAATAGAAGACCCTCTCAGGTTTCACTAAAAACCAAAACAAAACAAAAAGCCAAATCAACAAAACAAACCCAGAAGAAAAAGAAAAAAACACAAACCAACTAAAAAGGGAGAGATCTGCTCGTAAGCGCTCTTAAATACAGTAGAGAAGTTACGGAAAGTATCGTGTGACGGTACATTTTTGATCTTAATTGAAGGCACATTAGTCTTTAATAGTATTGCTGTGCTCAAACCAAACTAGTGCTTTAACTTCTTGCCTAAGGGAAATCACCAGAACAGTGGAAGCTGCAGTCATACTCTTTTTTTTTTTGTACCCTGATATTGTCATAACTGTTATTTAACAGCATTTAAAATGCTAGGAAATGTGCTGTCTGAGTGTCATAATTTGTCAGTTTCTCATACTGGACAGACAAAACAGCTGCAGACAAAAGTGAGAAGACTCCTGAGGCTTTTTATGAAGGACAGGCTGAGATGGTGAGGAGATTTGCTGTCTCTGTGAGAGCTGTTGGAGTTCATGAAGCTCTGTCTGTGGATGAAGGGATGAGTCAAATGAGAGTTTGTGAATAAGGATTGAAGAGCAGGTCTCTATGGTTGACACAGAAATGGCTGTCTGCTGTAGGCTTCCTCATCAGGAAGAAAAATTGGATGAGGCCTTCTGTAGACAGCCAGAAGTAGCCTTATATTAGCAGGACCAGGTCCTGGTGGGGGACTTTAACCTGGTACATGCTGGAGGGACAATACAGCAGGGCATAAGCAATCCAGGGAGTTCCTGAAAAACATTGGTGCCTTCCTGATCTGATTGACAGAGGAGCTGATGAGGAGAGATACTGCTCTGGATCTCATAAAGAAGGAACAGCTGGTTGTGGATGAGAAGGTCAAAGCCAGCATCTGCTGCAACTACCATGAGCTGGTGGGCTTCAGGTTCTTGGTAGGAGGGAGCAGGGGAAAACCTGAGTTCACAACCCTTGACTTCAGGAGAACAGACTTGGGCCTCTTCAGGGACCTTCCTCAGTAAGTTCCATGAGACAGGTACCCTAGAGAAAAGGATCCAAGAAAGCTAGTTTATATTTAAGGATCACCTCCTCCAAGCTCAAGAACAGTCTATCTCAACAGTTATGAAGTTAAGCAGAAATCCAGGACATCTAATATGCTGGGTATATTAGTAAGAGACAGACCTTCTTGGAGAAAGCAGCATCCTAAAAAAATCTAGTATATCTTTTATGTCTTTTGAAAGCAGATTTTTTTCTGGAAAGATGAACTAATGTTCCTAATCTGTCTTGAATAAATACATATGACAACAAGCAGGGAAAATAAGTCTCATAATATTGTTAATCTGCTGTCAGGACCTGTCTATGATACCAAATGAATGTGAGGAACTCCCATGACCTTAAGATCACAATAGAAAACTACTTTGTAGCTTGGATTCTAATTAGTGCTGCTCATTGGTTTCTTGGTTTTTCATATGTATTCTCTGAGCACAGAAGAAAGAATCAGCCTCACCCATGAGCTAGAAACATGTTTAATTACAGCTGCAGTAGGCTAGGAGATGCAGCAAAATAAATATAAATATCAAGAGTGACCCTTTTTTATTCACCATTCTGCTTTATGATTTCTCAAAAAACATAATGATGTTGTCAATACTCTAGTATGATAAGGAAAAAAATATTTTAGAGGTAAGTAATTTATGTGTCATCTTCTCATTGGAATTCTCTTGTATTTATTTGTAAAGCCATTTTATTTTTCTGAATGTAAAAGTAGTTTGAGCCAGAATAAAGCTGTCTTTAGGCATCTTGTCCAAAATAGTCCTTAACTTTATTTCTCATTCCTCAGCAGCTTTTTAGCTAGAAAGTTCACCTTACAGTTCTTTAGGAAACTGTGGTTCTTGTTTTACTGTGTCTTGAGAAGTGGTATTCCAAATCAGATCTCAGCGGCTGAGAATTTCGAGACAAAGTGTAACTTGTGCTTCCTGTAGTATGGACTTTAATAACTGCAAAATAGCCAGAACTGGTTTCGTTCAGAAATGTGGCTGCTTTGTAGAGCACATGGGTAAGGAATAAGAGTAGTGGGTTTCAGGTTGTCCTTGGTCTGATCTCCTTCTTCTTAGGATAATGTCCTGATCACCTGATAAGCAAGAGTCACCTTTAAATTGGAATCATTGTAGTGCCAAAAAGGCAGGATATTTGGGTTCATCACATGTCAGTTTTTCTGATGGACTACACTGAGGCTGCAGGGTGATCTGGAGAGTTACCAATGTGTGGGTGTGTTTTCTGTTTTGCCATGCATGAGAGTTTTCAGTCTAGCAAATTTTTTTCATTTATAGAAATAAATGGTTGTCACTTCTGTAATTACAGTTGAGTAGTTAATGCTTGCTTTGTCCAACACTTGTGGCTGACTGCAGTTCACATCTTATGAAAGTGTTTTGTATGTCGCTTTTTTCTTCTTTAGTCTGCAATGGAGGGCTTTGAGTTGTTCATTTGAAAAAGCTCAGTACATTTATTAATGAAGGTGTTAACTATCTTTTTGGCATAAAACACAGATAATAGAGTCCTTTAATGTGTGCATTTGACTGAATATTTTAATTTCTCTTATTTCTTTGCTAGAAAAACGTTCTCTGTAGGATATTTTTTAACATGAAAAACTACTAGCTAGAAGCTTATTTGAAGCATTGTGAGTCAGATGATAACAAAATAGGGTAAAATGCAACACATATAATTGCTTGTCTGCTGTTTATAGATTACCTAAAGAGCAGCCCTGAAGTTGATACTGAGTTTCTGAGTGGCAGCTGTGAATTGACAATTATCTTGTCCATTGCTGAAAACTGTAAGCATGAGCAACTGTTGGCATACTCAGGAAAATGCTATTGCCTGGTTTATCTGGCTTCCTTTTTAGACATTATCACCACCTCTGCTATATTGAAAACTGTTCTAAATGAAAGCTTCACTTCTTCTAAAATTTGTATCTGGCTTCAAAGGTAATTTGTTCTTTTTATTCCCCAGTATTTCTCATCCCCCTGCTTCTCCGTGGTGCCTCTTGTTTAACATTGTCACAAGTACAGAATACAGCTGAATGTGTTACAAAGGGTGGTTTGAGAAACCTTTGCTTAAGATTATAAAATCTGAATGATCACTACAACCACACCCATAAAACAATGAACTTTCATAAGATAAAAATTAAATTGGAATAAAATGGGCATCTTTCAAGGATAGAGTGAATGTGGAAAGACTTTTTCATTCCAAAGTATGTCAGCTGGGTTATAGCTGGCTCTAATTAGCATGCTGTATTCAGCTGTAGAAATTCTTTCACCTTAAAGCTCAGTGACACTCAAAGATGTGAAATTTCTTCCTACCATTGACAACATCAAAGAAATTGTTTCCAGTCTAGCTTTTACAACCAAAAGTTCAGTGATCAGTGGAGGAAAGTTGCAGATACATCAACAGGCATGAAAAATACTGATCTCTGCCTGGAAGAGCACTTAGAGATAATTGGTCAAACCAGATTTCATTGTCTATAGTTAAAAATACGTCCACTTATATCAACACCAAATGCCAGTTGTATTTTCAACAATATGCAAGTAAAATGATGGACTTAAATATGACCAGAATCAACTTTAAGATTTCTTAATGACCTATTAAGCTGTGTAATAATCCTAATGTCTTTTAATTTCAGATTGGAAACTGGGATTGTGGCAGGTTACCTGTGATCACATGCAGGTTATAGTGCATTAATTTTTTTTATCCTGTTATATGTGTTCATAAAATATTTTCATCTATTTTAGGGCTCTATTTGATATATCTGTGCAGCACAACTACATAAAATTCTGAAATATATGTGGCAGTGCCAGTTGGTTGCTTCTCATTTTCGTGGGCAAAATGTGGTTGAACATGTAATTGAAACTGCATCTCATCATTTTTATTATCAACACTCATTTTCAATTGCTTGTAAGTTTTTTCCAAGTTTTCAACTTTTGAAAAGTGTTTATTGTTAAACAAAATTGGCAGTACTACAGGCAAAATAGCCCAATTTAAAGCAAATCATAGAATTGTTCTAGTTCCATGTTCTTGTTAAAACACATTTAAAAACATGACAGCAGCTTAATGTGCTAAACGGAGTGATTTTGTTAATACACAGGTCACTACAAGTGGACTTGTATAAGTAAATAATTTCCATGCGTGGACAACATAATAAGGATGTGGGTCATGGTTCCAGCAGAAGATAGATGCAGAAGCTAGTCCTTTCTTTAATCTGCTGTGTTGCCTTAAGAAAGAGTTCAGTGGGTGAGGAGTCAGCCAATTAAGCCTTTTAGTTCCAGCTTTTTTGTTCACTTAGTGTTAATTTTCTTCTTGGCATAGTTCTATTTTCTCTGCATAGTCTGTCTTCTCTGTAACAGCAAACAAGTGCAGTCATCTGCCTACTGTTTTACTAAAAGTGCAGAGTAAAAAAGAATGAAATTGTTTACAGAAGGAGCAAGAGGAAATTGAGAAGAAGCTATCATCTGAGAATGTGTTTTACTTAGAGTGTGAAAAAATGACACTGTCACTTCTTTCTGCTACCTGCCACTTCCTATTTCCCCCCCCTGCCTTGTGTTTTATACCGTAAGATTATATGGAGCTCCATCACTTTAGATCTGAGAACAGCCAGGTTGTATCCACCATTTTAGGTGTAATGCAGAATCTGGGATAAAATAGGAGCATGCATAGTGTGCAGAGCAGAGTTAAGAAGGTGGCTGCCTAATGATAGGCTTACTTGCTCAAGGCTGCATCTATTTGCAAGCTTCTTTCATCTATTTCATCCATATACTGAATTGATTCATGTGAAAAGCAAAACAGACTAGAAAACTCATGTCTAGTCACAGACTTTTGACCAACTTCAGGAGGTGGTCCTTCAAATATGCACTGAAGATGAGAACAGCATATCAAATACCTTTAAATAGCTTTAGTTGAGAGATGGGAAGAAGTTTCTCTACTAACCTGTTGATACTAAAGTTTTGATCTTTACCTTAGGTATATTGTTACTCTAAAATCATTGTGAGATTGCACAACTTTGTTACCGAAGTGTTGGGTATGGAAGCCTCTTCACATTAAATGACAAGTATTCTTTTAATCTTACTGTTACCTCTGGCAAATTTATTATAGTGCATATACTTAGCTGTGCTGCCCGTACCAACTGGCGTAAATATGCTGCTTCTCACAGGCAGTAGAGAGGAGTATTGACTCCTTGCATTCTTTTGTGTATAGCATGAAGTTAATCACAGGTTAAAAGTATCTGTTAAGTCATGATGAGAGCTGCTGAACTGGAAGAGGTTTGCATCAAAACTCTGAGGCTTATGATTTATGATGCGCCTTCAGAAATGATGCATAACATCCCATATCAAGAACTTTAGGTTTCAGGCTAAAGCATTCAAAAGTTAGTAAATGTCAAGGTCTCTGGTTGTTTCTCTGTGTGTGTATGCGCAATGACTGCTACAAGTTGCTAGCTAGTGGCAGATTTAGCATTTAAAATATGGGATGGATTTCTGCTCAGGGAAAGTAAAGTGGGAATATGGTTTAATGCATTTTGGAATAGATTAGATCCACAGAATTAAAATGTCTTTCTAGTTCAAATTCTGATTGATTTTAATGTTGGGTTATTTATTTTTGTGTTTCTGTTTTACAGTGTTATGTGGGAACCAATGGGAGACGGTAAAAAGATTATTTCACTGGCTGATAACAACATTTTATTGTGGGATTTGCAGGAAAGTTCAGCCAAAGCTGTGGTAAGATATTTTATTTTAACAGAACATGACCACCTTGAACATAGGGCAAACAACAGCATTCATTAACCTAGAATTTGCTGATATTTTTAACTTCCTTCAGAAATATCTTGTTCCCTTTAATGTAGGTGGGGGAAATTAATATTCTATCAGTTGTCTTGAATATGAGTGTTCAAGTGTAGTATTTTGTAGTTGTTGCTAGTGGGTAAATATTTTCCTTGTTCTAGAGTTCCTACTGGTTTTACAGTGGGCAATCTAAAATAAAGCAATGCTAATTTGATAAGTGCTTCCAAGGTGAAAATTGGTGATCAGTAAAGCCAAAGGTTATTGAATTCAGATGTTGGTTAGTGCCATGCAGCCCTTGATTTAATTTATGACCCTTGTATATATAGGCATAATATAAGTTTCTATTTGTTATGTGCTGCTTTGAATTGTCAGTATTAGTTAAATTTAGTACTGTACTGTTTATTCAGATTATTTCAGTTATTGTTAAAATCTTATTCAGGAACATGTATCAAAAAAGTGTTTATTGGCATAGATTTTTGCCTGATTATGGCATTTCAGGGACTGTATATAGAACACTTTGAATGTTTCTATATAGAGCCATTTACGTCAGTGTCTGTGCTTGAAAATGGAAACTGATTATGTCAGGGACATTATTTTTCAGTTTATCTATTTCCACTTGTAGATTTAGCCCTCAGATCAGGGTTAATATTTTTACGGAATGCTGCAGCATCAGGTTTTTTGTGTCCATAAACTCTTCCCTGTTGGTACCATCTGACTGTGCAAATAGATGACACCTTGAGTTATTATTTTGCTAGATTTCGCATAGTATCAATGTAATGTAATGCAGTTTAATTCTTCATGTTTGTAATTAAGCCTTTTGGTTTTGGGTTCCTTCACTAGATGAGAAAACCTAAGCTTTTTATTCACCTGCAACTTCAATTGGTGTTACATTGTCTTCCAAGGCCTCCTCAAATTAGTGTTGGTTTTTATCAAATTGATGTTGAAAGTTTCTGACAGATTGCCTCCAGGAGCTTGTCTGTGGCATTGTATCCACTGGATTTGCATTACACCTGCATTTAGTCAGTATTTCTTTTTTAATGTCTGCATAATACACAAACTTTTGTGGAATGTTGAAAAACTACTTTGGGGGTGGTACTGCTTCATGCTATACTTCTTCATGTCTGAAGTACTGGGACTGCTAGACAACGTAGCATTTTCCCCCCTCTCTTGCTTTCACTCTTTGGGCATTTCTGTCCTCTCTTGCTGGAATTATTTTGAGTTTTTATTAGTATTTTCACTGTTCCGGCCACTTTCTTGTAACTGTCTCAGTTTTCTTCCTAATCCTAACCTCTCTGAAATGTCTCTGCCCATGGCAGGGGGTTGGAACTAGATGATCTTGGAGGCCCCCCTTCAAACCTAAACCATTCTATGGTTCTATATTATTTCCTTTGGGACACTGTCTAGTGTGCTATCAGTTTCTCTGTGTGGCAATCTTGTAATGAATTCCTAATTTCTTTTTTATGCCTCATTTTATTTTGCATGGGATTTATCTACTAGAATTTTGTATACTGTGTCTTTGTTATACTATTCCTTTTCTCAAAACTAACCTCTTCATCACACAAATATTTGTGTGTATAACTATGATTTCCGTTTTCTTTTCTCTTCCATTGTTAGTATTAGGATCTGCATAATTTTGGGGAGAAGTAGACTCTTCACCAAATTATGTAATTTCAGCATGATTTTTGGGAATCCATATTTCTGTCCTCAAAGCAGTATTCCTCTTGCTGATTCTTTCAGTATTTCAAGTAGTGTTCTTTATGTGCAATATTTTTTTATTGTTCCTTTTAAAATATGCCCATACTGCATCAGATATTGATGGCAGAAAGGGACTCTAGAAAGCAAAGTAAGTGATAAAGGAGCTAAGGGGATTAAACCTGTGACATTTGTTTTGCTCTTCTATTTGATTAAAGGAAACAAGTAAAACCAAATGTGAAATTCTGAATAAAAAAACCCTGTTCATCTCATGAAGCCCAGACTATGAAAGCAGATATATCAACCCTTGGATGACATCTTGACATAGGAGCATTTTGAAGTGCTTATTAACCACCTTTGTTTGTAGAAGTTAAGAATGTTGTTTAGATTTTACAGTCAGGCTCTCAGGAGACTTGATCTAGAATTTGTCTGATTCTCTATATTTCCATCTAAAATAATCTAGTATCTCATGTGAGTGCACTGTAAATGAGAATTATTTGTGGTTAAAATTTTACCTGAAAATAACTACTTAACGTAATCAGACTTCTGCTCCAGCAATTTTGAGTTGCTCTTAGATGACATTTGCTTCAATACTAAGACAGTATATACTGCTTTTAAAGTGAAGTTTGATAGTGAAAGTCCATGGAAACTTGACTCTCAGAAAACATGTCTCAAAACAAATCAAAATCTTAACCAAGTGAATCTGTTCTGAGATGACTGGGACTGTTGCAATTCTGTTGAATTTTTGTCTGCAACAAATTTGTCTTAAACCTGCCTGTAGGTTCCTAACTGGAGTCCAGCTGAATGAGACTCTGAGAGAAGCTTTGAGCATCTCTTTAAAATGCCTGCTGTAGACTTTCTGATAATTAAAATGAAGACAGGCTGAAGTCCAGTATCCTAGGCTTTTTCAGGACTAGAACCAACTGTAGTGTATTTCTTAAGTCTTTGAAGATTACCTCCTTCCTAAGAGATTAACTCCCCGTTAAAATCCGTATAAACCTGAGAAACACGTAGCCATTTTATATTTGCAAAAGATTATGTAGGACTGACAGTTACAGGAAGCAATGAGGAAAAATAAGCAATGTTCATTGTAGAAATGACTTTGTTTTTAAAAGAAAAAATAAGCAAAGCCTTCCTCCAGAAATTAACACTCTACCCCATCCTTTGCTGCTATAGTATTTAGAACGTGAGAGAAATCTGTGAGAACAGGTTGGTTAGAACACATTGGTTAGATAACATTGGTAGGGGACAGCAGTAAATATATTTTCTGTTTGGTTATCACCATGTACAAGGAGTGTTTGCAGACCACTTAGCTGCTGGTGAGATAGTAATTCCTTTCAGTGAATATCCTGTTTATAAGGGATTGTAGAATGTTTAATATATCATAACTGTGAAAAGCTCATGATTTGTGTTTTAATGCTTTTTGATCAGAATGTAAAAAGACGCTTGTCTGGGATATTAATAAAAGGAGCTTTTTTGGCCTAGAAAACTGATACAGAAACCTACAGCAAAAAAAAAATTCAGGTCTTGCCACATTTAAAAAAGGATCATGTTAAAAGAAATTTTTAAAAAAAGTGCTTTATATGCAGATACACAGATTATGTAAATTACAAGAAATGTAGTGTTTATTGTTCATTAAGATAAAAAATTTTTCAGTTTTGGTGACTCTTAACCACCTGATGTCTGATCACCTAACATGCTGTTCGGTTCAAGAACACAGTCACTAAGCAGTAAGTAGCTTGTGTTGAGGGAACTTCCTTGTCTGCCTGTCCAGGAGTCACTCCCACAGGCACACTCCCACCACCAGAGACTTTCCCTGCTGGGAGTGGAGCTCCTTCCCAGTGGGCAGCTCTGCTGAGCTGAGGGTCCCATTTCATTCCCAGCACACCCCACACTCACACACAGCCAGACCAGTTTTCCCTACTGCCTGACCCCTGGTTTCCTAGAGCAGGGTCTCAGACCTTAAGTAATGTAATCACAGTGCAAGGACACAGTAGCAGCTGGAGCTGGTGCATCCAAGGAGGGACCCTGACCAAAGGAAACTGGGCTTTTATACCCTTCCAGTCTATGCAGAGAAAGTCTGGGGACTCCTGCTGTGTCTGAGTGTCTGGTCTCCTTCTCCTGCTGTGTCTCTGGATGTCCAGTCACCTGGCAGGCAATACAGGTCCCTATGCCCTTTGTTGTGCAAAGGGTCAGTGCCTGTTTCCAGCCTCTTGCGTGGGGTTCCCATCATTCCCTGCCATCCAGAGCTCAGTCTGCAGCTGTACACCAAGCTACCTCCCCATAATGTTTTCCTCAATGCTAGTAAACTAATGTCATGTAGGGATTCTTGAGGGAAGAGCGTCTTTACAAAATATATGTGTTGTTATAGACCTAAGTGAAGTAACAATGTACCTCTGTGTGTGTATATATTTTGTTATAACTGAATAAATCAGGAGCCTAGGATTAAGATAACAAAAATGTCAGGGTGTTAGATGTTTTTTCCAATTTTCTAAAAAAACTTGTGTTCAAATTGAATAACATCATCATTAACTAAAAGTAATATCTGGTCCCACTGTATCTATATCAGGTAGTAGAGGTAAGGATGTATTCATTACAGCGATGCAATCCTGATCTTCATCTTTTAACAGCACATTTCAATTGCTTCCTTTTTGGATAGGCATGTGTTATAGAAAATACTCATTTTAATGACAAAAGGTAAACCAAATGCCACTCTTTATGGACTTTTCATGTTTATCAACAAGTTTGTTTAAAATATAGGTGAAAAACTAAAATCTGTCATTAAAATTTTGCATACGCCGAAATTTCCACTTGTCTACATTGATCCAAACTTGAGTCTTACTTGGTGCATCTTCTGTAACTGCCTGTTGCATTGTTTCATGGAAGTTGGAATTTTAGGGTTCCCAATATGTTCAGAGCTTCTTTGAAATAAAATTATTGGTGTGTTCATTCTCTGAATTAATCTGATCAGTTAGGTATAAGAAACATTTACTAACCATAATTCACTATACAGTTCCATGGGTTTGTTTGGGACGGGTTTTTATGTTTTGGTATGGGTTTTTGGTTTGGTTTTTATTCCCTTTCAATGGTTTTTTGCTAACATGTTTCCTCATTACAGTATTTTTTACAGGAATGTTTGCCTGTATTTCCTTTTGATCATTCCCTTTATTTTTGTTTTGAGGACATTACCTTCTGGGGTGAAACTAATCTTATGCTCACTGCATCATTACCTTTTGCAATTAAATTAGCTATTCTTTGCCATTTATAATCATTACCTAGACCCAAGAGAAGCCCAGCCAATCCAAAAGGTGTGGGTTGAGTCTGCTGAAAAGATGACAATTAATATTTCTCTGTACACACTTGAGGTCAGATGCCACTGAATCACTAGAACTCTTCCTTGGGAAAATGCAGTATGTTTGGCATGGCAGATATGTGCAATAGAACAAAATGGAGCTAGATATTTTTCTGGTTTTCCTAAAAGAGGATGAATACAGGTGTGGTTTTGGTAATTTTAATCCAAGTTAATAATTGGATTCCTTCTGGATTTTTTGTCCCTTCTGGATTCTTTAGCAGCATTAAGGTATAGAGTAGTCTTGGTTCAGAACAACAGACAGTATCTGGCAGTGGCATTCTAGGCAAGGCAGAATACATTGTGGGGGAGATTTCACAGACTATCTGGATAAAAATGATCTATTCAAATATAGGAGGATGTTAGGAATAAGCATGAGATGCTATCTTGGCAAGGTAACTACTCTTTCTCAAGGCAGGA
This sequence comes from Anabacerthia variegaticeps, assembly GCA_035583185.1. Classification (NCBI taxonomy): domain Eukaryota; kingdom Metazoa; phylum Chordata; class Aves; order Passeriformes; family Furnariidae; genus Anabacerthia; species Anabacerthia variegaticeps. The sequence goes on along the minus strand of JAWWEW010000112.1, from coordinate 97,209,378 downwards.
AATACCTTCTGGAGTTCAGTGGAGAATTCTTTGAGAGTACCCCATAATTACTGCAATTAGAATAAACATAGATTAATTATAGAAGGGCAAAAAAAATCTGTGTGAAGAAAAATAAAAGGGAAATTACTGGATCAGAAAGAGGATAAAAAGCAGCTCAAAGAGTTGGAATCCATTTTATTTAATGGTCTTCTTAATGATAGAATAGAAGTAGGAGTGAAATAATGAAAATTGTTGCTGACAGAACTTGGAATGAATCATGAGTATATAGGAATAACAATATATTTCAGGGAATGAACTGGAAGCTTAGTTTAATTTTTGTAGTATAAAGCAGAAAACTGCTGTTTAGGGAATAAAAATATTTTCTTGCTTTTGTGTAGAAACTCGGTACTTAAAAATAACTAGATTTTGTTACTTAGCTGTTCTGAGAATAGCTCTGAGCTGCCAGTATGATGAGGCTATTTGAAAAGGCAAATAGTTGTAAATTGTGTTGGGGACAAGAACAGTTGTGAAAGGACTATGTGGCATGGTTGCCTGCAGTGGCAGGGATTGAACTCAAAGTCCTCATCAACATTTCTGTTTCGGTCATTAATAAGCCAGAAAAGTATTCAGGCCTTCCTAATGTCAATCTTAAAGTAGTCTGCTTGGGTTTGTCTACTTACTGAAGCCCTTAATATATCTTTCTTCCAAGTACCTTCCTGTTCTGTTCTTGGACGTAAGTAAGCTTTATGTATCCATGTGTCTTTTGTCAAGGAGTCCACTGGGTGGAGAACCGCTTTCTTTTGTTTCCTTTTAAATCTGAGTTGTACAGGCTTCCTTCAGGGGCCCATAAAGCTTTTCTTGGAAGAGAGCATGAGCAATTAGTTCACTGTCTACATGCTGCTTGTGTTTTTTCTGGATAATTTCTGTACCCTTCAGAGTTTAATACATATTGGCTTTTGGGGTTTTTTGAAGGATATTGCCTATCCTTTCCTCTTTCCAAGTCAGCCCTTATGAGATAAAAAGAGCCATCTCATTCCTTACTGATGTGTTGACAAAAATAAGATGGAATAATTGATATTTTCATTTGAATGTGCAGAAAGTAGTCCTCCCTAGGACTGATATCTAGGATATCCTAGGATAGATTTTTTTTCATAGTAAGATACTGTGCTGTTGTAAAACTTCTTTCGTTGAGGATAACATGCACAGTTCTATTCTGATCATGTTACCTTGCTTTTTTTTTCCAGATTATTATTTATTTCAAATTATTGCTCTCGTGCAACTGTAATATAATGTAATACTGCCCTTTTATTATTGTTTTTGTGTCATCAGCTTTGGAACAGTGGCACTGTTCCACTTAAGCACTTAGGAACAGAATTAAATCCATCCATACTCTGATAACCATTTTACACTCTTCAACATTTCCTCCAGAGGTTTTTTTTTTCTGAAGTCAGTGTGTGATCCTTGCACATTGCAAGAGCAATACCTGATTTTATTGTCTAAAAGTAGACATTCAGCCTTTCTCTATTACTTTCTTTTTTCCTTAATGTTAGATTTTGTGTATATAATACCATGAATTGTTTTCCTTCAGTATCCAGTGAGGCCCTTAGACTTGCGTGTCTTCATCTTCTGGGCAGCACCAATCCAAATGTTCATGCAAGAATAATGGCTAAACACCTTTTTCATGTTTTCCTTTCCTTTTCTAGTCAACTTTTCTGCCTTTAAAGAAGTGGAGGAAAGAGTTCAAGATAAAAAGAAAGCTTGTTTACTTGTCCATATATTTAAGTATGAATTAAAATTAAAGCTAAGGGCTTTTTGATGCTGCATTTTTGATTCCAAACTACCAACTTTGTTTCCTTTAAGTTTATTTCTTGGATTTCCAGAAAGGAGACTTGCAGACTTCCTTCTTTTACATAAGGATTCCTTCTTAGCTAGGAAAACTTCCCTCCCTTATCTTTTAGTTGTCCTGTAAATCCATGCAGTTACTTTCAGGTTCATAGAAGACATGCAAATTAACATAGAATTGAGAACTTGGCTGTATATATAGTTGGACATCCTTACAAGGGAAAATATAATTTAATTCCTACTAGTACTTAAGAATTGCTTGAGAAGGTGAGGATGAATGGACCCATTTAACATGTGTGGGTTTTTTCCTATAGTGTTAAGAAATAGCACAGTATGTGTGCTGGCCTCAACCCTAATCTTTTGGCTGAAAAGTGAAAAAATGTGATCTTTTTATAATGGTTTACATTAAGTCTTCCCATTTCAACTTTTATAAAAAATATGTCTGGAATGCTGGAGAGAGTATTGTCTACTGCTGACAAAGACCTTCTTCCCTGAGTCATATTTTGAATATGTGCTGCTTTCCATCTCAAGAACAGATTTTGGAAATACCTGATGGGATATACCCTTCTGTTGGTAGTATCTTACTGTCAGTGTTAACATTAGCTTCCCTCCCCAGCCTGAGCTTTGTACGGACAAGATTGCTTACTAAAGAAACTTAGTTTAATATTCTAAATGACCTACACAAGTTATGGATATTCTCTTGTGCCTGGAACCTAGTATGTGTCACAAATGAGCAGTACATTTTATTATCCTGCATCCAGTGTCCTGTGCAGTGTTTTTTATTTCTATTAATAATCTGCAAGTTGTAGAAAGACGTTATTTGTTTATGGAATAAGTTTGGCCACAGTGTTACATTGTTCATTAACACATGAGCAATATATGATCTTGCATACTGGGAATTCCACATTCTTAAAAAAAAAAAAAAGGCGGAAAAATTTTTGAGGGACAACACAATTTAGGTAGCATAGGCTTCAGTGATAAGAGTTGTAATTTCTGGATTGTTAATTGTAGTGCTAAAGAAATACATATTCTTGGTAGAACTGTGATAGTAAAAAGCAGAATACATAAATGGATATTGGCACAATATACAAATAGATTTAAGCAGTCTTGTACTGACAGTATATTTTTCGATTGATGTCAGTTAAAGTTTATTTAAGTAGTTTGTATATTTTTAGTCTTTTTCATCCATCAAAGTGTAATATTTCTGCTGAGAAATCTACAGTTTGAGTATTTTATATTGTATTAGAATCCAACAAGATCCAGCACAGTAATCTCTTTCATGAAATACCTCGTAGTGAAACATTTTGAAATGTGGAAGTTGTGTGAAAGATGACCAAAGTCGTGCATCTGCTTGAAATTTGTATAAATTTAATATCTGATTAAATGCAAGTACTTTGGTTTTCCTCCCCCCGCTGTAGATATTAAACAGTTTCAGAAAGTGATTAGAAGTAAAAGTAATTTGCAATGTCTGCAGCTTCATTTCCCCCCCGCCATGTTCACATGGAATTGGGGGATAACTTGATGTACAACTTAAAGTTGATTACTTTGGACCTTCTTTTCATTAGCTGTGGAGATGCAGATATGACTGCTCAATGAGATACAAGCCTGGTTTTGGAACTGAAACCTTGAATTCTCACAGACAGTAGATTTGTGATCTAGTATCTACAGTTATTTCAACAGGCATGGGCACCTGGGCCTTGATATTTTACGTATTATTTTATTTTTAAAGGCTGCTATGCATTTATTCAAGAGTTTTTGACACCATAATTTTGTTCCTAGAGATAAAATTTGGCATTTTGACATTCAAAAAGTCTCGTAAGACTGTTAACAAAGCTAAATGCGTGTGTGTGTGTGTCTGAGGCAGCTACAAATTTGTGCAATGTGCCCATATTGTCTATCTGCTGTTTCAACAAATTATCTGAAGCTGTTTTAGTTTATACAGTAGTACAGTACTTCTAATATTTCTGAAGACATTACACTGCCTAAGCTTTAGTAAAAATTACTCTGAGATAAAAAATTAGCTCTAGCTTTTAATTTTCTTTTTACTTATTTATTATTTTTTATTTTTTATCCAAGGATTTGTCAATTTGTTGTGCTTGGAGCAATAGGCTATTGAGCAGTTTTTGTCTTCAGCGGAACTAAGTTCATTTTAGTGTTACATTTGGAAACATTGCCAGCTTTGTTTCATTGTTTTAGCTCTCTAGTTCTGCAGCCTTGGAAGGGAAAGGACAATTAAAATTTACTTCTGGAAGATGGAGTCCACACCACAATTGTACACAGATTGCAACAGCCAATGATACCACTGTTCGAGGATGGGATACACGAAGCATGAGGTAATGAGAAGCTGCAGTCATGTTCTCTGCAGGACATTCTCCTTTGGAGATAGATTCCACACCCCCCCCCAATTGCTACTAACATTTTTCTTTTCTTTGAAGATAAGAAACATGACAAATCTATAATTTATAAAAGGAGTAGTTGTGCTTGCATAGCTGATTTATTTACAATTTAGTAAAGGGTTTTCTCTGGTTCTGCTCCTCAGCTTGAATTCTAACTTTGTGTGCTGAGTTTTACTGAACTGTGTACTACTCTCAAGATGATTTGTTCAGCACATAGGGATTGCCTTAATGAAGCTGTTCTGTAATTTGACTTGAAAATGATTTAACAAGAGTCCTGACTATGTGATGAACTGTCTTCGTAGTGTCCTATTTAAAGGTGACTTCAATCTTTGAAGGCAATTCACAGGTTAAGTTCACTCTTTACTTTTTTGATTTTAACGAATGGTGTTCTGTACTATACTAAAGATTGTAGCATGCTAGTTTAAGAAATCACTGAATCTATCAAAATCATAACCAAATAAAAGCTTTGAATATACCTAATAAGGTGTTTTCCCCTCTGTTCAGTTGTGATTTTGATAAGCAAAGGAGTGATGTTGTGCACATCTGTTGCCATGACTACTAAAGCCTGTGCAAGCTTTTTTAAAATACACTTTATCCCTTTAGCACATAGTAATTTATCACTAAACCGAGAAGACTGATGTCTGGTAATAACTTTTGTTGCCTTAAAGGGGGATGATTTTAAATTTAGTTCTGTGGTTCCTGCCAGCTCAGAGGTGTAGCAATAAATCCCTGTGTTTGCCAACCTCGTGTGTTTTTGCCAAAAAGGTTTGTGTATTTAAGGAAAGGAAAGCTAAAAATGCAAACACAATAATTAGAAGTCACTTCTTGTATGTTTGTCATCAGGTTTGAAAGTCCTGTTCTTTGCCTTGTAAGATGATAAATAAAAATTTAACTTTATGTGCATACTTCGGTTTATAAAGACACTCTTAAAAGAAGTGTACTAGAGTCAAAGGAGAGTTCAAAGGAGAAGGGGTTTTCTTAAATTTTCTTTTTTTTTTGTGATGTTTTTGTAGTCATCCTATTTTTAACATATAACATGCAGACCTTAAAGCTTAAAGCCTGTGTTTCCAAGTGAAAATATTAAATATTGTGAGGTCTGCTTCATTCTCTGTCTCATTAGAAAAAGCATCTCCATCTTGTATTAAATTAGTTCTCTTGAGTAACTTCTACTAAAGGTAGGTAGTCTGGATATTAACAAGATCCTCAATGAGAGGGGTAGCTTGGTTAGCAGAAACAAACCCCACAATTTAAGTGAAGCTCAGGTTAGGTGGTCCTTAAACAGTTTGAGTACTAGGCTATGCCAAAGAGTTGTTTGCAATATGCTTGAAAAGTATGTGCAAGAATAAGTCTCATCTGCAATTACACTCTAATATGTCTCTAATTATGTGGATACTTGATAACGATTAGTTAGACTAGAAGTAGGAGCCTAAAGTCAGGGCAGTGTAAGATGCAAAAAATGAGTGGGGAGGGAGGAATCAAAGGCAGAAAACTGTTATACTAGCAAAGAGAGGAGAGATACTATAGAGGTAGCTAGAATAGCTACTTCTGCAGAGTGTGGTTATGATAGCTGTGAGATGGATGGAGTGCGTTATTTGGACATAACGAAGAAGGGGAGGAAAGAAAGATTGGCAGGAAAACTCCTAGACTAGACTAAGAAGCAGTCTTAGACAAGAGCTTGTGTAGCAGGGGAGACAAACACAAGGCTGAATGGATTTAGAGAGAATTTCATCAGGAAAATTCAGATTCCAAGAATAAATTTTAAAAAATATGGACAAAAAATAATATTAGAAGGTAGAGCCAATAGCTGGAGAAAATGTTCATATGGGCTGGCATTAATCTTATGATGTACAAGTGGGAAATTTGGTGTATGTATTATTGCTGTAGGTAGGATGATATGATGAAGAAAAGAATATTCATATTGATGCCTAAAAAGGCTGGGAAAGAACCCTCTAATGCTGCCTTTTGAGTATTAGAAAGCAAAAGCATCCTTTATTTACAGCATGCTGGGAGCATAGGAGTCACTTCCCAAGTACACACACTGAGTTACAGACATGCTATAGTTTTATACTATGATATCTAACATTACGTTGCCTGTTACATCAGTTTCCCAAAACCGTCCATCCCATGGGACTTCCCTCAGGCATGCCTCCTGAATTGGGTTGGCAGCCTCAAAAAGACCACTTCTTCCTCCCACCCTCATCTTTGTCAGCATCTTCTGTTCTGCTTGGACCAGTTTCAAGGTTTCTGAGTCATTTTTTAAGTAGTTTTGAGTAAACTATATCAAGGAATGTGCCTATTAGGTTTTTCTAGGTACATTTTCTACAAACAAGATGTTCTCTACCTTACTAAAATATATCTATCTATTGAAATCATTGATGAGAAATATTAAAGAATATTTCAGAAGTTTGGTACAAAGGGTGATTAGGTGAAAGTTCTTATTCTCAAGTGTTAGAAAGCTGTGCTAAAATCTATATAATGTGTATTTTAAGGCATCAGTATTTGGGAAGGAAAGGGATCAAGTGGTCAGAATAACAAGTAAGTTGTGATAAAAGCTTTCACAGTGAGCAGTGCCGAATACACAGTGGACGCACTTGAGACTCAAAAGTTCTCCCATAAGCACATTCTAAGAAATTAACAGGAAGTTTGAATTTGACTCCCAGAATACCTGGTAGAAAGACATACCCAAATTATATCATTAAGCTGTCAAACTCAGAGAGGAGTTTTGATGCTGGATATTGAAGTAACTTCACTTGTGATTGCCATAGCTGTCACGATAGGGCTTAGTAGAGGCCTAATATACTTTGAATTTCTCCTTGTGGAGTTATTTGGCTTTGTAGGTGTTAACAGCAAGAGACTGCTTCATTTTGGCAGAAAACCATAAGAATATAAAGTTTTTCACAAGAAATAGGAAGTTTTAGTCAGTGTATTTTCTGAAAAGAAACATTTTTGTTTTAAAGAAAAAGTTCACAAACGGTTGACAAGTTCTAGTGAAGATTGTAGGAGACTGTCAAGACTAAGCGGAACTTCAGGTGGTAGATGTTGGCTTTGAGGAAACTGGTAATGCAATTGTGGAAACAAAAAAAAAAAAAAAAACAACCCACAAAAACCCAAGAGGTGAGATAGGGAAGCAATCTAATGGAACTTGATGCTTGAATAGAGATGCTGGGTTGTTAGCAGTATTACAAATGTTTTCTCAAGTGGTCCAAATGGATGAATATGCACGTGGCTAAGTAGTTTAAAGTCCACAGGTAAATTAGTGATAAGTGCCAGAGGTCAAGAAGGTAAGCTCAGTATAGAGCACTAAGAAAAAGCTCTTGTTCGTATCTCTTGCATTGCTTGTGTTGCCTTAAGGAAGGGGGAAAAAGACTTTTCAAGACAACTTTGTGTGGGTAAAGTAGAGAATAGTTATTTTACTTACAGAATTTTGGGGCACAGAATATAAAGAAGTATAAAAGAGTATAACACATGTTGATGAGTAACAGATAGAAAAGACCAGTGCTAGGTTGAACTCACAGCCTCAGGATACCATGTGAGCTCTTTCCAAGCACCAC
>JAWWEW010000112.1:97174942-97201510 GCA_035583185.1 Anabacerthia variegaticeps | reverse complement strand
TTTCTTGTTTTGACTAACATGGTATCTAATTGTCTTAGCTCTGGTACATGTTTCCCAGGCATGGTGTTCCAGCTATTTTCTGACCCTTAAGACAGTTAGCACAGGGTTAGAGGTTGTTAGCTACCCTAAATGCAAGAAACTACCTAGAAGTATAAAAATCTACAAATTCAGGAAAACCATAAGGCATCACTTGTATCTCAACTTTTTGTATAGGGAGGAGTAGATGTCTTAAAGAGAGAATTAGTATAACTACTTAAGAACAGAGAAGTTCTTATCTGAAAATATTGTAGGTTAGTAGCCTGACACTTTATAACAGTTGTTACAGAGCTCTGCTAGAATCATCTGGAACTACTATTTCATTTTTAACTCCAGATGATCCTAATGCAAACATGGAAAGAGCAAAGCTTCAAAGCAAGCTGAGAAATCTATACAAGTCACTGTTGTTAACAGCTGGGATTTCCCTAAACTGTGCACTAGCAATGGGAACTCTAGGTCTGCAGGTGTTAAGGGGATTATGCAAGTTTCCAGGGAAACAGATTCCTGTCAGTGGAGTGCAGTTAGCTTCTTATAGACCATTTAATTTTTTTAATGTGTTTTACAGACAGATATATTGCATAGAAAATGCACACGGACAGCTGGTACGAGACCTGGACTTTAATCCCAATAAACAGTACTACCTGGCTAGCTGTGGAGATGACTGCAAGGTGAAATTCTGGGACACAAGAAATGTCACTGAACCAGTGAAGACACTAGAGGAGCATTCCCACTGGTAGAACAAATTATCTGCATGCTGTTTTGCGGGTGGATGGCTCATATAATTTATTCTGCTAATTATTTTACTATTTAGGAACAATGGAAACTTACAGTGTTTGTGCTATTGTGAATAATATTTTTTTTTGCACAGAGAAGTTTCAACATGTCAGTGTTCCTTGTGTAATTGTGAGTTAAAAGTTCAGACAATGCTAGTCTAATTGGCAAGAAACTTTTGTTAACATTGTTGGGAGATGGGGGGTACACCTTTGAGAAGCACAGCACAAAACTTGGCTGATGGGGCAGCTGGGGTGCAGTTGTGCCTTCTCAAATGGAGCCTGCTCTGATGCACCTGATGTGCATTAAAGCAGCTGCCATCCATTCTTCTGTTGTCAAATGTTTAAAATGTTCAGTAATTCAGCCCCACCTTTTTCATGCCCTTCACCGTCCTTATGCCAGAATATTCAAGTGAGTAATTTTATTCTCTGAGATAACATTTAGAGCCTGTGTCTTCTGCTCTGGCCCGTGGCTACAGTAAGGAGGGACTCTTGTCTGATGTTTGCAGACTTCAGTGGTTAAGAAAAGAAGAACTGTTTATATTTTATAAAATTTGAGTTGGAGTAATTCTTGAAAAGAAATCTGGATCCTCAAGCTCCTTTGAGGGGAATGAAGATGTGAATTAACAAAAGCAGCGTTTATAATTTTTTTTCCTAAAATATTCAAAGAAAAAGAATAAAACAAGAACCATAAGACATTTGTATTAACTTGATATGTAAAATTGAAGAGAAACATGATCCTGCTTTTGTTTTAGGATCTATTTTAAACTTCACTGTAAGAATGTTGTGAGATTTTTGTTAAACAGGCTAATGCTAATCCATATTTTGCTTTGGGGAGGTTTTTATATTTAGAACTTAAATATTTATCTGACTTACTAAACAATGAATTGGCATGTACCCTCAAGGAATGATACCATTGAGTGGTGTGTTTTGTTATTTTCTTTCTTTTTAAAAAAACCTCATTTGTTGAATTCTAAAGACACCTCATAGAAAACAGATTATATGAAAGCTTAAAAGCCAAATGAAGATGGCATAAAAGAGTCTTTGAAATGAGGCTTGTTACTTCTGTATGTACTTAAAACATTTAAAAGATCAATTTTTAGTTCTGCTCTTAAAAAAAATGCTTTAACACTGATGCATTACCCACCAAGAATAGTCTCTTGTTCTTTCCGCTTTAACTTTTTTAGGGTCTGGAATGTCAGATACAATCATTCTCATGATCAGCTGATCCTTACGGGAAGCAGCGATAGCAGAGTTATCCTGTCTAATATGGTATCAATTTCTTCTGAACCATTTGGGCATATGGTAGATGATGATGAACTCAGTGACCAAGAGGACCAGCATCAGGAAGAGAAGTATGAAGTTTCCTGAGTTTTATGCAGATGCTTATAATTTGTCTTTTCATTGTAGTGGTTTACATGCTATTTTTTTACTGACTAGGCTTTTTGTATACAGACCTTTCAGGTAAGTAGTTCTAATTCCCACTTCATTCTTCTTTACTCACAGTCTTGGGTGGAATACACTCTTTAAATCTGTTTGGCGCAATCACTCTATGTTCACTGGTGGGAAGGAGGGATGGCGATGCTCTCAGGACCAGTCCTAAACCCCACTGGATTGGTGAAAAGATGCACTTTAAGGGAGCTCTGGATCAAGTCAAGCACATAGAATAATCTGGGTTAAGTGAGAGTTTGAAAATATGCTTTTGTGTTTTCTATGTGTTGTAACATTTAGGAAATTTTACCAGTCCAATGATGATAATAATGGGGTTCATTTCTATGTGGTTTTGGAGGAGATCTGATTTGCTATTAGGCAGCACAAGAATGTGGGAAAAGAGAATCTCTTTTTCGGGTGTATTTTGAAATACATCAGGAAGAGCATGTATTTGTACAACTAGTGTCTCTAGCCAGTCACCTTCAGATTGAGTGACCAAATGTTTCTCAAAAGAAGGTTGAAATATCAAGTGGAAAGAAGGGAAAAGGCTTTTTCTGCATGGACTATCTATTTTTCATGTTCTGAATACAATAACTTATAAAAATACAGCTTGTATTAAATATAAAAATGAAGAGTATGTGCCAGTTGTATCTTCCAAGGCTTGTTTTTTCTACTTGGCAAAAATTCCCATGTTTTAAAAAAAGTTGTCTTGTAATACTATTCTACATACTTAAGACTTCTTCCTGAGATCTTTAAGAATCAGATTAATTTTTAATATATTTTAGAGTAAATTTCCTAATTTTTATTGTATTTCTTGGCTGGAGGCAAAGCAAGTACTATATCAGTTTAACCCTTCCTTTTCCACCATGTAGAACTATGCATGACTCTACCCGCTCATTTATTCTTGCCAGATTTGCTGCAGTAACTGCCTAGTTTTTAAGATTTAAAGTGGGAAAATAATTATTTGGAGATAACTTTTTTTCTAAAATAGAGTTCAGTGTGTAATGAAAAGACAACCTAAAAGTTGCTGTATTCCATTCTTCCTAAGGATTTATTCTTAGTGGTTTCTCCTTTCGGTGTTTTTCCATATGTGTTGACATCTTGAGACATTATATGCTCCCATGTTGGAGACCAGAACATGCTTTCATAAGCATTATAACTAGGACTGTTGCATGAGGATCTGTCTCTTGTTGCAATCAAGTTACCTTCAGTTCCTCTTAACTGCTGATTCAGATCAGAGCAACTAGCTTGTTGTCTTTTCCCTACTTTTTAACTGCTGCTGTTGTTGTTTCTCTCATCAATCATAAAAAAATAACAGCAGGCGGCCTCCCTGTATCATATCAAAGATCTCCCTTGCCTGTATCGTGTCTTATAGTAGCCAGGAGGAAAAATTATAAAAACAGGAAAAGCAGATTTACTTCCTCTGGATATCTTCCTAGCCCCTGACTATTTGCTGTTCAGAGACATTTACTGCTTCCTGAATCATCTTTGGAGTATTTTGATTCTTCCATTAGGATTTTCTTTTGTCATCAGCCATATTCTTGAGTTTGTCTGTTCTCACTGTGTTTTTGTTTGCTTCAAACATGTTAGCTGTGCATGCACTGCCTTTGTGAAATGGGTCTAGGAGACATATGCCAACTGTTTTTCTTGCACTGAATAATGGAAGGCTTTAGTGCTTTCTGTCTCAGAAGCCCAAAGCCTCTGTTGAAAATAGGGAGTCTAAAAAGATCAAGTTGTCCACAGAGAAGAGCTATAGGCATGTGTCCATAGAACAGCTGTGTTGTATTTCAGTTAAGTCCTCAGTCTGGATTATTTAATGCACAGTTCAAATATGGAAAAAAAGTCATCTGAGAAATGGGGAATGAATCTTAATTTCTAGCACCTTTATCCAATGGTAGAAAAAAGTGTACAAAATAAATGAAAATAGAAGAAATGAGTGTGAAGACTTGGGCTGCATTTAGGTTTCATCCCCAAAACAAAGCTAATGTGTCTGGATTAAACACAGGGAATGCATTTCAATGCCCACGTTTGGTTCAAACATTTAAAATATGGAATCATTCCACATCTATGAATGCAATTGGCTAAGTCAGGCTTCTCCTTGGCCACTTTCTTTAATGGTTTTGCACCCTACTGTTCGTTCCTCCCTGCAACACTGAACTTGCCTGAATTCTAAATCTCCTAAAGATGTCTGTCAGTTCCATGTAAGACACTTGCAGGACTCTGGGAACTTGTACTCCAAAGGGAGGTGGTGACTGTCTTATATCCTTTCTTCAGTCTATGGTCATCCAAACTCCTGGTGCTAGTGAGTCTCCATGTTGTTGTATTAAACTAGTCTGATAATCATTTTAATTCTGCATTGCTCTTTCTAACAATAATAAAAGGTACTAGGTTTTTGCAGTTTAGTGTGGCCATTTTTACTCACCAGTCAGGATTCGTTTTCTTTAGTTATTGCAACATATTTACTTTGCCTTTATATTTGAATTTTGAACTGTGTAGGTTTCTGTTTGGTATACTGGAGATATATGCAGGATGAGAAGACTATTTGCTGTCTTAGGAGCACCAGCAGTAAGGTGCATGCTGCATCTACAACAGTGTTTTTGTTCTTCATGACTTCTGTGGCCAGAACTTTTTAACAAGGTTCAACTGATAATGGAGGACTCACTCTTCAAGAGAAAAAGCCTATTCTGTATCCATAACAATGAAAAGATTTATATGGTCAATAACATTTTGAGCTTTTACATCAGTCCCAGCAAGGAAGCCATCCTTAAACTTTAATTTTGCAGTATGAACTACCAGCTCCCTTAGCTTTCTTTGGGGCTTAGGAGCTTAAGATGTCTGCTGTTTCACTAGCCGAACTGATCGCTAAGGTCAGTATACTGTCTCGCCCTTATGCTACATTTTTTGACACTATGTTCTAAGATTATCCTTATCTTTGTTATGTTTTGAAGATAGTACTGGAAATTCATGTTAGGAAATAAGTTTTATTGTTTTTCTGAAGGTTTGTTTCCATCTTTTTCACATAGATGTTAGCCATAATGTCCTTTAATACAAACAGAACAAGCACTTCTCACCATTTTGTATTTAAAGCTGAGGGATGTAAAGGATTATTCCTTCCACTACAGAGTATCTCACTTGAGACTCTGAAATTTTTAATGATATTTTATGTGTAGAAACATCTTCAGCCATCAGAATAGACCAGAGATAAAATGGTGGCTGGCCTCTCTGTAGAAAGAGACTTCCTTCAAATTTCCATCTAAAGGAGTTGATGGTTTTTACTTTTTGTGATGGATATGTAGTTTGGAGCTTTTTGAATAATAAATTGTGTGGTTTCACAATAATACATATGAACTGTGTGATCTAACATAACACCTTTGTATATGCATCTGTGACTTCAGGAGAGATATTTGTCAGCGTTGATATTTTGACTAGGATTTGCCAAACATGCTGAGGCAGGCTTTCAGGATATTTTCACACAGCTGTCAATAGTGTTAATTTGTATGCTGTTTTGCTTGTGGCATTTATGTCTGAGAGAAATCTAGAAGTCATAGGATTATGCTATGGAATCAACCAAGACACTCAATTAATTAAAACAGCTTAAATAGTTTCTGTTTTGGGGAATGCTAGGATTCAGGACTTTATTTTGTTGGATATGTAAGAAGCTGGTGCAATAACACTTTTCAGTTCCTGGACTTTTCTGCTTTAAAAGCACGTGTTTTTTCTGTACTATTTCTTTCTTTAACCCTTATGAGTAGGTCTATCTTCCTTAATTTAGTTTGAATATTAGGACATCTATGAAACCTGTTATATAAAAATATGCTTTTCCTGTTTTTAAAGATGTTTTCCTGTAGAAGCAGTTCAGAAAGCTCTTTCTTGGGTAAAAAAATTATGCTTGTAATAGTATGAAGGGCCAATTACTATCTATAAAAATTGTGTTCAAGTATAAACATATTTGAATTCAGTTTTTCTTAAAAGAGTGAAGAAGCAAGTAGTATGTTGTCTAATCTTATCAGAAACAGTTTTCTCCTGAAGTTAAAAGAAAAGGGCATACACAAGGTTTATTCTGGAATCCAGTGCTATGCTTTTCAGGATTCATTTTTGGATGCTGCAGTACATGTTGCTGCTCTATTGATTCACTTCTGTTTCATAGTGATTTTTAGATTGAAGAGGATTTAATTTTGACTGTGATAAGGAATTAATGATTTTTGCTGACTGAAAACCATATTTTATTGAACCTTGTGGTGACAAAACAGAATTGCAAGCACTGCAAACCTAAGTGGTTGTTAGCGTGAGCAGTAATTGGAAATAACAGCTCTCTACATGAAAATAATTATCCAAGGCTGAACAGGCTTCTTTCTCAAAGCTCTAACACAATTAATCTCAAAGTTATCTAGTAAAATAAAAGCTCCTTTCCTTTTGTAGAAGCTGGTCAGGGTTGTGCTATTTGAGTAAGACTACAAAGAGAACACTCTCCATTTTCTTCTCTGTGTGGCACAGGTCTGAAATTTCCACATGATGTAGTTAGAAATTGCACATTTCATACTTTGAGTTTTTGGTGGCATAAAAGTGTGATACGTTGTCAGTTGATGCAATACAAGAACATGTAGAAGAAAAGAAAAGGTATTTTAGTCTGGTTAGAATAAAATCTTTAAAATAGTATGGGAAAGCAATAAACTAAAGAAGTTTTTTAAGGGGCAGGAAGATTTAGGGCAAGGAAGAAAATAGCTTACTAAGCTTGCCATACTTGGTAATAACAAGTCATTACCAAGTATGCCTATCAGATACACTCTACACAGACTGTTCTATAAGGGATCAATAGGCCAAGCACCTACACCTGTGGTACACTGAACTATTTATAGTATAGCTATACATGCTATACATAGCTGTTTTGTACACATGGAGGCATGTTATATATATGCATAGCTATTTTTTTACCCATAACCTGCAGCTTTTATGTAAAAACAGATATAATTCTGTTTTGGTGACAACCTGAATTATATATACATGTTAAAGTAACACAGAAGAAAATTGACTTCATATCCAGCTCTGTACAGCTATTCTTCCTGTTTCTGATCTTCTCAAACTGGGAAGCAATTGCAAGTCCTGAACTTGACTCCCTGTTCTAAAACCTGCCACAGATACCTGACTATCGCAGCGTCCAGTCCTCTGTGTCCAGTGTTATGCATTTAAACTAAGAAGGCAAATAGAGTTGCTAACTATGAAATGGAAAGTTTCTCAGATAGGAATAATGCACATGACAGTATAGCAATATTCTTTTAAACATTGTTACTTTATGAATAGAGTATTACAAAAAGTACACTCATTAGTATGTTAGGCTCTGAAATGGCCTACTATATATTAAGGAGAAATAAAATTGTAGTAACTGGTTAAAAACAGAAGAGTAGTTAAAATATCTAAACAGGTAAAAACATCATAAGATAAACAAGTTGATTTGTATTTGTTCCCCTAGAACATGGTGTGATGAAAACAAACATTTTTGTAGACTGTTTATATATATTTAAAAGGTATCTGTTACCTTATGTAATAGTTATGACACTAAGTCTGTAACTTCTTGATTAACGACATTACATGTAGTATCTGAGGAGTTAGGATCCTGAGTCTGAGCTGATTCTCTAATAAATAAAAATGTGTAAAAGATGTGTAAACTTTCATTAAGAATAAGTAGATAATTGTGGGACTCAGAAATAGAAAAATACTAAGTACCCTAGATTCATATAGATTCAAAACTAGCGTCTCCAGCCTGTTCTTGAATTTGCAAACTAGTACAAATGTAGGCGAAATCTTAGGTGTTTTCTTGGAAATATCTTAGCATTGGGTAAGGTCACAAACAGATTTGTTCCTTTTGGGTTTTTTTAAAACTTTTTAGGACTGTCTGTCACAGGCATGAAATTAATTCTGCTCTTTATTTCACTAGCAGAATTTTTATGGGTTCATTACCTATTACATAATTTAAAAGCTAATCTGTTTTCATTCATCATGTTTGTAAAGGATGCTCATGGATAGGTTCTTTTGGATATTCTCTGTTGTTCCTGAGACACTTGTTGTTTTGAGATGACTTTTTTCCCTGATTTTCTTGTATAGGGTCTAGCTCTTTTGCACCAAGTGATCACTTGGCATAAGGATTTTCTTAGGTTCTCAATAACTGTCTCAAGGCTATGTCATTTTTCTGTACAAGAAGTCTATATATAATATTATCACAGTTCTACACTATTTAAAAGAAAAACAGTGAAAACTGAGCTTATATGGAATAGCATTCTTTTTCTGGGAAAGTACAAAATTTGCTTTCATACCCAAGAAGAAATTCAGTGTATAAACAAAAGACAGTTAAAAGCTGTAGTTATAAATGGAAATGCCAAATAGACGTTCATCTCTGGTCTTCTTTCCTGAGCACTCATTCCCCTATGACTTCACTACATTAAATTAGATGAGCTGTGTTATTTAAATGAAACACTGAAACAATTCTGAGCATACGGAAAATACTATAATCTAGAAGTTTATTTGTCCTTGTTTATCCATCCTTTGGTTAACTGAGACTCCTGGTTGACTGAAAGTCGGTCGTGTCCCCTGACAGCCGTGTGCACTGTGCATTACTCCCCTGCTTATCCAGAGAGACATCTGAAACCTTCAGAATAATGGAGTTGTGGGTAAGTGGGTGAGCACCGCGTGAAGCGCATTGCTGTCTGGGGACATGACCAACTTTCACTTAACAGGGCATGTCAGTTAACAGGAAGTTAGAAAAACACATTGCAGGAGATGAAGTGTCTGTGTGTGTTTGTTAGCTCTCTGCTGTTAGATGGTTTGCATCAAAGTATACATCCAGGAGAATTTCAAAGCATGCTTCGTCTTTGCAGTTATCCAGGGGGTTGTGCCTTTTTTGGTTAGTTGACCTTTAATGTAGCAAAAGTAAATTATAAAAATCCTTGAAACTGCTATTCTGCAGTATCACACTGCTTTTGGTTTCTTCATTCCATTCAATTGAATTTTAATTGCAATGTTAGATTCACAGCTGGCTCGGCTGGCTAGGTGGAGCAGGGATATCCTGCAAGCAATTGAACTATGTTACCATATAGGCTTTGTGTTTGCAGAGCTGCTTTCAGACACCAGCAGTAAACGGCAAAGACAGCAATAACAACACTTCATTTCTGTAGTAGCAACATCTGCTTAAATGATTGAGTGGCATTCACAAGGCTCTTTGGCTTTGCTTCTGTGAGGAGGATTGCAGCTGTAGTACAAGGCTGCTCCTAGGAGGTGGAGGGTTGCTACTGAAGGGCTGACTGATTCCTGTCAGACAGATGATTCTCTGTGGGTGAGAAGCTGTAAGGTCATCCTCTGAAAACTCACTTACCCTGTGGCTACAGAATAATTTGCTGTAGTGGTGTTCTGAGAGGAAGGATTGGCTTTGTGAACTGAGGGAAGAAGGGCTGTGCTCAGTTAGCAGAGCACAATCAAGGATTCTTGGGTGGTTTGGATTTTAGAGTTGCTTGAATCTGTTCTTAAGTATTTGCAATGCAAAAGGGGATCTGACTGTCTCTGGTGATGTAGGTGACCAGGAGCTTGGGTGTTGCAGGGAGAGGTGAGGTATACAATAGCAGATGATAATCTAGTGCTGATATAACTCTAGCAATGGGAGATAAAAACCAAAGTATTCAGGATGGTGCCTCCATCCCCATTCCATTACTGTGGAGGGAATGGGTCCAGGATGACAGCACAGGAGAGACTGTTATGGACTGCAACTTACCTATCGACACATCTTACTATATGTTATTTTAAGGATTCATTTAACAATGAAGGGGTAGAGGAAGGGATGGAGCATGATGAGAAAAAATATGTTGGTAAAAAAGTGTGTTTAAATGCATTTAGGTTATACAATGTAGGTTTAACTTGTTTTAGAGAGTGAGAGATTGTTAGTGTAGATTCTGAGAGACTTGGAAATGCAATGAAGTTGAGAATAAGAACTACTTTGTCCCTGCAAATGATGGCTTTAACATTGACTTGACTCTGCTATGTTGCTAAAACATAACTACATGCAAACATATGGTATAAAATATTTCCTTAGAACCTACTACTGTATTCTTATACTTTAAATGGGATTTTATGTTTCTAGATGTTAGTGACACTTAATATTGCCTTTAAAATCCAGCATGTTTACAAATTCTTACTATACTTTTTGGTGTTTTGTTTCTTTTTTTTTTTTTTTTAAATTTTAGGATTAAAGAGCCCCTTCAGGACAGTGTAATAGCTACCTATGAAGAACATGAAGATAGCGTGTATGCAGTTGAATGGTCCTCAGCAGACCCGTGGCTATTTGCCTCTTTAAGTTATGATGGGAGACTTGTTATTAACAGGGTTCCCAGAGCTCTTAAGTATCACATACTGTTATAATTTGTTTGGATTATGGTGGAGTTGTTATCTTGATGTACACAGCTGGTAGGTATTGTTTAGGGTTTTTTTTTTTTTTTCAGGATCTATTTTTATTAAGTATAGATGTTAAAATTTTGTTAAGAGTATCTGTACTAATATAGACACTTTTAATTTGTTTTTTTTGTATTTGCCTTGGGGAAACTATGATGCCTTTTCCGAAGGCTCTGCTACCTAGATGTTTTTTTTGAGGGGTTAATCATTTTGTCTACTATAAAGTTTCTGGAGATACTTGGTACTTTTCATACTATTGCTTTGTTATGTCAGCTTTATGCAAATATAATGAATGTTATCATGCTGATACAAGACTGGGACAATGTAGGGTGCATGTAGCAGAAGTGATCTACTTGTTTACAAGAATAGTATTTTGTATTTGTTATATAAGCAGCCTTCTGCTCTTAGCTAGGGCTACATTCTGCTAATGGTTCTGGCCACAAATACGGTTGGGAATGGACTTAGAAGACTTTCTTAACACAGTCTAATATTTTAAACACTTTTTGTCCCATTTTTGCATGTCTTCAGAAGAAGTGGTTTTTGTGAAAGTGAAACATTTCAGAATATATTTTTCATTTAAGCCTTATGGTAGTATCGGCAAAGTACCATCCTGTAATTTGTGAGCTAAATGCAATTCTCAGTTATGCGTTGTTACTGGAAACAATATTAGTCTTTACCAAAATCTCTGATATACTCATGTAATCTGTTAACCCATATTTATAGATTTAGGTGTGCTATGAGGCACTCTGGAGCTATGCCTTTGTTACTCTGAAAAATCTCTTTAATATCTGTTTACTTAGATTTTCTTTCCAGTCCTTCTGGCTTTGTGCCAATCTGCAGTATGCTGACATGATGCAGCAGGCTTGCAACTAGGCACAAAATATCCTTTGCTATATCCTACCTTTTGCAATATGTGACCTAGACATTGGTCACTGTCTTGTTACAAATGCTGAGCACAGACAGATGCTGTGCTGTAGGAGAACATGCAGGAAATTTGAAATGTAGATGGAAGGTGTGGTGAAACATGACTGTTCATACTGAGACCCCCCTTCCTGTGGCATGATTTGCGCTAAGATGGCAATTCTGCTGCTTGCTTTGTGTCTACTCAGGCGAACTGCAGCACTAATTATTCACTGTTGCCTTTTCACCACTATTACTTCTCTTTCACTTCAAAACCTGGGTATGTGCAACTGTGTTGGTTATGGTAGCATTGTGTAAGACCACTCTGAAGAAATGGCAATGAACATGGAATGGAAAGATCGATACCAACCTCTTACAGTGATTCCTTCCGTTGCTATGGCAACTGTTGGTGTTAGTGTTAAGGGACAGCCTGCTGCTCACCTCTGTTTGTCCTTACCCGCTCTTGGATCGAAACATGTCCAAATGTGATTTGTTGTGTATACACAGTTTCTTCAGTGCGATCACGCTTCAAGTGTATGACTGACTGTTATAGTCCAAAACAACCAGAAAAGATGACAGTTGAATTCTATTTCTGGCTTTCTGTAAGAGCTTATTTGGAAGAATTCATAGGAGTGAAGTAATCCAATTAAATCATCTGTACTATTGTTTGCATTTGTGTTATGATGTTGCCTGTCTGTTCCGGAATGAATGCTTTGTTGGAAATCTGATGGTCTGATTTTCTGCATTAAGATTTTAAACTTGTGCTATTTTGAATTGTTTCAATCTGTAATTAGGCATGGGCTATTCACCTGTATATTGTAAGAAAAACTACATTTTGAAACCAGTAGTGCTTCAGTTGCCTGAATATCAAAATCCTTGGTTGTGCTGCTGCTTTATATGTGGAGCTTTTCATCTTCAGACACAAAGCCTTGTTGGGTCTTGTGTCTGTCCCACCTGTGCACCACCCTCCCCACCCACCCTTGGGAAAAAACCCATATACCTCTGCAGTACATCTTTGGTAGGCAGCAGAATTCTTTAAAAAACTTTCTTCATGTTAGCAATAAAGATTCATTGAAATTTTATTGTCTGGCAATATATATTGCTTGCCGTGTGAAGGTGATGGGGAAATTGCAAAACAGTCTGTGGGCTTTGACTTGATTTTTTTAACATGTAATAAATCCAGAACAGATTTCAGACTAATTTTGATGTGTCTGTATTTCCTTTAATATCGTAAGCTTATATGAGCTGAAAATCTCTCTAAACAAATAATATCAAGAAATGTTTTCTTATGTTTTAGTTTAGTTAAATGAGTATGTGACTCACTAGGGAAGAAGAGAGGGGATGAACACTGGAAGGGACTAGCAGGTCAAATTTGATGGAAAATGGATTACAATAGAATCAAGAGAGCAGGAAGGGTCAATTTTTAATCATTTTCAGCTGTCTGTAAAGTGGGATCTGAGGTACACATACAACACTGGCAGCAATATGGAAATGACTTCAGAAAGGAAAGGCTTTTGACAAGGATTCGTCCCAGGCTGTTAGAGGAAGCAAGCTGCTGCTGTAGAATAAAAGGAAGAATTCTAATGTGGTTAAATAACTGATTAAAGACTAAGAAATAGGAAGCAGGAAAAAATTACATTTCATGGCAAAAAAAAAAAAAAATTACGGCTGAAGTCCACAAGGATCTGTGCCTAGGCACGTGTTTCACGTTACCTTTCAGAAAAAGGGCTGCATAGAAATATGGCAAAGCTTGCAGAGACAGTTCAGAGTAGTAAATATGACTGAAGAATTATGAAAGAGCCTTATTTCATGGAGTGGCTGAATTATAAAATGGTAGATGAAATTCAGTGCAGAAAATCTGAAGTAACTAATATGGGAGAACAGTTATTTTACATGCTGTGGGTCACCAGTATATGGCTGTTATTTGGTAGTAAGATCTTGGGGGGTTATAGATCTTTAAAAGCATAAGGTTGATAGAGACAAAAATTTTAATTAAAATGTTGAGAATTACTAGCAAGCAAGTAAAGAAAATAAAGCATTGTTAATCCCCCAAAATAATATATATATTTATACATTTATGGTGTATGTGCATCTTGAATGTTCTGGGTTCTTCCATCTCAAACCCAATGTAGTAAAACTGGGAAAGATTTTAGAGAAGAGTGACAGGAATGATGAATAGCATGCAACACCTCTATGAGGATAACTGAATAGACTGAAAGGCAGATGGTTGAGAGGGAATGATAAAAGTCCATAAATTCACAAGTGGCAGAGGGAGAGGATGAATAGGGAGTGATTGTTCACTGTCTCTCCTGATACCAGAACTAGAGGTTATTGAATGTAATCTGCATGTGGTGGTACAAAGCATACAAAATAAGGTGGTCTCCACAGGCATGAAGGTGAGCTATGGCACTCCTCTTTAGTAATCCCCCCTGCAAAAAAAAAAAAAGGCTGCACAAAGAGAAAAAAAAGGTCTCATTAATGTTGAAGTTTACATGACTTGAAAGTAACTGAACCACTACTTGAAAGATGAATCCATTAAAGGTTGCTAAATATAAAGGCAGCATCTCTGGCTTAGAAGATCTTTTTGAACCGTCAATTGCTGGACATTACAAAGAGTACTGGCAGAGAATCCCTGTGTGCTTGTCCAGTCTTTAATTACCTCCCTGGACATGTGCTATTTGGCAGTAAAGGTAGAAAACTGAAGTTAAAAATAATAATTTAGTCTCCCACATTGTTCCTGCCTGTTTCTCTCTGCATGTTTACTTTTGTTGTAAGTAGCGTTTTAGGAGATTTCAGAAAACACTCATGTCTCAGGTGAATTTCTTACAGAATCCCAGTATTGTTTTTGGAAACTATCATGTTGCAAAATGCTCCTTGGCAATAAGACTGTGAAGGCAAGTGAATTTCTTTACAGCAAGGAGTCCAGTCACTGCTTTGGAAATTGAAATCACTGTCTGATTGATCTCACAGCTCTGGGTTGTTTCAGTGTATCAGAGAATGCCACTTCTCACATCAGCATTGGTAAGCACAAAATTGTTGTGTTTTCAAATGTCTGTTAAACGACTTTCTTTCTTTGCAGACTGTGTCCAGGTAAGAAGGTTTAATAAGTCCTGATTTTGGAAAAGTGAGTTAAAAATGTTATGTTGTGATTCTTTCCATCTAAAATTTTTTTTTATTCCAGGTCTGGTGCTGACAGTCTTTTCTGTGTCTGGTATGAAATTAAAAAAATGCTTGAGATGTGGTATTTTTTCTCCACAGAAAGTGAATTATTGAAGAAGAACGGAATTTAGAATAATATTTAAAGGTTTTGAGCATGATCTAGGTGAAACTGATCAAAGTCAATACAAGTCTTGGCCTTTTAATAAGAAGCTTGAAATAACAATTTGTTTTACTTGATCTAACTTAAAAAAAACAAACCCCAAAACAAAAACAAACAAAAAAACCCAAAACCCAACTCATCACCAAACACCAAAAAGCAAAACTTCTCAGTATTGACCTGAACTTTGCTTGTGGTGTTAGTGTGAAAATTAGCTTGACCTATACTGAATCTCATGAAGTTAACAAATAGCTTTTAAACATTGGAATGAATGAAAAACACGTGTTGGACAGCGTGGGTAGACTCAATGTTTGCTCTACAGTAGCTGTCCTTATCTTGACCTTCTTCAGTTCACAAAGTTTAATGGAAAGGAGAAGACATATCATGTGGATTATGTGCAACACTAAAATTAGTCTGGAAGCAGTGCTTTGTGAAGAATTAAGCTTCCAGAACACTCTATTTTCCAACAGCAGAAAGCATTAGTTCTGTATTTTCCTCTTCATTTGAAATTTCTTAATCTTTCAGCCTGGTACCTCTTGCAGTGTTTGAGACTGAAATTCTGCAGCTAGTTTAAGATGGACTTGAATAGTATTGTCTGCCTGTAGTCTGAAATTGTAAGACACCACAACGTAGATACATCTTTGACATAACTGAAGCAGTGAAAAGTAGGTAATGATAATTATGATCAGCATGTGGATATGAGTTTGTAGTGTTATAGAGCAATTTGGCTTCATAGAGGATGTCCAGAGTATTTTTCCTTTCTCTAGAGGATATGAAGAAAGTGCTTTAAATTTTGTTGTGGTGCCTGAGGTAAGAATGTCTTTCTGAGGCTGCAAAAAGCCTGTGAAGTGTCAGAGAGAAAACTGCAAATCAGTTTTTTTACAAAGCCTGGCCTTCCCATAAAGGGGAGGTGCAAGGTATAAAGCCATGGATACCCGGCAGAACAATTTGCACATTGCTTCTTCTCATTCCACCTACCACTTTGGTCGGTGAGAAGCTAGCAAAGTGAGAAGAAAATGACACACAGAGATTTGGAGTAAATGACAAAGGAAAAGAAAAAGTAAAGGGAAGACTGACAAATACAGAGTGAAAAGTCAATTGAAAAAGACAAGATCAGGGAAATTTAGATGACTTGGAAAACAAAAATAGGAAAGATGGAAGAAATTGGCAGTAAATGAAGTACAGGAAAAGATAAGAGGGGTTAGGAGTTAAAAAAAGCCCAACAATATTATTTGCTTGTTTTGACCTTGATATTAAAGGTCCTCAAATTTCTGCCGTATTAATTTTTAGTGTTAACTGGTTTTAGTGTTAGAGAATTGCCATTTCATGTTGCAGCATTTTAGTTCTGATATTGAGGATGGTTCATGGGGGTTAGTTGTTGATCCATAAGTCATTAGGCCAAACATGTACATTTTAGGGTGTTAGGATTTAAGCTGGTCATTTTTCTTTTCAGAGATCAGGTTGCTACTGCATGTTGTAGTCCCTTTCAGTGCAGTTGTCAGATGGGGTAATTAACCTGAGGGAGCAGTAACCTGAGAGACAGGAAGGAAATTTCGAGTGGGCTGTTAATCTTGAGTCACGCTAGTTATATGTGCAGAAGCATCTGTTTATGACAGACACTGTTTATCCTCCTGTTTATGACTTCAAGGGAATGTCATCATAAACATCTCAAGATATTAGATGTGATTAATAAAGGCCCACACTAACTTACCTTACAGAATTCTGAACTGTTCTTGAGAAAACCTATTCTGATGCTACAGCTTTTTGTGCTGTGGCAGCTCCATCTTCATAAAGGAGTTTTCACTTCCAGCACAGAAGATAGCTTTGGAGAGAAAGAGATGAATGAGTCTTACTAAATCCAGAAGTCAAGCTCCCAGTGTGGAGATGCCTGGCAAGTGGTTGCTGTTGCCCTGAAGCTGGAGCAACAGCTGCCAAGCAGCTGGGCTGAGCAGGGAAGACCTCTAATGTACCTTCTCAGCAAATTGTCCATTTATTCTGATGCTGCCCTGAGTTCAGGATTTTGGCAGGAGGAGCTATGGGAAAGCTTCTAAACAGAATGAATTAAGGACAATATAGAAAACCCAAAGATACCACATACTAATTGGTAAGTCTAGATGAGCTGAATCCTGGGGTGGCAATAGACTTGGCAGACAAATTCGCTGAGCTACTGCCAGTTTCTAAAAATTTGGAGGGAACTGAGAAGGCAAGAAAGACTGGCAAATAGCAGAAATGGTATTGATATTTGGAGCTATGTGGAACAGCAGTGCATGGAGTTGGATAAGGAAATGTGTTTCAGAGTGAGTAAATTTTAGCTAAATTATTCTTTTTTTATTTGTTTGTTTTTAACTGAGTTTTTTATAAATACCAGTCAAAATACTAGCAAATATGAGAACTTACGTGGTCACATTCATGCAACGAAGTGTGGATTATCCATTTTTTTACACAAAACAGTCAGACTTATAGCCCAGCAGTTTGTGTGATTTCCTTTACACTGTTCTGTTTTCTGAAGAAGATGGGCGGAATATAGTATATAATGGTAAACTAAACTTGTCTTCAAAGACACTTGGAGGAAAAACCTGCATAAGAATTTTTGTTTTTATAATTGGAAAGAGTTTCTGTTAAAGCAAGTAATGAAACAGTTTTGACTCTGCCTGGAAAATAGTGGGTGGGGAGAATGCCTGGAACTTGACTTTGCAAAGATGGTGAGTAAGAATGATCTGTTTTCCAGCATGCAGTTTGTGGGATAAAGCACTCACTTGTGTACTTCCAGCTGTGTCTCAATACATGCATATCACTATTTTGAGTGGAAGTTACCTATATAAAACTGCTTCCAAAACCAAGATTATGCTACTCAAGGTAATGGTACGCCAGCACAAACAGGAAAACATGTTAAGAGTGTTTCCGTATTGTCATGAGAGTGGCTGCATAACACAGTTATTTTCAACTACAAAAGAGTTAGGCTTGGGTGGATACATGTCTGCCAATGGCAGCTGGTAGGTGGATGGAGGCGTAGATGCTTTCATGTTGCTTTTTTTTTTTCCCCTCTAGAAGTCAATCTGGGTGAAATGGGAGAAATCTGGTACGTATTAATATTGGAGAGTCTGTTAGGGAAAGCACAAATGAAAGCTTTGTCACAGTGGGAGCTGTTTAATCCGTCGCAAAGCAAACACTATAGAGCTTCAGCAACTGTTCTGACCATTCTGTCAGTGGTGAGTGACAGTTACTTGGATTCAGGATCCTAGATGGATGCCTATTTCTGATTTGTGTTTTAATCATCTATTTTCAGTGTTAATGCAATTTGAATATCTTCAGCCTATTGTGTGAATAGCTTTGGATATAGGCTGTACATTTTTCAATTGCAGTTCACAGGCACTTCTTCCAAGGCAGAGGAAAAAGCTGATTTTGTTTTTTAAGTCTTCATGCTGCTTTACTGGGAGGTATTCTGGTTTCTGTTTCTGTGTCCTGTGTGTCAAGGCTCAAATCACACTTTAAATTCTATGCATTTTGGACTGGTCATTGCTGAGGGCTGAGAAGGGGTACGGATGAAGTCTGAGCATGACTGACGTGTTCATATTCATCAGAAAAGAGAGTCAGCTGGAGAGAACGAGGGGGTAATTGTTGCAGTGCTCCTTCCCTCACTGCTTGCACAGAAAGACGTAGGCTGCAGGGAGGAAGCTACCTGAGGTTATTAAGATTAATACTGCTAGAAATTCCAATCAGCTCACACAAGGCTGCTCCTCAAGGCTCTCAGATGCCTACTGCCTTCTCTGATTCAGGCAGGACCCCATCAATTTCAAATTTCCCAACAGAGATTGCTATGATTTATGAGTTTAGGAGGCTGATAAATGTGGTTAGTTGGAGTGTTCATGAAATAATTGAATCAGAATAATTTCAGTCAGCTGTGCTCAATTTATTTTTTCTGATAACCACAGGAGGGTGCAATTTTGGATAGGGAGTTTCATTTCAAGGAAAGACATTGTTGAACGTGGAATAACAGCAACTTAATTTTGCTGCCAGACATGTATGACAGCCTTATGAGCGGACTTAGGACCTAGCAGAACTGAAGAGTAAGCACCTTGAGCTCTTCTTGTATTGCCCATGACAGAGGCTGAGTCAGATTTGTTTATGCATTGTCTGCTGGGAAGGGTAGTGAGAGTTTTAGTCTTTAGTGTTTGAAAACCACTTTACAGTTGTGAGGGCATTGTTCTTTACACTTGTTTGTAGCAAATGATTTTTATTTTTATGAAATGTTTCACTTCTAGGGTTTTTTTGTTTGGTTGGTTTTTTGTTGTTTTTTGTTTGTTTGTTTTGTTTGAGTGTTTTTGTGGGTTGTTTTTTTTTGTCCTGATCAACATCAGTTCTATCCTTACAGTGAAGTGTTATATGAAACTTTTAAAAATTAATTTTGTCCCCAACTTAATCATTTGTCTGCTGTAACTTTCCCATGTAAGCGGAAAAAAATTGTCCTAGAAATAGGATTGTCCTAGAAATAATATTGAATGTAAAGGGCACTGTAAATCCAGAAGGCGAGTGGTTTATGGTGTTGTGATGACTGGCTGAGGTCAGCAGAGAATGGAAAAGCCTAGCAAGCAGAGCAAGGGAACAGGTCAGGCATGTTGCAGAGAAGTATTTTCCTGTTGTTGTGGACAAGATATTGATGATAATCTGAGAGCTGCAAGCAGGAGAGGGTGTGTGTGAAAAGACAGTGGTATGTGGCTGTCTCTGTGTTAGTTCAGCTATCTTTTGAAGTATGTAGAGACTCTGCAAGTACAATACAGGGAAAAATCTAGCAGGCTGCTGGGTCTAGCTCTAGTGTATTCCTCGTTTCCAGTAAGACACCTGAAATGAATTTTCCTGGCCAGGTAGATACTGTCCTCTGTGCTGCTTGGAAAAGAGTTGTACAGTTGCCATTTTCCAGCTTCATTTGTTACATTAGGATTTTAGACCTTTGCCTTTTGATGTTTTTTCCCTATTGAATCTTTCAGCTGCTAATGTTTCATTTTGCAGCAGGATTACCCCTGCAATTTTATGTCTACCCTGTGTGGGTTTTCCCCAAAAAAGTTTCTTTCCTCGCAACCCATCAGCTTTCTGAGAAATCATAGCCATAGCCAGGCAGCACACCATAGATGACAGAGGTTGCTGGGGGAGCAGTTTTCCCAAGAGTCCTAATCTGTGTAAGGTGAAAACAGACAGGTTTATTCTATTGTGAATCAGGCTGCTGCAAGAGGTACATATCAGCGTGGATATACCAGCATCATACGACCTACCCTGGCCTGCATATGAACTGTTCTCTGGTCACCCGTGGCTGAAGACCTGTGGGGTAGGTCTGTTAACCGTATGGTGGAGAAAAGCAAGAAATGTCTCTCTCTGACCTGTTCTTTTCAAAGCTCCCTTGTCTTGGAACTCAAACGTTTTAGTATTTTTAATAAACTTAAACTTTCTTTTGATTCTGGCCACGATCATCAGTTTGAGGGGAGGGTGGTCCGAATATTGGGGTGAGGTATTCTGAGTATATAGAAAGATTTGTGATTCTAGAGTGGTATATGCTTTAGGGCCCAGTATGGCATTCTGTGTGGTGGGGTAGATCAGACTTGGATGTTTCGGAGACATTGACTTGCTATATTTGAAGAAGAAACTGGTGCAGTCAGTTTGTATGGGAACATTAGTGGTATTCTGAACAACAGTCCTGCTAAAATTCAGCTACCTAACCTTGATGTACATGTTAATTCCTGCAATTCATTCATGATTTTGACTCTAATTATTGTTCCTTTTGTCTCCAGATAATTTAGTACCATCCTTACCTGCTCTAAGTTATTTCTGTAGGTCGTATAAGTGCCTGTTCTGTCTAGTTTAAAGAATGTCTCGTGGGGTGCAGGATCTCTTAGTGACATTTGCTCAATATTGTGGCAGCACTGTTCCATCCAGGAGTACAGCAGAAGTAAGTTAAGAGAAAAACATTTGCTAAGGTTTTACCTACTTCCCTGTTTCACTGCTCAGCAGTTAGGAAGACGGTTCAATGAATAACTCTTACTGCATCTCCATGCGGAGATCTCCTTGCCATGAAGTGTATGCTGTGTCAGAGGAGGGGGGAGGACACTGTCAAAAATCTACTGCTTAGTCAGGTTGTGGGTATAAACCACAGAACGTTTTCCAAATCAAATTTGGATTTAGGGCTTAGCATAAAATGAGGGCATGAAATAACTACATTCTCTGCAGAAAATGTTAATAGAAAAAGTCAGGATTACAGTAATGCATTCTGTGTGGTCTTCGTTGAATGGAGAACAGCAGAACAGCATGTGGCAGGACTGTCTCACTTGTGTTTTTGCTTCTGCTGCTGTGAAAAGCATTTTCAATATTTGCATAATTTAGAGTATGACATTATGATTTTCAGAGCTTCAAATTGCAGTAAAGCATTTACATAATCTAATTAAATCAAGTAAATGTTTTATGATAATATTCAAGTAAGTGCAAAACTTGTTCCACAGACACATCCTATTCTTAGGCCATTGGGGAAACGAATTTAGGAATGCAGATGTATGTTTCTAGCCCTACATGCTCTGGGAGGTCAACAGAGTACTTACTGAATACTCTGTTCTTAGTATAGCCTCCAAAGCCTGCTTCGCAGAGCGTCATCCTTCCAAGAAGCTTGAAGGTAAGCTGGTACCAGAGGGAAACGCAAAGCAGATTTAAAAGGCTACTTGCAACCTCTTGTAATTTGAATGAAAGTGATGCTACTGCAGTATGTAATAAATTGCTTCCATTTCAGTGAACATTAAAATAATCCCATGGTGACCCTCTTAGCAGCAGCCCTGCCACATTTGGTATCAGATCTCAGAAAGCATGCATCGTACTTGGATGGGAAGCTACCAGGGGAAGCCCCACAAATCCTCCTGGTGACTATTGGGTTTGTTTTTGCCTCTGGCTGCACTAACTCAGAAGATATTGGAAGCACTTGGCCAGCATCCATGATGAGAGATGCTGTCTTGTAATGAGATTATTTAAATAATATTTTTTATCAACACATTCTCACTGAGCTGTCTTCAACAGTAGTTCTTAATGAATCCTGTCTTTGCTAGGCTATACTACTGCAATAAGTAAGTGAATTGAATCCTGATTTTCCCAATGTAGCCAAGCTAATACAAAGCTAGTACTAATGAGATTCTTTTAGTAAGTACAGCACTGCTTTACTAAAATGAATTTGTGTAATTGGCTAAGGTAGGCTCTTCAAGACAAGGCCTCTATTTTAAATAAGCCCATTGCCATTGATTTTTATCAGTGCCATGCTGATTTACTCTAACTGGTGACAGAAATGTGTGTGTATACACTGCCAGGTGTTTTGTGCTTTCGCAGTAATTATGATGGTTAGGAAGCACTTAAATGTTACCTGTGCCTGGCTGTTGATGAAGCCCATGTGCTGTCAGAAGTATAGGACTGTCTGCAGACACCATGTTGAGCTGGTTTGTGCATACACCGTGACTGTGGTGAGTCCGGCAGCTCTGATTGTTATCTGAAAATGTGACTGTTTTAAGGGGAACCTAGATCTAACATACTGCTAAATCTGGGGATTCTGTTATTTATTGTCACAGCACATAATAATATCCAAAGGTTGTAAATTAGTTTGCAGTTCAGTGGTATGGAAAACTCTGAATATGTGGAAGTCATTGCAAAACTAGCGCACAGAAAGGTGAAATATATCAGTAGTGAATTAAGTCTTCTCTAATTAGACATAGAAATCTAATTACTTTGCAAATTTTTCGTCTAATTTTTAAGGGGGTGAAGCTACTGTAAATTTAAAATGGAAGCAGAGATGTTCAGCACGTAGTGTTAACTGCCAAGGAGAACAACACGGTGACCTTATTTGCAGCTGCACATGCATCATGTGTAGAAATGCCTGTCATAGCCATAATGATTTAACATCAGGGCAGGCCAATATTTCTTGGTTCTTCCTCCACAGTGTAGGCAGTTTCTTTTATAGGTGAAATGGGAAGCTGTAGGTGTTTCTGGTGAAAAATGGTAATGCTAGAGAGGTGCCCTTTACTACAAATTCAGCACTGTTTGCTTTAGTTCACCTCCTGAAAAAGAATTTGCAAAGTCACAGCCTGGGGAATGAAGTCACACAGGGTAAAGTTTAAGTTTTGGCATAGTAGGATTCTGATTTTTTGATTACTCAGCTGTTTAGTATATAATGTTAAAGCATAGGAGGTGGCACTGGGGATGTTAAAGCTGCTGAATTTTATTTTAAGGTGCCAGGACTATTTAATTCCGAGAAAAAATCCTTCGTTTTAAAACCTGCAAAATTTTGATCATAGTAGATACTTTACATTTAGGCATGAAAACTCATATTGCTGTTTAACGCCAAACTCTAAGACATTTACCTTAGTACAGCTTTTCATACTTAAGGCGTTTTGTAAGAGTACAAGTATTAACTGCCACTAAATATCTTGAGGGAATTGCTAATAATAGTTGCATAATACAATCCCTTTTAATACTATATTAACAGGGCAATAGTTGAAGCATTTGGGGATTGAACACTTTCTGTGTTCAAACAGAAAGGACTTGGACAATCAAGTATAAAATATGAAAGGTCTGACAGTGTTCAGATCAACTTTAGAAGGATAATAAATTGATTTTAAGAAAATACATGCTAACCCAGACTCATGGCCCCATCTGATATCTGCCTACATAGACTCAATCAATTTGAATGAGTTGCCCTGTTTCTTTTAATTCTTTCACTTGCTTTCCTCTCAATCTGCTCCAGTTCACCACTGCAGATAACATATTTACTTCTCATATGGAATTGGCCCCTGTTGCAAGGGAACAAATTTGCAATTTAATTTAATTTCCTAATCTCTGTCCTTAACATTTATGGATTTTCTTGCAAATGAGACCAACACTGCCATAGGGCAAAAATAATTCAGTTGTCCTACCCAAAAAAATGTAGTGAACCCAACTCCAGTGTCTGTGGTTGTGTTACCTGTATGTGCTAGAGACAGTGAAGAAGCCACATGGAAATATTGCAGAAAGGTTGAATATCACAGCAGTATCTGACAAACCTCAAAGATTTCTGAAGGAGAGCATGAATTGAGTACTAAAAAGAGTTCTGTGATTCTTCAGCTCTGTTTTCTTGCCAAAAATCATTTTTAACCATTAAAATTCCAAAATATAAAAAGAACTGACTTGATCATGTGTTCTGTATTTTCTTTGTATCTTGTGCCCAGCATAAGAGGGCCTGGTTACAAAGGAAAATCTGCCATGCTAGAAACTGGCATAGGTTCATTCAGTATTTTTTCTGAGGTTTTGATATGATTGTTAATGCAACCTTATTATGTTCACTAAAGCTTTTTAACAAGGTCAGTACTTTTCTTGGTCTTTTAAAATGGTTTTACAAATGCCATAGTTAGTGTCACTGACAGCATACTTAACATGAATGAAACAGGATCATAGTCTGATTTTCAGTAAACCCTAAGTCTAACATGACTCTACTCTTGTCCTTGATCAAACTGATTGGCATGTTATTCTAGCTGGCTGTAGCTTAAAATAATAACAGTATTTTTTTCTTGTGTCTTGGGAATGCTCTGGATTCCATTCATCTGGGTATTCTGAATATAGAATCAATTTTGTCCTCTACAACTACAATGTCTGTACACATAACACAATTAATTTTGTTTACATAATATCCAACTTTGAGACAGAAAGAAGAATCCCTGTTGTAATTATAGGAAACAAAGGCACAAAATGGTTTAAGTGATTTATTGGAGTAAATTGAAGAGATGTCTATGGATGTGCCTGAAAATCTACACTAGGGTCTTGAGGTTCTTTCCAGATACTCACTTTCTTTGTCATCATTTTAGCTTTACTAAACATTGCATTCTCTTGATATTTATTAATGCCATCATGATTAAGAGAAACACTTGATACAGTTTTATGTTAGATGAATTGGAAGACAGGAGTTTGACAGTGACTAAAATGCCTGAGTCTGTTCAGTAGGCAAGATCACATCCACAAGAATGTCCTTAGTAAAGCACAGTGTCTATTTAGAGATTAAAAAAAGCCGTCTTATGTGCACCATAGTTCATTGTAGGTCAGTCCCATAAGTTTGTTTTTCACACTTATAGAGCACAAAGATCAGCTGAAATTATTAGAACAGCAGCAGTGCATTATAAGAGTAAAACCTCTGCACTGTAATTCAGAATTTAAATAGTCTTTCATGATCTACTCTTGCAAAGTATGGTCAGTTACTTTTCTGCTGTGATAGAATATGATCTTAAGTGTTGGGAAGGTAGTTTAATTATAAAAAAAAAATAATACTTCAATACATCTGGCAATGGAAAAAATTAATTTTGTTTAATTTTTCATCAGACAGCCTGAGACAACCACTGAGCACTACTTGACAATTAGAATACTAATGAAGTGCACACTGGGTTAGCCTGCTTTTAAAGGACAGCAAGCAATGCACTCAGAGGTGAGGGATTCTGTTTCATTCCAGTCAAGTCTTCACATATTTCTTACTTTGTAAGAAATCAGGAAATGTTTGCCTTGTTTCCTTCTTCAAAAATCTCACCCTATGGTTAATTATTTTTCAAATGCAGAAAGCACAGAAAGTAGTAAGTGGCTTTCTTGAAAGATACATAAACAATGTAAAACATTAATCTTCACTGTTTGGGGCCTTAAGTGCTTTCTTTTTGTTTGTTTGTTTTCATTCTTCCTCTAATGTATTTGCATCTCTCTACCATTCTGCAACAGTTTGAAGTCTTTGGGTTCTGTGCATTCTATAAATTAGATATTGCGGTTATTTGTCTATAGCATGCAATTTCACAAAAGATAGGTTGCAGGAAGAAATAAATTGCCCATACCTGAAGTGTTTATTTCTTATAACATTTATAAGCAGCTGTCTGTAGCAAAGCTGAATATAGTAGGCAATGCTTAATGAATTCAGATGAATTCTGAGACATAAATTAAATAGCCTAACCATCCATAGTAGCCATGTCATTGTGGCCTCACTGTGAAATGGATATTTCATTGCCCTCTCTGTCACATTGTTGAGCAGAATGATATAATTATACCCTAGTTGTAATGAAGGATTCACAGTATCTCACGTTAGGTCTCCACTTCTAGTTCCAGCTTTAAAAGTTTGCAGCTGACTACAGGGATATAATCCTTTTGGTGTAATCCTTTCATTTGCATTTCCAGCACTAGACTGCTGAAAGCTGAACTCCAGTGCTTCCCTGTAGCTCTGAGCCAGGGCTCGGCTCTAGGCACGTTGAATATTGAGGCGATGCCTGGGGCAGATGTTTGCCAAGGGTGGCAGAGCAGCTTAGTGGGGCTGGCAGCTCTGTGTGGTCCTGGGCCTCAGACTTCCTGCATGTCTTCTTGATAACAGAAGCAGTGTTGAGGCAAGGCCATTAGCACTAAGAGGAAGAAGGCCAGTTGTAGTGGGTTGACCTTGGCTGGACACCAAGTGCCCACTATCACTCCCCTCCCCAGCCAGAAAAGGAGAGAGAGAGAACAAGATGGAAAATGACATGTGGGTTGAGATAAAGCAGTTTACCAAAGCAAAAAATGAGAAACTTGTGCATGCAAAAGCAAAGTGGAAAATAACAAGATTTATTCTGTCCTAGTTCAGTAGGTGGGACCAGTTATCACTGTGTGGGAGTGATTAAAGCTGTGTATTCTACCCCCATCTAT
>JAWWEW010000112.1:97129381-97174842 GCA_035583185.1 Anabacerthia variegaticeps | reverse complement strand
AAACTGTAATTCTGACTTACAATATCTCTCGTGGTAGGTCCATTTCTCCTGCCAGTTTGCTTTTAAACCAGCACATTCTCGACTTCCCATCAGCAGCAATGTCTGGCCACTTCCCGAGAAGCAGGACTTCAACATGTGTAATGGATTCTCAGCAGGCAGCCATTGGAAACAGAGAATGCTCCCCTCTTCTTGCTTCTTTCCTTAGCTTTTATATCTGAGCAGACATCTTATGGTATGGGATATCCCTTTGGTTAGTCTGGGTCAGCTGGGCTGGTTTTGTCCCCTCCCAGGATCTTGCTCTCAACTGGGGAGGAATGTTACAATACCGACGCTGTGCTGAGCAGTAGCTAAGAACACTGGGGCATTCTCAACATCCTTCTAGCTACCCATGCAAAGCACAGCACTGTGAGGGCTGCTATGGGGAGATGAACTCCGAGCGAGACCAAATACACCCATGTTGCCCAAAATAGAGTGGTTGACCTTTCAGCAGGGAGCAGAGCAACAAGGGCTTTTGGTCCTTGTCCTGACACATTAGGGCTGTTGGTCCTCGTTTCTATTAGCTCTTTGTTTGCCTGTCCTTCTTTCCTCACAGTAGGAGCTGCCAGTAACCAGCACTTCAGGACTTGGAGGCAAAACTCAGCTCACTGCTGAGCTCTGCAGATCCCTGTTTTACCTATTTCCTCACTGATTACTCTGCCCTGCATTTGCAGTATCAGTTTGCTCCCTTGTAGCTGATTCTGCTCCAGATCTGAAGGTGTTGCTGTGGAAGGCAGAGCCAAGTCTGCAGTAAGGAATAACATTTCCTGATCTGTTTTGTTACACTAGCGATGGAAATAGATCTAAGGTGGGACATGTCAGCTTCTTTCGTGAGTTGCATTATGTTGAGAAAGAGGCATGCCTGAACTTCCAATGTCATGAATAAACTTTCATTGCAATGCTTGGCAAAGAACCTGAAGTCCAAATCATCCAGGTCAAACTGGCATCTATCAATCCAACAGCTGTTGGTCTTAAAGGAGAGGTTTGCTCACCAGTTGTGAATTTGTTTGAGACAATGCATACAAAAATTTTCAGTTTAAAAAGGGCTGCTTAAATTTGTTTTCTTTGTCACATCATTTAAATCTTGCCTCTACTTTCTGAAAAGAGCATGTGGGAAAATTCTGTTCCATGTGATCATTCTCATTTTTTTTCCTCCATAATACTGTCCTGAACCAAAATATTCTAGTAAATGAAAGCAAGAATTTTTATTTTTCCCTTCCCCCTCCCCAGCCCTGTCTTCTGTAAAACCTAAAATTTAGAACTTTTGCAATTGAATGAAAGAGTTGAAATCAAACCTCAAAATTATATTTGTTAAAACAACACAGGTCAATTTCTATCATGCCAGTATGTAGAAACAATCTGGCTTATATTTTTCTGCAATTTTTTCATTTTAAAAATATACCCTCTGCATAAGGGTTTACAATGTCTTTTATATGTATTCCTGATGTCAAGGGGTTCAATTTCTGTTTGAATTTCTCCTTGTGCAGTTCCCAGTTCTGGGTGCTATAACTGATTATCCTGTTTCTTAGAAATGCACAAAAAAGTTTATCGTTGTGGACTGGCAGAATTAGTGGGGAGTACTTTTGTTATTTTATATTTATCAGTTACGTATTTTAATATTTGGTTTGATGTGGAATCCAGTCTGTGCGGTAAGACACATGTATCAGTGAAGCCCTTTTTCATTGGATGCTCAAAGCTTTCTTGCTCTGATCAGGTAAATAAAGTTACCATTTTATTTTCATATTTTTTTTTCCCAGGTGACATTACTTCAGGAATAAGAGGTTATCTGAGCACTTACTCTACAGTAACAATGTTATATGCAGCTGGGTAAGTTCTTGTGCTGTGAGGAATAACTGTAGTTTGCTTTTGTATACTAAACAATTCTTGTGTAAACCAAACAATTAAAAAACCTTACAATTAACAGAGACAGAATATATTGCTATATATAAGTACTCTTTTAGAATATAGAAGCACTAGGCCATATGTTGAAAATAAAACTGTGCCCTGCTTAAACTGCCAATACCAGTAATTTAAGACCACTATGTTGGAAGAAGTATTTAATATCTAAGATGAAATATGAAACTAAAATGTTTAAGTGAGGAACTTAGCTCTAAGATCTTACTGGGGATGTGGACAATCAGGTGGTGAAAATGAAGTGTAAAGAATATAGAAGAAGAAATTCTGCAAAGAATTTTGAGGCTGTCTAGAAGGTGTGGCAGTCCATGGGTGACTACAGAGGTTTTCATTGTCGTCTGCGGTGAAGTGAGCAGGAAGCCGTGACTCTTAAACAGTAAAAGCTTATAAACAGAAACTCAGTGGAATAGCAGTAAGGTTTTCATATTCTATTCAATATCTGAAAATTTTGCTCGTTCAAACATTATTATGTGTGATCTGTTACATGCTAAAGATGGAACCAGTGGGGAAGAGGTGCAGTGTTGGGTTGAGGAGTACTTTTTCATGCAAAGGCAATGTTCCAACTTGCTCCTGTATGAAGTGGCTACTCCTGGGCAGGGGCATGGAATTGGAGCTGCTGTTTGTTTGGAATCAGCTGAACAATTAGGTCTTGGCTCTGTGTCAGGCAGTGGCTCCTGCTAATGCTAAAAGTGCACCAATTTTATTTTCTAGAGATGGTGAAAGAATAACACTGGTAGTAAAGAATGGATTGTGTGGCCTATTGGCACATACTGCATTTACTGAAAGGCACAGAGCTCCCCACCTCTTAGACAGCACTAAGGCTTTAGAGCATTGGTTGCCTGTTTGTCAATATGTAATTGTCAGTAGTAAATAGGTAGATGCTGAATTTACGTTAGAAAGTATGGGAATTAGGAATAATCTCCCTTGGTGCTAGTAGTCCAAGCAGGTTTAATTTGGTTTCTTTAGTGAAGATGTAATTATATATTGAGGTACCACACTGGGCAAGGCAAACCAAAGAAGTAACATTTTCTTGTTTAGCAAGCTGAGACTGTCTTCAGCTAGATAATAGAGATTTTTCCCCTTTCCTTCCCCAACCTCTGCTCTCTTGGCCATTAAAATTACAGGGAAAGCAATTGTATGTTTATTACTGCTCTGACGACTGTGCTGCTCTGTGGTGATTTGTACTATGTCATCTAATCTATCTATGTCATCTAATCTATTTTTCAACCTTGATGCCCTATATGTATGTGAAAACTACTTGGCATGTCTGACAGTGCAGGAGAAGCCAAAGGTCTTGTGGTTTACAGGTGACATTCTTTGTGGCTTCTGTATAGTGAGTACTTGCACTTCTGAGGTATGTTAAACTAGGAGTATTGGTGAGCCATTATTTTTTTATTATTTTAAATGTCTTGAAATTAATAAACACACCCCCTGCCCCAGTTTAACTTCTAAATCACCATGAATCAATCTTGATGCCAAGATGAGTTTTTTTAAAATAGAAGCATAGCTTTTAGGTAGGAAAGCAAAGCTCTGGTTGCAGTTCACAATTCTTTGTTAATGCATTCGGATCTCTTAGCAAGCAGTACATTTTGCTAAAGACAGCTTTTCATCAGGAGGTACATATTTGAAGTGCTCATCAGAAGATACTAAAAAAGGAAAACTTTATTTCTTAAAATGTGCTAATCAGAGAACATGGAATAAAATAGTACAGCTCAGTGTTTTGTACTAACAGCAAGTAGCATTAATCAAAAGCCAAATTCAGTTGCCTGACCCTAGTTATGAGATAATCCTCTGAATGTGGTGCCCTTTCTTGGGGAAAAAGGGATTTTAGTTATTTGTGCACAAGTAGTTCTATGCTGGTGTCTCTCAGAAATCTGCAGTATTCACAACAATATTAAATAGTATACTGGAACCAATATTCTCCTGCTTTGAAAAAGGTCAACAGTTTTAAATGTCTCAAATTATCCTTGGTTTTTTGTACATAAATTAGCTGTGTTGAGTTACACTAAACAGTGGAAATGCTTTTGAAAATCTGCCAGGTGATAAGAATTTGGTAGAATGCTATTTTTACAGCAGAGGAAAGGTGTTAATAATATGTACAAAATCAAGTGTGTATTTAAGTTACTAGTTATATTCATGAAGGTGATACTTTTCCTCATAGGGGTCCTTAAAGTACTCATCCCTTCCTGAAGGGTTATCTATTATTGGTAGTCTCCTGTTTATACCAATATATTAAAATTTGCCTATAAGGCAAGCTCTTTGTCAGCTGAAATACAATTCTTTCTATTACATAATGTATTGTGAATTTAACTGTAGAAAGAGTAAAGGAGAATCTCCATCCTTTATTGTATGCAGGGAGGGGAAACACAGTGACGAAGAATGAAGGAAAGGTTACTGTACTTAATGCCGTCTTTGTCTCAGCCTTTAATAGCAAGACCAGTTGTCATCCAGGTACCCAGCCCCCTGAGCTGGAAGGCAGGGATGGGGTGCAGAATGAAGCACCCATAACCCAAGGGGAAATGGTTAGTGATCTGCTACACCACTTACACTCCTGTAAGTCTATGAGGCCAGATGGGATCCACCCAAGGGTACTGAGGAAGCTGGCAAAAGTGCTCACCAAGCCACTTTCCTTCATTTATCAGCAGTCCTGGGGAGGTCCCAGGTGACTGGAAGTTAGCAAGTGTGATGCCTGGCTACAAGAAGTGTCAGAAGGAGGATCTGGGCAGTTACAGGCCTGTCAGACTGATCTCAATGGTCTTAAAGATCTTTTCCAACCTTAACAATTCTATGAATCTGTGAACCCATTATATCTTGTTAAAATTGTGTAGGCTGCTTTTGCTTAGCAAAAATTTATGTTGTTTATAAGAACAAGCTGAAGTGAATCAAATCCATACGTGGTTTCTCCAGGAGTCCCAAGCAGACATTGACTGGAATATGATTGATTTTATCCAAGAGAAAATTAACAGAAATGCTCCTGAGCAAAGAAGAATTTCTGGCTAGGCATAAAAGATGTGATTAGCGAACTCATAACATCCAACAGATTCTTTTGAGAAAAGCTCCATCATGCTGTTGGAAAATGAGAGAGGGTGATTCTTTATTACTTGGAAAAATGAACCAGGTCCATTCATTGGGTAGAACAAAACTGCAAGTTTTGGCCAAGTCAAGCATGTTTTTAATGCAATCAGGTATTGCTTCTACACATGTATGTGCAGAAATGTAGCCACTATCTTTCCTGTGGCTGAGGCAGCAATGTTAATGGGTTCCAAGCACAGACAAGCACTATCTGTTTCCAGGAAAAAAATGTGCAGTAATTGGAAACAATTAGGAGAGTGTACACTGAATACAAAATAAGTTGAATAGTTAGACTACTTGTGCTGTTTGATCAGTTTAAGCTTGCTGTGAGACCTGGAGAGAGCATATTCAACTCAGTAAAATTCTCCTTGTGTGCCTGGGAGTTTGAGCTACATTACTTGACATCTTAAGTTTGCTTCTTCCTTCTGACCCTAAATGCAGCCAGGAGTACATATGGGGAAATTTGGACTTCAGCTTCTTTCCTATTACCTCAGTGTAGATAAATATCTTTCCCTCATGGCCTTGTTTTTCACCAGACATAGGATGGGTAAGCAGCTGAAGTTCTGTTCTGTGATCAGAATCTACTAAGTTAACTGAACTTAGACATCCATTCCTTGACCTCAGAGGGAAGCTCACAAAAGACCTCAATTGAGTGCAGTGTTAGGAATTCCAATTAACAGCATTTAAGCCAGAAAATAGATTCAAACAGGAGACTAGAATTAAAAAGAAAATCTTTAGTTAGTTTAGTTTAGTAAACAATCATGCTTAATGGAAAAAATTATGGAAAAGCTGTATAACTACATTTTTTGGAATCACTCAACACTTTGGACTATACTTGTTCATGAAAAAGGCATCACAAAGCACTGTTTATAGACTTGGGTTTTTTTGTTTGTTGTGTATTTAGGTTTATGCTTCTTTAGCTCAATAGGCAAGGGGGTTTTTGGCATTTTCAGTTTTGCCAAATTTATACAGCTATGGAAAAGAGCTGGACTCTTTCTAATGTGTGTTTTTATTTGACTAGGATAAATAGGTTCCTCGTCATTTATTAAATATTTTTAAATGCTCTATAGTCACATCATCTTTGTTATTATTAACACATCTGTATCAAAGATTGATTTCCAGGTTACTGTCTCAGGCTAGGAATAATTGAGAAAAAAACCTTGCAGTATGAAAACAGCCCATTGGGTAAGATTTGTGGTTTGGTTTGTCGGTGTTTGGATTGTTTTTTCAAATTGTTTGGTTATTTGATGGAGTGAATCACAGAATGGGTCAGGTTGAAAGAGACCACAGTGGGTCATCTGGTCCAAACTCCCTGCTTAATCAGGGCCATCCTAGAGCACATTGCACAGAATTGTGTCCAGATAGTTCTTGAACATCTTCAGTGAGGGAGACTCCACAACCTCTGTGGGCAACCTGTTTCAGTGCACACTAACCTACACAGCAATTAAGTTCTTCCTTGTATTCAGGTGGGACTTCTCGTGCATGAGTTTCTGCCTGTTGCCTCTTGTCCTATTGCTTGACACCATCAAGAAGAGCCTGTATCCATCCTCTTGACACTCTCCCTACAGTGAAAACTGTACCTTAGTAGTATTTGGAATTGTCAATAATAAAGAACATCCGTTGAAGCTGACAGTTACTGTGAATGAAAAGCTTTTTGTGACCAAAGGCATGTTATAACTACTCTATTTCAGGAAGTTGAATAAGAGATTTCTAATTATGACTTTGACTATGGGGAAAAAAAAAACAAAAACAAAACACCCAGTTGCCCTCTTTTTTTAAACCAAAATGTAGAATAACCAGAGACAGCTCAGTTGTCATCAGCAAAATATAAAACAAAAAACTTGGTGTCTAATGTTATGCTTTTCAGAAGGAAACTTGCTACTCAGACCAGTGGTGGGAGGGAAAACTGGTATGAGAATATATGCATGTTTGTGACAGGGTGTGTTCTAGCCCAGGAAAGTGTTGAGTAGCAATTCTTTTACCTTAGGACTCTTAAACTCTTCAGCAGATACTGTTGATGATGGGTGAATAAAATTCATTGTGATTGTTTTGAGAATCTCTGTCTGGAGGTTGGAGTCCACCTGTCGTGTCTTCCTTCCTACTTGTTTTCCCCTTACCTTTCTATTCTTATCTTGCATTATTTTGAACTGCCATGGTATTGCTTGTTTGTGATGTACTCAGCGTGGGTACCACAATGCAGAATGATGTACTGAACTTCAACCAAATTAATTTAGTTGGACATATACCACAAAATTTTTGCAACAGAAGTCTTGAGGCTTAACAAGGAATGGTATTGTATCTCCCTGATACTTGGAAATTATTTCAGAACAATTTTAATGAAGTAAAAAAGCTTTGCTAGAGCATCTTATCAACATCTCCAAACTCTTTTACACATTCCAAGGATCGAAGTTAGCCATTTCTCTATTGAGTCTGTTCAGTTCTTATTTTGTGTTTTCACTTGTAAAGTGAATAAAGCACCTATATGCTTATAAACTGCACTACCATGGCCTTCAGCAAACATTGCAGTTAATTAAAGCATTGGGCAGAGCAGGTTTGTCTGATTCCATCAGCATTCAGAGGTTATGAACCTCAGCTTATTAGGGCTGTATTAGTGATGTGATTAATGGTATAGTGCTCCTTCCTTTCAGTTTTGCTCTGGAGGTTGACTTCCATAGCAACAGATCATCATCAGGGAAAATTCTGGGGTAAAGTCTGTTAATGATCCCTGTCTTATGGCTGGAAACTTTGAATCATATTGGAGATTCACATTTAGCAGTTAGAACCCAACTATTACTAGAAAACACATTATTAGAAAGGGAAAAATGGATGGGAGATAAGTTTCATTCTGCTAAAAATCAAAACTGAAATGTCTCCTGTTTTTTTGGTGGTCGTTCTTTTTTTTACTTGTTTTTTTGTTTTGTGGTGGGGTTTGTTTGTTTGGTTTTGGTTTTTTTAGGGTTGGGATTTTTTCTGCTTTTAAAGATGCCAGCAGCATGTTCTCGCATTTGGGATTACCACATCCATAAACTAATTTAGAACAAGAAATGTTGAATCAGTGTCTGTTGTACGACAAATTGTGTTTATACAAAGGAAATTTAGATGTGTAACAGGGTGCCCTTAATAGAGGAAGCAGTAGTTCATTGTTTTGGAAAACTGCCTTGGAAGAGACTTGGAGAAGCCATCCTTGTGCCCCAAGCAGAATCAGATTGTCATTTCTATTTTGTAGATCATCAGTGATGGAAAATCCATAGCTACTCTTGACAACCTATTTCAGTATTTCATTATTATTCTCAATTGAGTGGTTTTTCTAAAATCTATCCCAGATCTTTCTGGTTGGCATTTGAGCCCATTATTACTTGTTCTGTCCATCACTAGTATGGAGAACAGATAATTTTATTCCCTTTTTTCCTCTTTTGTGTCTTAGCTTTTCCACCTCTGATAGTTCTTGTTGATATTCTTTCAAATGTCTCCTGTTTATGCACATATTCCTTAAATATCCAAAATCCTTGTGCAGTGTTAGGCTTGTGACTCATTAGAAATAGCCCCCAGGTGACACCCTCACCCCCTTCTTTTCGTTAGTAACAGAACTGTTACTAACTAGATTATTTTTATCTTTGTGATTGAGTAATCACTCTTTCTTCAGCTTGTTAAAACCTATTTGAATCCTTTGCCAGTCTTCCAACTTACTTGCAATCCCTCTTACTGTCAGGAACATTTTCTTCTATCCATCATATAGGTTAAGAGAAATGCTGAAAAAGGCCAGACCCTGGACAGACCCTTTGAAGCACCACGCAGTACATCTTTCTATTTGACAGTGAAACATTGGTCCTCTGTGGGTACTGTTATCTAATTTTTGTCTTCAGATTTCAACGTGACTTACTGAAGTCAAGATGTATGACAATCACTCCTCTGCTACTAAGAAGGCCTTTTAGCCACACAGAGGAAGAAATTGGATTGTTCTATCAGTTTGTTCTTAACAAATTCATATTGATTGCCACTTATGTCTGTTATGATATAGCTGCACACAATGGTGTGCTTCACTCACAAGTGTTCTTGAATGTGAAGTTAAACTTGAGTTGTCTGTGGTTTTTCTGCTCCTCTTTCCTGCTGTTCTAAGCACAGGCAATACACTTGCCCTTTCACCTGTCTTCCATCAGACATCACAGAGCTGCTGTCAGTTCTCATGTCAGTTCAACTGGTTTTTTTAAATACATCTTCACTAATATTTGTCAGGCCTTCTAAATTTGAAAAATGTAATTAATAATCTCTGTTCTCATTTGAGCTCTCACTGTTGTTGCTATTAATTCTGCTTGACACCAATAGATCTCCTTCAAGTAGACTAATGCAAGAAGTCATTAAGCCCTCTGGCTTTCTCTGCATCTTCTCTGCGTTCTGTCTGAATAGTTGTAGTCTTTCTAGTTGTAAAAGCTTATATCTGCTTTTTTAATTTGTTCACAGCTTACTGCGTGGGTACTTTTATGTGATGTTTAACATCTTTCATAGTTCTCTTCTTCTGGTTGCTTGAACTTGGAACTATATGGAAATCTCTGGAGTGGGAGATTGGTCCTTTCCAGAGGGCATGCTCAGGTGTGACACGTTTCTGGAAAGTAGACTGTGACAGATTGGTTTTGAAACAGAAATCAGATGAGAAGAGAGGAGCTTGGGAGACAGGCAAGCAATAGGTACACAGGAGCCAGAAGGAGGCTGGAGTATTTATAAGTCTAGGAAGGGCATGGTGGCCACTGGATTAGAACAAGATTGAAGAGGAAAAATGTAAAGATGTGGTAATGGAGAAAGGAACTTCATTTTCAAAGCTTTTTATATCTCTTACTTGACCAACCTGAGACTTTTCTCTTAAAAAAAAATAAAATTAAATATACATATATATATATATAGTTCTACTTCATGTCCAGATATAGCAAATACTTTGGTGTTCTGGAGCGCTCACTTTGAGGGCAGGCTATGGGCAGATCAGCTTGAGAAGTATGCCTGACCTGGTCTCTGCTCAGCTCTGGTCATAGGGTTCCTTTGTTTCTTATGGTCATGTTTTGTGTCTTGACATATTTGCTTGTGCTTCTTCAGCTGCGTGGGCATTCTGTTATGCTCTTTAGTGAACTGACCTAATTGGTAAGCTTCTTTCCTGTGTTTGAGGTGAATGAGGAAGTCAGGATTTAACAAGGCTAGTCTCTTGCC
Organism: Anabacerthia variegaticeps; assembly: GCA_035583185.1. NCBI lineage: Eukaryota > Metazoa > Chordata > Aves > Passeriformes > Furnariidae > Anabacerthia > Anabacerthia variegaticeps. The sequence continues at coordinate 97,164,627 of JAWWEW010000112.1, read as the reverse complement.
ATACCTCTGCCCTTCTACATGGAAATTCCAGCATTTGTGTCCTCAGTTATTAGTTCTCTCCTATTCGCCATCTCTTATTTTACTATTTTTTTTGTGTGCATTGACAGTGGCATTAATGCCTGATTTCAAGGATGAAAGGTCAGATACGTCTATAGAGTTCAGTCCCAGGTTTCTCTAGGATAGAGTACTTGCTCTTAAACTAATGGCTTCTGATTGTAAAATTGCCTGGCCTTCACATGATGCTATAAACCAGCTTCTTCCCTATGCAGTTGTTGGATTAGTCTTTACAGCTGGCTCCTGTTCAGCATAGCTGTTCAAGTGGTTTGTTATAGTGGCCTTGGTGTCCTTTGGCATCTTTCAGGTCACAGATATATCTCTGACTGTGTTCCTCAGCTTTTCTTCTTACTTCTTTATGCAAACAGGTATCACTGAATCAAACATCTCCTTTCCAGCCTTTACTGGAGCACAAATGCAGGTGTCTTCTTTCGAGTATGGTTCAGGACTGCAGGCAAGGTATTGATATTCCTAACTGGGAATGGCTCACAGCTGCAGGTAGACACAGAACAAACAGATGACTAGGGTGGTCACTGCTCTGCTGTGTATTATAGCATTTATGGACTGTTCTTTATATCCTCTCAGGAATTTCTTCCATTTATTGCTCTAACACATCAGGGTATGGAAACTAATAATAAATTAGTATTGTAAACTAATGAATTTCCCATCTCTTCCTCCAGACATGTAGCCATGTTATGATGAACTTTACCTGTATATATTTTCAAGAAGAAACAAGAATCTGCAAAGAAGAGATGACTGTATCAGTGAAGAAGGACATAGATGACTTCTACTTAAAATTATGTATAATTAGGCTATTATTCTCTGAATGCTCATTTATAATCTTAGAAGAGAATTTCCAAGCATAGAGGAGAACATATTTAGACCTAGAATGGATTACATGTTAAGGAACTTTATCTCAATTATTACAAGACGCTCAAGCAACGCTTAAAAGGCTTTTACAACACAAACTCTTTTTTTCTTTTTTTAAATACTTTGGCTTCACTGTTGTGATGAAGTGTAAGATTATTTGGTAAATTACCAAGAATTTAGAGAGTACTCAAGATAACCTGAGGCAAATTTAGAAAAGTAAGATAAAATATTATATTGCTGTGATTTATTTTTTTTAAATATATTTATAATAGTAATGTAACTCATTTCAGGATGATATTGAAGCAGGGGTCAGGAGTGTATTAATTTTTTGTAGGGATAATGAGAACGTTTGCATTGGATAAATTCCTTCTCTTATGTCAGGACACTAACAAGTAAAACATATATTTACAATGTGTAGGTTTGTTGTTCTCTGAATGTCTGATGCTAGCTTATGTACAAGACAGAATATTTAATTACATGAACCTTAGTTGTCATCTGGAGTGACAGTCTGTATATTTTGTTTGACATTTCCATGAATATCTAGAGGAACTGGAATTGGAAGTTTTGTCCCAGTGTGAAATTTTACACTATTTCATTTTTCTGACTGTTTTTTTAACTTTTAAAAATATAGTAGTTCATACAAAATCCAAAGACAGAAATTAGCAGGAGTGAACAGAAGTTAGAAAAGCTGAACACTTTCCTGGTAGAATTTTATGTGGCTATTAAAATGATGTATTTAATAATTTTTTTTATTTTTTTTTTTAGTGTAGGAAGAGCACTAATTGTAGTTTGCCATCAGTGTTAGACCAGGATTTTGAATTTAGCCTGTGGCAGTATAACAAGAACTTTTGCCAACTTGCAGCACTGTGCAGCTGCTGAAAACCCCCGCTCTAGGAAGAGCCTTGAAAATGTGTGAATGCAGAGCTCAGCTCTGTCGATCTTTGAAATTCAAACGTTGGAACAGATTCTACTCTAACGTGTGCCTGTATAAGCCTAGGATTATTTCCATGATGACTGAATAGTTTTCATCAATGTACATGAAATACTGGTTTTGTTCATTGAAATGAGTGTGAATTTATGGGAAGGAAAGGGCTAAGAAAGCTAAGCTGTCCTCTTAGCATCAGGCAGCCTGGCATGCTGCTTTTAACTTAGGACTGTATGTGTCCTTGAGTGGCAGTAACCAGTGTAATAAGACTGTAGTAAAGCAGATGATATAAAAACAATAAAGTAAGATGGTTTTCACTTAATTTGGGTGCAGAGATTTGTACAACACCTGCACAGCCTTTGTGCAGTAAATTAAAAAACAAACCCAACTAATTTTTTTTTCTTGGATCTTCACCTTATAAATTGCTTAGGAAGATTTTTGAAGTTCATTCTAAGTCACTGTAATTCAGTTTTCCATTAAATTGTTAAGATAAAACATTTCAGACATAATGCACTAAACATATCTCTCTTATAATTCTTCTGAGGAAAATTGAAATTAAGTAATAACAAGGACTAGTAGTCTAAGGAGGTACTAAGGGTATGCTCAGGATTGCCTCTGCTAGTATCATTGATGAATTTAACCCTGAAAATCACTTTCAGGGTGCGTAAGGAAGATGTGCATATTGCAGTTATGAATAGTTTGGCTTTCTAATGTACTCACTGTTAACACTTCAGGAGCTGAATCCACAACAGCCGTCTGCCTTCATTCTACCTCTGAATAATGAGACTAATTATGGCTCTTGGGTGGGGCTTATGTTTCATTTGCCACCTTCTGAACTGTGTAAATGAGAGGGATGGAGAACCTTATTCCACTGAGTAGTTACTGGTTCCTCCCTGGCAAGTAACTTCTGGGTTTTCTGTCATTGAGTTTGGTCTGTCTAAAAGCCAGACACCTGGACTGAAGTATTCATTTCTACCTTCTGTAGTCACTAGAGAGGAAGAGCCAGATGGACAAAGCAAGTCATCCCATCTTTCTTAGGATGCTGATGAATTGCCCTGTGAAAGTACTTGTTTCTAGATACTGGAGTAAACTTAGGCAATCATTGCAACCTATTAAAATGAGTGAAAAGATTCTTATTGTAATGGGAAGCTGTTAGTAATCAAGGAGTAGTCCCATCTGCCTATATGCAGGAGTGCATTGATCCCAGTATTGCTATGCTTACTTCTCATAAATTATTTTAAGGGTGCATAACTCTAGATCTAGAGCAGCACTTTGATAAGACTTAAGTATTATTGTAAGTAGAATGACTTCCCTATTTGGAGATCTCAAACTTTGGTACCTGTTGTGATACGCTCCCCAGAAGGTCATCTGGCCTATCCACCCACCCAGACAAGATCCACGTTCAAAGGTAGATGAGATTGCTCAGGTCCCTATTTGGAGATCTCAAACTTTGGTACCTGTTGTGATACGCTCCCCAGAAGGTCATCTGGCCTATCCACCCACCCAGACAAGATCCACGTTCAAAGGTAGATGAGATTGCTCAGGTCCAGTAGTATGTTGAACATCTCCAAAATGAGCTACTAAAATTGTCATGTGTGAGATGTACAAGTCAGGAATCCTGGTCTCCATTATTTTCTTGTCTTTTTTCTTCCCATCTTATAACAGTAAGTCAGCTTGTGCAGAGTTCCCATTTTGGAATTACCATCTGAGCTGGTTGCAAACTCTCAAAGGATACAATTCCAGTAGTCTAGTCAGGTGCTGCACCTTTGCAGTATCATGTAGCAATGTTTGAGAGATGCCCTCCAGAGTCATTGCCAGCCAAGGATGTTTTGCTTTCTTGTGAAAGAATGCTCTTCATTGTTTTTAATTTCGTTTTGGATTTAAACACTTCTGTAAAATACATAAAGGTGCAGAACTGTAAGTTTTCTCTATTTAATTTCTGTTTCCAAGCAAGGTCGTTATCTTAGAGACCAATGACAGGCATTTGGATAAAGCCAGAACCAATACTTCATGTCTCCATTGGATAACAGATGGCAATAACAGAGAACTGAAATTTTCAGGTTGTTCCTTCAACCTATTTTATTTTTGTCTTTAAAAGGCAATACATTAGTTTCAGATACTCAACTAAATCTAGGGAGATTTAGTTTTACAAATTCCACAAAGCTGAAAAAATACATGGAATTTTTTTTGTGTGTGTGTCATCTCCAGGTCAAAGAAAAAGGCTGTTTCTTGCTGTGCAGTCTTATGGTTTACATATACTACTTGTGAATATCGCAGTAGCATTGTGATTTACCTTACAATTTTGGAAAATTTGGTTCAAGGAGACTTGGTCTTATAAAGTCAGCTCCAAACCCAGGTTTCTGATAATAGGAGAATTCCTGACTTTCAGCTTGTTTTTGAGAATTGTTGATTTTCATGCATTCTTACAGACTTCGGAGAGTCAGGAGTACTCTACATATCTCATGATTAAATTTTGGAAAGGTGTCTACTGTGGTGGTTTTTTGCCCTCTTGATATTAAGGCTACCCTATTCTACCTTTGCTGCAGCACAATATAATTTGTTTTCATATGACCTGTGCTTCCCACTCAGCTGCAGATAGCTTTGGATTCCAGAACAGCACTGTAGAGATAAAGTTTTCCTAAGAATTTTTATTTCTATTAAAGCTTACAGTGTTAATATTTTTAGTAAGGCTTTTAAACTTCTGTTACAGAAGGTGTGCTTTCCTAAAGCAGATGAGGCATGTTACCTCTCTATGGGAATCCTTCTCGTGTCATAGCCAAAAAATGGCAGTTTAAAAATCTTCTATTTGGACTTTATTACTTTAGGCAGAACCTTGCAGTGCAAAAACCCAGATGTTTTAATGCATAAAAAGAAGATACTCCGTTGCGTACACCTAGCCAAATCAATTATTCAGCTAAATGTTTGTGGTGAAGCAGCAGTTAATAGAAGAGTGGCAGATGTCATATACAGAAGTGTCCATTTCACTGTGGTGCTCCGTGGTCTGTTGTGACAGCTAAATGGAGCAGCTCAACAGCTGTCAGCATGTTAATGCTTTGGATTAAATAAACATGCTTGGAAGAACTTTCCTCTGATTTTTAAGACTTAATGACTTTGATGGCAGCCGTGTTTCTTTGCAGATGAAGTTTGAAGTGTTTTGTAAGTGAGGCCAGATGCAATGAGGAATAACGTTGGACTGCATGCTAAACCAGTGTGTTTTAATTTCGTTGGAGCTGTGTAACTCTGAACCACAGTAGAGCTTAGAAATTCCTGCTCAGTCTAAACACCAGATTTAAAGCAAGGGTGCAGTGAGGTAGTTTTCTTCCTTTGCTTTATTGTCTTTAATAACATCAGAGAAATAAACATAAGGGAAGCTTTTAACTTGTTATACCTTCAAAATCTGTGATGGAATTTTTCTTTCTCTCCCTTACCAACACAGAGTTTTGGGAGCTGGAGCCCAGCCCCCACTACCAGCTCCTAGAACCAGCTAACAAAAGGATGGCTAGTATCTCTTCATTCTAACTTAATGGCTGGGGAGGACTGGGGAAAGTGGGGCAGGGGGAGAGAAGTGTTTCTGGGTTTTTTGCCACAGTCTCTGCTCCAGCTGCTGTGCACATGTGAGCCATCATTTGCTGGGCTGGTGGAAGCACTTGGAGGGTGCTCCCTTGGCTTGGCCCCCCAACTCCACTCACTCTGTGCTGTTCTTAGGAGAGAGAGAGGAGTCACCACTACCTGGATTTGCTACAGACTCCGAGGGCCTATAGAGGAGTTGCTAAACCCCCACCCTCCCCAACGCTTTGGGACAAAGGATGGGGAGAGAGTCTTTATTCTGCCCATAGGAAAAGTTTCTTTTAAACTGAGGCACTTGTGAAAAGTGAGGAGACAAATCAATCAGAAAAGCTGGACACATATAAACACAGTATAACTGCCATTTCAGTCAAATTCAATGCAGAAGACTCAAGGATTAATGCATGATCATTTAAAATATTTGTTTGTGGTTCCTTTTGTTGGTCTGTGATTGCTTTGTAATTTAGTTAGATGATTCTCCATGAAATCTTCTGTTTTGCCTGAGGATTTTCTCAGTTGCCTTCCTGACTTCAACTATTTTGGAGTTGCAGTGCAAGGGTGTAGTATATGGACAGATTCTGCAGCCTGTAGCTGGCCAATCGTCACATGTTTCCAGGTAGCTTATCCGTAGCTTTCTTAGGATCTGAGAGTTCGTCCCTTACTGTTATTAAAAAAATACAGCTCGTAGGATTCTCTTTGTCACGACAGTTTTTGTGTTTGGCTGTCAGACTGAGTAGGGGCATATCTTTCAGCACCAAGGCTTCTGAAGAACAATAAGTTATGATAGTTTTCTCCTCTTCACCTTTTGTTCTACTGCTGTTTTTCTCCAAGTGTCTGCTTCTGACTGTGGCTGTCTGGCTTGTGTCACAAAAGGTGACACACACAGGACACTGAAGTTCTAAATGATTCACCCAGATTTGAAGTAAGGCATGAATATTTAGCATCATCAGAGCATCTTACAAGTCAGAAAGAAGCATTTGTGATGGCATCTGAGGTAACCACAATGGTGCTACATCTTTAACTGTATTAATGGATGGAGCAACAATCACTTATTTTCTGACACTCCCTGCCATTCCCAGTATCTAACTTTAAAGAGTGCAAGCAGCAGCAGTTATTGAATGTCTTATCCTACTTCTCTGTTCTCACTTTTTTCAGTGGGTAGGAGTGGAAGCTTAGTGAGATCCTTTGAAAAATGCACCAGGACCATGGAAGATGGGAGAAGGGTTTTGCCTGGTAACTCTACCCAAAAAGTAATTTTTTCTCCATTAACCCTGTGAGCTTTATTACATAGCTCTCCTTATAATAGGTAAAACCAGCAACAGTTAAATAAATAAATTCTTCTAATCTTTCTTTAAAAAAAAAATCCAAACCACAAATGTGAGTATGACATGCAATGATATAAATATTGCAGACATTTGTATGAAGTGAAGTTAAAGTGTAATGCTGAAAATGTTGAAAAATGAGGTTTGCTGCAACTTAAGCATGGAAGTTTGCAGACTTTTGTTGCTTCGGTTTTTCATTTGGTCACTATTTCAGGAATTCTGGAGTTGAAATTGTGTGGCAGCTGCCTCACATTTAGACCAGAGGGATCAGAAGGGAGGTCTTCATAGCCATTGTTTCAGAGCCCCATGGGAAAGGTCTGACAGACTTGTTTTTTGAAGTCTGCTGAGGCCATTGGTGTTATGCTGATGGAGGGGAAAAGTCTTTGCATTTCTTTATATTTATTTTTCTCCTCTCCTGATTTATTGCAGTACTCTCATCAGTTAGCAGTCAGGCCACCATGCCTTGCTCAGTGAGCTTTCAGCATGCTTTTCCCTTGTTTTCTGTTTCTCCGGCCAGAGGTGCCCCTTCCAGTTCTCACACATCTGTCCTTTCTTCTTTGGTTTGACCAGGTGTTGCAGTGGTGTTTTGGTGGTGTTTGGTTTGTGCATTTTATTCCATTTTTTTGGCAAGCTTGTACAATCAAGGCCGTAAGTGAAGGTGGTAAAACGTGGAGAAATAGAACATCTGAAAATCAGATTCTTAATCCATGGTCACAACTGTCAAAACTTCTGAACTGGTTTTGATGCCATAATAGAATAAGTACATGGTTTTGGAAGCAGCTCTAATCACAGTAATTTTTCACTACCTTCTCCTTCATGCTCACCCTCAAATTCTCAAGTGCCTGGCATGTAGAAATTTTAATTTATATTTTTTAAACCTAAAAATCTGGGGTTTATAGCTGCTTTTTTCTACACAAGTAGGCAATTTTCCCCCAGAAAAATATTTTGTTACCTTTACTTTTCATCCATATGACAAATAAATGAGTTTTAATTACTGGTTTTGTAGGGGATTGAGTCTCCTTCACGTTTTGATTTTTAAGTTGAAATTGAGTCAATAAATTAAAGGCAATCTCCATGTCAATAGAAAGCAAGAAAGATTATAAAGTAAGGTGCTACATATGTAGCTTTGCAACAATAGAATAAAAAAATGGAATAATGAACTGCAAATGTATCTAATTACATAAATAATGCATTTGTGTAATTGTCTAGTAGGGGTGTGCTAATGAATCAGTTATTTTTAATTGTAGGATGCTTGATTGTTTCAGAAACATAATTGATTCTAATCAAGAATCAATTAAATATTGGTAGCAATTGTATTTATCAAATATAATGCATTATTATAGTTTGGAAACACTTTCAAAAAAAAAAGTATTAAAGGACTATACCTGTGTTGTGTGTTCATACCATTGGGCTGATGGGGTGGCTTTTACTATAGTAGCGTACAATGAAAAGGAAACATGTATATTCCTCTCATCTTTGTTTCTGATCTCATCTGATCTGTGAGAATAAACAAGGGTTTAGACTTGCTTAGGATTCGTAACACTTAGTCATGAATGCATGAGGTGAGCTTTGATAGAAACCAAGTGCCCCGCACTCTTTCAGCAATGTGACACTTGCAGTCCTGACCAGATCATAGGAGTAGTTCTCTGCACAGCAGGGTGGTGATGCACAAGGAATCCATACCCGCCTGCCTTCCCCAGGTGTCCTGGCAAGCAGTCAGCCTGAGATGCGCTTTCTCTTCTGAACTGGTTTTGGATTGTGCTAGGTCACGTGGAACTGTTAGCTTTTACTTCACACTAGTTATTATTCTTTTTGTAAATAAAACTTTAACTAGTAATTTGGTTTTAAAGGACCTTCATGTACATCATGTGCACAGGAGAGACTTTTGATATGCTTTACCATGGCTTTGCTGGCTTTAGAGATACAAAGGACAAGCAACTAAATGAAGCTGATATGACTCTAAAGGGATAGTAAGCGCACCAGGTAAATGAAGAGGGCTCTGTTTTAACATAGAACTCATTTTGGTGTCATATGCAGGTGCTTTGTTAATGCTGAGCCTTTTTTGCCCTTTGCATAAAGGGCCAGTTTTGAGGCTTATTACACTGTGGGTGGGAGAGTGGAATGTCCATTAACTGCATAAAGTGCAGATCATATGTGCAGTTCATGTTACCATGGGTTTACAGGTCCTAATCAACAAACTTGACCAGTTTGTTTGCCCAGGGAAAACTGAAATCTGCACTAAAGAGTAGGTAAAGCACAGAGCTCCCCTCTAGAGGAAGCTGTCTAAGGACCTTTGATCTACTACTGCTGTTCCGTGAGAAGAAGCATTTTTTGACAAGTGTGCAAACACGTAGATAGTAAATATAGAGAGTGCCATCTACTGACATGTACGGCATATGTGCGGCGTTGTCCAGAAATGTGCAGTCAATAAAGTTGTTGTTACCTCCAAATGGCTTCCTGACTGTAGATGCAAGTGTGAGTCTAGCTCAGGCTTGACTTTCCCCTGTAGCATCGTAACAGGATCAGTCAAGCTGCCGGATGTAGTCCTGATATTTCTAAAAACTTGTCCTTGTAACTAAAATCACAAAACTGATGTGCAAAGCTTCAATGGGGAGGAGTTGTGGGTTTTTTCTTTTTAAAATTATTATTTTCAAAACAGGGAAATACCTAAACTGGGTATTTTCTGAAGTTTTTTGACCCACCCTCACTGGAAATATGGTATGACCTGCATCTTGTCCTTACATGTTTTGCTGGGTGAGCTGTGGAGATGCTGCAGAAGTGGAAGTTGGGTCACCTCCCCCTGTTTTTCATTTCATCACCTCTCCCTGTTGAATTTTCATTTTACAACAGAAAAGTGCTCTATCGGTTAATATCTGACTATCACTATAAATTGCTCCTTAGTGTGACAAAGAGAATTTATCAGAATTACTTGCTTTCCTGCCTTAGGGGCTAATTATTTTAGTGGTGAGTTTTTGAACTTGAGGATGAAGGTATTTGATTCTGTCACCCTTTTCTGAACGTAAAGGGTGTGTGTGGAAAAGAGATCACAGAAAAGGGAATTTTAGGCTTCCCCATTCACCTCAGGAACTGATCTTACTGCTCAGAAAAGCTTGAAAAGACAAATGTTAGGAAATATTTGGCTTGGGGTGAAGAACAAAACAAAAAAAGCTCATTATTCCACTGTATAAACTTGTGGTACAGCCTAGCTGGAATCCTGCACTCAGCTTTGGTCTCCCTGCTTCAAAAGAGAGGTTATATAAACTAGAGCCGGGTAATAAAGATAATCAAGGGTTAAGGAACTGCTGCTCCTGCACTCAAGTAGTTCCTGCAAAAAAACATGGAAGGGAGGAAATGGTTACTCTCCACTACTCACATTTGAAGAATTGAGAGGCAACCAAAGTTAAAATCAAGTTACCGTGCACAGATGAAATTGTGGAACTTGGTGATATAATACGGTCTGAGAGCCAAAATAATGGGATTAATGAAGAATTCATGAAGAGTACTTTGGCTGTTAAAAGTTGCCACGGTTGCAACCTTTGACTCAGAAAGCCCTTTCCCTTCTAACTTGGGGCAATCAACACTGTATGGCCAGGAAGGATCACTTTATTTTCATCCCATTTTTATATATTCCTCTAATTATGGCCTGCTGGACATAGCAGGAAACAGATTATTAACCCAGGTGCATTTTTAGTCTAAGCCAAAGCAGCAGGAGCCAGAAGATAAGACCTTGCCTCTTACTCTGTGCCTGCGGAGTTGTGCCCTGTTTTCTGACTGCTCTGTTTGTGGCCCAAAAAGATGAATAATTTTTGCTCAGATACCACTGGGTGTCACTTGGAATGATTGGTAGGCTCTGCTCAGGGTATCCTTCAGGAAGGGAGGGAGGTGTGCCCACAGCAAGGTTCCCCACTCTGTGACACAGGTGCCTAGAATAACTAGGGACTCTAGAGTCAGTGTTTCAGGCTCCCAGGGCATTTATTGACTCTATCCCTTAGTTACAAACCAAAGACTATTCTTCAGTTGATTTGTAAGTATCTCTTGAGGCTATTTGTCAAGAGAATTTCTTTTGGCTTTTTGTACTCAAGTGAACTATTTTGATTATAAGATAATGTAACACAAACATGTCCCTGATCCTTTGAACATGGTTGTATGTAAGTGTGTCACATTAGCCATTTAAAAGGAAAATCATTTTCAAAAATGGCAAATTTCTGCAATTGGAACTCTTCTAGGTGGCCTTAATTTCTTCCCGGGTACATGCCTGCCTTTCAGACATGGTGTGCCAGTTCCCACATTTCCATAAAAGCTTTGGTTGTCAAAGCAATTCTCTTTGTTTATAATTTTAACTACATTATTTGCCTTACATTGAATGTCACCGTTGATCCATATCAACAAATAACCATCAAAGGATTAAGTAACTCTTTCTTTTTGTCTCCTTTTTTTTCTTGAGTTTCATCAGTAGTTCTTTACCACTGAGGTGATAGCAGAGCACCCTGTCTAAGGAACAATATGTATGTGTTATCTTCAATTATACAAAAGAAAAAGACAACACCAGAAAAAGGTCTTCATACACAGTTGCTTAGCAAGCCCAGCAGTGATGCCAGCTTCCCAATTCAGTTGCCAGTTATGTTCTGTAATCTCTTTGCCCCCTATAGTATAAAAATGCTTGTTGCTAACCTTGTTAGTGGGTTTTCTTCTCCAGTCTTAACACCCACATTTATTTTCTGGGTTCATTCTTTCAAATTTTTATCCTGCTGGCATGTAAGCTACTGTGAGAATACCTGTTGAGGATGGTTCTGCTGAAGGAAGGCTGTCTGGAGGGCCATTATTGTTCTAATGCACGTGAGTCTTGTGAATCCACACCTAAAGATGGGAGTGTTGCACTGATATCCTTTTGGGGTTTTTATTTGTTAAGTCACAATGCATGTTTAGTGTGAAGATATACTCTTAAAGTTAATTCTGTTTGATTGAAATAATTTGCTTGAGAATGGCAGCTGGACTAGAAATCTCAGTCCTTGCAGTGATACAGTGCTACACCACTAGTCCAGGAGGTCACACTTTGGCAAACAGAGAGTTCATGCATTTTTTTCAGTGATAATACTGTCAACTCCAATTTACAGCAGTCTGGTTTAATGCAGAGCTTACCAATAATTTGTAGTGATCAGAAGATCAATGAGATTTAGTGTTTATGTTCTGAATGAACAAGTAAGGCTTGAGTGGCCTCCTGGGAGTCTCTTTCTTGTCTTTGACTGTGACAGCTCAGAGTCCTCAAAGTTGAAGCTGTAATTCATTGATGTAATTTTAATTTTAGGATGTAAAAACCTGAACACTTGATGTTTTTTAGAGTCAGAAACCCATGAAAGTTAAATCAGGGTGCTGTGTCAGTGACTGAATTTTATCCCCTTGTTTTTAAGCCATACTAATGTAAGCAACCCTGGCTAATGGCCTCTGTTAGCAGCGGTGTGCTCTGACACAGTGGTGCAGTTTAGCAATCTTTCTTAAGGGCTTTCTTTCCCCCATGGGGTGACCTCTTTCCTGGCTCATTGAGATAAATTCTCTAAGATTCTTGACCTGATCTGATGGAGGTGGAAAGCTGAATGGCAGTTTTAAAATCACTAGTCTCCACATGAACCCTGTGTCTGCCACACATTGCACCTTTAAAAAAATGAAATAAATAAATGCTCTCCTTGCACCCAAAACCCAGCCACGACTTTAGCATCTTCAGGCAGAGAGGCATTTCATGTGATCTGTTGAATTAAGGGGATTTTTTGCCTGCTCCTCATATCTAATTTTTATGTATACAACACTGAACTTGTCAAAAATACCCCAAAAACTTATTCAAAGCAGTAAGGCATTAAGAATAAATTGCCGAGAGCTGCAGTGAGAAATGTGTCATGTGAAATCATGGAGGAAAGAGCCAGCAGTTGTTACTATGTTCCTGGGAGAAATAACCCTTTCACAACGAAACACAAGGATAGCACAGAGGAAAACATATTTTAGCTCTCCTAAGCTCTTGTTCCTGATATAAAACCACTTCTGATTTAGAAGGGGTAAAAGAAGGATATTGGTTTTCTGACAAGAAATGCAAATTACTTGTAATACTTGTTGCTAGTTGTAGTCCTGTAGATTGGCCAGTGTCTTTTCCACTAAATTACAAGATCAATCTGAATTTTGACATATTTGCAAATAATCATTATCTTTGTTTTTGATGCACATCAAATACATATGTGTTAATGTTCTCATTTTTAAAAGAAATTGTACATCAACTACAATTTCTGGTCTAAGAGTGATACACGGACATTTTTATCCTTAAGTTTTTGTACTCAAGGCTAGTTAAGAAAGCCAAAACAAATTCACAGTTAAAAATACCATATTTCTAAGATTTAGGGGTTTGTCAAGAGTTGACAAGTTATTTTTTTGCCCCACAGGGATGACACTAGGTACAGAATAGTTATGGTAAATTTGGTAGCTTATTGCTCAGAATCCAGTATCTCATAAAGTCTAATCAGTACAGGCTCTGGATGTGTGGATTTTATTCATATTCCTGAGCTGAGTCATATAGGAATGAGTTATTTGAGGTGGCACTGCAATTTTTCCCTAGCTACTTAATAATTACTCTGGAAAAACTGTTCAGATTCTGCGCTCGCTGCTTCAGGAGCTGGTATGTTAACACACTTTGCTTACTTTGCAGTTATTTAAATTCATTATTTTGGGGAGGATTTTTTCAGAACCTTGGCCTCAAATTGCTAGGAGCTCACCTCTGGAGGAGCTTTTATCATTGTTCCATCTGCATAGGAAGTGATACTATAAAGGATTCTTCTGCTTTTGAAGATTCTGGTAGCAAATGGCCTGAGTGGAGCAGGATTGTCTCAGGCCCCGTGGCCAGGATACAAAGCTTACCTATTGAGGGCTCTCTGTGTTCAGTGTTTCCGAGTCTTTCCCTGTCTCTGCCATTTGTTGTGCTGGCTGTTTTCAAGTGCATAACTGCTCCCAGTAGCCTGTAATTGCAAGGTCAGTCTAAGGTGAAGCTGTGCCTTGTTTAGGAGAAGACATGAACAGTCTGTTTAGGCCATATGTTGTTGCCTTGTCTTTTTCTTGAAGCTTTTGGGTAGCTCAGCATGTTATGTACAGTGACTATGAGCACCAAAATCTTTCAGAGTATACAACTGGGGCCAGTTTACCTCCACTATACTTGGCAGCTTTGTGGGGTCTCTGCTTGATGGGCATAGAAGAAAAGCTGTTCTGGTCTCATATTTGGTTTTGAGGGTTAGCTGCTCCATATTCCCTGATTTTTCTTCCTAGCTTCTGCAGAGAACGAAGCCCACCAGGTATCTGTTTTCCCCATTTGTTTTCAAAAGCATAGTTTTTCCCATATCCATGGATGTGATTGCTCTGTATCAGCCAGCAGCTAGTATCTGAAGGAATTTTTTTTCCAAATAATTCTTTTTGATTTTCTTTAAAAACTGGTTCTTTGTTTGCCATGAGTGTAAAAATGAGGAAAGGGTCAAAGTATATAAGGATGCCGCTTTGACAAGTAGCTTACTTGCAGCCTTCCCTTGATGTTCAGGCTAGGTGTTTGCTCTAGCTATTAATTTGGTGAGAAGCACGTAAGGACAGAGATCTATTATTTCCTCAGTGAAAAAAAAAAAAAAAGCCCAGGCTACAGCTTTGTTTTAAAACAGATTATGGTTGCTAAGTAACAGTCTTCCCTAAATTGAGTGTCTTCCTCAAAAACTAATCCCAAAGTCTTAAAAAGTGAGAAATTAAAGATGCAATGAATCTTACTCGGTCCCCGTGATTAACAGACATTCTGAGTTAAGCCCTGGTCCCACTGTTATCGGTGAAGACTTCCACTGGCTCAGTGGTGTGAGTATTTCTGCACTGATTCTCATCCAGAGGAGAGAAATTTATAGTATAACATACTTATTTGGCAAATTGATATTAATGAACTTATTACTAGATTTTTCCACATTGCCTCCAATTTCTTATATCTGCAGTGTTGTTTTGGTTTGGTTTTGAGGCAAATGAAGAAATGCTTAAATACAGAAATGAAATTGGACACTGTCATTAATTCAAAAGGGAGAATGTTTCAGGCTCAGCAAATGATGGCTGCTTCCATCAGCGCATATGTTGTGTTTCCCAGTGGATTATATTAGTTACATGAGTGCAGCATAGCTCTGCTTTTTCTTGCAACACTCACAAAAAGACAGGAAAGCAGATTTAGGTTTTAGGTTGAGGACTAGAAGCACATCCTTCTCCTTCACAGCCAGTGCTTAATAGTGTAAGTCACGGCACCTCTTGATCAAGTCAATATATCTCCTGCAGTGCAGAGACACCCAGGGTAACAACGTCTGAGACAGCACCAGGGATGGAAGTGAAATAGGCATGTCAGTGGGCTCTGCACCTGAGCTACTGAGCTCTGCCGGAGGAGGTTTATTAGCTGAAAAGAAGTGCTGCACTGATGCTTTTGGGATAGGGTTAGTTCGCCTGTGTGATGCTGTGCTGTGGTTGGGTGCTAACTTAGATTTTTAAGCCCTATCCACCCACATTGTAGACATGGCTTCCAGTAATTTTATTGGTGAACTTGGTTATGTTGTATGGTTTCTTTCTATTTCTTTCATATTTGAAGATTTCACAGCTGATGACAGCTTATGGAAGTTGCCAAATATTATCGCAGTTGATACTTTAATGTTTGTTAAGGACATGATTAGACCTTGCAAACTGGCTTAGAATGTGAATTTCTCATTCAAATATGAAGAAAGCCACTTTTTCAAGTCTCTCAACATAATTAAATTTCTTCTCTTTGCAAGTGCATCTGTAAGAACAGTACTGATGCTGGCATGCGCAAGATGATTATTTTGTGGCTTTGCAATTAACTAGACAATACAGCAGAATTAATATTTTATTATTTCTCAGCCACTTTTTACTTCAGACATCTGGGCCTAGTGCACTGTGGAGTTTTTTTTATCCTTGACATTGAGCGTCCCTGCCTGTGGCAGGGGCTTGGAACTAGATGATCTTTAATGTCCCTCCAAACCAAAACAGTTCTGTTATTTCTATGACTGAGCTTTTGTGTTGGGCCTCCATACATCCTGTCCTTGCTGTGACATGCTTTTAGTGGTAGTGGGCTCTTGTGCATTCACGCTTGAACTGCTCTCAGCTAGTGTCTCAGGCTGAAGACTGGCTGTTTAAAGCATGTGTCATTGAATGGGAAGTCTGTGCAGAGTTGTGTTCTCAGCTGAAAAGCTCCTGGTTCTTCTGCAGTCGACAAAAATACAGGTATAGGTAACCAATATTTTAGTGTGAGAATCCCAATGTACCCATGTCCATCCCAGCCCCACCCCCACCCCACCTCCCCAAAAAAAAAGAAAAAAAGGCCTAGTGTCCAGAACATCACCAGACTTGGGAAAATGGGAAGCTCACAAAACTGCATTGTAAACCAGGACTATTAAGTGATTTCTCTCCCTTCACATTTAAGTCACTGAAGGTTGTTTTGTCTTTATCTGTCTAAATGTAATCTCCTTGCTAGCAGACTGTTTTTTAAAATGAGATTAAAAAACCTCTGTAAACTGAGATCCTCTTTGTCTTCTGCTCAGTAAAAGGAGTGAACTGAGAAATCCTGCCTGTTAAGTGTAACCTGTGTTGTTCCTTAAAGAGGAAATTTGTGTGTGTGTTAGGACCTATTTAAAGCATTTTCATTGATTGTGTCCATTTAAGTAAATGATTCAGATGGTTTGTAGCAGCAACCAGTTCCTTTGTTACCTAGCACTCTATGAATCTCTGTCAACTGAAGAATGTTGCTGCCAAAGATTGTCTATTCTCATTCATCAAAAATATTTTCAAATCATCAATTAAAAATATTGGTGAGAATTAGACCAAAAATGATCTGAGAAGCCTCACTTTTTAGTTGCCTAATTCATGAATGTCTTCCCAGTCGCTTTATTTTCAGATGTGCCTCCAATACCTGTTTCTAATACCCTCAGTGGATGTTGGATGATGCTACATCTGTAATACCCTCAGTGGATGTTGGATGATGCTACATCCGTATGCTATTTTTTTTTAAACAGTAAGATTTTAAAATCAAGATGTCAGGTAGTACTAATTAATTTTATTTTTTTTTTAATGCAAATATTTTATCAACAGAAGTGTTATTAACATCCAAACTCATGTCCTGCCAGAAAAGATTAGTGATTCAATTGGCAAGACCTAGTTACCGTGGAACTTAACTGAAGTAATTTTATTTTTTTAACAATTTTTTTGAATTTTTTTTCTTTATTTTTGAATGATCTGTTTAGATATCTTAGGAGCTAGATCAGGTTGCTGAAACTTCAAGTCCTTATCAGTACCATCTTCCTTTTTTAAAAAAATTTTTTATAAAAATTTTTTTTTTTTTACAGACTCCTAACTATGGAACTAAATTTACCTTTTTGTAATCATGGAGAAATCATCTATTTTTTCCAGAGATTTATCAATAATTAAGAACATTTGGGAAAGTCCTGTATCCTTTGAAAAATAGCAGATTGTACTGTCATTATCTTTCCTGACTCATTATTCATATATTTGTGGCTTTCATCAGTCCTTTCAAAGCAATTTAATAATAATATTAAACCAATAATTATTATTTACGTATCATGCTCTTAGTCACAACTGAAATATTACCTTTTTTGAGGTGACTAGTAATATACGTGTAATTTGTTCCTAGTTTCCATTAATACTTTTATTATACTTCTGTGCTCCCAAAATACTGTTATGGTGATAGGTGCTTAAATTTTTGGAAAACTGGCCCTTTTACAAGTTCTTATTGTATTCTTTAGTGTTTTCTTTACCACATGCTACTTGAAGGACATAAACACAACTAATAACTGTTTTTCAATTAATTCACTAACTTTTCATGTCTGTTTTTAACTCTTCTGTCAGTGAGACTCAGTACTGCATTACCACTGTTGGGTGCTGCACGTGCTCACTAAACAAATTATTCTGTGCTGTTTTAAAAATCTATAAATATAAAATGTTTATTAGAATGACATTCAGTATAAGAACATTATTATCCAATCTTGGCCAAAGTGGGCAGTTATTAAAAAAAAGATTTTACCTGTTTTTCTGGTGATACTTTCTATTTGAAAGGATCACCTCCAGTATCCCATCTTTGGTTTTGTGTGCTATAGTTCTTAAATTCTCAATTACCCGCTGGAAGGAGGATGTGGACACACTGATGTACTGTGTCAATGATAAACTTGAATTTCAGTGTCTTAGTATTATGATCCATTCCATTTGTTTTCAGTTATATTTTCAATACTTTGGGTTTTTTTCCTCTATATGTGAATATCTTCAGTTTTTCTTGCATACTACTTAGATAACATTCGTTGCTGGGCAATTTTATTTTTTCAAAAAATATTTTTTTACTCTTTGAAGAGTTCAGTGTACTTGGATTTATGTTGTTGTGAGATTAACTTTACATAAGAGTGTTTTTTTCCATAATTAGTCTTTTGAGTGAAAAGTCTTTCTGGCTACCCACTCATCTTTATTACTTTGGAGAGGGAGATTTTACAAAGGTAAATTGAAGCATAAAACTCCCTCTACCATTAAAGTCTTTTCAGTACTTTACAACCCAAAACCTACCTATGAGTCCTCCACTGATGTTTTAGCTCACCCACAGCTGACCTTACAGATTTAGCAAATTCCTTGTTCTTGGGAGAAAAGGGACATTTATGACATAACTTTCCAGATATTCCCCTCTAACTGCTTGACATCTTCCAGGTTCAGTGGAACACAAGTTGGTAAGGTGTCAGAGGCTACCAAAGAAGGCTGGAGGAATCCCTCATCATCTTTCTTCTTTGATTATTGGAAGGAAGAAAACTGTCCTAGCTGTGAAATGTCCTGCCCAGCTGGCTGCCCTGTGAGCCTTCTCTCCATGAGCAGGCTCTCGTAACCTTGCGGGAGGTCAGTGCGTTTTGAGCTGGACTGTAGTTCAGTTTTTTCCTCTGGCTGCTTTTTCCTTGTCTTCAGGTGACTCATTTGGCATATTGATGTACCTTAGGTCCATCTGTGAAGATACACTTTCAGTCAGACAGCCTGCAAATTGACATTGCATCTTGGTACATTAGTGAAATACATAACTTTAAGATGCATATTCAGTCTTTGGCGGGCGACAGTTGCAATGGTGTCTACATTGTCACCAAGATATGAAATTAGAACACCTTGACCAGTCTGGAAAATTATGGAAGTAGTAAATACCTTCATTATTTTTTTTTCCAAACTAATTTCTCACAAATGAATGATTTGTCTTTAGAAGTAAAATTGCATTGCACTTACTTCTGCATGATTTCCAGAATTATCCTGAGAAGGTATAATTTTCTAAGACTGACAAGAACAAAAAAAATTTACAAGTGAGAAATAGTCCATCTGATACCAATTATGTTGTGTTCTGCTACCTTAGTCTAACAATCTAGATATCTGGTAAATTTGAAACAAACTGCTAAGTAATTTCAGTTGGGCTTTTCCCATTATTTTTTCAGATTTTTGCTTTCTACTGTCACTTACCTTTAAACATCTACTTTTTATGTTTTGATCAAAGCCAGAAAATCATTGTTTTTACTTGAAAATATCTAGTACAACATGAATTTCTCTTCTCTTTTTATAATATACTTATTTGTGATCTACTGTAAAAATTTACAAAGATGCTTAAGAGAACCTGGGCTCATGGGTATAAAATGGCAAAGCAGAAATCCATAGTAATGTGAGAAGTAACTTTCTTTCACTTAATTTAAATGCAGTGTTGAAATGAAACATTAGGGCAAAGATATTTGTATTTTAGAGATCAAGTAATTGTGGTATTATGGTAATAATAAAACATTTTCATAGGTCATCGAACTTATAAAGAAAAGGATTGATTAAGTTAGAGAATCTATACAGAAAATTAAGGCTATTTAAAGTATTCATGACAGACCCCTGAAAACAATAAGTGCCTTATTAAGAAGTTCTGTTGCTAGGAGACAGTAACCACAGTGTCAGAATAGCATGTTTTTATTTCATATAAGAAATGCTGGTTAACACACCTAGTTAGATAATGAGTAAGGATAGCTAGGTGATATAAAAGACTGGATGAAATGCTTAAATTGTAAGATATGCAGTCAATAAAACTGCAGGTCTTAAAGACTAGCTTAGCGTAGTGTGCCCCAAGAGCAGACTGGTGACCAAGACCTGTTTGAAGCTTGACCTGAAGTAGGTAGCTACCCTGCTCCAGAGCATTCAGGTGAAGTAATTCCAGTTTCTAAATCAAATGAGAATGAATAAAAATAATAAACATTTTTGGAAAATGAGATGTTTATACATCTGTTAAGTCTTACTGATAAAGAATCAAGTTCAGTATGGGAAAGAAGACCATGGTTCATAATGCCATAGAATAAACTAAAGTCTCTAAAATAATAGTTTCTAAAATCATCAGGACTATGGGGAGATGTGAAGGAGGATCTGTGTCACCAGGAGACATACAGTACTGTATTCTAGGAGGTGCTAGGAAAGCTTTGGGAAGACCACAGCTAAAAAAAATATTCAAAAAGCAAATTCTTTGTAGAAAAAAATTCATGACTGATATCCACTAGTTGCTTTAACTGGGGAAATTCTGAAATAAGCATATAAGTGTATGGACTGAGGGACTTTGGTCCGGAAAGCATGATCCACACTGCTAATGTGTGGTTATAAATCCTAGCAGAGAGGGGGTCTTGTTGGGCTTCAACCAGATACATCATAAAGCTCGCACCATGCTTTGGTTGTGTATGTATTCTCCACAGTGGTCCTGTTTTCCCAGTTTTGCTAACATGAGGGTCTCCCTATAAGCCATGCTGGCCACGTACAGCTGGACAGGCAGATACGGGAGCCTCTGACACCACTGCCCTGATTCCCCTTAGTATCTGTGCCTTGAGCTGGAAAGTACATAGGTATATAGGTTGTATATGCAGGAAAGATATTTTTTAACAACAGTATCCTGTCCTTCTCCTAATCATCTTTTCTACATCTGCTTGGCATGAAGTCAGCCTGGAAGCTGGATGTAGCCCTTAGGCCACCAGTGTAGGCCCACTGAACTGCTCATTAATTGTTCTTTCTTTGTTTCTTTGAAATTTTGATTAATATGAAACATTTTAACAGGTGATTCCACATTTTAAGAAATATGGCCTTGTTAAATCATTACTTTAATTTTTTAACTAGTGCTGATTTCCTGTTGTATTTACCTGAAGCCATCAGTTCTGGTTCACATACTTCTTCACACTCTTCCAAAACTAAATGGGAAGATTTGTTCTTTCCATTGCTTCAGATATCATTAAATATGAGGGAGTGTGGTTACTACCCTCCACTGGTGCTCTTGCTGACTGAATTGGGGGTGATTGGGATGTTTGAGAAGTGTCTATCCATCCTTAGCTATTCCAGGGCAAGAATGGCAAGGGGAAATCTGTGTTTAAAATGTGTATAGGGTTTTCAATCAGTATTAAGACTATATTGTCCTGAAAGAACAGTTATACTTAGCAAATTATTTAATTCAGTTTGGGAAATAAATCCTTTGATGCTTCAAACGTTAAGGCTTTAAAAAAAACATCTGTGTGTTGACCGTGCTTTTCACCAAAAACCTAGGTATGTAATGCAGGACCTAAGAATGGATTAACTGGAACACCAGAGGACAGTACATCTAAGTAGAATAGAAAACCAATGAAAACATAGTTTGAAAAGCAACAACTGACTAAAAAAGCAGATCTATAAATGTTGCTGGTTTTTTGAAGATTTTTTCTTTATTATAATTAACAATTGTTATTAAACTTTGGTATTCACTGCTGCTTCATGGTAGACATGTGATTACAAAAAATATGATGACCTAAATGTGTTGTCTTATGATTCTCTTTTCTGCTGATATCAAGTTCACTTTGTATCATGGTGCCTGTTTTCTCATAGTACCACTGCCAAATAACATTGCAGTCTTAATCACATTCTTTTAATCTAGTTCTCCATTTGTAATTTCAAAGTCAAAAAAACTCATAATTAAGGTTACCTGTGCAGTTCTAAATCAGTTCCAGTGTGTATGTCCATCCTGATAAGAGTGTTTAATTGTATTGTCATGGTCATTTTTTTCCCAGTCTGTGAGAACCACCAATCCTGTAGGCATGTGAAGTAGCTAATGAAAACTTCTCCTGTTACATGTTCTTAGGCCTCATTCATTGCTGGCTGGACAAACCTTGTTGTGGAAAGAGAGTTATTAATTCCACTTCATCTTTTCAGTGGTAATTTTCACCATTATGTTTAGTGTGTCTTTCAAATAAGAACAAATGTCTTTTCACATCTGAAAGTTTGCTACTGTTATCTTTCTAAAAAGAGGAGTAATTTGTTGTCATTGAATTTTGCTAATTTTGAGCTTCCAATCTGAGTTTTCTACAACTTGGTATTTGAGTCAACTGCAGTAATGCAAAAACCCACTGACTTCTGCACAGCATTCCCCCTGGATGGCTTCTCCTTGTTGTCTGGGGTCAGCAAGGAGGACAGAGACTGCTCTGTGATCTGTACTTGAGATGTCTGACACTGGCCCAGAACTGCAATTACTGGAGATACCTAAATCCAAAATAGATTTTGTTAACCTTTGTTGTTCTCCCCTGGAAACACAGGTAGTGTATACGCTTTCTGAAGGAGACAGATAACTGTTCCTCTCCTCTTTGAAAGACGGTAACACAGCTTTTCCTATCCTGTATGCTATTGGTTACAATTCCCACCTAGTCTGAACAAGGGCTTCTCTTTTTGTTCTTTGTGAAGGCTTGCAGACTGATCTGATATAGTGGCGATTATCTCTACCCTGTCAGCAAATTATGCTGGAGATGAAACATCTTACTAACTCCTATTAAAATGGTTACACTTTTATACATAAATGCGGGGTTTGGGGCTGGGTTTTGTTTTGGGTTTTGGGTTTTTTTTTGCCTGAGGAAGTGTGGGAAGTTAAACTCGTTTGAAGGTGGAAGAGAAGACGGAATATGAGTCTTTCACTTAAATACCAGAATATTCATGTACTTAAATTGATATTTCACTGTATCGAAGCTCCTATATAGTGGAAGTTCTTTATCAGGAACAAAATATCTGAGCAATGCTCTTGAATGAATCATCCCATGCCCTGTCTTCTTCAACCTCACAGAAGAACTCACTTTCAAGTCCAAATACCCAAGTACTGACAGATAAAAGCAACATGAAACAGAAAAAAAACAGTGACATTTCAGATGGTTTTACTAAAACCCCAAACAAATGAAAATATAATTTTATCATGGAATCTTTTGGTGGTAGTTTGGCTGTCTCCTATTTTACCTTATTTATTTAT
Source organism: Anabacerthia variegaticeps (assembly GCA_035583185.1). NCBI lineage: Eukaryota > Metazoa > Chordata > Aves > Passeriformes > Furnariidae > Anabacerthia > Anabacerthia variegaticeps. Next base: position 97,141,556 of record JAWWEW010000112.1, on the reverse strand, counting down.
ATTGCTGCAGCAGAACTGAGAAGTAAAGGGGAAAGTTTCTGAATGTTTCTATTCCTTATAATGTAATAGTTTAAATATCTCCCATAAGAACCACAATATTTTTGATATTGCTTTTCTTTGTGTACAGGTAGTTGGGTCACACTCATTCTTCCCCCCTTAAACAGGAGTCTTAACAGAAGGCCACAATAGCTGTGAGCAAGTTTATAAATAAGGAATTGGTTTTATTTGAAATATTGTTTTGTAATAACAGATGCTTGATTTTCATTTTGAAGTAATTCTTTTGTTATTTTTCATTTTGAAAAATTAAGACTTTCTAATTTAAGCTAATTATGAAAACTGTAAAATCATGCAACATCAGCAAGAGCTTAACCAGAAGGGAGGAAAAAAGAAAATATGGACTGGTATTCATGAATTAGGGTTTTTTGTGGAAATTTCATTGATCTTATTGATGGGAACCTTTTGAAGCTCAGTCAGGACAAATGCAAAGCCCTTTACCTGGAAAGGAAGAATACCTCCAGCACAGGATGGGGAACAGCTCTGGTAAAGAGACCGGAGGATCTTGGTGCATCAGAAGCTGAACAAGGTTGAATAAAAGCAAAGTTGCAAGATTGATTCCCTCAGTATTGCTGGACAATTGAAGGTTTAACACACTTTTATATCTGGCACCATTTAGGACTTAGACTTCTGCAGGGAAAGAAATATGCAAAGAAAGTACTAAATGATGACCATTTCTCTTTTAAAGACAATTTACAAACTTTGAGTAAAGCCTTTTTGTAGGTTTGGTGACTGTAAATATTAGCCTGGGCTGAACTGTGAAAAGAACAGATTCCCATGGAATAGTCAGTAAGTTGGATCATGTTTTCCATGTATCACATCTGAGACCCTGCCTGTTAAAGGAAAAAATCAACAATAAACAAACCGGTTTTCATACCGCAGAACTCCTAAAATGTCTGAATTGGAAGAATATCACCAAAAATATTGCAAATTGAGAATTCATTTTTAGGGTTTTGCGGCTGTCATGTCATATCCCAATGACAGAGTAGCTGACTAATTTCTCTCGCCTTACTCAATCATATTGGCTTTATCCTCTGAAGGATACTTGAGAAGACATGATCAGTGAAAAAAGCAATGTTTGCTCTCCAAGGTTTACTGGTCTGGGCGTAATGTGATGCTGACAACTAGGCTGATGGTTTCTGTACTCATGCTGTTTTGTGTTCAGCCAGGTAGGTACACACAGAAGGGTCGTTTCTACCAGTCTGCATCTATCTGCCAATACCATATTGTACAAAGAATAAGTTGTGATTGTAATATATGTGACATGGGAAGTCTTGCAATAAGCTTTATTCTCAGTGATTGACAGGAGAGGCTGAATGGCTTTAGCATAGAGAACTGAAAAGTGTATTTCTGAATTGGTTTCACCTTTATTTCAGAGAAACCAGAAGGGTGGTAATTTCATAATTTCTTAGAAGTGCTATCAAGATCTAGAGAAGAATACTGTTCATTTGAATTTGGACGGGAATCCAAGTGTATGCTTTGCATCAGTAAACTTCAGAGTGCTCTAGTAATTCGTCATGCTCCACAGGAAGAAAAGCAAATTGAAGGAAGTGCGTGTGTAGTGCGCTTAACACAGTTTTGGATTTAGCTGAACTTTACTCTTCAGTTCACTGGCTCTCGTGACATTAAGAAGACAAGAAAGGTCAGTCAAATGGCAACATCAAAAAGCTTCTTAAATTCCAAGGATGGCTCTTGACTTTGGCCAGGCTGGTGAATCCCTACTTAATTGTCATGACATACCAGTAGACAAGCACTCTAGATGTAAAATTGTGTTCTTTTGATTTTCAAATAATATGTCATGATATAGCAGTATTCCTCAGTTCCCACCACAATAAAACAGAAAATAGATTTTGTGAATTTGTTCTTTAACTTTTTTAAAAGGTTCTAAAAGATGTAGACTTGTGTAAAGCTGTTTATGGTGCTATTTAAGTTTTGACCTTTCCCTTGATGTGACTAAAAGAGGGAATATAATTAATATTTCTTCCTGACACTAGGGCCAGCAGATCAGTAGTTGCCCAGGAAAGGAAAGCTGTTATATCTATGCCAAGTAGGAGCTCTGCTTTTTGCATTTCTGCTTGTACCAAATGGAGTTTCAGTTTGGTAGATAAGGGAGCTCTAACCAAAACCTCAAAACCACAAAAATTAAGGACTCTCTGAAGTATTTACATTTGACCTACGTGGGGTGATAGCCCTGATAAGCTTCTGATGGGTTAAGGGAAACACCCCTGCAAGGGTGCTCCCAGAAACGATTGTCAGAGGACAAAGAGGCTGCAGTGTAGTTTCCCTAAAGTGCTCAAGCCAAAATCAATGAAGAAGGGAGTGTTATAGAGATAACATGGCCTTTCTCTGCTATATCTTATGGAAGCACAGGAAGCCAGCCTTTAAGCCTATGCCATCTGTCTATCACCCTAGGAACTATTATTGCCTATAGCCACTCAAACTACCTAAGGAAAAAAAGTAGAAAACAAGATTGGTCATAAGCAAAATTGGGAAAAAAGAAATACCATCTCCGGGGGAGTAACCATCAAGCTGCCCAGTTTCTTCCCATGCCTTGGACAATGAAGGGGTGAGCAGTCTTTTACTCTGTTTTCTCTTTCCTTCCTATTACTTTATGCCTTATACCTTTCCATTTTTACCCCATAGCTACCTTTATTTATTAATTTTACTTGGCTAACATCTATATTTCATAAGCACTATACCTTGCCTTACATCTCGTAACGCATTGGGACTTTATATTGGTTGTTGTGTTCCTTTAAGGTATGTAATTCCTTTTTACATGTTTTGTTAGTGGGAAGCAGCATTCTTTGTGTCACAGTGTTATGTGCAATTCTTCTCTGTGCTACAGGTTACTGGATGGGTTTAGATTGTTGTTTTAGGTTGTTATGCTTCTAGTTAGTTTTTTGTTGTTAGTTAAGTATTGGTGAGAGGAGGATGTTGTTTGATGCTGTATTGAGGCTTAGGTTGATATGCTGTCTGTAGATTATGTTTTGTGCTGGTATCTTTGGCGTCTCTTGTGTTATCTATTAAACATAATCATGCAGCTAATGTTATTACTGACGTTTCGGGAACTGCTAGAGTTTAGTCCAGTTTGCTGCTGGTGCTGACAGCAATATAACTATAAAGGGGACCTGATGGAAAAGGGCTTGCCTTGCTATTAAAGTGTAGTTCTCATTGGAGTATTAAAGTTCCTGTTCAGCCAGTGAATCTGTCTTAGCAAAGGGTCCCTGTTAGGTGGGATGCAGACAGACTGTTTTGGGCGTTAAAAGGCTTTGATAGTCTGAGAACACTTATAGCTAATAAAAATACATTAATACAAGTGGGGGTGGAACAAGAAATCTTTGCATTTCTGCCTTCCTTTTCCATTTTAACATGACAGAGCTACAAGTTTCTTTAATCCAAGTGTATCTCCTGAATAGACCTGTAGCCAGTTTGGCATACATTTTTTCACTGTACTCAGCTCTTTGCATGAATGGTGTTAAAAATTGTAGTAAGGCTGGTAAGCTTCCAGACTTAGCAAACTGTTGTAGAAGCCCCTTCATTCTTTGAAGAGCAAACAGTAAAGAATAAAGGAGTGTTTCTCAAATGTCCACAGATGGAAATTAGCCCTGGTCATTTATGGACGGATGCTAGCAGAATAGTGGCATAAATTAAAAATACCAATAAAATACTATTCAAGTGATTTAATCAAATATATCAAGGCGAGCTAGTTCAAGAAAGAAAATGAAAAGGACTAATTCCAGAGATGACTGCTGATTTAACTTGTTGCAATTAATACACTTCAGTACCCTTGAAATGCCTCCATTTGATGAATGCAATGGTAATGAGTACTGAATCCATCAATAATAAACACATTCATTGTAGCTGACTTTTGAATTTAAAACAACCAGAACTGAAAGTTAATTGGTCTAATTTGAGGCACCTCACCGCTGGAGTAGATAGTATTCTCATTTCTTGTATTAATGCCTGTGCACACTTAGTAAGAGGAAACTGGAGAGAATGAACAAGACCTACAGAGGTGATGAAAACCATCACTTAACAGAGAGTTTTCCATAAGTTCCTAAGAGATAGTTGTACATCAGTTCACTTTTCAGGCTAAACACATTTTGCAGATGTGGGTGTGCATGACCACTGAGATAAACCTTTCCATGCATCAATACAGATGGATTGTCTCTAGGTATTGCACCATGAGCATGACATTTATTCTCCCCAGCCAAAAAGCCAAGTTACTCTTTGGAACTATTTTTTTGATTCTGTTGAACAGCCGTTTCCTCTGCATTGTATCAGTTCAAACAGCTGAATGGACAGATCCTGATCAGACTAATTAGTCCCCTTTAAAAATTTTTTGTGAACACCAAGCCTAATTTTTGTTGTACAGTAGACTGATAAGTTTCAATGCCTTTGGAGCAGCTGTGAATAGATGCCGTTGTGGATGCAAACCACATCTTAAAGCTGATATCCCAGAATTCCAGATACTGAATCAATAGCAGTTTTACTGCTGGCTTCAATTGCAGTATAAATATATATAGATAATAACAACATTACAATAGCTTGTCTAACAAAAAATATTTTAAAAATAAACCTGAAAGAAAGCTGAATGTAAGACAGAATATTTCAGTTGGAAAGGATCTACAGTGATCATTTAGTCCAACTACATGATGGCTTCAGGGCTGACCAACAGTTAAACATGTTAAGGGCATTATCCATATGCTGAAACACTGACAGACTTGGGGCATCAGCCACCTCTCTGTGACTGAAATGCAATACAGAATCCCTAAGAATCCCTTATAGGTAACTGCGCCAAGGAATTTCACCCTAATCGCGTGGGTCCATTTTATAAAGAAAGACTGTAGTAACTTTCACTACTTTATTTATAACATAGTTACTGGGGTTTATTTGCTGTGAAAGATACATAGGGTTTTTTAAGGTAGGGGGGGAGGTTGGTAGGGGGAAACCCCCTTTTGACTATATTGTTCCAACCATCTTAATTTTAAGTTATAATGGGCAAATTCCCAACTTTCTGGTATTCTCTGTTAGAAGCCAATCCCAAGCCTGTCACTGTGATGGTAAGGAGCAGTCTTTGGAGAGGCAGCATCTCATTTGCACTGAATTCCTGGATGATTTTTCTTAAATTGGCTCTTCCCCAGGAGTAGCTTAAATGTGGTTATCCATTTAAATAGTTTACTACTGGGAAAACAATGCTCTATAAAGTACAAGATCTCATTTGCAAAGGGGGTCCTGGGGACTGAAAGTGGATATACACGTGCCATGTGTTGCGGTCTCCATCTTCTGCTTTTCCTGCTGTTAGGAAATAATTTGAAAATTACCTAAAATAGGAATAATATACTCAATGGCTGATCAACAGGCTCAGATCTGTCTCCACAGCAGAACCTGGAGTGGTAGCCTTCAGCAATAGTTCCTGTAGTCCACAAGAAAAAAAAGAAGTGAGTGGTTCTTGAGAGGAACAGCACAGGCTTTTCCCAGGAGGGGTGTCTCAGAGGAAAGGCTTGGCTGTGGTGTGCAGAAGCCTCTGGCCATGACTATGCCACAAAAATGGATGTGCCTAGGACCATTCCTTCGTCATAAGAGCAACTGCCCATAGCAACTTGTGTCCATGCTGATTTAAAATAAAAAAAAAAAGTAAGAAAAGTTGTCTCGTGCTCTAAAACAGAGAGGCTGCCTCAAAAATTTCTGTCTGGGTGACGCTGTCTTGAATCATGCCTGTGCCAAGGATTGGTCTAATGGCAACACAAGTTAATGACTTTCTGTGCAACATCTCTTCTCAGAGATCCTTTGAAATTATATAATAAAAAGGTACTCTTTCCTCTTAATTTATGGAGAGAATAAACTAAATCTTTGGTTCATTCATGCTTATTAAAGAGACAAAACCATTAGTAGAGAGACAAGGCTGCTTTCATACATCCAACATTTCTTCACTTGGGATGACATTATGGAGAATATATATGAGAAAATACACTTCAAAACCACCACAGGCACAATGAATTGCCCTGAAAATAACACCCATCTTAAAAATGACAAGTGAGCACTGGCCCTTGTTACCTATGTGCTTCCGTGAAACATCAGAAAATGTTTTAAATGTTATCACGAAGTCCAATAATTTTATATTTGTTGGAACTAAACCTGGTATCATGTGTAGTTTTATTGTCCAACAGAATTGAAACAGTCTCAGAAATAATTGCCTATGTTCTTTCTGCCTTTTTTTTTATTTTTTATTTTTAAATTTCATTTTACTCAGTGCTCTGTTCAGGCCCTTGTGCAATCAATGTTTGGCTGAAGTCTTTTTGGAGAGTTTAAAAGACTTCAGAGACGCAACTAAGAGTTTTGACACAACTACAAAGTGTTAGGGAAAAGGGGGAAATGTAATTTTGATTCTCTGCTGTAGTGTCTATAGTAGCAGTTAGTGGTACATGCTTTTCTTAGCATACCATTGGCATTAAAATTTAATAACATGTAGGGGATCTCTGGGCTATTATACACAAATGAAGATAAAACTCCTTTTCAGGTAAAGAGCATGACTTCAGAAAATGCATATTTTTCCTATATATGCCTCATTTTTTTCTGCCAGCTTTTTTATCATGAACACAAAACCTAGTTACAATCCCTGAAGGAAGGAATAAAACTTAAGAATGCGGGTACCACTCCTAGGTTTTTCAAATTCTCTAAGAAACAGTGATTTAGATTTTCTAAACAGAATAATCACAATTATTATAGTCAATACATGATTTTTATTTATTTTTGAGGGAGTAACTTGGAGAAGTGAGCTGAAGTTTCATATACTTTAAAAAAACACCATTTAATCATGTTGATGTTTGTCTTCTTCCCTGAACAATGGTTTCTATTAGTGCCTTGTCCAATTACATCTGTTTGATTACTAATGGATTCATAAAAATATCCTTTTTACCCTATTTCTATTTCATTGTTCTTTCTGTCTGGGCAGGAGTTTTCTTTTTAAAAAGACAAAGAGCCCAGTTCCCTGAATGTAATTGTATTCTCAGCTTACTTTAAGCAGAGATTTTAGCTGATCTAAAGTAAAAAATGTTGGTTTTTAGCTGTAAGCCAAGTGAACAGAAGCTGTGCTTTCCCATTTTTTCCCTGTCTTTATTACCTAATTGTTATTCCTTATTGCAAAGTGTCTGCCATTGTGTTATTTATTTATTTTGCAGCAGGTTCCTTTTCCTTTACCCTTGTTCTAACTGGTAGTAAACCCTTAATGCCACAGTGACCAATGGTAAATCATGGTGTGTGACACTAGGAGACAAAAGAAGCAGGAGGGATCTGTGAAAAATGCCTGCAAGAAGCGAAGCACAGCATGGATGGAGATGATTCACGTCTCCGCAGTGAATCTTCAGTAAAAGGTAGCAGAGCAGAACCAAAGACCATTTTCACTCATCTTGAATTCATTTCACCTGATCTCTAAAGTATTTTCCTGCTACCCACTGGAGCTTTGAACCAGGCTGCATGTCTGAGTACTGCTTTTTTCTTTTCTTTTTTTTTTTTTTAATTTCCCCCCAAAAGTGAGAGTAAAACAGGCAGCTAACAGAGGGAGGAGCTACAAGCAAGGAATGCAGAAAAGAAACCCATTTGGACATCTGTCTTTCCATCCCTTGAAACTTTGACAGATTTTTGTGCAATCTCATTTAGAATAAGAAGTTTTCCAAAAACACGTAAAGATCTTAAGTTCCTGAGTCCCTTAAAGGATTTTCAAAATGTTGCTGGAAACTGATGCATCAATACTTAAGAAAATGCTTTCTATTTAAAAAAGCTTCTGGTAAATTTTTGTTTATTTTTATAGCTATTTTAGCTGTTTTCTTGAAAGGTGAGCTTTTTTCTTTCTCTTTTGCAAGTGTTTTAATGTCTGATTTACTAACTTAGGGCTATCTTGTTCCTGTACAAGTCTATATAAATCTGCTTGTTACTTTTAGTCGAGCAGAATCAAACCTGTTGCCCTTCATCCTGCAAAACTGTAGGCACATGCTTATGTGAGTCATTCACAGACTCAAACTAAGTAAATTTAAGCTTGCACAGATTAAATGGTGTGGAGTGGGGAGCGACCTCATGGATTTCTGTGTTCCTTTCTAGCACAGACAACTGCAGCCATGGTGCAAGCTTGCACTTTAATATGTCTGAAAAGATACTCTATTTTGCTGTCTTCCTGGCTGAAAGCTTTTCTGGCATTCCGGCTGGTGCCTGCAGGTCAAGAGACTTGGGACCCAAGTCTGAGTGCTTTCTGATTAACTTCAGCTGAAGCTAGAAAAAAATCAACACAAGAGTTTGCCCCCAGTGAGGTATTGAACGTGGATTCCTCACATGTACAAGTTTAAATTTAATTTCATCAGGGAGTGGATTACCTTATTAAATTCTTTGGGGAGGTGCCTGAATCTTTCCTAGCAGCTGAAGCTCTATACTTGTTACCTAGACTGTCCACAGCTGAGACTTTCAAGTCACCACCTGGGCCCCCTCTTTTCCTGGGGGAACTCTTGGCTGATGCTCACTTTTGCAACTGAATTTTGGATCCTTCTAAAAAGAAAATTTCATTTTTTTAAAACTTCTGGCCATGTTGAAGTAATATCATTGTTACTTGTGTGCTACCACACGATGTAACTTTTGTTATAAGATTTAGTCTAAATATGCTGTTGAAAGTTTAAAAGGGAGCTGCTAAGGCCCGTGGAACTGAATCTTTGCCGAAGAGACAGCAATCTACTATCCAGAACGTGATAGGCAATGAAGGCTGGAGATTGTAATGCCACAGGAAAGTAAGGAATGGCCCATTCCTTCTTGCACAAACAGAACAGAATCTTTTTGTGCTAAGTCCTCTGCTTTGTGAACACACACAAGAGCCCCTCTGCTTGTATCTTAAAAGAATAAGCCTACCAATATAATATATATTATACTCATTAATGCTATATATTGTAAGGACTTTTACTATAAAAGTGCTTTTGCCTTTCCTGGGTTATACAACTGTAACATCAACCTTTTATTTTGCTACCATCGGTGATGTTCCAAGCCCTAATAGCTAGAGGTGGGTCTCCCTGCATGTCAGCATGATTGCAAAGAATATAGAGTGCTCAGCCTGCCCTGTCTCAGATCTGCAGCTACAGCTCAGGGTGGCAGACAAAGGGAAAAGAGAGAGAAAATGTGTGCATGTGTGCACGCGTAGGCAGTGTTAACAGAAGGGAATTAGCTGGCTCAGAGCTTTGATTATCGACAACAGAGGGTTTCAGCTCTGGTCTCTTGTCTGAATCAGTCAGATCCACGATATCCAAAAGTGGTTGTCAGCTGATGATTGTTTGATTGTCTGTAAAGTAATTAGATTGAACTGGGCTCCCCCAGTGAGACTCACCTGGTGCCTGTGCACCCTTTTCCAGGTGCTCTGGGGCCTGCTGAGGGAGCCCCAGCTCCCTGCAACCTTCCCTTTGCTGATGTGAACGCTGCTTCTGCCACAGGCCTGCTGCTGAATTGCTGATGTAATTGCTTCCAAACCCATCTAGGTTAAAATGAGCCAAATAACCCTAAGAGTTGAAATAATTAATATTGACTAACGTGGCTGGTTCTGCGAGGGATGGTGGGGAGATGGCCATGCAAACCCTTCTGCCAGCAGGCTGGAGGAGCTGGTGGGCTGCAGCAGTGGGACTGGGATTAGCAACCCGTGCAGCCAGCACAGCTTCATCTGCAACAGGATTGATGGTGATCTACAAATACTAATCTTTTTTTTTTTTTTTTCACTCTTGTGATAGCTCCAACCCATTTCCAGGGACTAAATGAGGGTAAGAAATCACTCACTTAGCCTTACTCACCATCCTTTGGTTTTTCTGTTATGGATGCCAGTCAGTTAATGATTGTGGCTTAACTTACTAAGACTAAACTTTGGTCCCATTAAAAGAGCAGCCAAATCACTGCTGCTTTCTGTGAAATCAGAAGTTAGTTCCTAAATGATGAGAGAGTTTGTAATTCTTTGATCTACAACAATGAAAAGGTGTTCAGTGCAGGGAATATAAACACTTGTCCTGGGCCAGCCTGATAAACAACTACTCCTGTGACCGTTCCTTACACCTGGTCAAAGTGGATGGGATAAAGTGGAAGCTCCTGGTTTCTGCCAGTCCTGCAGCCAGGACCTGTGTGTACAAGGGCTGTGATTCCAGTAATTTTGACAAGCACTGAATTCACTGTTAAAGATTTAAAAGGAAAGACTGAGAACTGGAGATTTTCTTTTCGTGCCAAAATTTCTTGGGTTGTAGTTTTGTACTGCTGCTGTATTAGAAATCATTTACTGTACTAGTGGGACGAGAAATTTCTGTGGGAGGGAGCAGCAGCTTCTATCCTAGGGATAGGTGTGAGGTGTGGCCCTGAAGTTTGCATTTCTGAAGCCACTTTCTCATCATGAACTTCCATATAATGGAAATTGTTACCTTTTGGGCTCTGCATCTTTAGCCCTCAAATGGCAGAAAATGTGAAGTCATTCAAATTAAAAGTTTGCATTTGTCAAGCTATAAATACATAGAAGAGAAGGTCTGTTATTCCGTCGTGTTAAGAAGTTGAAAAGCCTCTGAACAGCATTATGGTTGCCATTAGATAAGAATACATTTTTAAAGAGCATACTCTTATTTTAATTAAATCCTCAATATAATCTTCATTTTTTCCTGTCATTATTTGAAGTGCAACATATGTTAACTCCACTAAAACCAACTCACTGTCACTGTACTCTGTGTGTGTGTGTTTTACACGTATCTCCCCCAGCCGTATCACCTGTCAACAAGCTGGTTACCCCTAATGATCTGTTTAGTCATGTGGTTCCCATTATTTCAAGGTTTAAGTTCTTTTTTCTGACAGTAACTGGCAATGTGAGTGTGATAGGTTTCCTCCTGGGCGCCTCTGCTCCGTGGTAGCATGGGGCTGCAGCTGGCCCAGCTTGGGAGTGTGGGACGAGGGGACTTGCCAGGAGTTGCACTGGGGTTTTGCCTTCACTTCTGAAAGGAGTGTCAAACCCAGAACTATGCTGGTTAAGCTAATGAGTACTATGAACAGATGTACCTTGGCTGTGTCAGATACCTTACAGAGGTCTGAAAGAATGAACTAGGGCATTTCCTCACAGCATTTTCCTGGGCAGTTGGAGCAATTTATACACAACATGGAGTGATGTGTTTGCTGATCTGTTTTAATTGGAAACTCTTGTCCTCTCTAAGGATTACTTTGTTCCAGCCCAAGAACCCTACCCCATCTCATCCACGTAGTTTACATTTTAAGTTTTGCATAAAAGCATGGCCAGGCATGGTCACTGTGGCTGCAGCAAGGATGGACCAAGCAGTTCCTAACCATCCCAACCTGTGCTGCTCATTGCTTCTCATGGTACCTGTCATGTGAAAAGGGGAAATTCCCCAGCCCTTAGTGTTTGATTTGTCTGTCAATGCCGCAGGAAAGCCAAGACCCTTGTGCCTGACCAGTCTATCAGCATCTCATTATGGGGAACCTTGACCAAACAGTCCTACTGGATTGGAGGGCAGTTCAACTGCCTTTTCAGGGCACTACACCAACAGCATAAGGGAGACCCCTCAGTGGGTCTTCCCACTTTATTCAAGTGTGCTACCCGCTGCTCACAACTGCCAGTGCCCGTGAAGGACCACTGCTAAGAGTTTACAGAAAAACAGTCTTTATTACTTTAAAATTGTGGAAGATTAACATTCAAGGATTGTTGGTGATAGTATCTGACTGCAAACATATTCAAAGCAATACACAGACAGGCTCTAATCCCCAGTAAAAGTATTCAGTTCTCACCCAACAGGTGTCCCTATGGGGTAGAAGACAGGTTCAACCCGTCAGCTGATCCCAGCAGGTACAATGGAGTATTTCCCTAATTTGTCCCCCATTCTCAACTTGGCTTTTGTACTATTTCTTTGTATTTAGGCAGAGCTTGAGTGACTAGTCATAAAAACCTTTGTTACTGATTAGTGTAAAATTTTTTCACTTCACTTTTAAAGGTACAGTCAAAACAATACAGGGCACATGTCCAGTGGGGAGTGGTCACACCTTGGAGGCAGGTAACTTTGGGATGGAGGTGGGGGTTAATATTACAATTAGGCTTTAATGAACCAGGCTCATCTGAGGAGAA
>JAWWEW010000112.1:97090541-97125653 GCA_035583185.1 Anabacerthia variegaticeps | reverse complement strand
ACCTTCAAATTTTTGTTCTGTTATAACTTCTGTTAGGATGTGAATATAGCTTCTCAATTTCCTCTAATTTTTACCCCCAGCCATCTTTGATACCCCACAGTATCAAAGGGGTAGCTATTGTGGTTCTGTGGGCTTTACTGTTTGAGAAGTTTACAAGGAGGGTGAGAGATGATCCTACCTAGAAAACTCTTAAGATAGGGATTGTGGACAGAATTTTGGAAGGGAGGGAAATCTGAATTACGGCTGGAGTAGTGATGATTCTGTCACAATGCACATTTGCCAAAATCTGGAGATGTTGCTGTACTGGTGTACTTTCTTAAGAAATATTGTTGGACAAATATCATCTGTGCAATATCTGTAGAGTTCTTTATTGATTTACTGAAGTCAATATTATTAAGGTTTCATTTTCAAGTATTTATTTAAAGTTGTATTTACTTGTGAGTGTTCAAAATGCTGTATTCTTATTTATTTCTGTTTACTGTGTCTGGATAAAAGCATGGGCCAACACTTACCAGAGGTGATATATAATCTGGTGTTATTTTAGCACAAATACTTACTGTTCAGCACCTGCATAAGATCAGCCATGACGGCTGATGATTTAAAATTTATGATGCATCATGGTGTCAATATGATTTCAGCTCCAGAAACATACAAACTCTATTTTAGTCTTCTTGTCTTTGCACATATAATTTTAAACAAAGGGAGAACAACTGGACTCTTCTGACAATTTTATGTCTTATTGCATTGTATAATGTGGATTATATACAACAGAGATGGCTGAAAAGTACAGTTTCCCTGTAGACTCTGCCCTGACAGATTTGCAGTCTGCTGAATCCTGCAGAGAATTGAGGATGTGCACTACAAGGCCTTGTCTCCTGCAGGATTCTGTGAACTTTCAAGTTGTTTTCACTGTCTAATTGCTACAGTTTTTAAAGTCAGGTAATAGCAGTAGAAGACTAAGTGATAGATAAAGAAATACAATTTATGTGCAGTGTTTTTACATTTAGAGTAATATGCATTGTAAATGAGATCATTATCTAGTTTGCTAATACATGGCACATTGTGCTGCATTGTAAAACTAGAGCAGACCGCTTACCACATCTGGAGTGCTATTACTTAATTGAATGTATGTCATGTGCCAAAAAAAAAAGCAGACATAATATATATAAAGACAAAAGTGAAATAGGATGATGTGATGGAGAAAGTCACAGTGCTTTTTGGTTTGACATGAGATGATGAAGTGGCCACAATCCATATATTTCGACCCTTGTCACTCACCTATTCCATGCCAGCAATGGTATTTATTAATTTTCAGCATTGAAAGTATTAATATAACTTGCAAATAATGTATTCAGTTGCAGACTTGTATATTTTAAATCAGTGGTGAATTTTTCACAACACTGCACTAAAGAACCTGTGGCCTCAGGGTTTAAAACCAAAATTAATAATGAAGTAAAGAAGTTGTTAGTGCGTTGGTGTCAGATTTGGCAGAACAAAGCCAAGTAATTTTGTGAATTTAATCCCTCCCCCACAAAAATTGCCTAAGCTAACTGTTAGTAATTTAATATTTACTATTTAACAAGCTCAGATTTAAGCAAATACATTTTCATCTTTATGTTTATCCTTGTGAAAGTATAAACTGATGTATTATGCAAATGGCATAATGTCTCTGGTAAAACCACCAGTTTCCTTCATTCACGTTGACTTGTCTGTGTGTTCCCATGTTGACACCATCATTTTGAATATCCCTCTAATCCCTTATTTATTGATTTATGGCTGTCTCATCAAGAAAACACTTCCTTGCAGCTTATTTTACTTCTGTTGACTAAAAGATGTTGGTAAAAAGCAGCCTCTTCCCAAGGCAGCTTTGAATTTGCTGTGCTTGGGTTCACAGCTGGCTCAAGAATTTGTTCTTGTGTGCTCTTGGTACTGTGAGAGAAAATCAGGTTTTAAATAACCTCAGCCAAATCATCCCAGTCATGGAAAGTGACCAAACCAAGAAAATTTCTATAGGATGTAAAGAAACAAGTACAGTAAAGGAGCAAAAGTGATACTGATGACTAGAGCACATTCACAGAAAACAAGTGTGTCTGTACTGAATGTGTAGAAGTCGGAGCATTTCAGATCCCTTTGAATTTCAAGGGAGTGATTGTCATAAGCCATTAGCTTGTGTCGTGATTTAACCCCAGGCCCACATAGCCACTCACTCACTCCCCTGATGGATTGGGGGAGAGAATCAGAGTGGTAGAAGTGAGAAAACTTGTGGGTTGAGCTAATGACATTTCAATAGGTAAAGCAAAACCCACAGTCATAAGCAAAGCAAAACAAGGAATTTATTCACCACTTCCCATGGGCAGGTGTTCAGCCATCCCCAGGAAAGCAGGGTTCCATCATGCGTAATGGTAACTTCTGAAAAGAAACACCATCACTGCAAATATCCTCCAACTTCCTCTTACTTTCACCTAACCTTAAATGGTGTGGGATATTCCTTTGATTAATTAGGGTCAGCTGTCCTGCCTGTGTGCCCTCCCAATTCCTGGTGCACGCCCAGCCTCCTCACTGAGGGGGTCGGGTGAGGAGCAGGAAAGGCCTTGACTCATTGCTGAGCAGGACTTGCACAATGTAAAACAACTTTTATCAGCACTGGTTTGGTCACAAATACAAAAACAACCCCATACTAGCTACTAAGAAGAAAACTCTCCCAACCAAAACCACCTTGACTTACCACCTCCCATTCCTGGTAGTCTTTTTGTACTACTCCCTGAAATCCAGGCAAGAGCTTTTCGTTTATGTAACCCTTTGTAAACTCTCTAACACAATCTTAGGAAGAGGGAAGAATAATGTGGCAGTATTAGGACAGTATAAATAGTGCTTGTATCATTCTGTCTTTAGAAGCATGCAGTGATTTGTCTTTATGCTTATTTTCTTATTTGAAGAAGATAATAATATAGAAATAATAATGAAATAGTAAAAAATCAGAGCTTCTGACTTAAGCACTCCTCACTCCAGAAGCTTCTGGAAAGCAGATGCAAATGTCTATTAACCGTATATACAACAGAGAGGGATGGGTCTAAATTATTTATGTGGTGTGCTCAGTGGGAGGGGGATAAACAAGGCACAGACAACAGTTGCTGCTGTGGGATGGTGCTGAGCTTGTCACTGGCCCTGGTGTGAAGAAATGCTGCATGGAGGGGTTGCAGATGAGCCTGTGCATGAGGGTCAAGGACCATGTGTTTGTTGTGAATGTTTATAATTTCTCTGATAATAGATTATTACATACAGTGCAGGCAACAGAGAACAACTCTCACCTTTCCTTCCTTTGAATAACAAGTCACCTTATCCTGTGATGTACAAGGCAAAATAATTGAATCTCAAATGTGTGGTGCGTTTTTGTTTAGAAGGTTAGCACAAAATTGATTTATGAAACAATTTTCCCTGTTTATGTCAGGGAAGCCATTTTCTGGTGAATAATTAGTTGTGGGTTTCTCCTGTATGGTGACATACACTTTTGTGAGGATGGGTATACAGTTGTTGCTTTCATAAGAAACATCTCAGAGGAAATTCTGTCTAGTTCCTCATGAGAATTTTTTTTTCTGTGACATCATTTCAAAGATTGATTCTACTTGATTTTGGAAGAGAAGTTTTTGAATTGTGTTTAGCCGCAGTGAACAATGATCTTATGCTACTCTACAGTTAACTGCGCCTTTTTATCTCAAAATCAATTACTTGTTAATCTGAGATCAGTATATATGAGAATACCTGTACAGGATAATTGCATTTGACATGGAAAAAAAATGTCTTCCTGGTCCCCAAACTACGACCTGGGATTTCAGTTTGGTAGTGGGCAGCTCAGGGCAAAAATACTCTCCTGACCTGGTGCCTTTATTTTATCACAGTCATCTATTAGAGGCAGCCGTGGTTTATGCATACTGATTGGAGTTTTTTTCATCCTTTTACATAGATTTTTAGGTAATTTTTCAAACTTTGCTACCTAAAGTTATGTACATAAATTATTGCTTGTTTTTTCTGGGTATCCATTTTAATCATGTAAATACTGGATTAGATTTAGATGTCCAGTAGATTTAATCTCCTAAACTTGAAATAGTACTCTGCCTTTTATTAGGCATTGAATTGCACTTTCTTTTTTTTTTTAAGGAAATTATAGGGTTTCCAATGAGTTTCCTTAAAATATAATTCAGCTTTCATCAAGTTTAAACAAGACAATCTGAACATTAAATCAGCTATTTTACTCTTTATAGCCTTATATTTAGTCTGGGAATAAAGCAAGGAAAAACATAGAGAATATGTTTGGTATGTTGCTGACATATTGACACCAAAGTGTTTAAAAATAGCATTTTCATTGATCTGTTAGATCAAGTGATTTTAAATGTGCTATACAAGAAAGAAATTATAATTTCTTGAATGAACTGATGTTGGGAAAAATCAGACTCCAATTTTAAGAAACTGTGGTGATTCTACAAGTCCAGGATCCTTGTTTCAAACAGGTTTTCCTTTTAATTTCTAGATATTTTAACTTTACTTGCTTCCTTAGTGTGGACTGAAAAATGCACTTTTTTCCCTGGGGAAAACGATACCCTCCATTCCTGATTAAATTTAAACACTAATTTTAGAATTTGGCTTTCATGTTAGTGGAAGTAATCTTGACAGTGCTTTAACATAAATGAAACCTATTTTATCTGTGATGATTTGTTTACTGTTTGTTGGGACATGCCTCTAACACTTAAATAACATTTCCCTTCCCACCCCCCACTCCTCTCAAGCTTAATATTAGGATTCTTTGAATATTAGGATTCTTTGGAAGAGAGGATGAGAAGATTTTGTTCTAGAATATTTTGAGTAGTAGCATCATGAATTCTTTTCTGTTGGTTTTATAGTTATGCAGTTTCTCTAATAAAGGCAGTGTGCATATTGGGTTGAATGCCTAGAATTATATTTCTCAGCTGTTGTCATGTGTTAGACAGAATCTTGTATTGGAATAAAGAGAACATAGCTTTTTTAAACACCTGGAGATGAAGGAAGTATATCAAGTCTGACAAGTACATGAAATATTTACAGAAAATTCTGCTATGGATATGAGGACTTCTGTAAACCCAGAACACACCCAGAGTAATGCAGGGTCAGCTCTGTAATGAGATGGGCAGTTTAAAACTCTTCAGGTAGATGATTTCTGGCAAGGTGGTCCAGAACTTAAACTTCCGTGACCTTCTACCAAACCTTAGATAACAAAGGCAGATTAGAAATAGTACTAACTGCGGTTATAAAACTCATTCACCCAGACTGAAATCTTCCTTAAAATAGAAGTTACAGCCTTCTTGGGAGGATTATTCCTAAAGATTAACAGAGCATTTACTACTTGTGGGGAAAAAAAATGGGGCTAAAATTGGAAGGCATCATTTTATAAAGCAGGACAGGACAGATATAGTGAGTTGTGGCAAAGGGTAGCAAGGCCACCCTGGCATCTCAGAGGAAGTCATTAAGATGAACTGAGTGTGGGAGAAAAAAGAATGACTCTCTTGGCATAAACATTACTGAGAAACTGGCTGGTCCCCACACTGACTGGCTCTGGGGAGTGGAGGCGAGACAGCCGCAGAACTCTGATTGTATTGATCTGGGTAATAAAAAATTTAAAAAGAATAAGATTTTTTTTTTTTTTTTTTTTTTTTTTTTTTTTTTTTTTTTTTTTTTTTTGAGGAGCAGAAATGAACTAGGAAATTGATTGCAGCTTAGACTGGTAACTTAATGATCACTGTTCAGGGCAGCTGGAAGTAGAATAAAGGACACAGGGAGGGGAAGGCCAGCATCTACTCCACAAACAAATGGATAAACTGTGGCTAGCATATGGGAAAACTGGGAACTAGATGCATAACCTCTTGATCATGCTATATGACAGAAATTTAAAAAAAGAAGCAGAGGCAGGAGACTTACCTGTTTGTGATGCTTGTAGTTATACAAATTCTGGTACTACCCTTCATGACAAGTTTCTCCTTGCTCTGTTCTAAGTGGCCAGCCACTGTCCACTGCAATTTTTTACACACGTGCTGATATAGACAACCATGTTGATAAGTAGATTGTTGAGATTAATATATTTGTGGTGCCATTAACAGACATACATTATAGCATACATAAAATTGATTATTTATTCATACATTGAATAGTTCCCAGTGGACTAGGTGTTTTACAATCTGCATGAAAAATAGGTTCTGTGAGATCAAAAGATAAATGTTATAATTGAAGTGTGAAGGTTTGAAGAGAAGAATTTGTTCATTAGAAAGTATATTTCCCTAAGAAATGAAATAACTGGCTGCCGTGCTGTCCCCAGTTTCAGTGGTATTAATAAGCCTAAAGGCATGGTGGCAGACTGACTGTAGTAGAGTATTGAGGAAGCCTTGTAGATTGCTCCAGAGGATGTTCTATATGCTATTGTGTCCTGGCTCACTCTGCTGGAGGATGCTGAGTAGAATATGTACTCCACTCCATTACACTACTTACCATTGTGTTCCACAACCAGCATGAATTTCTGATGTTGTTTAGAAATTTACATTGAAAATGGCCCTAATTTACTAATCTACTAACCTGCAGAATTGTTCACAAACCAGAAACTAAGTAATCTTACGTTACTTAGTTAAATTGCTGCTTTCTGCCTTTTCATTCCTAAAAGCCATCAGTGAATGACAACTTGTACGACCAATGCGTGACTTGATTTAATATTCTTAAAATGTAATTTGACTTCACATGTGATTTAAAATACATTGAAAAGATTGTTATCTTTTCATATGCAAGAAAACAAATTTTAGCTTTGCAAGTACTCTGGACTGCTTCAGAAACACTATAATAAGGGAGATGAACACTTAACGATTTTAGACTGATAGTGGCATATAACACTCCAAAACAGGAGTAATCTGTTTTGTAAGAATTTGAGCAAAAATTATGTCCAGTTGTCTGAAACTACGTAAGTATATGAGAAAAATCTCAGTGTATTAAAAGTTAGTAATGAATAACAATAAGTCCTTAGTCCAGTATATTTAGTAATAGCTCTTCATATTTTCTATGAAGTATTTGCTTTAATGCAGGCTCAAATTCATGTGTTTTCAATCCCACTAGTTTTCAATACACTTAGTCTAATTTTTATACAGGAGCTTGAACTGAGATATATTCACATTTCTTACATAAATCCTACAGCATTCTATTCTCAGGCTCATAGCCTGCTAAAGAGGTTGCTGCACGACTAATGAAAGAACTTGTTCCAACACAATTTGGCATAGTTTAATATGCTCCAGATTTTTCTGAGGTCTATAAGAAGATTTTGATGAAATTTCAGAAGTCTTCCTCATCCTTCTATGGAACGACATTCAAATGTATCTGTACAAAGAGTTCTGGAGTTGTGGTATTAAATTCCTTGTTCCATCCTCAGAGATACTCAAAAGCCATCTGGACATGGTCAAAGGCAAACAAGCTCTAGGTAACCCTTGGTGAATAGAGGGTTGGCCCACATGACCTCCAGAGGTCCATTCTATCCTCTAATTACTTTGATGAAAGAAATCCAGTGTGTGTGGATATACATTTCACAAGAAAACCATATTTGATCCATAAAAATAAGTGATTTGAGATTCTCATCGCTACAGAATACAGTCAGTGAGAGAAACGTGGATTTTCTTCTAACATGTAACCAGACTGAGCCGTGTACTTTTTGAGCTTTCAGCTGTAACTACATATTGAAGGTGCACATTTTATTAAAGCTGACATTCTTATGGATGTCTGTACTCACAAGATACGGTTTTTGACCTCTTTTTCTGCACATTTTGGATTTCTCATATATCTCTCCATCCTTTAGAAAAGATTTCTATTTCTGAACCCCAGTGCAGTTGTTATCACCCTTCTTATTGGTTCCGTCTCCAGCCTTAAGTATTCAAAAGTTTGTATGATCCCGTTCCTGTCTTGCTTTGAGTAGTGTTTGAATTCCTTGAAGGGAGGCAGAATTTTGTCATGGACTTCTCATGAGATTGGCATTTTGTACCCTCTCCCAAGACTACTCATTTGCTCTAACACTGTCTGTGAGTGCAATGTACTAATGATAAAACGAAGTTGTGTTTCATTCTTCAAAACTATAGTAATACTTTAAGGCATCCAGTTCATAGATCTTTTACTCAGTGACATCTTCATAGATTTTCAGGGAAAAAAGTGAAATAGAAAAAGACCACAGTATCTATGAACTCTTTATAGGCTTTCATACTGCGATTGTTACTTTTGGTTTAAAACAGTAATGTCCTGCTTAACTCGTTACAACACCTCCCCAACACACTCATTTGGCTAAAATTATTATATCTGCTAGGAACACCTGAAATTGCTACATTTAGAAAATCAAACTTCTTTCTATAAGTGCAGAATATCATTCTTTGGTTAAAACCTGCTGCTTGTTTCCACATATGCATTCAGCTGGACCAGTTAGCTGACTGGAGTGATGGAAGTTATCCACATAGCTGAGTAAGTTTATGGCCTGAGGTAAGTGCTTTTTGGTTTTTTTCTTTTTCCTGCAGGGAATAGAACTCATAACATAGGTCAGAGACTGTTTACAAAAGCTTTTGTACAAAGCTTTATATATGAAAGCGTAAATTAAGAAAATCACTCTTTCCCCTGCACCCCTCCCCCCCTTCAATCTTTTCACTTAAATCTAGATTTATCTGCATATAAATATATAGAACATTTTCTGTAATTGCTCTCCTAGCAGAGCACATGACTTGTCAGTAGATAATAATATACTTAACACTTAAATAATTCCTTCATACATATTATTAGAAAGCATTTTACAAATACAGTCCCTGTAATGACCATTTTACAGCTAGAGAAAGGAGAGATATATTAACTGATTTGTTAAGATCCAAGCAATGGATAAAAACAGGTTTAAACATAGGACAGTAGGATAAAATTCTTATGTGCTCTACATCAGCAGGAAGTTTGTTGTTCATTTTTATGAAGCAACAATTTTATCCCAAATATCCTACTTTCTTATCTATTGCATAGCCTAGCACCAATTGCCTTTACCTACACTTGAGATGATTGACCTAGGGTTTTAACTCTTAAAATAATGCTTTGTTTTTAATTTTTATCATAGTATGGACTGCTGTGCTCATGGCTGAGATCTCTCTCACTTCAACTATCTGCAATCAGACATTTAAGCTGGTTTTTTGAGCTTCTTTTGTTGTCATTGAAGAGATGCAACTCCAGAATATGCTTCTTTCCAACTATCTGAAGACAAAGATGAATTATTGGTTTAAGCTGCCCTTATATCAGAAGAAGTAGACTTGGACTCCTCCTCGCTCTTCACGTGTTCATCACCAAGTGTGAGATGCACCATGTGGTGAGTGGATCTGTGAAAACTAAGCTCAGGGGAAAATGGCTGGTTTTCAGCCAGATCAGCTCCCTGAACAATTTACCATACATTTGTACAAATGCAGGAATTAGCACAAGGGACAAACCTGTGCAAGACTGGGAATAGGGAGTGTGAGTAAAGACAGGGCAGGCCTGCTTTCTTTCTGTGCTAGCATCAAATTAAAGCATCTACTGAACACCTGTCTAAGCCACCTGTGCTGGTTTTATCTGGGGCAAAGTTAATTTTCTTCATAGTAGCTGGTATGGAGTTGTGTTTTGGATTTGTGACCAAAATAGTGTTGATAATTCAGGGATGGTTTCGTTACTGATGAACAGCACCTACACAGACTCAGGAGGTTTTCTGCTCCCCACTCCACAAGACGACACTGGGCGTGCACAAGGGGCTGGGAGGGAACAAAGCTGGGATAGCTGACCCCGTTTGACCCAAGGATATTCCAGGCCATGCAGTGGCATGCTCAGCATATAGAGCTGGGCGAAGGAGAAGAAAGGTGGGGACATTTGCAGTGATGGCATTTGTCTTTCCAAGTTCACTGTTTATATGTCATGGGGCTGCTTTCCTGGCAGGCTGAACACCTGCCTGAGCATGGGAAGTGGTGAATGAATTTCTTTCTTTGTTTTACTTGCATACACAGCTTTTCCTTACCACCAGAATTCTCTTCATCTCAATCCATGCTTTTTCTCACTATTATCCTTCTGATTCTCTCCCCCATACTCCTGGGCAGGAGAGGGAGTGGGTGGCTGTGGGGGGCTGAGCTGACAGCTGGGGTTAAACCATGACACCACCTACCATATTAAGCAAGATTAATCTCACCTAGAGTTGGTGTGCAATCAGTGCTACCTGGCATTAACCTTATCAGCTGAAGTTTAGTGTGATATTGGTACAACGGTGAGGCTTTTTTAAACTCCACCATCATAAAGGAATCTGACATGTTTAAATAACCAGTTTAATTATTGAGAAATATTAGAGAAATGCTGTTATTGGAAGTGGAAATGCTGAGTTCTCTACTTATTTGTAACACCTTACACAAGAAGATGTTGTTAATTTCCATACATCCTAATTATTAAAATTTTAAGAATTATAAAATTGAAAAAGACTGAACAGGTTCACCCCATGCTCTGATTTTATAGTTGATCTAGTTACAATTCTCTTAGATACTTGTTTATTTTAGTGAGAAGGCAAACCCAAAAGGATTAAACCTTGCCTGCAGCTTTGTTTTTGTGCAAAAATCAATTATGGCTGGCTAAATATCCCTGAGGTAAACATGTGTGAGGTTGATAATGTGGTTAGAATAGCAACAGCAGTTGTAAAGGAGACACTGGTGTTCATGGAGTTAACACATTCCATATTGCTATCGTGCAAAAAATTACAGACACTTCCAGTCAGGGAGCATCAATCAATTTTTGTTAACTTTCAGGATTTTTTCTTCCTGATGGAGCTAATATTACATCTAAATATCATGTGTATTGCATCTGTAAATTTCATTCAATTTGCTTAAGGAAACCTTCTCTATGAAAAATGAGAGTTAAAAACTATGTTATTTGCATGATGCCACTGGATTGACTGTGGAATGGGTCAAATCCTGCCGTCCTTAATGAGGAAAATATTGACTAATGGCTTAAGTAAATATTATCTGAATTCAATGAATGTTTAAGTCTCATGTATTAAGTATTCAGAGGAGCAGAAAATGGTTCATAGCTTTTCCTCCTATGATTGCACCTAACCAGCCATGCTCATGCTTACTAGTTTCGTCTGTATTTTGCCAATCAAAAAGTTGCGATTTCAACAGACAGTGCTACAAACATCATATGGCTACAACAGTAGACAGCCTTGTCGTAAAATAATTCACCTGGGGATTGCAAGTTCCTCACAATCAGAGAATGGAACGGAAAGTATGTTCTCACAGGCTAGTGGAGCATTTGAACTACTGACACTGGAGTAAGGGAGGCAGGGGAGGTTGTACAACTGTCTTTCAACTGAATTTTTGAGAAAAAGCCGATTTTAATGCAGGAGAAGGCAAAGGGACCATGATATGCAGTAAGAGAGAGAAAGAATAACATTCTTTCATTGGGGCTTGCCAAATCTCTGCAGCATCAGCTAGCTTGAAGTGACTCCTGACTATGACATTGGTCCAACAAATCCTAGCATGGGATCACAGGCTCTTTCCATGCATTGTTTAGGAGCCTAACACCAAACTTTGGTCTATGATTTTCCATGAGTGATAGGACATCTAACTCCTTTGCCCCTCTAGTCTTCTCCATATGTTTTGTTGCCTGGTTTATAAGATGGAAATATTTTTATCTCTTGGGATGTTAGGAATAGAAGATTGAAAGGCCCTCAAATACTGACGTGAGCCATGGTTAAAATAACAGAACATTGACAGAAAGCAAAGAGGTGCAGAAGAAATTTGAATTTAAAAGCATTAGAAGCATTTTTGAATGTATTGGACCATTTTTGTTGAAAGGGTTAGCCTTGTAAAGAACCAGTAAGAGCATAGAAAATTTTACAACTGATACTATTTTTATTTCTTGGCAATCTATGAAATACCATCCTTCAGGAAATAACCTGATTGCCACATGGTAGGCAACTAATTCCCTCTGTCCATTTATTTACAACACTGGTTGCTTTCCTCTCCCCTCTGCCCTTCCAGAAAGTTTATGGTAAACAAAAAGGAAATTGCTGACTGGTACAAGAGGTATTTGACTCACAGCATACAGAACGTTACTTCTCAAACACCCTCTTACTGACTAACAGTCTGAGTTACTCATTTAAAAATAAAATGCAAAGTAAAAAAAAAAACTTTAAAGGCATAAATTTTCTATGTTATTCAGGTGCAAAATTCCCGCAAAATTATTTCACTGAGAAGTAGAAATTGGAGTGCTTTTGAGAATATAGACTATAGGGTTTAATTTTCCACTAAATTATGTTGTTGTACCTCTGTTGTCATTAGTATATTTACTTGTTTAATAGAGTACAAAAGCCCAATTTGGCTGGCATTATTCCTTTTATGAGGGAATACCTGTTTTATACCTGTTGATTCTAAGTTGTTTCAGTTCTCTGACCAAAACGTGATGAGCATACAATAAAGAATATCAAAGTACTCTCAACTAACTTTGAGATGTAAGAGTGTAGAGATTTCCTGTGAACTGTTGGAATCTCCATCAGTGGAAGAAATTTGACTCTGTTGGACTCTGAAATAAATTATAAAGGTGGCATAAAACAATCCTTTAGCATTATGAAGATTTCCTTTGGAGAACTTTAGGGATGCAAAATCAAAACCATAAACTATGGAAAATGCTGCAAGTCTTTGCGATCTTAATTCCCATTCACTGTACGTAGTGCAAAAGTGTCTTTAATAACAAGATCTCATATAAGTTTTTTCACAGTTTCTGCCTAATTTAAAACCCTAAATGGCTGGTACCCACAAAATGAGTAGTAATTTGACAGTTGAGTTTCCTTTATTTGAGGCATCACCTTCCCTTATGTTCCCTTTGCAAGATTCAAGCTTAATCCTGAATGTAGAAATACTGACCTTGTCAGTGTAGAAATACGGCAGTCTTGCTTAGTGTCCATGTGCTTCTTAGCTGCTTATTAGCGTAATTTCAGTGTGTTCCTGTGTTAAAGGATGCCATTCTCACTTTCAGATGGAAAGAACTAAAGAACTTTGCAGATGGAAGAACTAAAGAAAGACTATTGTTGATTCCCAAATATGCTTAAAATAAGGCAAGATATGTTTATTCATATTTTGCTATCATAGTACAATTTCATAATTTATTTTCATAATTTTGTGGCCCGGTAGCAGAGATTCCTTGGACTTTTAGGAGTAACCCATAGTACTTACCTTGTCTCTAAAACAGATTCAGTGGACTGTGTGGGCACCATAAAATGAAGAGCATACAATCACCCAGGAGAAGTCTCTGTAATTGTACACTGACAGCATGGCACAGAAACTCCACAGCAGAAGTAAGGGTAAAACTTAACTCTTCAAGATAATGCGTGCAGAATTATTTTTATTTCTTTGCACTCCCTTTTCACAGTCATTACACAGATTTTGAATTCTGCAGTGAATTATGTGATTGGGACCCTGATTCACCCCACAGCCCTCTGAATGGTAGAGGGCTGGCATTGAATGAAGTGGAGGTGCCATTGGTGGGAAAAAAATGTATTAAATTTTTCATTATATGAAACTCTTTATCATTCTTTGTAATGTAGCAATGTAATATCGTGGAATTTTTCAAATGTCTCTAAAAAACAGTTTGTGTGGATTTGTTTTATCTAAAACAGGCAATATGAGCAGTGTCATGAGCAGGAAACAGCATGCAGATGGCAGTAACAGGCTTTTGCCACATGTCTGGGGCTGACAGGAGATGATCTTCAGTGGGCTTCATAGATAATTGTTAGTCACAGGACAATGCTTGCAGCTTCTAATTTGGTTATTTTAGACTGCCCTTATCTTTCTTTAGCCACTCCGTCCCCAGCATTGAAATGAAAACTCAGGTGTCATCCCACACAAGCTCTGCCTAAAACATCTTGTATCAACCTCGATAATATCTTTATTTCATATGCTCGTATTTTTGTGATATGAAATACAGTAGACTAAAAAGATCATACTTGACTTACTGCATTTAAGTACTTTCCATACAAATCCCTAAATAAAAAATCCACAGACTGAAAAGTATTCCAATATTTTGTCTTTTCCTTTGTTTACTCTGATTTTGTAGGTGATAACACTGAATCTTTTTTTGTAAAAATCTTTACTTGTCAGTGAAAATACGACACCTTTTCCATTTTTCTGAGTGTTCATTTAGGGTGTTCAAAGAGATCTATGCATAGTTTAACTAATTTTAAGATGTTAATGCTGAGTTTCATGTGTTCCAGATCTCTCATGATATTTGATATGGCTATAAAAACATATTCCATCGTCAACCTTTATACTCTAGGACAACAGACAGCAGTTGATAAATATACAGATACTAAATGCAATTCCTTTAATTGAATTGAAACATTTCTGTTAAAAGCATGAAAGAAAGACTTGTGATTTTCATGCAAGTAAATATAATAAGGTTGTCTTTTTTGTTTTGCTTTTTTTTTCTCCTCCTGCAAATGTCTGTGGTTCTAACATACCGTAAGGGGTGAACTGCTGTTTTAACAACCTAAGGGGTTGCTTGTAGTACTGGTTGCCCATGGTGAAGAATATATTTGGAAAGAATCTGAATGACCTTGTACTTGTGAGCCAGACTGTGCTATTAGTATGTATTTTTGCTCAGAAACTCCTAAAGAGGAAGTTTTATTGTCTGTTGCTGCAAATACAACAGCACTAGAGGAATATCCAAAAAACTGACATTGCACAATAATAATACAAGTGGTACTTGCAATATTATTGCATTAGAACTGTAGAGATCTTTACGCTTTATTGATACCATAAGGTTTCAAACATCCAGGTAGGTTTTTTGTGTTCCATTCAAAATAGCATTGCACATGTGAATGCTGAGATACACTCATAGCAGGTTCCAGGTCTCCTTGAAGACACAGAGTGTTGGTGTCCCTTCTTTTTCAGTTTGGGGTCCCCTTAATTCACTGGTCTATTAGCTATGAAGGAGTACATAGAAAAATAAGCAAAAAATGAAGATATGGATTTCATTCCTAAAATGTGGAGCAGTTCTTGAAATCCCGAAGTTATCAAAAGGCAGAAGATATCATTTCTCACCCAGATACACTAATGGTAGGTTTACTGATCACTCATTACTTGTCATGCATCAGAACCAGCAGTGATGTAAAGAATGAAGACTTTCAGAAAAAGGAAGCTGAGTAATGCACTTCTCAAAGGGGAGTTCTAATTACAACAAAAAACTTTGCTTTTTATTGTGCAGAAGTGTCTTTTTTTAAGTTGATAAAGGCATTCCTCTTATCAATTGCACCATGGACTTCCAGTATTCCTGCATTATTAAAGCCTACAGAGTGATCCCACTGTTTGCTGCTATTTTGGCGTTGATCTACTGATGCACTTAAGCATATTGGTGGATCTATTCACCAATACCAGTTATATGCCAATGTTCTACACTTTCTATAATCATGAACTGCAATGAACAGGGTGACAAAACAATGTGAAGAAGCAGACAGAACCTGGGATCACCCCAGCAGCAGAGAAGACTTCAGGGGTTTTAGAAAACAACCTGAGAATTGTGGCAAAGGTTGAGCTACTACAATACAGTCCAAAATATCAGAGAATCATAGAGTATGCTGAGTTGGAAGGAACCCATCAAGATCACTGAGTCCAACTCCTGGCCCTGTGCAGGACACTTCAAGAGTCACACCGTGTGCCTGAGAGCATTGTGCAAAGGCTTCTTGAACTCTGTCAGGCTTGGTGCTGTGATCACTTCCCTGGGGAGCCTGTTCCAGTGCTCAGACACCCCCTGGGTGAAAAACCTTTTTCTAAAATCCAGCTTAAACCCCCGTGACCCAGCTTCATGCCATTATGTGAAAGGGTGAGGAGCAGCTCTCATGAA
The DNA here is from genome assembly GCA_035583185.1 of Anabacerthia variegaticeps. NCBI lineage: Eukaryota > Metazoa > Chordata > Aves > Passeriformes > Furnariidae > Anabacerthia > Anabacerthia variegaticeps. The sequence continues at coordinate 97,109,741 of JAWWEW010000112.1, read as the reverse complement.
AGCAAAGAAATATTTAAGTGGAATTTCCTTATGTATTTTCCAATGATAATGACTTTTAATGTTCTATTGTTGTACACTGCTTTGCTTATTTTAATCAAGTACTTAGTACATGAACGTGTTCTCCTCCTTTTAATGGCACAGAGAGCTGAGGTGACTTGACCAAGATCACTTAACAGGTCATGGCATAGCCAGGCTTTGAATCCCAAAGAATGGCAAATGAAAAACAGTTCTTGTGTGATTTACCCTCTATAAAAAAAAGGAGTGCCCAGTGATACATTTTATAGGGGACACAAACTAATGTGTGTTTGTTGAATGATATTGCAGATAGGATGGCTCTTGAATAGAGCATAGGTATGTGAGTAAACCTAATGTTTTAGAAGACAAAAGGTTAAAAATATACATACTTATACAGGACTATACTATATATGTAGTAATGTATACAATGTATAGTAACAAGTATGTTAGTATTTATATGCAATCACTTACAAATACTTATATGTATATTGTATATTCTGTGGAAATCCTCAATGAGGAAGCCTGGGTAGGAGTTCACAAGGTGTCTGTGCTTACCTTTGATTTGAAGAACTTAAACTTTTGAAGAAAATTGACTTTAGTTAATTACGTTAGAAAAGTTTACTAACTTCTTGTAAAGCACTTACATTTAGTTAAGTAATTCTGATAACAAAACCAATGCTATTGCTTCAAGACCACTTTAGCTCTTTATAATGGGCAAATATTCCTGATTATTTAGCACACCAGCCAATCACAGATGATTTTTAGAGAGAAAAAAACCAATGTTGGGGTTAAAATATCTATACTAATCTTTAATAGACAAGAATCCAAAAAGCAACTGTTAATTTACCTTTCTGTTCCTTCTGTGAATAGAGCTGGTCATTAATTTTAAAATTTCTTTAAAAATTGAAATTTATGGTTTTTATCTAAATAAAAATTTAAAATATTTCAACTTGTGAGTGAGAAAAGTGATGAGTGGGACTGATTTGGTCTCTTGATTAAGTTAGAGAGGCACATCAGGTAAAACAAGAGCCCTAATCATGCACCTGCCCCTGTTGCAGACCATGTTTCCCTCACTGCCTTCTATCAAAACTGTGTATAAATAAATACATATTAGGCTTCGGAGAGGGAGACTGCATCAAGCAGAGAAAAGATATAAGTTGTAGATATACCACATGCTATGTGGATACCTTCCACGTGGACTGAGTACTGAAAACCCCAAACTCCACACTCAACCCCTTTTTTTGAATATGCAAAAGCAAAAAAAAAACTAGGAAGGAGAGAAGGAATAAGAGTAGCACCAGGAAAAGGAAGTTAACTGCTAACAAAGGTAAAACAAAACAGCACCAGGAGCAAGGCAAAGGGAGTGAAGGAATTTTGTAGAACTTTATTGAAGGATGGATTTGCTTCTGTCTCTTCGCACTGTGGTTCTTTGTACCTCCATCATCTCTCTCTTGTGATGTGTTCATTTCCTCTTGTGTTTTCCACATGATGTGGCAATTAGAAAGGGATCTTTCTATGATAATTTACTTGTCTAGCCCAAGAAGTACTTCTGTGTTTTCTCCTGGTTCTCTTGATAGACCAATTATTTCTTGTTAGTTGTACTGAACTCCATGCTTGTTGGTTTGTGGTTACATACTCTGAGACCCTGATGTCTGACAGAAAGCAAGGACATGAACTTCATTTCTGATCTACCTGTCATTTGTGGGTTCATCTCTTAACATTTATATTCCATTAATATTGTTGCTTCTGGACTGAATGAATATGAAATCTAATCTGTTCTCTCCAGAGGAAATCACTGTAACACTTGAACATGTTACTGTTGAAGGTATGTGGGTCAAATATTGATTTTTTCCAGTATGCCAGTATCAATCAGTGTATTTTAATTTAATTCAAAATGCAAGAAGCCAAGAGTTCATGGAAACAAGTTATACCACGATGGACTCATTTTCTCAGGGCTGCTATCTCTCAGTTGGCTGATACAGTGGACAACAGAGATAATTCAGTACTTTAAGGAACAGCTAAACTGCTGGGTTGAGATAGCTTGTATTTATACTCATTCTGATAAAACTGAGAAGCAATCTGTTAAGTGAAGTCTTTCTAGAGGAACATGAGCAAGGTGGCCTTCCATGAGTAGTTTTAAAGCCCAAGGCATTGGGTTGGGATGGTAGAACTGGAGGAGGGACCTGATATAGTAGCATATTATTATGGTGCACAGTAAAACAGAGTATATGTCAGAGATTCCTAATCTATAATATCTCTAGCAGCAAACCTCAGAAAATAGACTGGCCATAGCAAACTGCAGTTGTAAGTAGAGAATGAAAGCCAGCAATGTTGCTGAATGCCTATTCCTACACAGACATTGAATACTTCAGTAGAAGTATATGGGATTCACAGGCGTGATGGATTCTGCTGGACATGAAGCAGAATTCCAGATGATTTATGTATATTTACTATTGGGATTTCTGGATAGTACATGGAGAAGGTTGGAGACATAAAAATAGATTTCACTGATTAGCTTACAAGGGAAAAATTAGGAAATATGCCCCTAAATTGTAGATAACACAAGTTTGATAGTTTTTGAACTACTACCTAATATACAATGGTTGGGTCTGAAAGAGGTCAAAGGAACCTCTGTTTTGGCTCACATATCTCCTGTGAACTTTATATTTGTTGTTTCTGTAACTGGAATGGTTTTTCTAGGGTCCAATGTTGTGCCATATCCTCAGTGCAGGGATTCTAATAATCCTGGCAGCAGATTGCTTTTCAATAAGTAAAGCTCAGATTATTAGATTCCTTCTCTTGCTAACGAACACCTACTCCTGCAGACAGATTCACTAAGACTAGGGGAATTACTTGAGAGAGTCTTGTCTAATTTCAGTGAGACTTCCACAGTCTTGGTCCACTTTGGGTAGTTAGATTTAATTGTGTTTAAAAAGGAACGGAGCCATAACAAAGTACAGGAGTGGAGAAATCTCAGCGCTTCATATGGATATGCCTTCATAGTAGGTGAAATCCACATTCTTATCTGAGATTTACACCAAATCCCACCCTGCCATTCACATCCCCTTAAATCCTTTCCTGTTTGTCCACTGAAAATTGGCACATTTGCTCAGACACAGCTATAGGATAAAGTCTGTGCTATGCTGTAAGAACAGTTCTAGCCTATCTACTTTGCAGTGAGCATGTAAGTGAAACTCATTTTGTTTCTTCAATTCTATTTTATATCTGAGAATTTGTCGCTTTTTTCCTTCCTCCTGCACCAGAGACTACATGCATATGTGTTTGTGTATGGTTACAATTTAAATCCTCATTTCAGATGCTCTGCCTCATATCTGGCCAGCAGTATCTGTCTCAGCCTAGAAATTTAAAAAGACAAAAATCTGTTTGAAGTTGTTGATTGCTGACCAGAACATTGTTAAGTCAGTCATGATGATATTCATAGGTAGAGGATGTGAATGAATTTTTCCACCTCTGAAGGAAAGACAAAATTGGTCTGAGCACTAGGCACACATAAGCACATATTGAAGTATCTTATCTATGCCATCTAATTTAGAAAACTGAGTTGGAAGCCTGAGTTCTCCAGTAGAAAATTCAGAGGGAGATGAGCAGCAAATAAGGCAGAGGAGGGAAGAAAAAAAAAAAGTGAGAGGGAGAGCAGGGGGAAAGAAAAGGCTTTTTGATTAAAGTAATTGGTGCAATTTACTCCCACAGAGTATTTCATAGCAAAATGTTTTGGGTTGTCCTCTGGACCACCTTGTACAGGAGGCCATGATTCCTAATTCAGGAAGTAGGGACCTGGGCAAAATTTGTCACTGTGCATTCTGCCAGGGGCTTGAGGACACCTCTGAAAAGGCCAGCATGGTTTTTATTAGTAACCCTTATCTATTGAATCATGACCCTGATGTTCTTGCAGTAAAAATTATTCTGCCACTCCAAGGAGAAGATTTCTTTCCTCCCCACTGATTTTCTACTGGTAACTGCTCTCATGGTCTTGCTGTCTTGTAATAATGAAAACTAGAGCAAGGTGTCCTTTCAGTGCATGCACTCGGGTCTGGAGTTATTGCTTTATTCAATGCCACTTCAACTTCACACAGACCTTTCCTGCTCTCTTATCCTGATATTTTTGTTTTATTTGTGTGTACTCTCAAAGCAAAGCCTTGTGTCATGGTAATGCATGTATTCAGAGAGAGCACACAAATGTATGTGGATGGCAAAGGGGCCTCAATTTTTTTCAGGACAAAAGAAATAGGGGTTGATGTAAATTCTTAAAACTGCAGCAAAGGGGAAGTCTGGCAACTGACCATCCACCAAGAGTTTGTGGTCTTTCCTTAGTGTTCCATGAACCCGCATCCACAAACTTTGGGGCTGATCTCTCTTTCAGATGAAGGTCTGGGGTCAGAATTGGTGAATCCCATAATAGAAAGAGGGAGGAAAAGGAAACATGACCTGATGACCTGGAAGTTATGCTGGGCAATATACTGAGGACCTACTGGAGATAAATCCATGGGAGACAAAAGCAGCAGAGTCAAAGGCACAGACCAGTAAATGACTGCCACTATCTCTGTGACTGTTAGTGAAGGAACAGCAGCAAGACTGGGAACATTTCTCAGATAATAAGCAACATAATAAGTGCTGGAAAAACTATTGTACAGTTAAATTCTCTGTCACCTCAGCTGGAATTGCAGGGAAATACTATGGGCTTTTCCTTTGACTCCCATTCAACCTCTGCCATGTACAACCCAAGACAGATTTCCATGTGAAAAATTTAAAAGTAGAAGTACAAGTTTAGTCCAGCTACATCTGAACTGGTTGTGAAGCATGTGATCCATTTCCTTTGCATTTTTCTGTTCATAAATCTATTATTCAAGCAGAGTTTTATGCTGTTATGCTTACAACACCATTCCAGACAAAAAAGTCAGGGAAACTGCACTAAATGAAAATGTCTCTAGATGTTTTTTGTAGTTTAGATCCTTCTGTTTTCTGGCTATATGGCTGAGAAAGGGAGGAGATTTGTTCTGTTGCTTGTAATTTCTCTTCCTTAGTTCAGCACCCTATTCATCTGTGTGTAAGTTTTCCCTTTTTTTCCCCTAAATTTGCCTATTTTTCTTGATAATATTTTGGTTTATATTATTTAGAAGGAACTGAAAACAATAAAATTCTTGATTGAAAGAAGGCTCCAACAGCTCCAGTAGCTACTAGTCTTGGTCATTTGGCATCAAGCTACCAAGTGTGCAAAATATCTCTGTTCCACATAGATAACTGTTTTCTTAATGTGAATTTGTAAAAATCATCTTTCTTCCAGACCTGATCTGATTTCCCTGCTGCACCAGTCTTTTCTCGTTCTTCTTCAGCTCACCCCCAATCTTTTCTTTCTTGGAGTTTTAATCCATTGACTTTCTGAGTTGTGGGTCAGTGACACTCTTTCAAAGTACATTTTCTGCATGTCAAATGGTCTTACGGATTTTAACTAATTGGCCCTTACATGCAGAGTATTTAAGGCAATTCTTAGGTAAGGTCTGATGAGTTTGTGGCACTATTTCTGCATGGCTTTACCTTAACTGGTTAGTCAAATCACATCCCAACAATTCAAGGAGAGGTGAGTTAATCTTTAAGTTCTGTTCATTTGACCTTTCCCATTATGAAAGACACAAAAAGTCCCTTTAAGTTCTACCAGGAGCTGCCATAGACACCATGCAATTTAGTCCATAAGGAATCTAAGCTCCAGAGGAGTCATTGGAGCCTCCAGAATAATCAAGCATCTGATGAAAGAAGAATGTGAAGGATAAATGAGTTGTAAAAATAGTAGGGAAGGAAGGAGATTTGTTGCCACATACTCCTAAACAGCACACCACCCCAAAGAGTCTGAATTGCCCTCTGAAGGCTTGACTGACTGTTCATATAGCTTCCATATCAGCACTCAGCTTAGGATGCACATGGTTGATGTGAGTACCTGCTCACTTCTCCTCTGCTCCTCATGCCCCTTTAATAAGGAGAAAATTGATTCCCTGCTTCTGAACAAAGATCTGTTGCTGGGAGAGAGCACAGTCTCCCTGGCTGAGTAGCAGCTGGGGAAAAAATGAATAGACCATATGCTGGAGAGCATCCGGCAGAACACTGGGACAAAGCTGTGGACCACTGCCAAGCCTTGCAGCTAAAGCCATGGCAGCCAAGATGGGGGGCAGAGGGAGCCTGTTCAGAAACATCCTGTCAGGGACCCTGCACTGGGTTACCTTTAGGTACTGCAATGTGTAAATCCTGAACAGAAAAAGGAAAAATTATTTGTTTTCAGAAAGGTCCTTGGAAAGGAAAGTCATTTACCCAAGTGGCCCTGAACGTCCTTTTTAAAACTTGCCTAGTTCCCCAATGCTTTCCCTTTTTTTTTTTTTTTTCACCTTCCTGAGGACTCTCAGGGAAGCCTAGGCCATTGCAGAATTTCATCGGAGGGAATGGCTCCTGACTTCTTTATTTCACCTTTTCCACCTTTGCTTGCCTTTCTCCAGAAGCCAGTTCTTTACTGTTTCACCTCTCATCTGGCTCATTGGCAGGATGGGTTCTGCTCAGGGGTACATCATGGACAGCTGCAACAGTTCTGCAGCCTCTGGAAGAGAAGCTTAGTTTGTGCAGTCTTCTGTGCAACACAAATCAGTCTGCAATATTTTCTCTCTGAAACTTTTTTCCCTCCTACCTATAAACTGATTATATTCGCCAGTCTCTTCCAGGCCCACAGAGGGTGCCCTTGGTGGTGATGTATAATTTTATTAGAAGCGGACTGGAGAGCTGTAGCTGATGAAGTCACTGAGCTCTGTGGGAGAAATAAGATAGGAGAAGCAGCAGCCCTCAGACAAAAAAGGAGACGCAGGCCTGGACTTGAACTGTAAGCCCACAAGCTGTGATACACAGCCAGGTTTTTTCATATGAAGTATCAGTGTGAGCTGGGATAGCTGGGAGCTGCTGGCCCATTCTATACTTTCTGCTAAGTCTGTATTGGATGCTACACATCTGACCACTCTTACTCGGTGAAGGTGTAAGTCAATGATCAAATTGATAAATGGGGAAACAAAACAGAATCTTGGATAGGTTTTGATTTAAAAAAAAAAAAAGGAAATGTTAAGGTAGAGCAATTCTTTACAGAAAGAATATATGGGTGTTATTAAAAACCACACTTCTACTTTCAAGTAAGAATCACACTCATTATAGTTCTAATTAAATGTGTTTAATTGGACACATCTCTTCTGAAACTTTTTACTTTAAAACAGAGCACCTGCTTAGAGACACTTAAGCAAAAATAGTGAAACAATTCACATTAAACAATTGTGACTGATTTAAGTGAAATCTAATTGCCTACAATGCTGATACTTATTTGTCTAATAAACCCAAATTAAAGCAATTGGAAAAAAAATCCTTATGCAGTGTTTTATATCTTGTTGGTTATTCCCCTGTAACTAGTCATTTTAGATTCTAGATATCCAGTCTAGTGTAACTTGTCATATATTGGCTTAAAATGTTTAAACAGAAAAATAAATGAGAATATACTTCTGGAACAGCAGTGACATCTACCAAATTTCCTTTTAAATATGCGCAACAAAGTGGATTGTTAAAAATAATCCCCTGAGGATGGTGCCTCTTTTGTCAGTTTTCTACCAGAGTGTATCCTGCACTCTGACAGAAATTTCTCATTAATCTCCAAGGAATGACCAGTTTTTCAAAATAGTCACTCAGCTATGCTGCCACTGTTAATTTTTTAAGCATTATGGGTGCCATTAATTGCTTGATGTGGTTGATAACAACAGCAATCCTTTTCGAGTGGGACATTAATTCCAAAAGCAGTCATTAATTTTTGTCCACATACTGTAGTTAACACTTACCTTCCAGGAGGTAAGCGTCATGACTTTATAGAAATTGCAAAAGCCATGTGTCACTGGAGATTTGGCAACTCTACCTAATATTTTTGTTTGCTCTTACAGTATTATGGTGGGGTGGGTCTTTTTTTGGTTATCACTCTTTTACTAGCAATGATTTGCATTCAGAGTGGTGTACATAGCAAAGGTAAGGGATCTGATCTGCAGTTTTAGCCTGGGGATATTTTCCACTTTTTTCCCTCCAGCTTTTTTTTTCTTTTGCTTCCTAAAATAGGGGAAAGGTATGTATGCCTCAAATTGCATCTTCTCAGATGTGTGAGATAGCACCACATTTGGTCACTCAGCAGGGATGCATTGAACCATCTTTTTGAGCAGAGCAGAGATAGTTACTGAGTGTCTATAAAAGGGAGGTTAAGGATTGTTTGGGGTAGAAAAGACAAGAGAATATATTTTATTATCTCATACACAGCATACTTTGTCCTTGCAACCTCTACTCATGTCCACTACATCTCATCCCAGTGCGTGCTGAAGCGAGAGGTGAAGAAGGGGAGTAGCTGAGCCACCATGGAATGGAAGTACCTGCCAGAACTGGAGATGGTTAGATGTGATTTTTGTCAAGCAAATTCATGTCTTCACTGAAGTTTTAAGGAACACAAGGAGGGTTTGGTTTGCAATGTCTGTTTCTCCCTGTGATGCTTTTCTTGGTGAAAGGTGCAGAATTCAGGGTGGCTGTGCATACATACAATATGGAGCTCAAAATCTCTGCAATGGTGTCACTTTGTGCCCCTAAACTATTTTTGTATGGTCAGTAAACTCACTTCCAATTCATTGTGGTATGACTACAGACTCAGTTCATTCGATTTTGCAGTATAGGACCACATTCGGTGTGCTGAAGTACTCACACATGACGGAAGGGTGGAAGAGCATAAAACATATTTGGTTTTATATTTAAGCAAACAGTTTGTTCTTTGCTCTATGCTTAAAAAACCCCCCACAAAACTCAACCAAAAACAGCAAAACAAAACCAACAAATCTAACCTGCAATGTAAACCTCTAGTAAGTCTATTTATTTGAGATTTTTAAAAGCACTACGTGATTTAAGATAGATGCTGTCCCTGAAAACCTGAGAAGTTTGTGCTTCTAGGCTGCTAAAGCATACTTGATATGCCTGTTTATATTGGATTTTTTATATTGGATTCACTGGTAGCTTAGCTCAATTTGAAGCAGAGCTTTGGTATATCATTCCTCCAGGACTATAATGTGAGCTACTGACACCATCTCCAATATTTTCTGCTTCTGGAATGTGCTTTTTCAGATCATTGCTTGGTGGTATCAAAGGGCACTTCCCAGTGGCAGCTTTGCTGGTTGAGAAATTAGTAACCTGGAGATGCTCATAAGTCTTGGCTGCTTTTCTCAGAGATAGTAAACACTCAAGCAAAATTACACGCAAGTAATATTCCCTGCAGACACCCCAAGGAAGGCACTGGAATTTCCTAAACATGCTGCAAAAATGCAGCTTACTTAAAGACGTCTTGCTTATCTAACTATTCTTTATCTAGTTATTCCCATACTCTGGCCTACAGGTCTTTTCTCTCTATCCCCCTGCTCCCCCCTGCAATTTGCTAATACCATGGAGTGTGTAGAAAAGGCAGGTATGAGGTCTCACTACAGGTGCTTTATCCTTAAGGTCATTTGTGTAATAATCTTTGGGTGATGCTGTTTTCTTGCAGTGCTTTATATTCTTTCTATATGTGAAAGTATTACAGAATTTGTAGTTCCCCTTTTTAAATACATTTTACCTTTCTCAGATTTTGGGCATCTTGCATTATTTTGACCTTTAGCTTTCCAAGATTTTTTTCACCTGGGGATATATATATTTTTTGTTGTTGTTCAAAAATATATTGAACCATAAAAATGGCAGAGGTGAAAAATGCTAACACCTGAGTTAATACAATTGCATACAGTTAAAAAGAGAAAGTGCTTTCCAATTAGATCAGAAGGATTTTGTACTTCTGACTTAATTTATCCAATTTTTTAGGGATTGCTGATAGCATTTTCTGTAATAGCCGTTTTGACTTGTGTATATGTGCCATGCACTCTAAATTATAGTGGAAAAGATTTAAACCATGTATATTTCAAGCTATGCAGTTAAATGTAACTGGGTTTAATAGGAGCTTATATTAAGTAAACAGCTGGCCCAAGAAGACCATTTTCATGTCATGGTGATGAGTATTAACTATTGTTATTGAATATTAGTGTAGAATTAAGTCTGTTGTCTGTAGAGTCAGTATAAATATTAAAACTGTGTAGATACACCTTTTTAACTAAAGGTAATTTGTCTGCATCAGTATGTGTGTTTTTTTCAAGGAGGTGCTCAGCTTTGTAAATAAAATCTTCATGGGATTATTTTCAGATTATTTGACTGGAGCTCATGAAAAGAGGCTTTCTTTGTTTTATGGATTTACATACAATTTATATCATTTAATAAGTGGGCCAGTAGATCATATTAAACCACAAGAGAAATATTATTTTTTTTGCTTCTTCTTTTATTCTGGAAAAGAAGTATGACTCATTGTCTTTGGTAAATGAATTTATGGGCTTCTTTCAGGAGGTTTGCAACTTATAAGAGGGCCAGTAAGGGTATTTGGTAAGACATCCACTTTACCTTTTTTAGGAAATGTGCTGGGAAAGAGTTTGAAGTAAAAAAAAAAAAAAAACCAACAACAAACAAACGAAAAAAACAAAAGAAAAAAAAAAACGAGGAAAAAAATGGCACTAAAATGAGGAAAACCTTTGTGGACTTAGTAAAACTGGATGGACATTTTCTTTGGAGGTGACGGAAGTTACTAAAACAAATCTTTCTCATCCAGTGGCTGCTAAGCCATTGGGGAAATAAATGGAAGATGTGAACACAGGTTTTTTTAAAGCTGTGCCTCAATACATTTTGGAAATTTTTAGCAGGTATTGGAAAAGAAAGCATTTTATTTTGATGTCCAAAAGACATTTTGCCTTGGATGAGACATTTTCTTCCCGCAACCAGTTAAATAATTGAAAAATATTCTAAGTTAATCTGAGTCTGTTTTATTTTTCAGTTTGCAACTAATTTAAGAAGTTCCCAATTCACCTGTTTCCTGCAGACTATCACTTTCTTGGTGGATGCCAGTTGTAAAGGCATTCACAGGTTTACAGAGTTATTCAGGACATATTTGCATAGTCAGGTATACACCTAGAGAAATAACATTTGAGATGACTGCAACAATAAAAGAAAAAACATGTAGCCTATATGTACCATTATAGATGCCACTAATAATGCTGTGTCAAACTGAAGGAGGTAATGTCAAGAATGGCTGAGCCCATGCTTGCCTTTGTTGCTTGGCTTCCCTGTCATCAGTTTTAGAGAAGCTGAGGAGATGTTGTTAGCACAATGACTTTGTTCCAATTTTCCTTCTTAGCTCTAAGGAGCTCTTGCATGCAGCAGCACCCCTAGGTTACTTTCTTGTTCTCTGAGGGAGCAGATAACATGGATAACTTCTACTTTGGCTTGGGAATTGGTTTTCCTTGTCTTTTAAGAGTAGTCAGCATTAACAAGTAATGTGAAGATAGAAGGACTTTGGACCAATGGCAGTGACAGCACAAGGAACATCAGTCAGTGAAGAACTTGTGGAGGGACAATTGCAGAACCATTGTAATTCAAGGTTTCAGTAGCCTAAAGTGCAAGTCTGTCAAGAGCATACTATTCCAAGTCCACAAGAAAGCAAAAATGGCAGCAAAGATTTTAGGAGTCTGGCAGAACATAGCCTAGAGACTAGAGGGAATATTCTGCTTCATTAGGTCAGCTACATTAAAGAAGTTCTATCAGGAGTACTTGTTCTGCCATAGAAAATCTGAATAAACAGAGTAGGTACAAATTTCTGTAGAAGTGGAGAGTTGTGGGATTGGAGAGCTGTGGATTTGATGGGAGAGCTGAGGCTGTTGTAGGGCACTGCCTGTAAATTCACATCTGTAGAGTTTGATAGTTCCACTGAATCTGGTAGCAGTTCAGAACCTGCACCACTTTTCAGAATTTGTTTTGTGCCAGCTAGGTCGAGAAGTCTGACACGTGAGAACTTGAGCTCAGTGCTGCAGACAATGTTAAGAAGTCTGTCTTGATGCAAGAAAGCACCTGCCTATGTATTTAGATCTCACTGCAGTTAAGGAGATTTGAATTCAGGTTTAAAATTAATCACATACTTAGACTTGTTGCTCAAGAAGAACGAACTTAAGTGTTTGCTGAATTGGGGCCCAGAAGCGGTGAAGAAGCTCTTTTACTGCTTTTGTTCTTTTAGAATTGGCTACTCCTGCAGGGTGTGTAGCCATCATTCACGTTAATTACAGAGAAGGGGTGGCAGTTCAGTAGCCATTCTGCACACCTTCAGCCCCTGGAATCAAACGCTGAACTGAAATGCTGAAATGAGCAAGGGGATGTCTCACTCTTTCCTAACCCCTGACTATATCATTAGGGTGGTAATATTATTTAAGCCTAATGTATCACAAGGAAATGGTTTCATTGTTATCCAGTGGAGCCCCATCACAGTGCTGTGGTGAGTGAGGCTATAATGAGGAACTGTAAGATTTCAATGGCAAAAGGGATTCATTGCTAGTCCATGACCTCATGATGAAATCATTACAATGAAGTCAGAGATATGAAGTTATTATGAGAAAACTATTTCACAGCAAGTCTATAAGGGCCTTTTTGACGGTGCCATTATGAAGCCATTACAATGTAAGGTTATGATGGTAAAATGGTTTCAATGAAACCCTATTATGGCTTAAAAACAGACTAAATGGTGTCAGTGAAAGCTATTCTGCCTTCTAAAACCTAAAGGAGTTAGTCAGACTTCTGTTTCTAAACAAAAACAAGTGATTCTGACTTTCACTTTCTCTGATAAGGGTAGCTGTGGCATGCCTTAAAATTAAATTAAAATTCTACTACCACTCTAGGTCTAGAAGTTTGAGTGACATCTAAAACTGACTGTCAAAGTAAATAGTATATTTGAAACTGAGTAAAAATCCCCTTACCTAAGACTGACATCTCATCAGTAAGGTGGCTACTATTTATTTGGCTAAAAATCTAGCCTAATCTAACCACCTGCTCTATCACTAGTGCTGAAGTGAAATAAAATGCACACTTAAAAATTGGTCTGTGTTTGCCACCTCACTATGAGATAATTAGAATCATATTTCCACAGAGGAACATGCCTCTGAAGTATCTCTGTTTTTTTTGATGTGGGATTGCATAAAGCTTGTGGTTTTTGAGTGCCTACTGGCCATTCAGGAGGGAATGTTCTGCTCCACAAGGACAGAAAGTCTATCCAAGGGCCAAGAATTTTTTATTGGAATGAAAGATTTCTGCAATATGTTCCAGTTTTGACAAATCTGCCTTTTTTGTTTCCTCTACATCAAGACCAAAGAGAAAAATAAGGTTTCCATGAGCTTTAATTAATGTAAATGTTGCATGTGCTGGAGTGTTGTTATGGGTTGTGAAACCTACAGCCTTAAAGGGGAGTTTCAAAACCAGTTAGTTATGTGGGAACTCTCTTTATGCTTCTCACTCAATGTGCAGGTGAAATGATCTGGCAGACTGTCATAGAGGTCTATTATTTTTATTATCAAACCACATTGTCAGGTGTGAATCCCTGTGAATAGTAGTTGGTGTGTCTTTGTTAACCTGGCTTCCATGTGTCCTAAAACAGCTTGAAGTGTAACCACTGGGGGTTTTATGCATCTTTGTCTCTCGAGACTGTGAGCCCTGAGGACACGTTTCTGGATAGAAGGGCCAGGATTCTCATTAGCTGCTGAGGAATCCCATCCCTTTGCGACAGCTAAGGTTGAAATCAAAGCCTTGAACAACAAGAAGTTTCTTCTTGAAAAGCAATCTCAGTGGCTTGTAGCAGTTTGAATTACACCTTTTGCATCTCCTTTGCAGAGACCTTAAATGGATGCTCACTGTTCTTTTTTGGAACACCAATGCCATTTTTGTACAGTGACTGCAATAGGGAGATTAGTAAATGAAAAATGAGCTCTATATTTGCCATTTCAGACAAACTAGAAATTATAGATTTTTAAAATTATTTTGGTATTAAAAACTACAACCCAGCTATCAGTTCATCAGTCAAATAAATGTCATCAAATACGCTAAAGGATAGTTTTTGGGTTTTTTTCTGGTATGTTGTAAATCAGGAATAAATAAACACTCCTACGCTTGATAAGGAAAGCTGTGCAATGCTATAGAAATATGTAATATCCCAACACCAGGTGTCTCCAATTTTGCCATGCTCATTCTTTTCAACTTCTTAGTAAGTTCAAAACCTGTTTGATGTTCTTTGAACAATACCATCACAGAAATTTCATAGAATATTCTGAGTTGGAAGAGACCCACAAGGATCATCAATCTCTGTTATCTCTGGTAATGAGGAGGTTATTCTGTAAAATGGTGTAAATTGGGTATTACAGGTACTGTGGGACATATGGCAGAGAGAGTCCTCTGAATACATATGTATACTGACAGTTCAGGTTTGCCATTGATAAAATTGAACTTGAAGTGATAGTTCTTCCTGCACTCGTTCCTGTTGGTTAATTGGATGCCTGTATTGCAGTCCCAGTGAGGTGGATGCTGGGAGGGTGTACTGCCTCAGACACTGTTCAGCACCGAGACTGCTTCTGTGTCGTGCAGCATCCAAGATAATGTGAAAGGCCAAATGCAACAAAACAGAGGACAGATGGGCCTGGTCACATCTTCGGGTCTTGCTGCTATGAACAGGTCATAGTCCTTGCCTGAGAGCAAATATCTACAAAGATGCTTTTCAGATACTTTGACCTCCTCACCCTTTATAAGCAGGAGCATTGCAGATGTGGGACTTGCCAAGGGAGTGAAGCTTTAGTTTCAGTTTTACCTTGGATGAGAGAATTCATATCCCATATATTTTTCTTCCTCTGAAGAGTGCCAGGTAACTCTGTGGTCTCTCTATGCTCTTTCACTGAAGTGGGCTTGCAGCTGGCAGGGCTTATGGGGGGTTGGAGGGAAGGTGGACATCAGGCCTAGACATAATCTATCTGTAGATTGCAGATGATGGAGGTGCATTGTCTGATGGTTTGTACTTCTGTGATCAGTCAATATGTCACTACCTTGCCCTTTTTTCCACAACATCCCGCTGATGGACTAATGGCAAAAATTGTTATTAGCCTTCTAACATTTTGTTATGCTTTTTTACTGTTCCAGGGTCATCCATCACTCTTTGTCCTCTTCTGATTCCATGGTGTCTGTTACCTTTGTTTAATCAGCAAATTTGATGATCACCATCTTTCTTTTTTTTGCTCTTCTAAAAGCCATTATCTGTTCTCTCTCTCTCTTTGGCTTTCCTTTCAAAGCAAAAGCATCCCTTTCAAATGAACCTAGAAGAAAATGCAGGTGAAGTGAAAACATTGTGTTGATCAACTTTACAGACTTCACAGTAATCCATACATACGTATTTCAATTTGTAGAACAATTTTCCATGTGATACTGAAATCCATGTTAGATGACTCTAGTTTGCTTGAAAACAAGAAAGTTGTAATTGTTTTGAAAAATAGTAGGCTCTATTCCGGTCATCATTACTCTTCTATTTCTTTGTTGGTGACTTAATGGAATATTGTCGTGATACCCTGTTTGACCATTGTAATTTGTATGGCAAGTAGGGTAAATAAAATGGATGATTTCTTTATAAAGGTTGCCTGAGGGTGAGAGAGAGAGAGATTGCTATATAATGTAGGAGATCACTAACAAAACTTTCAGAAGAAAATGCTAATGTCCCTACTTTATGGGTCAGTTCTTAAAAATTGGATACAGTTTAGTACAATTTACAGCAATATTTGTTCTAATGCTAAGTACCATAAGCATTGCTATCATAGAAGAGAATCACAGAATGGCTTGGGTTGGAAGAGGCCTTAAAGATCATCCAGTTTCAACCCCCTTGCCATGGGCAGAGACAACTTCCACTAGACTAGGTTGCGCAGAACTCCATCCAACCTGGCCTTGAGCACTTCTAGGGATGGGGCATCCACAGCTTCTCTGGGCAAACTGTTCCAGTGCTCGCCACTCCCACAGTAAAGAATTTTGTTCTAATATCTAATCAAAATCTATGCACTTTCAGTTTGAAGCCATTCCCCTTGTTCTGTCACTGCATGCTCCTGTAAATAGTCTCCATCTTTCTTGTAGGTTCCCTATCTAATGGAACTTCAGATTCTTCAGATTTTCAAAGTCTTGACTCTTTGCTACTTTTTACATAATAACTTACTTAGAAATAACTTCAGGGGGTTGTTATCTCTGCCTCTCTCTGGTGAGTGCTGGACACACAGAATCACAGAATATGCTGAGTTGAAGGGGCCCACAAGGATCATCAAGTCCAACCCCTGGCCCTGCACAGGACCATCCCCAGGAGTCACACAGTGTGCCTCAGGGTATCATCCAAACACTTCTGGAACTCTGTCAGCCTTAGGGCTGTGACCACTTCCCTGGGGAACCTGTTCAGTGCCCAACCACCCTCTGGGGGAAGAATCTCTTTCTAATATACAACATAAACCTCCCCTGATACAGCTTCAGGCTGTTCCCTCAGGTGCTGTCACTGGTCACCACAGAGAAGAGATCAGTGCCTGCCCCTCACAAGGAAGTTGTAACTGCAGTGAGGTCTTCCCTCAGTCTCCTCTTCTCCAGGCTAACTGACCAAGTGCCCTCAGCTGTTCCTCATACAGCTTCCCCTCAAGGCCCTTCACCATCTTCATTGCCCTCCTTTGGATGCTCTCTAAGAACTTAATATCTTTCTTATATTGGTGGTGCCCAAAGCTGCACACAGTATTCAAAGTGAGGCTGCCCCAGTGCAGAGCAGAGCGGGACAATCCCCTCACTCGACCGGCTGGCGATGCTTTGCCTGATGCCCCCCAGGACAGGGTTGGCCCTCCTGGCTGCCAGGGCACTGCTGACTTGTATTCAACTTGCCATTTACCAGGACTCCCAGGTCCCTTTCCATGGCACTGCTTTCCCGCATCTCATTCCCCAGTCTGTACAAGCATCCAGGTTTGCCCCATCCCAGGTGCAGAATCCAGAACTTGCTCTTGTTGAACTTCCTATGGTTGGTGATTGCCCAGTGCTCTCATTTGTCCAGATCTCTCTGCAGGTCCTCCCTGCCTTCGAGGGAGTCAACAGCTTCTTCCAGTTTTGTGTCATCTGCAAACTTGTATCCCTTCCAGTCCTGCATCCAAGTCATTTATGAAGATGTTGTGCTCAATCTGTGAGCCAATTGCTCACCCAGAACATGATGTGTTTATCCAGCTGGGTGCTGGACATTTTGTCCAGAAAGATCCTGTGAGAGACAATATTGAAAGTTTTGCTGAAATCCAGAAAGATTACATCAACTGGCTTCCCTTGATCAACCAGGTGGGTTAACCTTGTCATAAAAGGAAATCAGGTTTGATGAGCAGGACTTTCCTCTCATGAAGCCGTGCTTGGTGTGACCAATGACTGTGTTGTCTTTCAGATGTTTTTCAATACCTCCCAAAATAATATTCTCCATAATTTTCCCAGGCATTGAAGTGAGACTGACAGGCCTGTAGTCTCCAGGGTCCTTCTTCTTGCCCTTCTTGAAAGTTGGGACAACGTTCACCAGCTTCCAGACAGCTGGGACCTCTCCAGACTCGCAAGGCCACTCAAAAATCTTAGAGAGAGGTTTTGCAATGACATCAGCTAGATCTTTGAGAATTCTAGAATGTGTATCCTGCAATCCTACTGGATTGGTGGATTTTTCCTTGGTGGACAACATATTGCTTCCAACATAGGCACTCGTGTTTCTGTCAAGGCATGCAGAGGGGTGGTGATCATCCCCATCCTGTCTTAACACACATTGTCAGGATGAAGGAGTATAGAGAAGGGTTTGGAGGTGTGCTGAGTCCCCACAGTTTGGGACTGTGCTTTAGGTATGTATGGAAAGTTTAAAGATTTAGTTAATGGAAATTGGTCATTACGAATTCTCTTTGTACTCTTCTTACTTGCTTTGCTATAATCTTAGCACATGAATAGCTTGTTCAATGACAGCCGGTGTTCAAAGCTGCCATTTGTGGCTCATCTGCAGTAGATTTTTTTTTCTTTCAGTTCCCAAATAACTGCAGGTTAAAAGTGAAACAAAAAAAATAGGTTATAGCTTGCAACACACACATGGGGTGAATTTAACCTTTAGAAACATGAAAAGGACCTTCAACCAATTGGCAGTTGGTTAATAGAAAATCAAATTCTTTGTTGAACACAAATCTTTATAATTTTGAAAAGCATCATGAGACTGGAGTAAGTAACACTTACTTGAATAAGCTATTGGAGAAGAGAAAGAGCATACATAGGATTCTCAAAGTCATAATAATACATCTCACACATGATACACATCAGAAATGGTACACAACATTCACATCATACACATATTCAAGTCACATCCTGATCTGACGTGTATCAAATATTTCCTTATGTATTTTACTGACCATATTGCACTCTCACAGAGAGATTCTAAATACATTTGCAATTTAAATTAACAAGGGGAGAAAAAACCCTTTTGTTTATACACAAGCGCGTGGTGCTTTCAGTATGGAAATTATTCAGAAATACACTCCTTTCATACTAAATTTACACTGAAAAAAATTCCTTAAATATATAAACATTTCTCTTGCTATATCACATTAATAATACAGTATTTTTTAGCCAATTCTTCTCTGAATATTTGTTTTTGTAGAGGACAGATGGATTATAGAGGTCTTTCAGAAAGTCCTTATTTCAGAACACAGTTCTGTATAGGTATTTCATTTTTCAATTTCCCAACTCCTTTTCTGTTCCCAAATGATCAAGAGGGTGTCCTTTACAAAACAAGGGCAGCAAATACCCTGTTGCAGAATGGAGCTCTATACAAATCTTTTGAAAGAAACTGTCTCATTAAAAATGCAGATTGCATTGGTTTAACAAAATCACAGAATCACACAACTGGTCAGTTTGGAAGGGATCCCAGCGGGTCATCTGGTCCAACCTCCCTGCTCAAGCAGGATGTAAGAATTCAAAGTGCACAGTTGCCTATCTCAAACACTATTAAGGCCACAGAAGGTGTCTCACCATGAGCTTCCTGGAATAGGAGAAACTACTGCTAGGATTTCTTTGCACTTTTCCCAATTCCTGCTGTCATGAAATCAGTGTTTTAAGGTCACTCAAATGATGCCTAAGAATTTTATGTATTTTTATGTATTTTTGGTGTGTATTTTATGGATCTTTATAGCTTTAGAAGTA
>JAWWEW010000112.1:97062164-97090441 GCA_035583185.1 Anabacerthia variegaticeps | reverse complement strand
ATCCGGACCTAAGCTGGAATAAAGGTATTTTTCTATCTTATCTCCAGGTTGTCTGTTTTGCAGGGTTTCAGGCATCACAAAGAATCACCAGCAAAAGTATCAGAAAAAGCAAGTTTAATTAAAAGCAATGGCATGACAGAGTTCTTGGCAAGGTTCACTCTACTACTTACTAGACAGTTAAAATATACCAAGAGAAAGCACACGGAAATCTAAAATCACCATCAGTCTGAACCAAAATAAATGCAAGACCATCCATGTGGAGGTTGGGGGTGGTGCGGGAGGGGAAGGAAAGACAAAAGGACAGAAAGGGTAAGGGCAAAAAGGAGTACATCCCAAAGGTCTGGCAAAGGATGACAAACTTTAACAAAGGATCCATATGTGATTTACTGTACTATAACAGAACTATACTGCAACTTATAAATCTAAAGGACTTAAGAATCTAGGAAACTAGTATCCCAGGACTTTTGATGTAGCGTATGCATACAGACATAAAGAGTCTGTACAAGGTACCCGTGAAAAATTTCCCTCAAATTCCATGAAATACTCACTTCAAATGTTTTTTCATTCTTCTCAATGGGCGGAGCATTAAGTCTCGAGGAGTGAGATGTCAGCCCCGGATCCATCAGCTGGTGATCCTCCCAGAGACAGCAGACATGAGAGTCACTAACTCTGAGAGGTGTCCCACTCAGAGGGGATTTGCTGGTCGCAGCCCACTGCAGCCCAGGAGAGCTCGACAGGTCTTCCTTGCAACATTCTTTATAGGGTCACAAGAGAGCGGGATTTAGTCATAATAACCTTTCATCACGGCCACACTTATTTGTTCTCACACTTTGAAAGTGTGAGAACAAAAAAATATTATTCCACTTGGATAGTTTTTCAGGCCAAAAAAAAAAGTTTCCAAGGCTGTTCATTAAAAAATCAAGAAACTCGTTACACAACACGTAACTGCTGGGAACAGACGGTGTTTCTGGTAAGCTCAGAGGAGCTCAGACCAGGTGCTGTCAGGGCTGAGGCCTAAACAGCATTTCTCATATCAAAATGTAGCTTGGGTGTGGGAGCTGGGAATGCACCACCACACCTGCAGTAAAACCTGACATGTCAGGAGCAACTACTTGTAGCTTTGTCCTCCTGTTATTTTAGCTCTTCTTGAAAATTCTAAAAAAAAAAATAATCTCTATGGATGTTATCTAGGAGAAGAGAAAACTGAAGATTTCTGGAAACCAAAGAGATGTTTCTCACTCCTACATCTGAATTCTTACTTTTCAAACTGCTCGGATATTTTCCTTCCTCATATCTTTGCAAGCTGAAGTATCATATCTTACTTTATTTAAAACATCCTTCTATAAAAGACTTCCCATATGGTCATCTTTCTGCTGCCCTATACTCTTCTTTTACAGGCTCTGACTTATCTTTCTTGGGATGACCAATACAGGGTCCAGTGACCAGAATGCAGGCATAGCACGTATAAGCACAGTGGCTTTATAATGTTTCCTGTTTTGCTTGCTACACCTATAGCAGCTTCTTCATTTGATGACTACAAGCCACTGAGCTGTAATTTTCAGAGAACTGTCCTAATTTCTTTTCATAAAGTGCAGTATTTCACTGAGGACCTTGTTGCTATAGCATAGTGCAGATATCACATACTTGCATGCATTAAAAAAAATAAATAAAAAATAAAAGACATTCATGAAAGAAAAATTAGTAAATGGCTATTAAAAAACTGAGGTAATGTTACTGGTTCAGGATGTTCAGGCATCACAGATTGTCAGAAGATGGGAGAATATGCTGGGAAAGGACCTTTAACTGCCTTTTCGTGCTTCTCTCTAAACTTTTGCTACTGCTCTCATTCAGGCAGAACTTTATGCTGGGTGGCCCTGGCTCAGAAAGGCCCTTGTTATGCCATGTTCCTGAGCAGTAGTGAATGTGTAGACCTTTAATATGTTTGTGCTGGTTTTCCCATGCAAACGATTTTGTGTTTGTCAGTGTTGAGTTCAGGTGACAGCCCATTTGCTGAAGACTGGAGAGCTTTTAAAAGCCTCTGCTGTAGGGTTAGTGAACCTATCTCATCCTGAAGCTTTGTCACTATCAGTGATCCTATACCGGCTGTTTACATGTATACTGAGCACTGCAGCCTCTATGGCAGCTCCTGGGGAGACTGTCTTACTGAAGTTTGTTCAGTGTGCAGCTGGCCTTTTTTTCTGATCTTTTCCCCCTATCATTTAAAAAGTAATTTATGTATGCAAGGACATTCCTCTTTAACGTGTGATAGTTTAGTTTCTCTAAGAGACCCTGCAAGAGTCCTTTTGTATCATCTTGCTCCATCTGCTCATTGTTCCCTCAAACAGCTTTAACTTTTGTGAGACATGACTCAGTGCAAAAGTCAATTAGACACTTACCTGGGGTATTTGAGCATGTTTTCTAATTCAGTGCTTTCTTCTTGGTGTAACCACTTTACATAGCATGAAAATTTGTAGGTACAGTTTCCAGCTCCTCTGAGAGCTCTAAAAAAATTAGCATCATGTTTCAGTGCCAAAGCTAACATAGATATTAAATCACAACTCAGTACCCAGATTTTGAAGAAGGCATGAATGTGTATAGTCTGAGCTGGCCTCTTCTGGGACTTCCTCTGTTGACCCTCAGCCTTGAAGTGATTCTTTAGCATATTCCCCCTGCAGAGAAGGGCTGAAAGATGTGTTTTAGATAATGAGCAGTAATCATCATCATCATCATCATCATGGCTAGGCTTCATGAAGGAAGATTTGGGAAGGGCTCTACCCACGCTTGCTGCAAGCGTGCTGATGGCTCAAAAGGCCAATGGGAGATAGGCAAGTCCAGTTGCAAAAGGCACAGTGGAAAGTCTCCATAGGTGGTACTGATGAGGCACGGTTCTTCCTGCATTGTCTTTTTTCCTCAAGACTGATTCTGTGTGTGTTCTCAAAGGAAGCAGCAGTGTTATGGCTGGGGTGTCTCCATGTCTCTCAGCTGGAGGCCAGAGTGGACCATTGATGGTGGTCAATATGGCCAAGGTTGAGGTATAGTTTCAGGGAGTCCTCCTTCTTTTACCTTGCCCTCGCATTTTGGTGGTCACTGGGTGATCACTGGCAAGGGTTCTACTTCTGTGTTGGGAAAGAGTGTTTTTTCATGATCTTTATGCCTTTAACAGGTTGCATCCTTAATAATTTTGGTTTTCTTTATGGCTGTTCTACATTTACATTTCCAACTTATTCTATTTCACATTTTCCCTTTTTCCTTATTCAGAGAAAGTTTCTATTTTCAGCAGTCTGTCTTCTCACCACACTTCTTGTACACGTTGGGACTAAGGGAAAACAATCTCTTTGCTTTCTCATGTGTCTTCATAGTGATGTCTTTGCTATTTACAAGTATTTTATCCTTTAGCTGCTTTATTTTTTTTTTGCTTTGAGTGGACTTCTTTGTTTTTATGCAATTCCCTATTTCTAATCTTAATGTTGTTGGACTGAGGGTAATTATTTTTTTCTTTTTCACTCTTACAAGGATGCTGAAGTTCACCCTGTTATTATAGAATAAATCTTGGGCAGTGACCTCCTAAACTGAGTTGTATGCCTTGTCCAGGAACACAATAAGATTTGTGTCTTTTTTGTAGCAAGCATTGGCCAGAATTTCAGTTGATGACAGTGTTTGGTCAGGTGACTGCTGCAAAGTCTACTTCAGAGAGCAAGGACAGCAAATGACCTCTGGGCTGGTTCATTGCCCAAACAGTGGTTACACAAGGAACGCTTCTGTTGCAGTGTGCAGTTTCCCTGGTCATCCTTGGAGATTGGTCCAGTGATGATTGTCTTAACAGCTGCAGCTGACTTATTTCCTCCCACTACTGTGCATTGATATTCTTCATAAGTCCCCATGCCAGCACTGCGTGTGATATCACACATGAACATGGTGCATATGATCAATACTGAAATCACATTCACAAGCTGCATGTAGTTCAAGAGCTGTAAGCTGTTTACCCTTGCTGCAGAGGTAAGCCTTTTTTGTCCTTAGAGTCTACAAACTTGGTGCTTCTGGTTGTGGTCACTGAAGAAATATAGTTCCTTGCTACACCAGAACAGCAGCAGTTTTGAACCCTTTGAAATGTAGAGGATATTGTGACTCTTCTACTCAGAAATCTGTTCTTGGATTGTCCCCTGGCTTGGATTATTCCCTGGCACACAGGAGGTAGGACCTTTTATGAGAATGTGTTTTCTGGATCAGGGAACATATTTAATGGGTAATTGGACATCACTTAATAAGAATCATTGCAAAAGCATTAATATAACACCCTCTACTCCATTCTTTTGACCTTACCCACATCATGCATGTTTAATCTTTCTGCTGATACAAATACTAACCTCCTATCTTGCATTAGATTCACATATTCGTCTACTACCTGAGAAAACAGAGAGAAGGGAAGGAAGTGATGCAGGAGAGAGGAGCTTTTAGTATTCTGTAGCTGAACTGTCTGATGTAATACGTTAGAGGATATAGGAGCCAGTAATGTGCAAAGAGCTTGAAAAATGACCAGACAGTGCCAAGCCCGCATTGCCTGTTGTCAGCAGGGCTAACAGTGCAATAAATCAACCTGTCTTGTGTCAAGGGTCATATAGTCCTATGTTCAAAGCTGTTTGGCCAGCCGGATTCAGACAGGCATATGGTATTCATTTCCAGCCTATTAGTGCTGTTGCAATAGTGATAGCACCCTAAAGCAGTGTCTACCCTTTGCTGCTTTGGGCTTTAAGTCAACATCCCAAAGGGGAAGGTATCTAGGAGAAGGGAGTGAAGTGCTGCTTAGTTTCAGGTCTTACTGTAATTGTTTTTACTAAGCAGTACTGGGAAGAGTATGGAAAATTGCTGTCAGATGTTTTTTTCCTGTGCCTTTTGCTTAGGACAGTGACACAACCTGTGGCAGCTGGATGAGCCATATAGGCCCATAGTGGCAGATGGGGACAGCAGTCACTGCCTTCCTCTGTTCTCTTGACCACTTATAGAAAAAGTCCTACAGAAAATGTCCTTACAGAACATCTCCTCTTTTGAGTGAGTGGCTATCAAGCAAAATACAATTAAATGACCCACTCCAATCCCAGTTACTGTACATTTTGGCAGTTGTGTTGCTTCCTTGTAGGTCTCATTCCTGCTAAGCTTTTCACCCCCGTTCTGGCATGTTTAGATGGGCTGAAGTAAGGAAAATCTGCTGCCAGCCTTGCTGAGATAGGAGGAGGGTCAGGTCTTCCCATACGTGTCTTCTCTTACCCCAGTGTTTGTAGGGCTGGATAGGTACAGGGAAGCTGCAGTAGGCATTGCAGGCCAGTCTGAAACTTCCCATGTTCAGGAGGTTTAATTAGTCCTACTAGCTGGGAATATGCAAGGAGAAAGGTTAAGGCAGCAAATCAGGCTAATTACAGTCTGGAAGTCCCAGGAGTTCAGATCAAGTGATCTTCCATGGCCCTAATCTCTGAGAAAGAAGCCATTAATGCTGTGCTGTCTCTGCCTGTGCTGCCGGGCTGCTGGTTTTCGAGCCAGGCACGTGGTGACTTCCCAAAGGGCCATTCTGCCCTACATACCCCAGAGGCAGGTCAAGCCACAAACCCAGATGAGTTGGGTCTCAAATTAGTATTTCCCCTCTTTGTTCTTGGGCAGTGATAGCGATAGGTCCTGCTGGAGCACTTACAGATCCACAGTCTATAAATCCATGCAGATAGGTCAGGGGCTCACTGGGTCCCTACACTGCACCCCAACCTTTCTCTAAGCAATTCCATGTGCAGCTGTGGCAGCTGGGGTCCTGAGGCATCCGACTGTCAGAAGAAAATTGATGCGAGTACAGGTGACAAGGAGCAAAAAGGGCTGGCACACATTTCACATAGTGTCGTGGGTGGGAGTGGGGCTTTAGACAACGTTTGTTAGAGAAGCCCTCTTGTTGAGTCATGAGGTGCAGAAAGGACACCCTTGCTTGACAAACTCCATCTCAAGGAGGAACCTAGGTGTGGCTGCATCCAATCTGAGCCCCAAACTTTGTCAACAGTTTTAAGTACAACTTTGTTGTGCAAGGTTAAAGATGGCAAACCAGGAATATTTATATAAAATGAATTGTTTATTATTACAAATTATTAGACAGAAGATCTTAATCAGAGCTACTTACTGCACAATATAAAAGCTAAAAACTTCTATTAGTTTATAGTATAGTGCACTATATTAAATCAATTACATTAAAGCTAACAAAGGAGATAATTATTAAGGAGAGATTTCATGTAACTCACCATACCAACACTTGCAGGCTTGTCTCTTTCTTCTAATCTCAAGGAGTATCCTTGAAGGGACATTGCCACTACAAGGGAGAATCTACACACACTCTAAGAAGGGTATGTTAGAAGAACCTGATCGTATGAAAGTTATGAAAGTGGACTGGACTTTTATAATATAAAGTGATTGACTGTCAGTCACATAACTCCAGGTCAGTTTAGCAGCTTATCTGCCAAATCTTTACCTCACTACAGTATGTTGATTTGGGGCTGATATGTCAGACTGATTTTAGCATCATCTGGCTCTCAACCCACCACTGATAGATTTGTAAATAGCACATTGTCCTGTGACCACATTCCAGGATGAAGAGCCCTGCTACACACAGCAAGTAGTTTTGCAGCCTGGAGCAAATTTTAGAAGAGCAGTTAGGTGAAAGCCTTAAGGAGCTTCATCAGATATGGTAAGGAGATAGCTTCAATGGGAATCTGGCTTGGATCAAATAGGCAAAACCCCCTGGACTACAACCTGAAACAAACCCCCCAAAGCAAAACAAAACTCTAACTCCAAACCCCAAGACCATTCCCCAAAACCTATAAAACAATTGGATTTAAACAAGGTGTAGAGGCAAGATTCAGTAGGAGAGGTTTAACTAGTAGTAGACTAGAAAATTGATTCCTGTGCTTGCATGAAAATGTAAAAATCTCAAAGATTTGTAAACTACAATATTTGAGAATTATTTTTTTTTTTGCCAGAGGAACAGCTATGGTTATAATGTAAGTCTTAATTGTATGTTTTTTTTCAAGTCATTTAACACATCCTATGTGATCTTTGTTTCCACTGAACTTTTCAAAGATCAGTTTTTTCCTAGAAAATTACTGTGCTCACCTAGTCCCCCCCCAAATACACTGGATATGGTCCTCTCAAACTGGAGCAAGTATCATTGATTTCTGTTTTTTCTCAACATACCCAAATCCTGGGAAGGTCTTTTAAAAAGATTAGAACAAAAGTTGTTAAAGTACTGGACTGGAAATAGTGCTGAAGTCTCCTACTCAGGCACTGTGCAACAAAGTCAGCTTTTACCAGCTCCTTTCCACATGTGCAGAGACCATGGTAATACCTGATGCCTTTGTAAATGGCTTTGAGAAACTTACAAGTAATTTATATAAATAAGCAAGTGAATTAATTATCAGCAGAGAGCCAAACTGGAGTATCAAAATGCAAGACAAAAGATAGTTTGTGTTTCTTTAAGCTATGATTACTTTTTTGTGGGGGATCTGCTGCTCCAGTTGAACCTTTACAAATCTGTGGGGCCTGATGGGATTCATACAGGAATCCTCAAAGATCTAGCTGATGTCATTGCAAAACCTCTCTCTAAGATTTTTGAGCAGCCTTGTGAATCTGGAGAGGTCCCAACTGTCTGGAAGCTGGCAAATGTCCTGATTTTCAAGAAGGGCAAGAAGGAGGGACCTGAAAACAACGGGCCTGACAGTCTCACTTCAATGCTGGGGAAAGTTATGGAGAATATTATTCTGAGAGGTATTGAAAAACACCTGAAAGACAATGCAGTCAATGGTCACAGCCAGCATGGCTTCATGAGAGGAAAGTCCTGCTTATCAAACCCAGAGGTGGCTGGGCACTGGAACAGGGAAGTGGTCACAGCACCAAGGCTAACAGAGTTCAAAGAGCATTTGGACAATGCCCTCAGGAACATGGTGTGACTCTTGGGGATGGTCCTGTTCAGGGCCAGGAGCTGGACTTGTTGGTCCTTTCCAACTCAGCAGATTCTGTGATTCTATTATAAAGTAGAATCTGAATGTTTCTTAATTAAGTGTTGTGCAATACTATTGACACTTGTTGCTGTAGTAGATGTGGGTAGTGCTTTCTGGATAAAAAGAAGGAAGTGATTGGCATCAACCAACCTAAAACCAAATGTGGGCTCTGCAGAACCTTGTACACAACCAGAGAGGAAAACATGAGACTCTTTTGAACTCTGCAACAGCAGAGTTCAAGCAATAAATGAAGAATAAATCCACTGCAAAAATTTAAAAAAACCCAAACATTAGAGATATTTCCCCTGCAATATTTTAATGACCTTATGAATTTTGTGATAGTTTTACTTAAATATTTGTTACAATTTGGTTTAGTTTTTTTTTCATGTTCCTAATCCTTTCAAGATCAGGTGCTGAGCAATGGGGATAACTGGACATCAGTGGCAGACTGCTAGTGTTAATGCACCTGGTTATAACATTGGCAATGTTTTTCTAGTGTGTAACAACAAGTTAAACCTGTTGACTGTGGCTAATGCAAAGCAGAACTGTGCATTTGGTGGCCATCAGCAGCTGTGTGGGGGTGGCAAGTATGTAAAGATATAATTTTTTTCCATGCCTCTGCAATTTTTGCTTTACCAAATAATTGAGAGCTATTTGTCTGATCAGCCTGTTGCTGTGCTTTGCGTGGCACACACCAAATGGCAATTAGTTATGTGATTTAATCTGATATATGGATATTTTTGTTACCAAGCTGTTTACCACAAAGCAAATAACCTACATGCTTTCTACCCAATGCAGGGAAGGAGGAGGATGGGGATTAATGGGTTTTCTTGCACTTCTTTCAACATTCCTTTCTGTCCCATAGTGAAAATGCCTTAGGGATCTGACCCAGCGTGGGGGTAAAAGGGACATCTGTATGTCCCTATCAAAGAGCATGCACTGGCCTGGGGAAGCAGTCAGCTCTGACATTCAAACTGCGAGTGCATCCACCTTTGTCTGCTGCACAGGTCTCTTGTGCACTGGTGGTTCTTCAAGTAGCCTTGTTAAAAGCACTCCCTGCCATTTCTAAGGGAGATAAATCTACCTAAACCCCTTGTAAACAGATGTCCTCCATTGCTGGAAGGTGAGCACTTGACCTGAAGATCTCAGAGCTCTGTTGAAGCAGATGGTGCTGGGTGTGCAGGCATGGAGCTGCAGCTCCAGAAGCACTGCAGCACCCAGCGGTGCCTGGCTCCAGCACATGAATTTATGAGGTCCATGTTTGGGACTTCAGGGCTTGTGTAGGGTGAAGTGCCCTTGGATCACCAAGCTGGGCTCTTTGAAGAACAGCAGAAAGAGAAATGTCTCTGAAGAGTTCCATTTGCCCACAGCTTGGGTAAATGAGCCATGGCTAGACCCCTCTCTGGAAACAAGTGTCTTCTCTTTGAAATAATTCATCTGGGATTACCTTTAGGATTAGGAAACAGAAAAGCCTATAAGAGCAAATGATAAAGGATGGCAAATTGAAAAGCTTGATAAGGATATTGAGAAATTAATCATTTTTATGTGCACATTTCTCTCAATCATTTTTATATGCACATTTCTCTCATTTAAAACTTTATATCAACAAGTTTTAAAATTTTAGTTGAGCATTTAAAAACCCCTGGAACATCAAAAACACTTAAAACATGCATGTTGATTGATCACATCATTTTCATCCATATCTTAGTTTCTGAAAAATATTTATATTTTGAATTTTTATCTTTTTTCTGATGGAAAGTATTTTTTCCCTGGAATCTCTCATCACAAAGCAGATGTTTCTGTTGGTTACAATTTCCCAGGCAGTGAAAGACCAGCAGTGAACTGCCAATTACCATGACAGAGCCCCACGCCGTTCCAGTCCTTCAGCTTCTGAATTCACCATAACTTACACATGGGTGCTCTGTGCAGATGGACCGTGCAGCTGAAGGGATGATGCAGGTACAGCTTTTGTGAACATCCATTTCAGAGGGTGGTAATTGTTTCATGGCAGCTTTTGTGGTGTCAACATTGTTTTCAGCTGTCATGGGAACAAAACTAGAACCTTCTGAATGTTTTTCAGAAATAATTGCTTTGAGATGAAAAATATTGGCTTTTCAAACTGGACTGCATGCTTTCTCTGTTTTTGCCTTCAGAAGTGACCAGTAGCCTTGAATCTTGAATACCACCCTGATTAAAGCATTATTTAAACAGATACATTTTCTGCAAAATATTTTGCCTCTGACAAAGCAGCATATTTTGAGATTTCATTTAATGAAAATGTTCTGACCAGCTCCAGATGCATACTTTAGATATGTATAGATAGTTTTGATTGCCCACAAAGAACCACCTAACTGACAGTGAGGGTTTGCCAAAACCAATTATATTTTATCTCAGTTTGGTTTCAAACCATTTGTGACTATCCCAGATCATGCTTTGGTAAAACAAACAGATGTAGCCCAAACTCAAGCAAGAAGCTAAACTGTAAAAGACATATACATCTATATGTTGTGTTACAGTGAAAATTAATATTGTGCTGCCAGAGAATTCTGTCAACATCTGTAGTGAATAAAAAAGAGAGAGGATTATAGGATATTATATTCTGAGGAGCAGTGTGACCAGTGAGGCAGAACTTGATCCACAACTGCTAAGTTACAACCTGATAATGCACCATCAATTCTGAACGATACCGGTCGGGGATGGTGCTTCATAATCTAAGCAATTGCTTCAAATGGTTCCACAAAGTTCCAAGATCTACTGTATCGAAGGCAGCAGAAAGATCCATCAGCGGGAGTACTGTAATTTAACTTGAATCAGCAGCGGGTGATAAAGCATTTGTGACCTTAAGTAAAGCAATCCCAGGACCGTGGTACTCCCTGAAGCCAGACTGAAACCTCTCATATAAGCCATTCCCAGATAAAATTGCTGATAGTAAAAGGGCAACCACTTGCTTCATCTTTCCTTTCCTCACATTCCAAAAAAGAGTTGTCATTAGGCAGAGCAGAAATTTGCAGTGTGAAAAAGGGAAAGCTTTCCCCACTAACAAAGAGCAGCTGCAAATCTCAGCAGATCAGGACTTGCAGAAAGCAAAGAGTCATTAACCATGTTAACTATAAATGAAGCAAAGCGCTGAAAGACTGTCCGCAAGCAGCCATATGGGCCAAGAGTCAAAACCAGGAGTAATGGAGCATGAGTGCTTTCCCAACTGTGTGATCTCAGCAAGAAGCAAATACAAATGTATAACACCAGCAGATACAGGCACTGGGAGCATAATTGTGAGCCCTAGTGCTGAATAGTCGCAGCTGATTAGAAATTCACTCTGTACTCACTGAATTCTTCACAGGAGGCAGCTGAAGGATTGTGCAGGAGGAGTGATTTGTGGGGCAAAATGTGATCAATAGCACAAAATAAGGCTTCAGGTCTGGTTTTCCTCATTAATAACAGGAAAAGAAAAAGTAGATCTGGATGGATCAAATGCAATGTGCTAAGAATGCAACAGCTTGGTGCTCCAGGAGACTAATTTTCGGACTAAACAGTCACTGAAATAATTCCACAAGCTGCCGTCTTCACCTTAGTCAAGTCTTGTGGTCACCAAAGCAGATAAAATAAAGCAAAGAAAACAGAACAAATGAGGAGCTTCACAGACGGATTTAGTTTTTAAATGGAAGGAAATAAAAAAAAAAAGGAAAAAACACCATGATTTGTACAAGATGATGAGGTGGATAAATTTTATAAGATTAATAAAATAAATGTTGGATCTTTCATTTAGCCTAGTTGTCTTAGAAGACTTTTGTGGGTTCTTCAGAACATGGCATAATCCTAGGAGAAGTAAATATGAGATATACAAGACAAATTATATATTTTCATCACTATCAAACATGTACAGATATCAACACAGGACTAACTTGACTTTGCCTTTAATGCAGGTCATCTTCTGGGAGACTCACTTTAAAATACTTTTTATAGTTGGTTGCCCCTATAGTTTCAATAGTTCACTGTCACACTTAGATTAGTGTTGAAGTGAAAAAACACCTACTTCTCATGTTAAATATAGTGGAAACACAGAATAAAAGAAAACACCACCATTCCTAAAGAATCACCAGTCTTATACTGACTGCATCTCAACTGTAACTTTTAATGATCTGGATCTGGGACTCCATTAGTGTTTAATAAATAATGATGATGATACCCTACCTGCACAATGCTTGCGAAGCTCCCATTGATGTCGATGAGAGTTCTCGGCGCAGACTGATGGCAGGATACTCCTGTGACAGAGATGAATTTTCCATTAGAACAAAATGAGTAAGACCTGTCTCAGTCAGCAGAATTCACAGCAACAACAGACATTCCTTGGGGGCTCAGTGAAAGATGCCCGTCCTGGGTGGTTGAAGGCAAATTGGGTGGGAAGCAGTGAGGCAGGCTTGGACAGCCACAAAACCAATTTGGGCTGAGATAAAATTCCCCTGATGCAAAAAAAAAGGCATGCAATTATATCCATATTTAATTTATATCACATGGAAATCATTACTTTCTTTCTCACCATACCATGGGGGAAATTGGTATTTTCTTTTCTGTGAAGGCAAAAGATAAAATTAATAGTGGGGGAGGAGGAGAGAGGATGAGGATGCACTGAACGACCTTTTGAAAGCAACCGTTTATTTATAGTAAATAAAGGAAAAATGAAATGCTGTTTTGGTAAACAACAGAAAACCACAACCCACATAGAAATTTGGAAAATGAACCAGGCCATTCAGCTGCATGTTTTTCTTGAAGGATTTTGTAAAAAATGCAGAGGGAAGGAACTGATGTGAGACCGGCTTTGTGTGAGACAGGGAGACAGCTAAACACAACAGGGGCACAGAGAGAAAGCACTTATGGTGTGGCCTTGGGAAGAAAAAAAAAAAAGAGGGGAAAAAAAACAAAACAGAGAGACAAAAGCATTCCCAAGGGATTGGCTCAAAAGACCTGAATCTGTAAGTCAAGAAAAAGTCTCTCTGTTATTTTGGCATTAATTTTGTTATGGAAAAGGAGTGGATTTTCTGTAAATAAAGGATAGTGTCCAATTTTGTTATCAACTACTCTTTGAAGGATGTTTAATAATATTAGACTGTTGTTAAGTGAGCAAGTATATTTTCAGGAAGAAAACATAATTATGCCTTAGAATATCAGGTGAAAAGTATTCATTTGGTAGGGCGTATACCTTTGCTACAGTCTCTACATTATGCTAATGATCTCAACAAAAAAAAAATCACATTTTAGAAGAGGTGATTAAAAGAGCACAGGAAATCATCTACTTAAGTGAAAAATAAAAGCTGAAAATAGTTATAAGCAAGAGAGGTGACAAACTTTGCCTATCAGTGAAATAAATAAAATATACCAGAAAGATTTGCCTTTTCCTACATTACAGTGTTATGTACAGTGCATGCACAACATGGGGTCAGGGTTATTGGCAGTTCCTGTTGTTTTATAATGACCATTTTTGGATGTGTGGAGCTGAGGTATACATCTAATAAGTGTGCATTTGTAAAATGTGAACCCAAAAGTTCATATCTCTTTACAACTGTGCAAATAAGGCACCCAAAACCCAGAGTGGCATTCAAAATTCTGGTCCGGATTTCTAAGAGTGCTACTAAAAAATTGTACTTGTAGTTTAATAATATTGTCAGCTTTTATTGCTGTAAAAAGTGATCCTAACAATTTGTTTTACTGTCATTATAGCTTTTACATGGCATAGTGCAAAGAATGTAAATATTTCTTGAGCTGCATATTGGTGCAAATGGAAATGTGAAAATATATATTGCTGAAACAAAAGTACAATCTCTATTGCTTAATTATGATAATCTAGGGAAATTGTTCTTGCATAATGCCATATAAAGTAGTAAGAGAAAAAAATAGCTTTTCTGGTTTTTCTGTTCTTTTCTATTGCTTGCCCTAAATATGTCCAGGTAAGATGTCTTGTAATAAACATGCAATTTCATGATGAATTCCTTACTTAGGCTGTGTTTTGGAAAAAGTATAGTACTGTAAAATGCAATCACTATTGCTTATGCTGAAAGAAGCACTGCTGAAATTCTGGGAGAAGTTACAGATTTCACTTTAATGTCATTTAACAGGTATCTGAAACTGTAAGGATTTTTATTTATGTATTGTACTTTTAATTTTTTTTTTAAGGTCACAAATTTGTTTTCTAGAAGTTAGAAAGTTTTGAACAGAACCTAGGTTATTTCCAGTCCTTCTGGCTGTGAAGATGTCTTCTTAATATCAATAATTACTGCAACTAACTTTATAGAATATGTAACCCATGAAGCTGTAGAACTCATTATGTTTTGTGTAAATACACATCGATTAGGCTCGCCTAATGTGAAATTTTGAAATATGTGCATTCCATTTCAACTCCTGCTCTGGAACAGCCAGCTGGAAAAAATAAAATATGGCCTATAGAATTTGCAAGGTGTTTCATTAGGTTTACAAGGCAGGGAGGAAGGCCAGCTCTAAGGCTTCAAAGGGCTTTCTGGGGAAAACAACCATACTTTAGCAATAGCAAAAAGCATGTAATGTGGTTCTCTGCTTGGGTTTGCCTTGGATTTGCCTTGTTTTTGGTTGGATAGCTAATAGGAGAGACAAGCACTGATCTTCCCTGTGGCTGGAGCACTCCTAAGAGCTTTGTCTCTGCTTTGGAGTCCAAATGACACCTGAGCTTCTGCCAATCCCTGCTGGGGACACAGGTGGGGGCACAGACTTTTGCCTGTCTTCCACTGGGCTGTGTACTTCTGTGATGCTTAAAGGAATTTGCATCCTTCATACCTCTAACATGGCACTGTTACAGGCAAAACAATTCACAAGTTACTGAGGGGAGGTGGAACTCAGATATACAAACCACATAAACTTTATTTCCTTAGAAGGGTGTGGAATGCAAGTCTTATGAGGAGCAGCTGAGGCAGCTAGGACTCTTTAGCCTGAAAAAAAGGAGGCTCATGGTGACCCTATCGGTCTCCAACTAACCGAAAGCAGGTTGTAGCAAGGTGAGGGTTGGCATCTTCTCCCACATAATGAGGTATAGGACAAGGTGAAATGGCTTCAGGTTGCACCAGAGAAGGTTTAGTTTGGATATTATGATTTTTTTTCCACCAAAAGTGTTGTCAAGAATTGCACCAGGCTGCCCAGCAAAGTGGAGGAGTCATTGTCCCTGGAGGTATTTAAAAGGTGAATAGATGTTGCATTTAAGGACATGGTTTAGTGGTGGACTTAGCAATGCTGGGTTAATGGTTGGACTCAATGATCTTAGTCTTTTCCAACCTAAATGATTCTACACTTCTAAGATCAGTTGAAATCAAGTACTCTTGCAGTCCCAAAAGGAAAGTCTGAGTATGAGCTTCCTAAGGAAAACACTCCTTCTTTCCAGCTTAATCTCTGTCTGGTACTGTCTCACAGTCACTTCAAACAAAGCTGAAACTAGGATGCTTCAGAGAGCTCTTTCTTCCCCCTGCTGCTTTCCTTACCTTGGGTTTACTGACCTGTCTTTTGGGGTGTGTTCTCATACCCATCTCCCCACCATAGAGTAAGAAGGAGCTGATGATGGCTTCCCGGTCTGAAAGCTATTTTACTTTGTTTTAGAAAGGTTTGGCAGTTGGGATTGTTTTGAAGGCAGCTATTTTACCAAATATATTTTTTTAAGTCTTCAGTTTGGCACTAGGAAGAAGTCAGCTGTGTGAGTTACCTTCTCTGTGGTTTCAGAAAAGGCTACAGACCTTATTTAGTTTCTTCTGAAGAATGTGGAAGTGCCTGTGGGAATACTGTACTGGAAGACCATAGGATTCAGTGAAAGCTGTATTGTGCTCTAAATTGTCGTAGACTCTTTGGGCAAAATTCAGATCTCTGATGCATAGCCATAAATTTGAGAACCTCTTCTTTTATTTCGGTAATTTCTCTGGTGATGGAAGTGAGAGGCTGGATAAAGATGAGCCAGTCTCCAGTGCTGGATATCTCACTGAACACTGGCATCACTGACTGCTGACATCTCAAGTCCTTGCTCTTCCAGCTCCAGAGTGAGGAAGTGGCCTCTGTGTGAATTTTGGTGGACTCGACACAGAAAGTGGCCTAAATACAGCCTTTCTTCTGTTCATTGTGTAATACATTTTATCCCCATGATAGGTGTGCATTTTCAAGGTGATGCCATCTGAGATCTCAGGGTTCATTTAGTTACACCACAGCTGTGTGTATATGTGATTTGGATATAGTTTCTGTTTAACACTACAGTACTGTACCTTTGTTATGTTTTTAAGTCAAGACAAATAGTGTGGATTTATTACATGAGACAAAAAAACAGAGCTTTTCCAGTGAAGACACATCCACAGTTGTGTGACCTTTCATGTTTTGTTGCCCCAGAAAGTTTTTGTCATCCTAATAGAGTTGTGTTTTCCACATCATTTTCTGTCTGTGCTGGAGAAAAGACAAAGGTAATTCAGCTTTGCTCTTGTTTTTTCATGCTAAATCAAAAAGCTAAGCTCTGTTTTCTGGACTTTGCCTTTGTTTTACTGACCGTACTTTCACACCTGTTCTGTCATGCCATCCTTCCTTTCTCCTTGCTTTCCTCCTCCGTGGTGATCTGTGTTTTGCAGGGGCAGCTCCCTGCAGCAGGAGGCAGGGGGGCAGCCACAGCTCTGCCGCACAGCTCTGGCTGCAGCCCTGGGCACACCGGGGTGTCTGATGTGGCGCAGGGACAGTGGCAACACTTTGGGCAGTGTCACAGAGCTGGAGGCAGGTTTCCTCCCAGCCAGAGCTTGCAGCCACTTCATCCTGCCTTTCTCTGGGCTTTGACTGGCTCCCAAGGGATCTGCAAGCAGAGGCCTCACCCAAACTCATGAGATAAATGACATTCCTCTGAAAGGAAGCACAGCCACCACCTTTCATTTGCACCATCTAATTTCAGTAGCATGGCTTGCAATGAAACTATAAATAACATTTACAATTTCTTTTGCTTCATTTGTATTTAAGAAACATATTTATTACATAAACTCTTGCTACTTTCTGGTAGTAATTCTACAGCTATGCTTGCCATAGCAGCTCCCCTGTTGCATTACTGCAATTATAATAAATTATTGAAGCAAAAGCCTAAATATGCACCTAGCCTACTCTTTCAATTTTAATTCCAATTTAAATATTTTATATCGTTTTCCTATAGATTCTTCATTGATGGCTAGTAATTGCACCATCACAGAAAATATAGTTTTGTTTTGAAAGATGCTTTCGGAAATTGTACCAACATTGTTAATTATTCAAGGCAAAGAAACAAGTTAAGACTGTCTGTCTTCAACATGTCAAGGATAAAAGAGAAGCAGTGTTTGTATCTAGAAGGGTATATTAAGCCCAATCATAAATTTGGTACTGCACAGAGGGAAAAGGTAGATGCATGCCTGAGACACACTATGAACATCTGGTCTTCAATGTGGAGATGAGCTTCTGCAGTTCGCGGTATTTAATTGATGGGACGAAGTTGGAATAGGAACAGAAAAATAATTGCTGTCACCCAGACTCCCGGTCCTACCCTCTGCATCTCCCAGTTTTCTGGTCAAAACATATTTCTGCCTGCCTTTGATATACCCTGCCCTTTGATGCAAGGAGTTGGACTCAGTGATCCTGAGGGGTCCCTTCCAACTCAGTAATTTTTAATGCTAGCATTATTCATAATTCACTAATTGTATGGTGAAAGGCACTGCTAGTGATGTACCAGCAGATTATGTAAATCAAAGAAAAGTTATTTTTGTGTCAATATGTATTTGTTTTCCTTTTTTTCTTTTTGTTTTTTTTTATTATTTTGTTTTAGGAACCTGTACATACTGAAGAATACATTTTGTGTGCAGTTATCCAGCACAGAGGGTCAATTTCCATTGTAGGCTTCAGATGGGAAATGGCAGGTCTCTGCTTGCCTCTTCTCTCCAAACTTCTACTGGTCTACTAGCAGCAAACTCCCAGTAAGTTTGTAAAAGGAAAATCATCTGTTTGTTTTGGGTTTTTAATTGCCTTGTACTAAACGGTAGAATTGAGCTTTATATTAAAATAATAATTAAAACATGCAATGGAAAACAAAATTTTTATGAAGATATGAAATCATAAAGTCGTAATGAATTTTCTACATGTAGCCTAATGGAGAAAAAGAATAATTTTGCTTGAATTCTCTTATCTGTCACAGGAATAATACATCTTAATAATATGAGTTTTCTTTTTAATTAGCTAGCATTTTGTGTATAAATTAATGTTGGACAAGTATCAAACATAAGAATTATAGTACCTCTTTTCAAAGAAAACTGGGTACAGCAGTTAGGCATATATTCAAGAATGCATGGCTATGATAGATCATTATCTGACAACTAAATAGGTATTTTAATAACTGGTTACTTAATTTCATACATTATTTTTAGTTGAACTTCTTGCTGATTTCAGGACTCATTTCACAGAGCTTTCTGTACAAAATGCTAGGGAAACGAGAAGATAGTGTGAGAAACAGCTTTGCAGTTTGATGAAACTTCAAAACTTTACTTATTTCACAAGATAAAGCCACAACTTTTTGAAGATGAGAGAGAGGATATGGGATTAGAGTGGTCCAGTGGGGAACCTGGACTGCAAGAGAACCAGACTCCTGATGCGGGTCTATTTAAGGGCACTTCGATATCCATGGCTGTTATAACACAAGGCTATTCTCTTTCCTCTGTCTCTCTCTCTCTTTCTCTCATTTTGATCAAAAATTCTGTCCTGCAGCAAAGAAACCTTTCTCAAAGTTTGATCCGAACTAGTACACTTCTGTGGAAAGTTGCAATTTCAATACATGGGCATTTTTGGTAGAGTTGACTAGCTCTACTTATGATTACATATATATATATATAAAATGAAGTATCCCCTGCAGTAAGTAGCTGAGTAATCACGTAGTTGTTAGCTAAGACTTTATTTTATTATATTTTGATGTATTACTTCTTAATAAATTGGAACTTGTGAGTGATGTATTGCTTAATAAAACTCAAACCTGAAATTCAACACATTTTTGGGAACCAGGCTATGGGTAATCCTCAAGTGAAAGCTACTTAAATTTGTGCTACACTGGATCTTCCTCATATTCACACAGAAAGTTACTCTCCCTGACTCAGTTGGTGAGTTAAAGAAGAAAATAATTCTCTGGCAAAGGCAGTTATCAGCACTGTGATGGCAGTGTAAGGTTTTTTAACTGTTACATTAACACTCTGTATACAGTGGCTCTTTAATGTTCAGTTCCAAAATTAAATAGTACATTTCCTGGGAGGATTTTTATGCTCATCAATCATAAAGTCGACCTTAACAATTGAAGGTGCCCAGTCATTTGTTTATAGTCAAGCTCACAAAGGTATTACAATGCTTAGCTGTGAAAACCAAATCTCAGCTAGTGTGATATGTAAAATCCAAGATAAAGTGGTTAATATGACAGTAAAAAAAGCCTTTGATAGAATCAAAGGGAAGTGTTTCACCTCATTTGGGTATGTACTTTTGTTGAAATGATGATGGGAGAATGAAACTGTATCTTGTTCATTAATACTGTTATTTGTAACAAACCCTTTAATCCTTGAAAATAGCTTTTTAAATTATTTTGATGAGGGATGATAGGAAAGCTAAGCAGATGCTGCTCTTTCTCTACATGTTGTACATATCCTAGTTCATAGGACGCTTCGGCCAATACTACAAGAGCCTTTTGGAAAAAGAGTTGCTCAGAGTCCATCTGGCTGCAGTCTTATGCCAAAAAGATATTTACTACACTCTGTTTTTGTTTTAACCCATCTCTTTGTCTTTTATTTTCCCTAGGAAATACCAGTCTTGCACAAGCAAATGATATAGGGAAATCCCATACTAATAATATCTGCTTAAAGATATACTGTATATTACTTTAAAAAGTACCTGCAGACAGAGGCAACTTTCTGAAAGAAACAGCTTTCCCTCCTACTGCACATTCCTTTCACCATTACTGTGATTCCAGTGCAAAGGCTCAACTTGCAAGAGGGCTGCACCTTTATATAAATAAATTTTTTTAATTCATCATTAAGGAGAACGGAGATCACTGTGAAAATAAGTGAACACTTCAGTGGGTTTACATTTCAGTGTTCACAGATCCTAAAAGTCATCCTCAGTGCAACAACCTTTTCCTAATAATTGTATAGCTGTGCAGTTTGCGTAATCTTAAGTGCATCCTAATAAATAGGAGCATGTACTGCAACCACAAGCACAGTAAGCACCAGCAGTAAAAACCATTTCTCATGGCTTTCCCTAAAGTATCATTCACCTTTTTCCCTCAGACCCAGAGGAAGCACTTGCCCATTCGCACTAATCTTCCCAAACACAGAAGCTGTCAACAGAGAGCTCTGGCTACAAACTCTGCTGAAAGTTTCCTGGTGCCCCAGTTGCAATGGGTGATAGCCCTCCACAGGCTTTCAAGGGAAATGTGATCATTTCTTGCCCATCCTTGTGTTCTTAGCACCATCTAATTAATAGTGGACCCCAACCAGCAAGGGTATCCAGCAGTGAATATTAATGTGAACCCAACTGAGCACCTGCTGGTAAGGTTTCCCTGTTTTCCTCTGCACTCTAAATACTCTCATTGTTTATTCATAGAGTCAAAGATTAAAGCCACAGAGGACTACTGTGATCATCTAACCTCTAATCAGAAACTTTTCTAATTTTTCAACCTTCTCTTTCACTTGCCTGCATTAGGTGTGGATGCATAATCATGTTTACAGTGACCCATTTAGATTTCCACCTTAATTCAGTCCTTCTGGTCTTGTTCAGGTAACCTGTTTTCTTGTTCAGTAGTACCTGCAGCGAATTTTGCAGGACCAGTGTCAGCTGTCCAGTCCAATATTGAGCTCTGTCTTGAGGCACTACCTCAGGTCCATCTCAGAGCTCTGAATATGACAAGTCAGAATCCCAAAATATGCTGAGTTGGAAGGGACCCACAAAGATCACCAAGTCCAACCCTTAGCCCTGCACAGGACCATCCCAAAGAGTCACGTCATGTGCCTGAGAGTATCATCCAAACACTTCTTGAACTCTGTCAGCCTTGGGGCTGTGACCACTTCCCAATTCCCAACCACCCTCTGGGTCAAGAACTGCTTTCTAATATCCAACCTAAACCTTCCCTGGCACAACTTCAGGCCATTCCCTCAGGTGCTGTCACTGGTCACCACAGAGAAGAGATCAGTGCCTGCCCCTCCTCTGCCCCTCACAAGGAAGTTGTAACTGCAGTGAGGTCTTCCCTCAGTCTCCTCTTCTCCAAGCTGAACTGACCAAGTGCCCTCAGCCACTCCTCACACGGCTTCCCCTCACCATCTTCATTGCCCTCCTTTGGATGCTCTCTAAGAGCTTAATATCTTTCTTATATTGGTGGTGCCCAAAGCTGCCCACAATATTCAATGTGAGGCCACACCAGTGCAGAGCAGAGCAGGACAATCCCCTCCCTCAGCTGTTGTAAGAGATGTAGAGATCCTCGTACCAGAACTCAGAATCAACCAACTACAGTGAGGTTTGTGTAAATTGTTCAGGCTTACATCTGAAAACTTACAAAAACTGGCATCTTCAGTTTTTCAAACAGCTTTTGTACTTACTCTCCTCCTTCCCTTTTTCACTGTGTCTTTTTGTTGATCTTTTTCTTTTTTCTTTTTTTTTTCTCCATAGAACACTGTCAGTGTCAAAAGTCAAATGCATTTCAGAGAAGCCTTGGTTTTCATAGTGGTAAGTATCTAGAGTAGTTCAAGAGGCAAAGCTTGAGGAGGAAACCAACAAAGAATAATTTAATGGGTTCAAAACAAGCACTCTGCAGACCTGACTGGCAAATCGTTGTCTTAGCTTGGCTAATTAGTGCTGTAACAATGTGCTTTTAGCTCACAGCTGGTACTTTGATGTAAACTGATTTGTATCTGGAAGATTCTTAAATGGGACAGAGTGGAAATGTGACTGTTGGCAGCCCCTTGTGTAGACGTATCTTGAACTCCTATATTGTATGCTTAATTCTGGCAGGCCAAAACGTATCCAGAATGACTTCAAATATCTATATAGATAGGCAGGTGTTATTGATATGAGTATGGCACCTTAAATAAAAGATATAGAATATCCTTCATACCTGACTTTTAGTTGTGGGTCAAAGTAACCGAAGGATAGAAAAATCTTAATGGTTGATAGTGTGTCAATCAAACAAGTTCAGGATTCATTCATGAAAATGGGTCTCTTTACAGACACAGCTCACGGGAAGTCTGTGGTGGAACAGATATCCACCCTGTAGCCCTTGGAAGAAGCCATATTAGAGCAGTTAGATGTGCCCTGAAAGAAGCCACAGCCCATGGAGACCCTGCACTGGAACAGGCTCCTCTCGGGAACTGCAGCCCATGGAGAGAACTCCACACAGCAGCAGGTTTTCTGGCAGGATCTGTGGCCCGCAAGGGGCCTACACTGTAGCACTACATTCCTGAAAGATTGTGCCTAATGGGTATGACCCATACTTGAGCAATTCTTGAAGAACTGCAGCCCATGGGAAAGACCCCGTTTGGAGAAGTTCATGAAGGACTGCCTCCCTTGGGAAGGACCCCACAGTGGAGCATGGGAAGAGTGCAAGGATGAAGGACCCTCAGAGAAAAGTGCTATGAGCTGACCACAATTCCCATTCCCCATCCATCCTCAGGGAAGGAGATAGAAGAGTTATGAGTGAAGTTGAGCCTATTGAGAGGAGTGATGGAGTGGCTTGAGGGTGCCTGGAAGCCAGCCAAGGTCAACCCACTGCAAAAAAAATGGTGTTTTGAAGGCAAAGAGAGCTAGATGAGGAAAGTCACGTTTGGTACCAAAATGACAAAGCTATCTTCTTTACCAAAGCATACCAAAGGACTAGCTTTGCTGGTCTCTTCAAGGCTACAGAGATGCAACTCTGACTGACACAGGAATGCCACAGAAGTCAGGTCTTAGCAGGTGACATGTCTGCTAAACTCATGGCTATCACTGGCTCTCTGAATCTCTTGGCAGAATTTTGCCTAGTGATTAGCACCTATAAGTAGGAGTCAGGTTAGCTAGGGCCTTTATTTCTAGCTTAGGGGGTGAGATGACCTTTAGTGAGACATCTCAGGTTGTTCTGCCTCTTTTCTTTGCTGTAAAATAGAAAAAAAAGTATCAGCAGGGACTTGATTCATTAATATTTGTAAAGCATTTTCTGATCGGTACAATAGAAGTGTTCTACCTTTGAATAATTCTTATCCTCGCCTTACATTAAAAGTGCCTTATTCTTGACTTTATAATAAAAATGGATATAAAACCAAATACTACAGCATGTGATAGTGAAAAATAACTTGGTCCTTGCCCAATGCCGTATTACAATTTCTATTTATGTACTAAAACAATGGCAAACTTTAAGAAGAGGAAGATGCTCATTTTCTTCCTCTCTTGATTTTCAAAATATTTTAAAATCTATAATATAAGGGGATGCTATTTGATACCTTAGCAAATCTTATCACAGAATTCAACATACTAAGGCTAGTTTAAGCATATTAGCAATCTATGAGGCTTCAAATATGAGGCTTCCCTATATCAACAGCTCTCCTGGAATAGCGAAGCAGAATTTTCATTTCATCAATTATCTAGTAAGATAATTGTTTTTCTTTTCCACTGGACATTTTATTTGGTTCTTTCTTGGTTTCACCATGACTGTGTATAATGCTTTCAAATATTTTTAAAAATGAGGTCTGACAAGGAAGCAGGTAAACATTCTAACGGCATCCTATTTTTGAAGCCAAGATGTCTTTAAATCTTTTATCGCACACAGATTTGTTTTGCCTTTTAGGAGCAGGTATTTGACATGTTACACAAAGTTGTTATCCTTCTGTCACCTGAGAGTCAGGGGCTGAATCCGTCTGAGTCTGGGTTGCTTCTTTCCTTCAGAAGGTCCTGAAGAATGACTTATCAGCAAACATATTTCCCCCTTGCCGTCATTTTTTTCTGGTTACAGTGTTGTTTCTTTTCTCTCTACAGATTTCACCTTGCCTGGTGTGTAGTGGATCTTTTTGTCATCAGCAGATGGATGGCAAATTAAGAGAGAAAGATAGCTGTCCTGGATAGTATTTGCAGAATTAAGCATATGAGTATCAAATACCTTTGATTAGCCACAAAGACAACTCACAGGTAGTAAAGAGGTAAAACAAGAGATTTCTTTCCTGCCTCTTCTTTCTTTTCCCTGGAACAATGAGTAGAAAGATTAGTGTATTAGCACTGGAACTATTTTATAAGTCAGACACAGCAAAAAGCTTATTCTTGCATATTTGTGGATAAGCCATGTGCAGTGTACTGTGGCATTACTGCAAAAAAGTCAAGAAGGAGAATGCAGGACCTTGGACAGATTATATGAGCCTCTTTTATATAAGATGGAAATTCATACGCTTTATTTAAAATTTCTGTAGTAAAATATGCAGGTATGTGTTCATCCATTAGGCAAAACCCTCTGAGAGCTAAGCAGCACTGGTCTTCAATTTTAAACTGTCATTATAACACTAGTAAAATAAGTTTGTAAAAGCCAGTTTGAATACAAGACTTCAATAAATAAAAGCCTTTTCTGTACTTTTCTTGTCTGACTGGTGCATTTATATTCATATGTCTATCACTTTCTTAATGAGTTTTCTTCTATAATTTGACCCTGATTGCTACTGTAAAATATAGCTTAAATGAAGTGTGGCTTAGAGACCAGGCAGATTATTAAAAAATTAAAGTATATACATTGAATCATATGAGTATCCTCCCTGCTAATATTTCAAGACCAAATTCTTCCTTCTTTTTTGTGTGAAAGATGATCTTTATTGAGCAAACTTATGGTCCAAGATGTACAAAGCTGTCTCTGGAACTTTCATCTTCTTTTTTCTTGCATCTTTTAGTCATTTACACATCTGCAAAATGGATTTAAAATTACATCACGTAACCTCATAGCCTTTGACACTCAAATATAGACTAGTGTTTGAGGTACAAAACACAGGAAAACTGCATCCCTTGTCTTCTCTCTGTAATATAAGCAGGAGATGGTGGCAGAAATTCGTATATTCTGGGTGTAACCAGCAAGCTCGGTTCTTGGTGGCAAAGTTTGTAAAAGCAAAACAAGGTTCTTGTATAATTGTAAAAAAGAATGTAACCGGTTAAGTGTTTATGTCCTCAAAAGAAATACACACAAGTAGTGCTGGAGATTCTTGCAAAAATATCCATGGGCCTGAC
Source organism: Anabacerthia variegaticeps (assembly GCA_035583185.1). Lineage (NCBI taxonomy): Eukaryota > Metazoa > Chordata > Aves > Passeriformes > Furnariidae > Anabacerthia > Anabacerthia variegaticeps. Next base: position 97,065,182 of record JAWWEW010000112.1, on the reverse strand, counting down.
TAGGGCGCCACAATGCCTTTGTTAGGATTTTACCCTAGGTCCTTATGTTTTTCCTACTGACTGTCACTCCAATACAAAAACTGTAAATTACTTAGTTTAATGCACACTAGTGAACAGAAAATCAGTGTCTGTTACTAGTATTTATGTTGATGAATGAAAATTCTTGATTATATTTGTATGCATACATGTACAGGCACAGACAAATTCTGGTTTTTAGCATACAAGTCTCAGTGAGTTACTCAGCTACCAAGTACCATATAAGTTGCTTGAGATATCATGACCAGAGGATTCACGGGGCTAGTAATGGATTATAGTGCTTTCTAGCTCCAGATTGCCAGTTCAAATCTGGGTCAGGTTGACACTGTCTGAAAATTATTACTGTTTGGTGACTTATGTGAAATAACTTGGAGACCTCAATATAGTTCCTAAAGGCTGGGTTAATATAACACAAATGTCACCAGATGATTGTTGGTTTCAGGGCTCAGGCTGAAGCACACTGAAGTCAGTGCAAAAACTTCCATTGATTTCCGTGGGTATTGAATTAGGTCTTAATTATGGGGAATGACTCCTTTGTGCTCTCAGAAGTGGTTATTTACAAGGGGGTGAAGGATGCCCATGAACTGCTCCTGGGAGACATGCAGTGCTGCCAGCTAGGATAAAGCAGAAGGAGATGCTTATCTGTTCTTGTACTTTATGGAGTATGAGAATATCAGGATGGACCAATTTTCTACTGAAATACACTGATCTTCCTGAATTTAGGTAAGAGTGGGCTTATTCTGCCAAAGAGTGGTAGAGAGTCAAAACCTCTCTGAAAATTCACAATATCGTTCTCTTATTAGACTTGGTGCTGATAAACAGGCCACATAAATGGCTTCTAAATTTTTTGCAGATCACTTGCCGTCACCTAAGGATATTTTTGGTTTTGTTTGAACAGCAGAACTTCTTTGAACTCCAAGAGGATGACCTGGCTTCAGTCTAAGGCACATTTTGTCACCACCCAGGCTCCATTAGTGCAGCAATGAATGAGAAGTGACTTGATCCTTGGGGATAAGTGCCACCATAGGGAAGAAATATTAGATATTAAAGACTCTTTAGTGTAACTGACTGGAAATTTAAACCAGACAGGTTAAAGGGGGAAATGAGGCACAGTATTATCACAGTAGTTGATTAGCAAGTGGATCAAACCAGTAGGAAAAATGGAGAATTGCCACTTCTATTACATCAAGTTCAAATACACGTCCAGAATGCATTAATCGACATGCCATTGGACTATGTCCAATAACACTGTGCATTGTGATAGTTATGTAGTATTATTGCCAGGGGAACCAAAAAAAGAGATAAAACTGAGCCACTAGTCTATTGAACTACATGTATTTAACCCTGCCTTCTGCTCTGTATTGAGTTTGGTTTCTAATCCTATTCCAGAGGCACTCAAGTACAAATGTGATTGCATACTTTCTGTACCCCTTAAATGAAAGGAACTTAAGTTCCAAAATTAGGTCTTGGCCATGCACCTGAAAACAAAGTGTGTTACCCATTTAACATCCTTCAATGATAAAGTCACCTGTCTAGTGAAAGGAGGAATTGTTGGATTTAGCAGTTCTGCTCTCCACCATTTAAGGAGGATGTGAAGGAACATGAAGGAATCCAGAGGAGGACAACAAAACTGGTGAAAGGCATGGAAGGTGTGCTCTATGAGGAGCATATTGCTGAGGACCTTGTGTTTGTCTAGTTTGGAGAGAGGGCAGCTGAGGGGTAATCTCATTGCTCTCTAAAGCCTCCTGAGGAGGGGAAATGGAGATACTGATCTCTTCTCTCTTGTACCCAGTGACAGGACATGCGGGAATGGTTCAAAGCTGCATCAGAAGATGTTCAGTCTTGACACAAGAAACATCTCTTTACAGCACAGTGTGGCAGTGGGCCTGTGAAGAAAATGAAGAAACCAGCCATAAGGCCTTAAAAAATGAGGCTTTTACTGTATTGTAAAATGGATTCCTTGCCTTTTTCCCCTGAGTCACCCTTCTCCTTCCCAAAACTCCTTGAGAAAACTCTTATCTCCCTAGCCTAGTATGCAGGAATTTGTCCTGGCAGGACTATGTGAAGCCCCACTATTGGTCCTTAGTTAACCCCTTCCCCGTTGGTTGTTATCCCCCGATTTCTATTGGTTGTAACCAAAATTCCCTAAAAGCCTTTATATGCCCCTGACCATGTGAATAAACTCTCTCTCTGCTTTCCCCTCCTGCAGTCTCTGTGTGTCTCCTTCCTGGGGCATCTCGGGGACCACGTGGCTGGGGGGGAATGGGAAGGGGCAGTGTTCCACTGCACTGTCACAGCACAGGTGGTATGACACTGGAACAGGCTTCCTAGACAGGAGCCAGTCAGTGTTTAAAAGGCATTTGGACCGTGTCCTTAATAAAGTATTTTTCCTATTAGCCCTGATCAGCCCTGAAATGGCATCGCAGCTGTACTAGAGGATTGCTGTGGGTCCCCTCCAACTGGACCTATCCTATCCTAACTTATCCTGTCCTATGCTGTCTATCCTAGTCAATAAAACTATGATTTCTTTTTAAAAGTCCCTTTTCTTTCTCCCACATCAAAACTTATATGGTTTTATATTTAGCTAGATGCTGGTGACTTGAGGATTTTACATTCTATGTACATACTCCAAAGTTTCAGGATTGCCATTGAATTGCTGTATTTTAGAATCCCTCATTTGTTTACCTGTCTAGTATTTAGCTTAGTGGAAAATAACAAACTTGACCAGTTTACCACTGATAAATGGTAATAATGGATACTTTAAGGATGCTCCCCTCCAGTAGGAGAAAAAAAGAAACCAGATTTTGGGACTGGGACATGAACAGACTCAGAGAACAGAAAAAGCAGAAAACAGACAAAAATATTTTCATAGTAGATGAGGAAGTATGGGTGTGGGAAGATGACTGGGGTAAAAATTAGAGGAAATTGAGAAGCTATATTCACATCCTAACAGAAGTTATAACAGAACAAAAATTTGAAGGT
>JAWWEW010000112.1:97042124-97054551 GCA_035583185.1 Anabacerthia variegaticeps | reverse complement strand
TCTTTTTCTTTTTCTTTTTCTTTTTCTTTTTCTTTTTCTTTTTCTTTTTCTTTTTCTTTTTCTTTTTTTTTCCTTTTTTTCTTCAACTTTCCAGTTTTGAGCAGTGTTAAATCAACTCAGATATATGTAGCTCTGCTCTAAGATATCTCATAAACACTTCCTGCTCTCAGTGTTTTATAATGGCTTTCCTGTTTTAGTGCTGGCACTTTGACCCCTTGCAGTCTTGCAGTAACAGGGTTAATTTTTTAGTTCAGGGCAACAGGGAATTGTGTGACATGGCTTAAGCTGTAATCACACCTACAACAAGGCTCTAGGTCTGCAATATCACATCTGTCTAGGGCTGACTGAATGTGAGCTGGAAAAATCAAGAGCACAAATATACTGTTACTATTAAGATCCTAACCCAAATTCCCAAAGCAATGCACTTTTCTCCACTTACACACCACTTCTTGCTATTTAATTGCAATATTTTCTAGATGCTTATCTCCTGGTTTTCACCATTATGTCCAGTCACCTCAAGTGGCTGCAGAGATTCATTTTTCCAATTCAAACAAAGGCCTGGTCTTGTCAACAATTTTGTACATGCTTTTTGAGTTAATGAAGTGTAGCAAGTACTGTTGATTTTGCTTGCTGAGCCTGTGGGTGTCAGGACTGTGGAAGCAGGCTGGCCAGAAGGTACTTTGGGACTGGGAGTGACAAGGAAACTGGCAAAATATTCATGCTTGGGGCTGCTGTCAAGAACTGCTCAGAGCTACATGGGGACTAGAAGGGCAAAAGTGGGATCAAAGTACTGAACTGATATAGCAGCAATACAAATCACTGCAAAATCTGAAATCCTAGCCCACCTCATCCAGAGGAACTTACCCTGAGTTTGACTATATGGTATTGAACGAGGCTTGATCTTGGTGGCCTTATGTGAGGTCTCCCTTATAAGTTGTTAGACTAGCTGGCAATTCCTTCCAGGGAAACTAAGACACAATAGCTGTAGCATTGTGTCCTGCTAATAGAGGTTATTCTGCAGGTAACAAAGTGTACTTTTAAATGGTTTAGCTGGTTTAGGTCATGGGTTGCTTTCTGCTAGAGTCTTCCAACAAATCTGCTTAATCCAGTATAGGCACTATATGATCACCTACTAAGGACAAAACTATTTGTTCATCTCTCTCTCAAACAGTGGTGATCTAAGCATAATTGATTTTAAACATCTGTCTTCCTTATGTAAGAAGTGTGTTTCAAAACACCACTATGTGTAGTGGTAGCACAGGATGTAAAGGGTTTGCTGGTATATAAGGCTGCACTTCTGAATTGTATCGCTGGTGTTTTTGTGCTGATATCATTAGGAATTTGGCTGTTCCTTGGCATCACTAATATGCATAAAACTGAAGCACAAAGGTGTAATGCTTTGTGTTAAATTTACATGTGTGATTAACATGCCAACCAAGAAGAATGCTATTAACTTTATTTGAGCGCACACAAGAAAGGATAGGAGTGCTTAAATGTGGAGTTGTATTCCAGATGTCACTTGATCATCCATCTCACTTCTCTGTAAGACTATTCTCTGTAGTCATAGGTTTCAGGCTTTCCTGACTCCTTCCTCTGCTCATCCTGCATCTCAGGGAGGTCATGGTTATAGCAAACCATTGCTGCAGTGTGAAGATGCTGAGAGACTGTCCCGGCCTGGCAGTATTGTTGAGAGGAAGTTCTGTGCTGCCATCAGTAAGTTTCTATACATGGAAAGTCTTCTGATATGGAGCTAACTTAGGTTTCCTTGCAATGTGTTGGCTTTTGCTTAGGCACAATTATGGACTGGGCATTAAGGCTTAGCATTCCTACCACATTGCTTTACTAGGACTGAATTTGAGTGCCTGAAGATACCAACGTCTTTTGAGATAGTCACAAATGCAAGAAGGATGTCCACTAAGAACACAAAATACATAGTGATAGTAAGCCAAAAGGGATGGCTTATGCAACAACTCTTCCCCCAATTAATATTGCACATCTCATATAATGAGATCTCCTCTTCTGCTTTTCTCCCCAACTAGGCTATGAGTATCTTGAATTTCTAGTAAAAGAAACCCTGCTGCGTCCTTTGTTTGCCGAGAAAATCTATCTTTATCCTTTAAGCTATCAAATTCCAGCTGTTTGCAGAGTTCACCGATGTGTCAGGAAGGAATTACTTTAACACTTTCATAAAGAAATATTTGCTCATACAGACTGTTTAGCTTTGACTGTTGTTCAGGGGACATTGTCTCTTTACCACCACTGTCTGTTTCTCTAGCTCTTAAGCAGCACACTTTGCTGCCCACCATGAGCTGTCCTTTCCCAGCCAACGTGGCCGTGCATGATTTTCACATTCAGTACCCTGACTGCCAGATTCGGATCATACCCTCATGACCCATATAAAATCTGTTATCAATTTTCTCTCACTATGAAATATAAATTATTAACAGACCTTAAGCCTCTGCTATGCTAACTATTTAAAGTAATGAATTTTTTTTCCTTAAACAGTAGAAGCAAAGACATTACAGAAATTATTTTTATTCTGCGACATAAGTGGATTAGATTTATCACTGTTGGTTCAGGTTCCACAATAAAGTAGGTTTATTTATTGTTAGCTTGGGTTAAAAAAGGGCAGGAGGTGTCCAAAATCCTTTCACACACATCTGTTTGACCAGAACATGGGAGCTCTGATGCTTGCTTTTACTCCTTTGCCTGCTTCATTGCACTCAGGCTAGAGAGTCAGAATAGTGCGGGTGGGAGAGTACAACCACTGCTCACAGAGTGAATCATATTGGGCAGGCACACAACTGACTACACAGTTATGTCCTAACATAAAAATAAATGTGAGTATAGACTCTACAGAGACATTTGCCAAAGCCTTTTTTATGGAGATACGCAAATGTTCATGCCCTGTTCCTCCTTAAAACCAACGAATGTATTGCACTCTTTAGCAATTTAACCAAAATGCACTTTTTTTCTACTTTTAGGGTGAGGGGTTGGACTTGCGTGTCTGCTGCCATAGGAAAAAGAGAGATAGAGGAATGAGACTGAGCTGCAATGCTGGGGAGGAGACTGAAGAATCAGACTTGCTGTCCCTGCTGACAAACAGTTCAGGTTAATAATTGCTGTAGTTCCTGTTCCTTCTCCTTCTCCAGGTAGCAACAGCTTGTGCCCTGACTCCTTCTCAAAAGCATCACTGCAATCTGGCTGCCCAGGGGCCTGGCCTGAGCAGCAGAGGGAGGAGGGCCTCGAGCTGCTAAACGGTGACTTATTCAGCTGGCTTCAGAGTGGGTCAGTGGGTGCTGGCAGGTTCAGAAAGACTGGAGAGATGACAGCTGGAAGCAGTCAGATATGCTTTTTCTACCTCTGTACTACTACTGTATTCTGTCCTGGTGGGGATCCCACAGGTTGATACAGGTCTCCAAACCTTTAAGCTGCACATATCACAAGGAGATGAATGGCTGAACTAAAACTGTGTGTCTGCATTTTATTTTGTTAATCAAACACTTTTTTCAAAAGAAATAGGATTTTCTCTGGAAGCTAGAGCAAAGCTTAATAGAGTAGTGCATTTATATTAAGTTTAACTGGTTAGTCTTAGCAGTCTCATAGGAGGAATTTTAATTTACTGCCCAAAATGTCTGTGTGATGTGTGGCACGTTTTTAAGCAGCAGATATTTTCACAGAAGATGCACTGGTGCTTCTACAATGAGCATACATCTGATTTGTAAAGCACCCTGAGATCCTCTACATTCCTCATGGGAAATACTGTCTCTGGCTTGCATTTCTCTAAGGTTGGTGGATTCATTAAAAATCCTGGGAAGTTCTACATAAAGATTTTATAGCAACAACTGTTGGTTTTCATAACTTTTTATTAAGTCAGTTAATTCTTGCCTCATGACAGGACAGTACTTTCACCAACACAGTTCTCCATCATTGGCTTGACGTCCAGGAATTGACACTCTGCTATTTAAAACCACACAGTATCTAAAACACCATACATAATTATTTTCAAAGTCATATGGTAATTTTTATCCAATCAAGAGATCCAGTAAATTTTGCCTATTAGAGGCACAATGATGATCAGAATAAAACGATCAGAAAAAAATGCCTGGGCTTTTATGTAATAACCTTTTGTTCTTTTTCTTTGCAAACAGGGAAACCCCCACAGCAACATCACATTTAAAATAATCCACTTTCAACAATGAACTACAAGTCATGGATGAATGGGAGCATAATGCTTACAGTGAAGTGTTGTTATTCGTTGTACATAATCTACTGGCTGTATTTACCAGTACAGCTGATTTTTCTTAAAGTTGGAAGAAAAACTTAATGTTTTGCAACTATATTCTATGGACAATGATTTGTCCTTTCTGTGTTATGCACTTTCATCATAAGTGGAGTGAACACTTTACAAACCAGCTAGAGTACACAGTAGTTTTACTGAGTTCATTTACATGGAGACTCTGAGTCACACCCAAATTTAAACCTGGATATGAAAGAGAATTTGATGGAGCTCTGAACAGAGTCCTGGAGTTCTCATTGACAACACACTATACTCAACTACAATCAGTTTTTCTGCCTTTAGTATGCATTCCACATCCTCAGGATGGCATGGCATCTCTGATGTGAGAGCTTAAATCTTCCAAGCAAATATTTATGTAAGAAACATTAGCAATTTAACTGTGATAGTGAAAGGAATAGTAGTTTCGGTTTCTGTTTCCTTAGAAAAATACAAGGACCAAACTCTTACCAGATTAAGTGAAAACCCACTTTCTTCTTTGGGTTTATGTTGTTGTCGGGGAAGAATACATAGAGGGATTTGGCCTGTTTTCTAAATCATGAGCTTCTTTGAGGTTTGCATACTGCTTCTATTCCACCCTCCTCTCAGCTATGTTGAAACTTGATTTCCATGATGCCTTTCATCTTTCTGAACAAATAGCAGTTGCTTCTGTTGTCCTCTGTAGTTTTCCCACCTGATTTCTCTGTCTTGAGCAACTGAGAAAACTAGATATGCCATTTCTGATTCAGCAGGAGTCTCATTTTAACTGTGCTCACCCATTTCCCTTAGTTGTTTTGTAAACAAACTCTTCCTTTGCCCTATCTTCATTTCTGGTTTTCTAATTCCTCTTTTATTTGCAATAGGATGTGTGCTCCATATCCACAGTAATTTCACAGTTCATGCAATACCTGGAGGCATCTTCAGTGCAAACTTCGTAGGTGGCACATCCCTTTGCTGTGCTGCTCTTTAATTTCCCGTTGTCTGCTGGGACACACAGAGACCTCTTTCTGGTGCCACCCCATTGTCAAACCTTTCTTTCTATGACTTTGCAGCAAGAATTCCCATTTGTTCTGATGGAAGACTGGAGTCCGGAGCACAGCGGATATTGCAAAGGTTGCTCTTTCAACCCAAAACTCTACAGACCCATGAGAAAAGCTAATTGATTTATGTCTATGCAAAACAAGTACTGAACTTGAAGATCCATACAATGAAATGTGTTCTCAAAGTGTATAGGGGCTTTCTGAGGTGGATGTTTGCTAGTGTTGGAGGCTGGAAAGGTCAGGCTGCAGGTTTGTGTCTGTCAGTGTTTCATTCTTCATGGACCAAGTGCTGTGCGTTGAAGCTGAGTGCCTGTGGGCTTATCTTCTGCTTCAGGGAAACTGAGGCTTTGTATTAGTTTAGCCTCTCTTATCTAAGCCTAACCTGCAAAATCCCAAATCAAACATATCAGAAAACTAACAACGTATTTACTCCCTTTGTGATACTCACTTGGTCCTGCGGGTTCTGCTCTCTCCTCCACCTACTGCATAGTGCTTGATTTTAGAAGTAAGCACCACAGGGAAGAATATCCAGGTATCCAGAAGAGTGTCAAGAAGAGAGGAAAAGGGTCCCATCTGTTTCTTTGATACCACCACCAACCATCCAGCAATAAGTTTTACATCACTCCTTGGCCATGCAAGAGTCCAAAGCTTTTAAAGACAGATGTTATCCGGAGATGAAGTACTATAGTTGGTTGCTTTCTATTTAAAGATCTTATCATCATCAAAATTATTGCAAAATATGATTTCTCTCTTAGTCTTTGGGAATTGTTAATAAGATAAAATTTTAACAGTATAGCTTCTTTCACCTTTTAGGGGTCTCAAAAGCTCTACAAAAACATACAGGAATTGTAACTCTGTTCAGAGTTGCAATCATCTCCAGGCTTAAACACAGCAAAGATTTAGCACTGCTATATACATTTTTAGAAAGACCATTATAACAGATGTCATTTGCAGTAGAACAGCAAGGAGTACTTTGGTCTGCAGGATGTACATTTCTGGTTGGAGCGTGATGAGGATAGCCAAGCGAACAGTCTCCTAAAACTGCAGCATGGGATTGTCAGTGCTTCTGAGCTCACTGCACCTTGTCCAGCAGCAATGTCCTCCAACATCATGCTTCTGTGTCTGTTAAGCTCTGAGTCAGAAAGGAGAATGGCACCTTCTGAGTCACGAGTGTCCTCTGTCCTCTTGGGTTTCACTGGAAATTTTCAGTGCATGTGGAGAGACCAGAGTCAGTCCCAATGGCTTTGTGAGTGAACCTAATGCATGATTTGCCAGGCAGAAGCAGGACTGGATCACATCTACACGGCTCCCCTTTCAAAGCAGACCTCTGCAGCCTGAGCCACTGTCCCCTCTCTTCAGTTTTTCTCTTAAGGACCTGTTTTATCTAAACTGAAGTAGTAGCTTTAATTTAGGTGGTGTGGAACATGTTGCTGCTCAGCAACTTGCTGAAAGCTGTGATCTACAGTTATTATTTCATTTCAGTGCCTCATCAGTTCCTAATGTGCTAACTGATACATTAGTAATGTTTTTCACATGCATTTATCACTCCCAGGTGTCATGCAAATGTTATGGGGATTGCAGCTGGTTCACAAACCAGGTAGAAGGGCTGAGCCTGGGCTTCTCAAGCAGACGGCTGCAGAGCAGGATTTAATCTTAGCCACAGGCTGCAACCACGACTATTAGGTTAGATATCTAAAAGGTCAATGCTTTTGAGATCAAGGCTGTGGCCAAATGACAAGCTGCGTATGTCTGTAGTGAGAGATCCTAGGAACATTAGCTGCTTAAACCCAAGGCCACTATTGATTGTTAATGTAAATTCACTGATTCAACAGCTTTGAACAGGAAGTGTTGTTTTCTAAAATACTAAATTTTAATCATTTGGCCTAAAATCTCTCTCACTGCCAATGAATGCTAGATTCAGTGGATAATTACATTAATTTATTTCCAATAAATTTCAAATTAAAATGATATACTGTGGAGAGACTTGATTGAAAATCTTGCTGTTTTGCTCCTCATTTGAAAACTTGTCTGCAATTAGTCAAGCTGTCAGATACCCAGGGAACATGTTTATTTATTTATTTTTACGGGGGGGAGGGGAGGAGGGAGTGAAGCTATTTCTGTTACCATGTGGGAAAGCCTGTGGTAATGATTTTTGTGCAGGCAAGATTTCAGAATATTTCAGATCATAGTTCACCATGAGATAACTCTTAGATTTTGCTTTAGTGTGTTATTTTCCAGGGGTACTAGCATTAAAATGGGCTATTTAGTAGGTTCAAGTCCAAAATAACGAAATCAGTTGCCTGAAATTAGATGTGGAGTGCAATCTTTACATCCTTCCTCCCATCCTTCCTCCCCCCACCCCAGAGCTGTGAGCATGGATTTTATTTCTGCTTCATGTCCCCAGGGTTCTGAGCTGTGGCTGGTGCCAAGCAGGGGCTTTGTGTTGTTCTTGCAGCAGAGCAAGGTGCGATGCTGCACTTCCTCTCAAGTAGCATCTCAGCCACAACATTTACCCGCACAGTTAGAAGCTGAGGTTCACTTTTTTTTTTTTTTCCTTTTCTTTCTTTTCAGGAGAGTACTCCAGCTGCCTGGTGGGTGTTTCCCTGGGAAGGAAGCACTTTCCCTGCTCATCAGGGCTGCACCAGCTGCAGGGACTGGAGAGGGAAGGTTCTAAGGGTAAGCAAGAGTTACCTGTGTCACAGGCAAGAAATTCACTTGGCTTTCAGGAGAGGTCAGATTGCATTTTGTTGCTGTTGATACATAACTTCTAATGTAGTTCCCTTCATACAAAAATACAGAAGTCATTCTGGGAAGGGCACAGCGATTTCTCCCTCCCACCAGTGACTTACCTACAGAGGTACTGAACTGTGTTCTCTGTCCCAGTCCCTTTCTTTTTACTGAATTGTTTTTTCTCCCCTTTTTGCCCCCTGTTCCCTTTCATGCTATATCTGTACCTGATCTTGCTGAGGGATCACTTTATAAAAAGCTTTTGTATAGCAGTCTGGAGTAAAATTTCAGCTAGAAATTTTCAAAAGCAGAAAAAGCAGAGGCCTAGGCCATGGTTAAATAAACACTGCCCACAGTGTTTGAAATGTTATTGCCCTGTGTTATCTGCTGCTGCCTCTAAAAGTCAGAAAAGACAGGGTTTAGTTTCAGGTGGTTCTCAATCCATGTAAATCCAGTAGGGTTGACTCAGACCAGGAATGCAAACTATTTAAGCATGCAGAAGCCTCTTAGGTTCAAGACTGCCTTCTAGAACACCAGATCCTGTATGAAGTTATGAAAGGGTTATCAGTTAATATACGAAACTCCTGTTCTAGAAACGAGATGAAAACATGTAAATAAATCAACATGCAAGTGAAGAGAATGGAGAGAGAAGATGGATCAACAAACTGCAGAATTCTTATTGTAGAACAATAGAAAGCAATGCATAGCAGAAAAGTCATGGGCTCTCACTGTCCTGTTAACATTAATGTGAAAATGCTGATAGCAGATGCAATGATTTTAAATTTGTGACCACATGGCCTGACACTATCTAATACTTCGAAAGAGGGATATGTGAGCTTGCTTAGTCTTAGTGTTAGAAATTACTTTTTCTTGGTGCATATCAACAGAAAAGGAGCTATCGAGATATTCCCTGGCAAGATCATTGCATTGAAGGCAAGATATCTTTCTGGAATTGCAGAATGACATCCTTAAAGTAAATGGGCCATTGGTGATTGAATTCAATCATCCAGATGATAGCTCTAGCTGGCTCTGGGGCTGAGTGCAGAATGACAGATATTACTCCATGTCATGGGCAGTCATCAAGAGCTCTCCTGAGACAAAGAAGAAGGTACCTCCTTGGTCAGCCTGAGAGATGGCTGTATCATGCATAGGTACATGCTACTAGGGTCCTAAGGGGAGTGATTCTGCACTAGTATGCTGGATTTCCTGCACATGACAGCTGCTGCATGGGTCCTGCATACAAACTGACAGCAGGGAGGAAAGAAGCAATCTCTCACATTACTGCATTTTTGTGGTTATCTCAGCCCTCTTAGAATCAGTCACGTCTGTATGGGAAGTGACTGCACTGCTGTGCTGGGATCTTGATGACCTGAGCTCTTCCTTCACATTCTTGGCTTCATCACCATTTACTTAGAACATCATTTACAGCAGCCACATGGGTCTGCCCCTGTGACCACTTTCTAGGAGATCTGCTGGCTTCTTATTTCCAGCAGTTTGCTTGTCTGCACAGTCTGGATTCACTGACACAGGTGAAAAAGAAAAGCAAAACAAACCTTCAGCTCACCTCACTCAGCTGACTTGGCCAGTGCAGGGAGGCGGGTCTGGAAGGACAGGAGGAACTGAAAGAACAGCAGCAATCAGGGGGACCTCTGGTGAAACAAAGCAGCTCCAGGCAGTGCCCTTCTACCTCTGGGTTATCTCTTCAGCCACAGATCAGCAGCAGACAGGTTATTTTGTCCATGTGGAAACATGGATTGATGTGTCTCGGGGGATGTGCTGCAAGAGGGGAGAAGTTTGAAATTACTTACCTCTCCAACTGTTTCTGTGATAATATGCTGCAGAGTCAGGGTGGTGGCTGATTAAAAAACACGATAGTTCAAGAGATCTGAAGGATATTTCCAAAAGTTCGCATTTATCTGTGTCTGAAGAGGGGCAACTAACTTTACAAGGAAAGCATCAAATTAAAAACTGCTAGGAACCAAACCCACCTGCTATCTACACAGCATACACACAGACACACACAGACAGTTGTTCTGCCTAAAGGGTAAACACAAGGCTCTCATCTCTGGAAGGTGCAAATCTTAAAAATAATAACTTAGTGAAGGAAATGCTGAGAAACCAACATGCAAATAGTGCTGTTCACATACTAAATTCATGTTTTATATCTATGATGCTAACATTGACATAGGTGGGCTATAAACAAAATCAGAGCCTGCCTGTGTTGGTAACATTCTATTGTCTATTATCTGTTTTCTTCAGTTTGAAAACATGGGCCAGTTGGTCCTTCCAGTCTATTCCTGTGTATTTTCTGAACTAACAGGGAAGTGGTTCAATTGAACTAAAAAATATGATTTTATGTACAATGTATTATTTTATATCTATTGCTTGACAGTGCTCATTTAGATAGCTATAGACATTTGGATCCAGCACATTACATAGGACACTCATATAGGAAAAAAAAAATAAGAGCTGACCATAAAAAGCTACCATTTCATCACAAAAATCTTCAGGTTTTCTTTGTAGGCCGCAAATGGCCCTGTGTGGACAATAACTGTTCCACAGATGTAGCTCTGCATTGTCCTCTATAGGCAGCCTCCTCTCATAGGTGTGATTGTAGGATAACATGCTGCTGTAAAGTCTGGCTTGGGCTGCCAGGTCTTTGATTAGAAAGAGCTTGAAGGATTGAGCTGGATCAATAGAGTCAGTTTTAATTAGGTTGTAATAGTGAGTGTCAAAAGCTGACAGACTCTGACTCAAACAGAATAAGAAAGGATCAGGAGCCAACCTCAAAGGTGAGCAAAAAGAGTGAGTCTACAGTAGATTGGAATTTTGAGGGAAACGAGAACATCACTGATAAGGTTTAGGAAAAGCCAAACATCAGGAAAGTAGGAAACACACAAAATGAGATCTTAGCACAAGTATGAGAATAAACATTTTTCCCAAGTTGTTCTGTAGATGCTGAGTATATTACCAGTGAAATCAATTGCACCTTGGCCTGTATCCTTTTCTTGGTGCAGAGTGGCTGCCTTCAGGTTATATTCATTTAAGAAGACAGAAACATTAGATAGCACCAAAACATGAACTGAATTTTGATAAGCATTTGCTTTTAAAAGGTTATACAGAACTTGATTGCAATCAGCAGCTCAGAGCATGCTAGTCGTTTTCAGACATCTTCCATATGCTTTGATATTTGGCTACAGGTATCTGCATAGTCAGAATTTTAGTAAGTAATTTAGATGTTCATACACAATTTTTCATAGCCTGATTTCAGTCCATCTCCTTGATTAAAATTCACTAATCATTAATTCAGTTCTCTGGTAATGCCAAAGCTTTGCCTTTTGGCATGTTTCTCTGGTTAGGATTATCTCATAGAAAATTTGTGCAATCCTTTGTAAAGTATATGTTGAAATATTAACTCATGTTTCATTTTGTCATGTTGAAACAGAATCTGTCAGATGTGCACTATTTCTTTTAACAAATTGTTTCATTTCTTTTAATGATAAAGCTTTTATTCTACATGGCAGCATTGGGACGTTATTTACTTAATATTCTGATATCTATTAAAGTTCTGCCAGAATAAAGCCACACCTTTAGTTGCCATTATTAGTAAGTATTTGAAAATTAGATCAGAGTTTGGGTGCTTGCCCCTGATAAGAAGATGAATAGGTGATTATTAAAATTAAGAAAAAGGCAAATGCCTTCGAAGGATTGGGAATTTTGTTATCTTACTTTACAAAATGGTAAGGGAAATCATCAGCCTGATGGGCTCCCAGCCAAACGGTTATCGTATTATAACCACATGGGTCAAATTGTTTGCCTAATCCCTTTATATTCAAACATACACACAGAGAACAACAATTTTCCAGTTTAGTGGAAAACACATCATGGAGTGGGTGAGCAATTGGCTTATGGATTGAGCACAGAGGATAATAGTCAGTGGGATGACATCAGACTGGTGACCTGTCACTGGTGGGGTTCCATAGGGCTCCATCCTGGGCCCTGTGCTCTTCAACATCTTCATAAATGACTTGGACACAGGACTGAAAGGGATACCAAGTACGTTTGCAGGCACAAAATTGGGAGGAGCTGTTGACTCCCTCGAAGGCAGACAGACCCCTGCAGAGAGACCTCAACAAATCAGAGGGCTGAGCAATCACCAACCACAGGAATTTCAGTTAGGGGAAGTGCCAAATTCTGCACCTGGGATGGGGCAAACCTGGGTCTTTGCACAGACTGGGGAATGTGATGCTGGAAAGCAGTGCCATGGAAAGGGACCTGGGAGTCCTGGTCTATGGCAAGGTGAATACGAGTCAGCAGTGCCCTGGCAGCCAGGAGGGCCAACCCTGTCCTGGGGGGCATCAGGCAAAGCATCGCCAGCCGGTCG
>JAWWEW010000112.1:96926542-97042024 GCA_035583185.1 Anabacerthia variegaticeps | reverse complement strand
GATCTCTTCTCTGTGGTGACCAGTGACAGGACCTGAGGGAATGGCCTGAAGTTGTGTCAGGAGAGGTTTAGGTTGGATATTAGAAAGAGGTTCTTCCCCCAGAGGGTGGTTGGGCACTAGAACAAGCTCCCCCAGGGAAGTGGTCACAGCCCCAAGGCTGACAGAGTTCAAGAAGTGTTTGGATGATGCCCTCAGGTACATGGGGTGATTCTTGGGGATGGTCCTGTACAGGGCTAAAGGTTGAACTTGATGATCCTTGTGTGTCCCTTCCAACTCAGCATTTTCTGTGATTCCGTGAAAATGTAGTATTTTAAATGTCTCACAATAGTCTATATCTATCCCTTTCAATGCAGTGGGTCTTTCATGATATATTTTTATATTTGTCTATGAACATGTATATGTTCATAGCTGCGGCTATGCTGCCTTGAAGAAATTCTTGCCCTTTAACTTATTCTCAAGTACTTATCACTGCCACTCCTTTGGGTATTGCAACTTCCAATCTGCTGGTGGAGCTACTTATGGAACTCCCATTTCAGTCAAAATAAGCTAGGTTAACAAAGATCTAGTATTTAAACTGAGACAAGTCTAATGAATTAGATTACCTTGAAGGGAGAAGCAAAGCAACTGTATTGCAAATATCCATCTGTCCCTGTCTTGCTAAAAATTTTTGAATTCCTCAACCAGACCTGACAGAAATCCCGAAGAGTAATGCTTTGTGATATTTTATGGCCAGATATTAATTAGTTTATACTTTCCCTTTTCTCTCTGATGATTTGCAAGAAAAAGAAAAGTTTAACAGTATGGTTAAGTGAAATAGGAAGAACCTTTTAGGAGCACTTTTTCACATTTGCAGGGTTTGGGGTGGGGAGAGATAGTGAACCTCGTGGCAGAATAACAGTAAATTGGAAAAGCTTCACATAAGCTTAACTCTATCAAGTTACTCTCTGGTAAAAGCAGTGAGCTATACACAGCAGTAACAAGTCTAAGAGCAGTTATCTCCAGAACCTCAGAATCTGAGTAACAGGAGGAGCAGAAGGAGAATTATCATCCATTCTTGCAAAAGAAGAAATGTTTTCTTCACAGAAAAAAAAAAATAAAGCAAATGAAAAGTCAATAGCAGAAAAAGTAACGTCAGGTATGAATGCTTGAAGCAATAGCTCTACCAAGGAACTTAACAATGAGCAATGCCTTGTATTGTATGCTTACTTTACAGAGAAGCTGAAGGAGCCTGCCTGTGGGAGCTCACCACTGCACAGGGCCTTGGGGTTCTTTCCAGCGATAATATGTTCTGAGTTTTTTCCTCTAAATTTTCAGACAATAAACAGAGAGGGCAAAAAGGCAGCAAGCAGCTGTTGTAGCATGGCAGATGGTATTTATATATTTTCTTTTTTTTTTTATTCTGAATGATAATGGCAAAGGGCTAAATCCTGCCCTTCTTCACACGAGTGTCTAGATGTCATCAGAGTCATCTCAGCATTATGAGTAAAACTTAATCCTCTTCCAAGTTAGTGGAACTTGTTTTGTGGTCTTAGCAAAACAGAGTAGAGGTGAACAGAGTTTAGGAGAGGGAGGGAAGAGTAGGCTGGGAAACCAAAGGGCAGAGTCTGGCTTTCAGAGTGGAAGCTAAGAAGGAAGAATTACAGTTTGTGGGCTTCACCCTCTCTTAGTCCCTCCTTGATGCACACACACTTTCAAGATTCACAGATCTACACTGTACCTTTCACTGCATCTGCCTACAGCCATACTTGAATCTGGCAAAAGTTCCATGTACCATCTAACCTGCCTCCACTCTCACTATCCAGCTTCCCCTATCTCTCACCTAAGTCTGGAAAAGGGAGAGATCTGGGTTCACTCATGCTGTAGAATAAGAAAAAGATGGACTGCACCTGAGAAAGCCAGCTGAATGATTGCTAGTCCTGCAGAATTTCCTGGAAGGATAGTGAACGTGACTTCTCACACTCTACCTGCAAGGGCAGCAGCAGCAGCAAGTCTAAAAAGAATTTTGGACTGGTCATTCAGGACACCTATAGTGAAGGCAAAGTAGAGCTTGCTAAAGTAAGTAGGGGGTGGGATCACAAAGATAAAAAAAAGGGAGGACAGAGGGAAATTTTATGCATTATAAGATTAGTTGGTAATAGAAATGGGTTGTCCTATAGGAGGATTTGGGGCATTTGTTCATTCACTTTTTATATCCTAATATCATGGAAGTGTTCCTATTTATAGTAGAAGATGTCTCAGAATAAATTAAAACTGTAAGAAACAGTTATTCACCAGACTGAAGATAATGGAGAACATTTAACCTGAAACTTGCCAAGCACAAAGAACAAAGATGAAGGATTTCAACTGACTTGCAGGTGGAAAACTAGGGGAGGGCTGGGGTGGTATAGTCAGCTTTTCAGTCTTGGGATTGGTGGCTAAAAAAAGCCAAAACCACCACCCCCAACCTACTAGGTGATGTGGGACACCGTATTCATTCTGAAGAATTCTGGAAGACCTAGAGTTAACCCTTAGAAATCAAGGGAAGGAAATCACTCAGTTTCAACTGAACTCCCACAGTGCTCAAAAATCCATCATGTTATACTTGTTTTGAGCTACTCCTCTTACTTTGCTGAGAATCACTTACTGGAAGATATAGTCTCTGTTTGGATTATTTGGATCCAATTCACTTTTCTTAAATAGAACAGTTGAATGTGAGACAGTTTACTGTGAGCTATTGAGTAAATTAAAACTTGAAACTTGAACTGGCCATTACTGAAGGTGGGTATCATATATACAACATTTCTTTCCGTGCTAACAATTCCCAACACATCTACAGAAAACACCAAACATTTCACTGACAGGCTTTACTTCATCTTGATGTTCCCATGCTGATGGTTAGTTTGGCTTACACCTATCTTACTCTGTGTAGCCTATACTCTTGGCATTGGTTTGAGTCATTTTCAGTGAAGTATGGATTGAAACATCCTAACAACATTTTTCTTGTGGTTCAGAATGAAGAATGTAGATTAATTTCTTAGATTAATATGAAGATTATTCACCACCTTCAAGAGTCCCTGAAGGAAGAAATGGTACCACAGTCCTCACGGGTGCCTGGAAATCTCAGTGAAAGTTTAGGCTATGAAGTATGAGAAAAGATAAGTGGCTGGACCATTACTTTCAGCTTCCAGAAGCATGCAAACAAAGAATTATATCTGTACATATTTTTATATGGTCATAGGCAGAAGCATCCCTTGGCTTTGGAGAAAAAGCAGGCAAGCAAATTGGACTACGACCAATAGTAGGCCCAGTGGTATTCAAACTGGAGGAACCTAGCACTGACAAAATGGGCAAAGCACAAAAAATCCAGTATTTTGTGACAGGCCACTAAACTGGGCTGAATATAATGCAAATTAGGTTAGGTGACTGAAACTATAACTTTGATGCTGCAGTAAGTATTTTATATAATGTTATACTGTTATTGCAATACGCATGTGCTTGATAAGTTGTACATTTATAGTGTACATGTTCATGAAGATCTCACAGAAGGGAGCAGTTGGACAGGAGGTATGGCCCAGGAGCTGACTGAAGGCAGGATTTGCAGTCAGGGTGGGAGCTGTAGAGCCTGAGGGTAGGGAATGGGCAAGAGGAAGGTGAAACCCGGATTAGTTGGTGGAGACCACTATGGTACTGCAAGAACCATAAGCACAGAAAAACTATTGAGAAGGGAAAATGTATGCACAAACAGCTGCAGTAGAGCACGCCACTTCAGGACCCCCTGGGTGAAATTGCAGCTCTTTTGAAACTGCCGTGAAATTTGCTTTTGAATTCAATGCACCAAGAATGTCACCCTTTCCTATGGGCATTACTTTGCTTGCCTGCTAGAAGAGAGGTGCTGTTAGGTTTTGTTGAGTTTTGCATGTCTGCTTCTCAAATCTTCAGTAAATCATAAAAGCAAATAAGAAATTTTTAATTGAAGGCATATGAAATTACTGAATCATTATGCATGTATCATACCTTTTATGAATGCTAAGCACTGAAACCCAAAGAAATTGATATAATAAATCCTGACACTTTGCTCCTCATAAACAAATGCACTACTTCTATCAAGTGCAAAAGTATTAATTCTTCATTGCAAAAAAACTTCTCTGTCTCATGAACAGTAGACTTTTCATATACAGTTTTCATTTTACCATCTGATATTTTTAAGTAACAACATTGAAAAGAGAGCTTCCATTAGTAAGCTTTGTTCAAAAAATTTCATTCTTTCAGAATTATTTTGAATTTTTGATTAACAGGAAGACCTTGATAAGAGAATGAGTCAGGTTCTTGACAAGAACAGGAAGAAACCAGATGTTTCAACTGAGAATAATTTTTGGTCACTTGCACTTTCCTTTTTTAACTGAAAGTTTTTCAGAGGTAAAAGAAGCTAATCCTGAAATATTAGACAGTTTGTTTCAAGACATTATTGAAGTTTGCATTTTTTCCTTTTCTTTGAGCTAAGAATTTTGATACTCAAGGTTATATCAAAACATAAGCTGTCTTAAGTATGAGTGTATGTCTGTAATGCTATGATTACCTGCACGACCCCCCACATTTTTGTCTTATTTGTCTGACAAATCTCTCTCCTAATTCAGGAAAAATAAAATTATGCAAAATCTTAACTGTCACTTAAATCTAAATTTCTGATTTTTGTGGTTACTAATGGGAACAGACTGTTGTGTTGTTTGAACAAATCCCTAGAGACTGAGATAAAATACTTTCAAAAGGATGTGCATCATTCCTATTAATCTCAATGGCATCTTAACTGTGATATAAAGTAAATTGAATACTGCTGTTTAGCCTTTCTTACATAAGAACAAAGTTAAAAAGTGTCTATCAACAACATTGATAGGGATAAAGTGAAAAATGAACAAACGAAGGACACAGTTATGCCGCTACCTGTGGAACTTGTCTGCACATGGCTTTGGCATACAAAAGGAGAACAAAGAACAAAAAAAGATTAAAAGTTAGGTACACTTATAAAATAATGAGAAAAGTCACCACTGACACAGATCTGAGACCAAAATAATCACATAATTGTCCAGTGGAAGGACTTTACATTTATTTTTTGATTCTTGAAGTACTTGCTGGGATCAATACAGAATAGTTGAGAACACCTGTATGTGAAAATTCAGATTATACATCTATAATGTAAGAGAGCAAAGGAAATGGAGTTTAGCCTATCCAGTGTTTGAATCCCAAGAAATTCTGATTACAGCCTTTAACTGCCAACATTTCTCAACTGAAAGATGAACAAGTATCTTCACAGACCCAAAGAAGCTACTCTGTCTTTAAGGTGGAGTTTACTTCAGAAGCTTCACTATGTAAGTGTTGTCCAGAATGATTTCTAATTGGTAATCTTTGTCAAGTGTTTTTGATTGAAATCTTGTGGACCTCATCAGCAAGGGGAAATCATATCAGCTTTTACAATATAAGAAAATTATAAAACTTTTGTAGAAACTAATGTGAAAACTTTCCAGATGAAAGAAAGGATGCTCTTAATTTTCATAAATTCTTTAGGTTGGGTATTAGGAAAAGGTTCTTCATTCAGAGGGTGGTCAGACACTGGAACAGGCTCCCCAGAGAAGTGGTCACAGCATCAAGACTGACAGAGTTCGAGAAGTGTTTGGACAATGCTCTCAGGCACATGGTGTGATTCTTGGGGATGGTCCTGTGCAGGGCCAGGCACTGGACTTCGATGGTCCTTGTGAGTCCCTTCCAACTCAGCATATTCTATGATTCTATGATTTTATGATTCATTCAAACTTGATGACATAACAAAATTGTCAAGGCAATGACACTTTTCTGCAAATAAGACCTCAAGATCTGGATCCAGATTCTCTATTAGGCACTGCTGCTTAGGTAATAATTTATGTAATAAAATGTATTGAAAATAAAATTAAAAATCTAGTGCAGCCATTTATTGAAATATTCTCCATCTGCCCCCAGCCCCTTGCAGGGTTACACTCACAAATAAGTCCTTTTAGATGGTGTACCTACTTGTGTCACATAAAAACGTTAAGGTGAATAAAACCAGTCCTGAGATTACAGGAAGTCCATAACTCCAGTTTTCCAGAGCATATCCAAGTTGTAACCCTTTGTCCTTTACCTTTACCCTTGTGACTGATATTTCATTAATGCAACAGGACTTGTACAGTGATGTATTTTGTGTTACAAGAGACACATTTTGCATAATTTCAAACGACAGGATACATCTTTGTGTCATGTGTTGAAATTTAGAGGACTTCTTCATTTGGGGAAGATCTCAGAGATAACACAGAAGCAGGCAGATGGATGATAACATTGAGCTTGCTCACCAATAACTCTTGAGCTTCCAGCTGTAATCACAAAATTCAACATGCTGAATTAAGTGCCCAGCTCCCCAAGGCTGAGACAAATCAGTTCTCTGGGAGGTGACATACAACAGCTGAATATAAAGAGTTCCTTCAGTTCAATGAAAGGCAGCTCTACACCCAATAGGAGTGGCAAAGAGAAGAGTCTCTGAATCTGGTTTCTGAGCAGGTGTCTTAAATTAGGTTTTGAATGTGACCATTCCTGATGGATCATTGATCTCTTGTTTGTCTTATGTTCTGATTACCACAAGTCGAAAAGCAGAGACTCCAGTTATATTCTGTTATTGCATCTGATTTGGAAGACAGTCTCAGAACCGGCACAATTCAAGGTGACGATAAGCCTGAAACCATTTGTAAAGGAAAAAATTGGTTTTTCTGAAGATCTACCACAGAAGCAAAACATTTCACTCCACAGATCTATATACTGTGTATAGGTATACTGCATACTCATACTTCATATTGATCATTTCTCCAGATGCTTTAATAACCCCAAGGGTGTTAATAATTCCAGCCTAGGATTCAAAGAATTGGGATAAGATTTAATATTCCACCTTGCTTTGAAATTGTTACTATGCTGTTTCCTAGATTTGGTTGCTTTTTCTTTTCCTCATTAACCCTTGGTCTATGCTGAAGTGTATTACTGATACTGGCAATTCAATGCCAGAGGATTCCCTATTGGCAAAACTACTCAACTAAAGTAAACAGAAGTCATTTCCCTGATACAGAATGTTTTTAAAAGTAGAGATATTGATCATCATAGTTTCAAGATCAATGGAATAAGACAAAAGAACAGAGACTGAGGGAAAATAACTGGAAAATAAGCACCTAATGCTCTATGCATTTGTTTTCAAAATATTCTTATCACCCCATATATATCAACAATTTTGTTAAATTTATTTCATTACTTCTGAATTCCCCATTGGCAGCTCTTCAGTGGATGGAATATAGAGGTCTAGAAAAAAATATGGTTTCCAAGGCAATCACAATATATAACCAACATTTCTTTGTTTGCACATTAAATAGTCTTCTTCCTCCCCAAATAATTACAACACTTACAAGGGTAATGGAGTATTCCAAGGTGTGTTAGGAATTCTCCAGGCCTCAAAGTATCCTGCCTATATTGGCAAATAACTCACCTTCCTTTTGGGGAATCGAACACTTGTATCTGTTTTCATAGACTTGTGAGAATACAATTCATATGCCAGGGCTGTAAAGATGAAGCATAAAACATGTTCTTTTCTCCACTCCTTAAAAATCTCTTATATCTCCAAAAATTTTGAGGCCTTCTACACTAAATCAACAATTGCTGTCCATCATTTGAACTTGCAGTATCCATCTGGATTTATGGATAATTCTAGATAGCTTGGGTGTCTGGATAAAATAAAAAAAAAAAAGTCTCCACATCTTTTAGATTACATGCATCTAAGAGAACTCATTTACTGAGAACTCAAAACTTTCCCAGAACTTCTAGTCTTCAACTGTTTTAAAACTGGAAAAGCTTCTCCCTAGATCAGAAGTGCTTAATACATCCCAGTGCTTGCTGCTGCACAGCAATCCTGCCTGTTATATGGGGTTAACACAGCATGGCACAGGAAATGGGGTGCTGATCTTTTCTACAGAGACAAGATTATGACAACATGACTGATTTAGGTGAAGATTTCACCTCTAGATTGTCCCAGTTGGTCAGAACCATGTCATGTGAGCAATATTCTGGTAGTCTGTTGCTCCTTTTCCAATTTTGTGCCCCAACCCCATAGATTAATTTGCTCTAGCCCTTACAATTCTAGTACTGAAGACAAGTCAGCCTGGTTTGGTAATGTCAGCTGCTAAAAATCACAGGTACTCTCTGAACTAGTTCACTAAACTCTGGTCATTTTCAGGATGTTGTGCCACCAGCATTCAACTTGGCAGAGCAATGGGAAACCAGATCTGCTTAAGCTTGGCACCAGCAACAAGATGGCTTTGTGTCTTGGGGCAAAAATAGTGTCAAGGTCAAGACGAGTGTCCTAGTTCTGCATGTCGAAGAGGCTGATCTCCCTTTTTCAGAAAATAATTGTAAAATATAAATTCCATCAAATAATTGCCTTAGCAAGCTATATATAACCATTTGCTATTGAAACTTGATACTCTTTCATGAAAGGGGCACCCCAAAGAGCAACTAAAGAGGAAAGCTGATGAAATTGTGCTGTGAGATAGACAGACTGATCTATGCCTGTATCCATACATGACTGATCTATCCATATGTATGTGTTTTCCCCTCTGTGACCATTACTCCAGGGAGCCATGGCAGCTTTCTCTTCTGGGAGTGCTAACTGTCCAGTTTTCTCTCTGTCGGGGTTAACCACACGCCTACTAGCACTTTTTGATCTTTCACAGGTGCTAACTACCCTTTACATCTCAAGTTGCTCAGCTGATCAGCAATGTTGAAAGCTTCTGTAGTTCTCCTAGCTGGTTTAAAACTGGGGGAAAAAAATAAAAAAAAAAATATATATATTGGGCTGGGGATGCACTGAGGATGTCCTGGGGGATTGGGGGATGCACTGGGGGCACACCAAGAATGCGCTAGGGATGCTCTGGGGATACGCTGGGAATGCACTGGGGTTGTGCCGTGAGTATGCTGAGGATGTGCTGAGAGTATGCTGGGGATGTGCTGAGGATGTGCCAGGGATGCGCCAGGGATGCGCTGCGGATGCACTGGGAATGCGCTGGGGATGCACCGGGGATGTGCTGCAGATGCTCTGGGGATGCACCGGGGATGCACCGGGGATGCTCTGGGGATGCACCGGGGATGCACCGGGGATGCTCTGCGGATGCGCTGCGGATGCTCTGGGGACGCGCTGCGGATGCACCGGGGATGCACCGGGGGTATGCCGGGCATGTGCTGGGGATGCGGATCCTGCTGCGCGGAGCCGGGCCGGGGCTCTGCCCTCCAGCGCGGGGCTACCTGTCACTTCCAATGACTTCTTCTGCAGCTGTTTCCGTGCCGGAGCAGGATGGCCTGCAGGTGGCCTGGTAGCTGTCTCCCGAGCTGCCGGGGAGCTGCGCTGTGTGTGACCTGAATCGGCGCCGGGCTGCGGGCCCTGCTTTGCATGCAGAGTGCGTGAGCAGGAGGCTCAGAGCAGCCCTGCTGATATGGCTGTTGTATAGCAGTTATTGCTTCAACACATTTAGACACAGCACCTCTGTAATTTGTCTCGACGTGATATCATCTTTTGTCTCAGCAAACTGACCCTTTTATCTGTCTTAGTTCTGCTTTCTCCAGCTCTTTCCGTTCAGTGCCAGTAGTGACAACGGGCATGACAGAGGAGGCAAAATAGCATATTCAGGTGGTGATAGCAGAAATAATAACTGACTTCAAAGTTATGCACTGGTTTGAGATGTTTGTGAACTTCTTTTTTTTTGTTTGTTTGTCTTGTTTGTTTATTTTTTTGTTGAAGCAAATGCCCGTGTGTGAGGAATGCTGCCTGTGTTACATGACTCTTCTCATTCCACTGTTTGAAAGCTACAGCGAATCTCACAACACACCACCATACAGGGGCTGGACTGCTGTTCCTTTTTTAAAGCAGCACTTTGCAGTATAGTTGCTCTTTAAAATATTTGGGCTTAGATGTCATTCCTTTGCACTTGCAGATAAAATGCTGGGACTGATATAGGTGATATCTGTTCCTGAAGGGAATTTCCTATCCTATTCTGCTCATGCCCTGCTCAAGTACATCCTACACTTCCCCAAAAGACGAGTCACTGGAGAGCAGCAGAGACTGACTGAGGAATTTTCTTTTTGCTCTAAGACAGTTTATTGTGTCCATGACAATGCAAACATTGCAAAAAAGCGACTTCAGTCATCTCTACCTCCCTCTCCTGTTGACCCTGAGACATTATGGGGGAAACAAGGGGTTCAAGAAACCAAAAGAGAGCAGACTTTCATAATGACAATGGAAAGAAGTTTTATTTAGCAACTTAACCCTGTCACACAGTAGATAAATAAAGAGAAATGCAACACAGATTTGATATGGAGAATTAATATGCAACAGTGATAAAAAATACATACCAATAATGATAATGTGAATACGAAAGAGAAGAAAGAGTAAAAAACAGAGGAAAATACTGAAGATGAAAATGAAGAATATTTAAAGAAACAAAGGAATTTCTCAGTTGAATGTTCACCTAAACTGTGTTCAGCAACTAAATTTCAAGGAAAGGTTGAACAAGAAATACTGAACCCCTTTTCAGTTATCTTGGTCAATAAACAGAACTTTTCAGTCTATACAAGTGAATTGGATGTAATAAATCTCTGTTATCTCAGATGAAGAAAAGCAAAAAATTGTCATCCAAGCTGCTGCTTTTTACCTAAAGTCCCACTTCATCTCTGTCTTGCACCTCTGACATTTTCTAATCCTATAACTTTCACTTAGCCTAATGCTAAATTGAGCAAACTGCCTTTAATATGTTAAACCATTGTTCATATTCTTACCCTGTTATATCTTTTGTGTTTATCATATGTGGTGTCCTGTATTATCATAAATTAAATACTATATTTAAACCGACTAAAAGAGTTAGGATTAAATTATAGATCTTTGGCTGTTCCACAATACTGATTTTAGGATTTACGTTGGAGGATGAATAATATAAATATTAGTAATAATAATAATAATAGTAGTAGTAGTAATAATAATAATAATTTTGATTTTTTCCTCTTCTCCCTGTAAATTGTTGGTTTGCAGGTAGAATTTTAAAAGTGGTCCTAACAGGGTCTTGTGGCACATTCTTCCTCCTTTTTTACTGAGAGTTTATGAGAGGTGTCAAAGCAGTTGTCAGCAGATTACAATAGTGTCAAGGGGATTGTCTTGAATAGTTTACATGGACCTTTCTGTTTTAACCATTCTGCAATACAGTAGGGGCTGAAAAGAATATGAAAATGGCTCAAAAAACAAGATTACTGTGGTAAATATGAATATTATTTCACATATAAAACTGTTAAGGGCTAATAAGTCCAAATATTCATTTCAGGAGCTTGGAATGGTGAGCCTTTTGTTCCTCACTTTCTCTTCTCATTTTCTTTCTGTCTCTACCTGCTTATTTCCATTATATCAGAGGAGTTTGAATTTCCATAGTTAAGCTTAAGTAGTGCTTTTCAGCCCATTTTCTAATCAGGGGATGAAATTCTAATTGTATCTAGGCAATACTGTGTTGGGGGGTATGATTGCCAGAGTCCAAAGCAAAACTGTTGTGGAAAAATAACATAAACTGGAGAAAAACCCCCATGTAATTCCTATCCCCCAAAAGCTGCATAGCCACAGGGAAAAAAAAAAAAAGCATTTTCAGATCTAAATTTAATTTAAATTTATGCATTAGTTTTATTTATTAATTATAAACATTGCATGCATTTCAGAAATTGAGGCTGATGGAGGAAAAATACCATGCAGGAATTTTGGGATGAGAAAGCATGTCTGAGCGGCAGCAGCAAGTGGGTCACGGGCAGGCAGAGTTCAATAAACAAAAGCATATGTGCCCTCCAGTGCCTCTTGCCTTTCCCTGGAGCAGAGTCTGGCTAGCGAACCTTGGCGGCACAGCGCTGGGCCCGCGAGTGAGCACTGCTGACCTTTAGCAGAGCAGAAAGCTGCTGACAACGGGGGACCTCGCAGGCTGCGAGATGCCCTCTTGCACCTACTTCTGGCGCTGCTGGAAGGGGGAGGCAGCGCCGAGCACGTGTGTCATCCCAGCCCCTGCTCTGCGGGATGATGGGAAAGGAGCTGCAGTTTTACCCTTCTCTGCAGGTCTGCCTCAGCTCTTCAGTACCTTTTGGAAGGATTTTCCTGAATTTGTTTAAACAGTGACTCTCCTAAGGGAACTCCAGCTGGGGTGGAGCGAAGGCGCCAGCATCACCTGTCTCCAGGCTCCTGTCCTGGATGTGACAAGCATTTCTATACCCCACATTTCTTTCTCCCACACTGGCTAAGTTATGCTGGAAGCCTTAAGACTGATGTATAAAACTGTACTCTGCCACCACATATTGTAGCACATATGATGTATATGGATTTGTATTGTGCACAGGATTGTGGTGGAGACGATTAAATGAACGAAATATCCTGGTCAGGTATGTGATAAATGCAATTCCTTCTCTGCAATTTTTCACAAAAGCATGTTAGCATATTAATGTGTATATATTTAGTTAAATAAATGCTGACTCATTATGGACATATTTAAATTAATTCATAATCACTCTTTTTTTTCTTTTTTAAAAAAAATTCAATTATGAGCAGACATCGGTTCTTGAAGGTAATGAAATCACTGGATCCTCCAGTTTTCTACATACTATGAGCCTGGAGACTTCAGCCAAAAATTCCCATATCCAAGGTAAAACCAGCGTGCACTTTTGAGGAAGACAGCTTATGCAAAAATTTCTAGTGGTATAGATCCATTGTGTCCCTTGATTATTTTCACTTTTACTGGGGGAGTCACATTTCCATTCTGGCATTACCCAGTTTTCCTTCAGATGCTCTTGTTATGCCAAGCATGGTAGAAAACCTTTCTTCTCCCCCACCTCCTAAGAGTGTCCATTAAATCTCTGTAAACGGTGTGTAAACTAGTTCAATCTAATGGCATAACCATTTTAGTAGAAATTGGACTAGCCAATGAGTGCAGCTCAGTCCAAACAGTCTAGATTACAAGGCTTGCCAAGGTGCTGGTTTTTTGGTGGTTCAGCAAGGTGTTGAACCCCCTCAACCCCATGATGCCAGTCTAGCAGTGTCCAGTGTCCTCCTAGGCTGTCTATCTTCTGCTCCAGCTGTGCAGAGGTTTTGCCAGGGATTGAGAGACTCAGGGGTTGAGGAGAGACATGTGTCCTTCCCTGCAGGAGAATATGCAGAGAAAGAGTTACTGGAGCTGAAGCGCTGTAACTCATTAGCTGCCATAATTCAATTTACTCTCTGAATTCTACTACAGTCTCTCCTGGGAAAAGGTGGGTTTTTAACCATGTTGCCACTACTTTGTAGACACGTGAATTGTAATTTAATATCCATCAATTGCCTGGTGTTAGGTTTCTCACTTACAATTACTTAGACCGGATGAAATGAGTCCAAATAAATAGTACCTCATCCCTATTGAGACTATAATGCATTAAAAACATCT
The DNA here is from genome assembly GCA_035583185.1 of Anabacerthia variegaticeps. Taxonomy (NCBI): domain Eukaryota; kingdom Metazoa; phylum Chordata; class Aves; order Passeriformes; family Furnariidae; genus Anabacerthia; species Anabacerthia variegaticeps. The sequence continues at coordinate 97,028,525 of JAWWEW010000112.1, read as the reverse complement.
TCTATCTTGGCAAGGCAAAGGTTAACTCTAATTTTTAAAGTATTTTCCTTTAACAAAATGTGTGTATAGAAAAGACCTGTTCAGAGGAGTTCCTTGTCTATCTGGACAGAAGAGTGTAAATGGCTTTTTACTCATAAAAAAATAACAAACATCTAAAATGAAATGACAGCTACAAATGAATTAATGAACAAGTACTAAGAACAAACATCCATGAACTGCAGAACTGGTTTTTATGGCTCAGTCCCCAACTATCTTTAATTTTCTCCCTGCTGGAAATCGCCTCCCCATAACAGAGCTGGCAGAAGAGATTGCGTGTCAACGCTTCAGCTGCTGCAGGGAAAGTCTGCTGTGGGAGCTGAGATTCCCTGTCTCTCCCCGTGCAAGCTGGGCTGGCCAAGGCACACACGTCCTCCTTTCCTGCTTACTCTGCTGCCAGAGATGTAACCTCTGCAAAAGGTGAAACACACAGCTGGGGGAATAACTGCAGGAATCACCAGAGTTCTTCAGTGGAAATCTCTCTTTCCTGCATGCTGGAAAACATTTTCTGCAAGAAAAGGTTATTTTTTCACTGCATATTTATGTTAGATACCATCCTCACATATAAAGCTTGTGAAATTGCTAAATTAATTGACAAAATTTGGATTATTAACAAGAGGAATTGCTTCTAGTTCCTGAAGTCAAAACACTTAAAAAATAGTCAATATTTATATTTCAGCTGATGTTCTGGTGACAGAGATCTGCGTTAAAGGTTCATCTAAGGCATAGCTTTAAAAATATAGCTCAGAGGTGGGGTAAGTCCTTGCTGCCTTCATCACAGGTCAAATATATATGCTTTTTCTATCTGAACTCAATTAAACACTGTCATCTTAAATATCATGATTAACAGTCAGGGATCCATCCTCTTCTGCATTCTTCAAGAATGCAGATAATCATCATTTAGTTCATGGCTTTTTCTGGATTTTTTCTTCAAACTTCATCTAATCCTTTATTTTAGTGCTGTATAAGAAACCCTCAATCTCTCTTCATAGCACTATTATTCTGACCATGGTATTTGGACTATGACAGAAACTTGTTTCATCCTCTCTTATTCCCTCTATACTTTCTTCCTACCTCCTCCCCATTAGTCTTGAGCTGCTTCACCTTCACTGCCCTATTCCAGATCCCTGAGATCTTCTAGTCCTGCTCCGAGTATTTCTCTTACACTTCTGAATCCTCTTGACATGTGGGCCTTAAAATCCGACTTGTCCTGTGTTCAGTGCCTCCCACCTTAGACTGAACCCTGTTGCTCTCCTGCCCTATGTGGCCTATGGAGGAGACCAGCACAATCTAATACTATGAAGTTTGTAATTTCTACCTCTCAGCTGTCCTGGCCGGTGTCAACCTGTCCACCTCGCCCTGGCAGTGCTGTGCTGTGTTGCCTCATTGCCATGCAGCACTGGGATCACTGCCTACCAGCTGGAGCTGCCTGCAGTGGTGGGCAGGCTCTGCTCAGGGCAGAGGCAGTGGCATGAGGGAACAATGTCCTCATGGGCAGAATGAGCAGTGGTAGTGCTGTGAAACCTGCTTTTGCAGGCCAGGTAAAAGATGGAAGAACTGGGATGTGCAGTGGGAGTGAAGGGAGCAGTTTGTTCTCCAATAGACGGTATAAGCTTTCAGAATATTTATAAGCTTCTTTTGGGGGTTTCATTAATTTTGATAATAAATGAATATCTGTGTATTTTTTTTGTCTTCCAATTCATATGCAGATGTACATACAGCAGAAGTCGAATGCTGATATAATCCCCAAAACCGGGGGTATTTGTGGTTTGACCATTTTATTCTCTGTAAGCTCAAGATACTTGTTAATGGTATCGGCACTTTGACATTTTTCCCTTTCCAGGGTGTTGATTTACATTTTAATATATAAGTAGGGATGTGGCAGGTAATGAAGGGATGGAGGAGGTTTCCTTCCTCAGGGGATGCAGGCTGCCTTCTTAGGGGATGGATTTTTCAAAGGGTCTGTGCACTTTCGTCTTCTAAAACTATAACCCTTATCAGGTGTCTCAAATCAAAGGACCACCAAAAGAACTGTATACTATTAATTTGTCTCAGTTTTTGATTAGGTGAAAATGCACTTTAGCCTTTTCCAGCCTGTGAGACTGACTGTTTCCTTTGCATGTCTCTCAGTGTAAATGGCAAGAGTCTGGGATTGCTGCTACCAGCTGGAATGAGAACGACTTCTGGCAGCAATTTGCTCGTCCCTGAGGACTTTGGACATTTCCATGTCATCCTCCTCGTCAGAGGAGTGTGGCACTAATGGCATAGATCTTCCCTCTGAGTCAGTGCTGTTGCTGATGCTAGTTAATGCTGGAGAAGGTATCAAAGTCACCTAATGGAGTAATATATTCAAAAAGAAAATTTCTTCTTAATTGCCTTCAGTAAGCCTGAAGCAGTGGCACCTGTACCCCTCTGAAGCTGAGGGACATGGAGGGGTGGCCTGTAAACTTGCTCCACGGCAGGGGATTCCCTCTTGCTCCCTCCAAGCTTGTGCTTCCTCTCTCCTTCTTTTAAGCCCACCTACCAGTGATGGGGTGGCCTCTGGGCCCCCACAGGAGTTATGGACAAGACCCAGGCTGTGGGTGGCAGTGAGGAGTGCTGTGATTCCCCTCTTGGAGACAGCTGTAAATAATATTGGATGCAGCTAATCCCTTGATGCGTGATGATGATTTGGGGATCAGATTTTATCTGCCACTGTGCTTCCCATTTGTCTACTGGTGGGATTCTTTACAGGCACTTCCAGCCTCTATTATCCTCAGAGCTTTGTGTCAAATGCAAATATTGTTGTTAATTGCTATTTGCATTACAAGAGCGATTACATCTTGCTGTTCTTTAATTCCTGATTTATTGATGAATATTTTCAACACTGATTTAGCACAGAGACTTTGCCAAGGTGAAAATTGACTATTTGTTTTGTTACTTTCCCAGTGTTTAATCCATAGCAATTCTTCACCACTTGCCCAACAACTAACCAATTTTCTTAGTGTCTATGAGGGATTTATTGAAGGCTTGAAATTCCCAATACAAGTAAAAAACTACATTACTTTAATCAGTCTCTTGTTGATACATACAAACCTTGGATTTGTGAAGACATTTTAGGTGGCCTAATTCCTTTTTCACATTGTTCATCAGGGTGTGCCCTCATTTAATTTGCTCAGTGTCTCCCCCTTGGAGCCACAGTCCACAACACCTTCCTGCCTTAATCAGGTGTGAAAGGGTAAAGTATCTACAAGTGTTCACATATATATGCACTTGCATATTGACTGAAATTGCTAATCTGGGCTAAATCCTCGTGTGGACACTCCTAGCATTTAAGAAGAAGTATGCTGAAGTAAATATTATGGAATAGACTTTAGAGCACTTTGGTCCCAGGGGCTTTTCTACATGAGAAAGTCATACATATAGGACAAAAGTTTAAAATTAGTTTATTCTATGGGCACGGGGCTGCCTCAAATCACTTCCATTTGCCACTTGGGAAGAATTTTTCAAACTATCTGAAAAGGTATAAAATACTCATATTCCAGATAATTCTGCTCACATGGGAGAGTTAGACCAGAAGAGCTAACAGTTAACTGTATCAGTGTAATTAAATATACTGCTACTGAAAAAAATTTCTGTCAGGCCAAATCCTAAATTTTTATGCTATTAAAAAAAAAAAAATTAAGACGTCTACATGTCTAGGTTTGTATAGTTAAATGGCATTTAATATAAAATAAATTTTTTAGGCTAAAATCTCCAAATACTTTAAAAGGAGCATGTTACCATCACAAGCTTTCCTTCATTATTTCAGTGAAGGCTGATATTCACTTTTCTCTTCTAACAGCATTACTTTCTAAGATGGTAAAGGCTACTAAAATGTGAACTTTGTGTATCTATCCTTTTCCTAGTATTAAGCAATTCTTATGACATTTGTAGTTTACTGATAGACTGCAGAGAAGCCAGATGCTTTATGGCTTTTGTACATTGCTGTTGTCAGATTCTTACAACTGAGTGAATACAGTGTGAGAGCATAAAAACCTAAGTCTGTGCTATACGTTCGCCTGTGCTAAATTAGATCTAGGTCTCCAGAGAGAGACAGAAACTCTAGATATTGCCTGTCTGGGCTAAGACCATGTGTTTCATTCAAAATTCACTGATAAAAACGGTAATGACGTGCTTTGAATTTTTTAGGGGTGTTTCCGCATTTTCGATGATATTTTCAGCCAAAGTGCCATGGTGAGGCCATTTATACCACCCTATTCTATAAAGATGTAGTGCTACAGCAACTGTGATCTTTCTGTACTTTGCAAGGGAGAAGGCAACAGCAGAAGATGGGGATTCACTTTGCAACAGCTTTCATGCTTGTGAAACTGAAGGAACTTCAATTCAAACCTCCTGTGAATGACTTTTCTAGAGGTACTGTATTCCAGCAAAATCCACTACCTCGTTTTTTCATAGGATATGTAATCAAATATAATGACATCTATGATAATGTAAAAGTTCTGATGTGCTCACAACTGGGGAGAAAGCATGTTGGAGCTCAGCATGTCATTTAGTGACCCCACCACTAGACAGCTGTTATTTGATGATGTGCTGTGGAGAAGCCAGATAATTCACGTCCTTTCTATCCCATAACGTTACACTCCTTTACACAACTTCTGCATCTCTCTCGAGTCTCCAATGGCATATATAGCATATATAGCCCACAGAAATTACAGTAAAATCATCCATCCATCTGTCAGCTTGGGGGGAACAAATTTACTAGTTTAGTCTTTGTTTGGTTTTGGTTTTTTGTTTTTTGTTTTTTTTTTTAAATAGAGGAACTGTTAAGATCAGTGCTGTCTGACAGTTTCATCCTACTGTAGTGAAGAGCTGTGGTATCTTACCTATCCCCACTCTTTTTAATCTTTTTATTAAGTCTCATATGCACAGCCCAAGAGAGAGAAGATAGACGATACATTGCCCTCCTTCCTAATGTTCTTCCTCATTGTCAGTTTTCTTCCACTCTTACTTTTCCCTCAAGGGTCTAATGATATGACAAGTTTTTCCAGTACACCGAGTACTTTCCAAAGACCAGCTTCTCTGTCCCAATATTTACTTCTGTCATTGCATAGACCTTCAGCTGTCTGATATCCCTGGGAATGAGACTTTCTGTTACTGTATAAAAGAAAAAGGAAAAGGAATAAAAAAAAAAGAAAAAAGTCTTGGTCTGGTGGCTTGCTTGTCATTGCGACTTTGACAAAGAAAACTACACATCAAAGAGACTTTAGGACTTGGATTTGCTATGTTAGAGGTTAAGCAGACATTGGAAGACTCTATTTGGGCAAGAATTTAGACTCATCACTATTTTTTATAAGGAAAAAATGAAACTATGTTTGACTGCCCACTTGCTTATCCATCTGCATGGCATATAGCTGCCAAAGCAGGGGAGAATGCTGCCATTTCCCTTGTTCATCTGTTAAGAGGTAGGTGATATGTGGGGCTACAGCTAATTAAGAAATTCTTGCAGAACAAATTTCCTGAGAGACAGTGCTGAGTCAACAAAGTTGGAAGGTTTCACAGGGGATGTTTATGTATGTATGTGTCTCTATCCAGTCTCACAGGAAGTTATTAAAATGTTTAGTTTCAAAAGGTCAGTGCATTCTGTGTTGGATATAATTTATTATATGGAAACTGAAATAGTAAAGCAGACGCAAATTTTTTTATCTTTTATGAAAAACTTTCTTCAAATATTACTTTTTTACAGAATATTACCTTTATGTCCTTATTTTCCAACCTCAGAATATCCAGGATTTGTCCAAGACCAGACAGGTCAGTTGCAGAAAGCTCTTTCGGTGGCACTATCCAACCATCCAATTTCTGTGCAAGTTTCTGTGCCTTTGTAGGAAAAAGAGAAAGATAATACCAAGTCTGACTGTATGTGTAGACAGAAAAAGAAATAATGGCCATAAACCATAACACAGCACAACACAAGGGCCCCCTCCAGTGTGTCCAGGTGTTCGACCGGAAGAAAATGGCAATGGCTGTTGCCCACTGCAAGAGAGGGAATGGCCTCATTAAAGTTCCACCTCGTCATGAGGAGTAATGTTTACACTGAGAGTGGCAGAGCACTGGGACAGGCTGTCCAGGGAGGTTGTGGAGGTTCCCTCTCTGGAGACATTTAAAACCCATCCGGATGTGTTCCTGTGTCATCTGCTTGAGGTGGCCCTGCCTTGGTTGATCTCCAGAGGTCCCTTCCGACCCTAATGATCCTGTGATTCTGCATGCCATTAACTCTACTGCTGGAAACATTACTCCAATTTATAAAATCTATTCTTTAGAACTTTTTTTTTTTATTTCTGTGAGTACACACCTTCCTTAGAAATTGTGTTTTCCTTGCCCATGAGCTCTTTCCATTCTTTATTTTTTTATATCTCTTCAAGATGTTAAATGAATGATACTAGTATTTGTCACAAAAAGTTGTAAACATTTCTGAAGTATCAAAATACACTAAAACCTGATGAAGCTTCCATCACAACTTGCAAGACCGAGTAACAATGCAGAAAATAATCAAATTATAACATTTTATTCAAATTTTATTAATTTTTATTTAAAAAATAGTGTGGTAAATACACACTTAAAAGGGAAACAAAATAGATTACATTAATTGCCTTTGACAAAAGCACTGATGTAAATGGAATTTATTGGAATTGTTGACACTACTAAAAGAATTTTTACAATGGTAATTTCTTTAATGCTTCCTTTGAAGCCACTTGCAGAATATAGTGACTGCATGCATACAGTTAGGGCTGGTTTCATCCAAGTCATTGCTTTTCCTGAAGTGGGAGCTATTTTCTAAATAAAGGCTATATTATCTGTGAATCACAGGTCCTTCTGGAGGTTTGAAGCCAGAAGGAACCAATAAGATCTGCGTTATACAGTTCCTACAATGTCACAGATGAACTTGTGCAGCTGTGTGACACACCAGTAGTGCTCGTCTGCTGCTCCAAGCTGCTCCATTACTGCATTTCACTAAGGGGACCTCAGGTGAAAACCGGGAATGAGGCCAGGACACACTGCTAATTTTGTAGTCTTGTTTCCAAACAACCGTCTCCCAGGAGTGCAGTGCTTGTTTTCCTGTGCCACAGGGGGAAGCGTGTCTGCCCCTGAGCAGGTGCCCGGGCTGGTGGGTCCAGGCTGGCATGTACTGGTGTGTGCTGGTGCACTGGGGCACGTGGCTGGGGCTGGCATCCACCTCGCTCCTGTATGGCAGGACTGATGTGACAAACAGGCAGTTAGAAAAGGAGGTTTGGGATCTTGGCACTGTTAAATCATCCAAATTTGGACATTCATCTTTTAACAGATATGTATTTTATTGTTCTGTAGGAAAACTCTGTCAGGCAACTGAAAGATTTTCAGCAATGAAAAGCAGCCTGCTGTATTTTTCTTTTATTTTATCCTTGGAATTCAACACCATCTTTATATTTCTCTGCTTTTTTTTCTTTGTTGCCAGTTCTGGAAAGTGTCCTTACCTAGCAAACTACTTAAGAAAAGGCCTCTTGCAGCCCTTTGTTAGGACAAAGATGCTGATATATTTGAAAGGTTGCAGTGAGATTTGGATGTGTATACATTGTACAATTAACAAAGTCACATCCTACAAAAGAAATTAGTTATATCAGTGGAAGGGAGGGATAACTATATCAACGCTGGAAGCAACTGCCAGCATAGTTACTTCAGTGAGATACCCCAGCTCTGCCAGTACACTGTTCTCACTCTGCAGCAGACTCTTCTCACTGACCGCTGTCAATCACAGAAGGCATGTGGTGAACAGTCTTCCTTCTTTCCCTGGAAAAAGGGACTTAAGAATATGTATGGTGCTTTTCTGAATTATAATCTCTGCTTTTAAATATATATAAATGAGCAGTTTAACAAGGGAATTTGCATTCCACAGCCCTCAGCTGGAGCCCTGTCTTTAAATTCAAGGTGTTATCCCTCGAACAGCAACATTTTTCTTCCTTGATTGCACCTACCTGATGTTCCTGCAGGCACGTTTCGGAATACTAGTCATCATGATTTGCATATCTATTTTAACTCTCTTAAATTTTGTCTTTACAACAATATGATGACAGAATTTGTCATCCCAAGTGACATTCTGTTTCTGGAGGGTCAGTGCTTTGTGTTTTTTGTTTGCAATAGCACAAGAGGTACAGCTAAGGGCAGGGAATGAAAAATGACTAGATCTTACAATCAGCATCAGGAGCCTCCACAAAGGAACAACAGCAATAATAGCAAACATGTTCATCTGTGAACTGAATAGGACTCCATTATAAACTGCTTTCTTATCTCTTTAAATAAATACTTAATATTCTGTTTTCAGTTTAACCAAAACAACATTTAAGAATCGCCATGTTACTCTGGATCAGTATGAGTTTGCCTAATAGATTATTCTGTCCCTGACAGCAGCCAATAATGGTTGTTTCAGAAGAAGGTACAAGCAACACATTAATGATCAATTATGGAAGAATCTGCCTTTTGGGCAGCAATTCACAATTTTTATATGCTAGTCACTTTTTGCAAAAAGGATACTGGGTGTACCAAGCTGCTACGTGCAGATATGAATAATGGGTTTCCTGCTTTCTCTTATAAATGTTGTTTGAGCAGTCTAATAGTTTAAAAGTCAAGGTGGTCCATAATTAAATAAATTATGATCCATTGGGTTTTTCTTGTACTTTTCAGGGGGTGGTAGGGTGCAGGGGGCTTCATGGCTATTATGTAAATGATACTTCAGAGTTCCCTTCCTCTAACATGAGAGAACTTGAAAGAATCATTCTGGCCTTAAACTGTTTAGGACCCTGAAGAACAACTCAGAGATGTGTGTTTTGCTCCCATCTTTGCCAGCCTCAGTTTATTATTGTGGCCTTTGCAGAAGGCTACATTCCTCACTTTGAGAAATTGTCCAGGTTGATGAGGTGGTTCTTCTAGGCCCTGAGTTCCATGTTTTGTGGGTTTACATCCATGCATGTACATGACTGAACAGAAGTCTTGCAATTGCCGACATGTGAGTTAATACTCCTTGATAATGTCTATTTGGAACAATAACCATGTGTCTGAACTTAACAAAACCTTTTATCCTCATGGAATTGTGATCATGCTAAGACTAGGGCATTTTTTAAACCTACTGAATAAAAGGTTATGTCTAATCTTATTTTGTAGGGTGTATTAAATTCTATTTTCTTAGATTTTTGAGCTGACTCTGATTTTTTGGGGAACGGTAAAGGCACCATGTAGCAAATTTTCCAGATTTAAACATATTTTAAGATGGAAAGAATGTATAAGAAATAATATTTTTCAATGCTTTTCATGTATCCCTCGCTGGAGTATCTTGCTGAGAAATAACTAGGAGCTCAGTTGTTCAGAGGGGTTTTGCACATCTGAAAAATCTAGAGTGCTGAAAGAGAAGGGAAAGAAGAGGAATAGAGAGATTTTCAATCCTCCAGAGACAGTGTCTGACATGAGTTAGACCTACTTATGTTTTAGATCATATAACCTTTACTCATTTGCTTCTGGTTTTGGGACATTTTTATTGTCATATGGTCTTAGTGCTGCACTTTTGTGTTGAAAGAGCTGTTCTGAGTCATTGCATCTGCTAACAGAAGTTGAACCAAAAAAAGAGTCCCCTCCTAGCACTAAATTCAGCATGGTTTGCTGCAGAGGCACAGCTGGCCAGGTAGTCCTCTGCAGCTGGGGACAAGGCTGTGAGTCAGAGATTTGCAGGATTTAACCTCAGGGGCAATGGAGCAGCTCATCTGCCATTCAGGAAGGCCCATGGGGCACAGGGAAAGAACCAGGAGGGATCTGATGTGCAGCTAACCCAGTAACAGTGACAGCACTGAAAAAGCAAATCTGATTATTATAATCTTTGTGTCTCCTCTGAATACTATCCAAGTTGTTAGTCTACATATAAAAAAGCAAAATGCCAAGCAAGTCCCCTGTGTATTGTTCTTTTCCCCATTGTGCTTAATGACTGATCAGTTATATAAAATAGGTACAACTCTCTGATAATGCTTATGTAAGTACCTGTTTAGTAATCCTTCTCTGAACATCACGTTTTAACTGACGGAATTTATTAACATTTTTATTGCTGTAGAGCTGAGAGACATCAGCTAGGTTACAGCTATGCTATGCTAGGTACTGTAAAAAGAGAGACTATCAGCATGCTGCATGAATCCTTGCTCCATATATTTATTTTATGAAATATATCTTCTATATTTGCATTAATGGGAGGTGACAGAATATTGTAAAATTGACCAGCAATTTACAGCCTCTTTATTTTTTAATTAAAAACATAAATATTCTTCTATGTAGCAAAAGAGAAGTTTTCTGAAATGAATTCAGAATAACTTAACCAGCTTCATTGCTTCCACCCACAGCTATAGAGGAATTTTCCATAAAGTTATGGAAATAATTTGACTTTTAAAAAATATCAAGGAATGAATGAAGAAATAACCACAATCTTTTATCTGTTTAGGCTAATATAGCAGTAGGTGAAGAATTAGTTTCCAGTGATAATAATGACTCAAAACTCACAAACAATGCCTTTGTTAGTTATCAAGGAATAAAACATCATTTTAACAACCAAAGGTAGGCTAAATCCTTGTGACTGTCATCTGCTCACAGTCCTATATGAATAGGAGTAAAATTTGGCTTATTTTGTCCCGTTTAGCAGGACTAACATTATCACTTACTAGTATTTTGAATATGCAGATGGTGTGTTTAAGTACTTTCATTTTAACCTACCCTCAACCGAAGAATGGCACATAAATAACCTAGAGTGGGTGGCAAGGCTACAGAGGGAATAAACTAAACATTTCTGATAATTGTACAGTTTTATGTTAGAACACTTTTCTGGAAATTCTTGGCAGTACATATTTCAAAGCTAGATTAAATCTTATGAACAGTTGTGCTGGTTTTGACTGGGCTAAAATTAGCTTTCTTCATAGTGGCTGGTGTTGGGCTATGTTTTGGATTTGTGCTGAACACAGGGTTGAGAATATAGAGATTTTTTTCATCTTGCTAAGCAGGGCTTACGCAGAGCCAAGGCCTTTTCAGCTTCTCATAGTGCCATGCTGGCAAGGGAGGTTGGGGATGCATGGGAGGTTGGGAGGACACACAGCTGGAAAAGTTAACCCAAACTGATCAAAGGGGTATTCCATACCATATGACATCACTTTCAGTATATGAAGTGGGAGGGAGAAGAAGAAAGGGCAGGACATCTAGGGTGATGGTGTTTGTCTTCCCAAGTAACCACTACATGTGATAGACCCTGCCCTGCTGGGCATGGCTGAATACCTGCCTGCCCAGGAAGGGAAGCAGTGAGGGTCTTTATTGTTGTGCTTTGCGTGTGTGTGCAGCTTTTGCTTTTCCAATTGAGCTGTCCTTATCTCAACTGATGAGTCTTCTGGTCTTTACCCTTCCAATTCTATCCTTGATCCTGCTGGTGGGGAAGTGAGCAAGTAGCTGAATGGGACTTGGCTGCTGGCTGGGGTGAAACCACAGAAACAGTTAACTACTAGGAAGATTTTTATACAGATTTTACACAAATAAGAGAATTGTTCCATCAGTTTGATTTTAGCATTTCCTTTTTCCATTTCATGAGATAGTGAACCTAACTTTTTATTAGGCCTATATGCAAGATAGGCCAAAGAAGGTGTAGCCCCTGATAAACAAAGATGGTGAACTGGTAACATTGGAAGAGATACTCAACAACATTCTTGCTTCAGTCTTCAGTTGCAACCTCTCTTCCAAAAACTCTTGAGTGGATGGACAACAGAATGGGGACTGGGGAAGCAAAGTCCTTCCCACTGTAAGTAAAGATCAGGTTCATGACCACCTGAGGAACCTGAATGTACATAAGTCTATGGGGCCTGATGAGATGCATCCCAGAGTCCTAAGAGAATTCACTGATGTAATTGCCAAGCCACTCTCCATGATTTTTGAAAAGTCATGGCAGTCAGGTGAAGTCCCAGGTCACTATAAAAAAGGAAACATTGCACTTATCTTTAAAAGGGTAAAAAGGAAGACCCTGGAACCTACTGACCTGTCAGCCTCACATCTGTGCCTGAGAATAACAAGGATCAGATCCTCCCAGAAGTTCTACCAAAGCGTATGGAGGACAGGGAGGTGATTCAAGGCTACCAGCATGACTTCACAAAGGGCAAGTCTTGCCTGACCAACCCAGTGGTCTTACATGATAGAATGACTACATCAGTGGACAAGGGAAGGGCTACAGATGCCACCTATCTGAATTCTGTAAGATCTTAGCCACGATCCCCCACATTCTTCTCTCTATGGTTTTGATGGATGAAATGTTAGAAGGATAACAAAGTGGTTCAATGATCACATCCAGAGGTCAGTGACTCAGAGTGCCAGTGGACATCGGTGACAAGTGGTGTCCCTCAGGGGCCCATATTGTGACAAGTGTTATTTAATACCTTCATTAATGATGTAGAAAATGGGATTGAAGGCACCCTCAGAAAATCTGCACATGGCATCAAGCTGAGTGGCGAAGTTGACACACCTGAAGGACGGATGCCTTCTAGAGGGACCTGAACAAGTTTCCCATAGGAATCTCATGTGGTTTAACATGACCAATTTCAGGATGCTACACCCAAGTCACGACAACCCCTGTTATTGCAGCAGGTTGACCCTGGCTGAGCATCAGGTACCCACTAAAGCCACTCTATCACTTCCCTCTGCAACTGGAGAGAGGAGAGAAAATATAACAAAGGGTTCATGAGTTGAGATGAGGATCAGGAGAGATCACTCTCTGATTACTAACACAGGCAAAACAGACTCAAGGTGGGCATATTAATTAAATTTATTACTAACAGAATCAGAGCAGTAGAATGAGAAATAAAACAAATCTTAAAAACACCTTCCTCCACCCCTCCTTCCTTCCTAAGTTCTACTTCCTCCCCGCACAGGGGCTTAGGGAGACAGGGAATGGGGGTTACAGTCAGTTCATCACAAATTGTTTTCTGATGCTGCTCAGGGAGAGGAGTCCTTCACCTGCTCCCCACAGGGAAAAGAAAGCCAAATTGTGTCCTGGGTTGCATCAGAAGCAGCGTGGGCAGCAGGTCAAGGAAGGTGATTCTGCCCCTCTATGCTGCCCTGGTGAGGCACCACCTGGAGTGCTGCATCCAGCTCTGGGTCCCCAGCACAGGAGGGACATTGATCTGTTGGAGGGAGTCCAGAGGAGGCCACCAAGGTGATTAGAGGGATGGAGCACCTCTCCTACAAGGAAAGGCTAAGAGAATTCAGCTGGAGAAGAGAAGACTTCAGGGTGACATAATTGTATCCTTCCAGTACTTGAAGGGAGCCTTCAGGAAAGAGGTAAAGACACTATTTACAAGATCATGTAATGAATAGAATAAGGGACAATGTCTTCAGACTGAAAGAGGGTAGGTTTAGACTACATGTTAGGGAGAAATTCTTTACTGTCATGGTGGTGAGGCACTGAAATAGGTCGTCCAGAGAACCTATGGATGCTCCAGCTGTTGAAGTGTTCAAGGCCAGGTTGGCTAGGGCTCTGCGTGAAAAGTATCCCTGTCCATGGCAGGAAGGCTGGAACTAAATGATTTTTAAGGTCCTTCCAACCCAAACCGTTCTATGATTCTATTCTATGATAATCTTGATTTTTTTTCTTTAATTAGCAACTTTTTATGACTAACATTTCTAGATGTTCCAGGTTATAATTCCAGGGTGTATAAAGGTCAGTCTTTGCCACAAGTCCACCATTTCAGTATTAGTTCTAATGCAACACAAATAGTTTATCTGCAATCTGAAAAGAAACAATCTTGTAAAAATAGAAGCGATTCCTGGTGACAGCAGTCAAAACTTGATTATGATTTTAAAAAGAAAAAACCCAAACCCCTAGGTGTTGCATTCTGTAAGTCCTGTGCCTCACTCTGGCAGTCCATGAGACAGCCTTCAAATCTATCAGCTGATTTCAGCCACACGGGGAAGCAGAATAGAACACTCCAAGATGGGTAGCTGGATAAAATGCCTGTTACTTCTGTTATTAAGTGGCCTGTTATTTTTCCAAATCTACAACATGAATTCAGCACCTACGAGTTCAGCACTCAGAAAATGATCATGGGATCTTAACGCTGGGCTCCACAAAGCAACAGGAGAATTCAGTAGTAGTGCTATTCTTAGAACTATTTATCGATGAGTATGAGTTTGAAGTTACTATATGTGTGGTAGGAGCAAAACCCAAAGAGCTGAATTCGCTCAGTTTTCTGAAAGCTGATGCACAGTCAGAAGTGGGATTGTTCATGATCCTGCCTGTAACAGATTTTTAAGCACAGTATGATTGTATAAGGGTTTGAAGAATAACACTTATATTTATCCAAACAGAAAAAGTGATCTAACAGAGCCAGGCACTTTTGTCTGAGTTCAAGGAAGGAAAAACTGAAGACATGGAGGTAAATGGAAGGTAAAGAGGGAAAAAGGTTTGCTGAAGATAAATTTGGCCAGACCAGTCTGCTATCTATTCCTGGCAAAGCAGCTTATTTTTGGACACAGAAAACACAGTTGATCTAATCTACCACACATCACCTGAAGGGCTCCTTCATACAGGATGTTGTTGATGCTTGAAATTTACGTAAATTCATAAAGCAATCAGAAAAAATTCATTGAAGAAAAGTCCCTCAAGGCTATTAAATATGCAGACACTTATTCCAATCAGGAAGTGTGTAAGCCATACATTTATGGAGGTAAGGAGACACTTTGAGGGAAGTAAAGCTGTATATTCACCCCATTTTTATTGTCCTTCATAAGCATGGGCTATTGACAGATAGACCGTTAATCTGATCAGTATGACCATCCTCATACTCCTATGTTCTTATCTGAATGACAGTGAATTATGTGACAGGAAGTGATTGATTAAGCTGGAGAAGATGTGGAAATAATTCCAGAATTTCACAATGGATAAAGCAAGGGCTATGTCAGCTATCACAGCGGTGATCCTTCCCCTCAATGCAGCACTGTTGAGACCATACTTGGCACCATTCTGTACTCCTCAGAACAAAAGAGATACAGAGCTCTTTCAGAGAATCCAGTGAAGGACCACAAAAGATCACTAAATGCACCTCACATATGTGGAAAACCTAGGACAGCTGAAACTGTGTAGTCCAGAGAAAAGACAACTCAGGGGCATCTTATTAATGTATATAAACATCTGAAGAGAGGAGAGATTGAAGCCAGACTCTTATCAATGGTGGCCAGTGACAGAGACATAGGGACACAAACCTATAGGCACAAACTGAAACAGAGGAGTGCTGTCTGAACATTGGGAAACACTTTGCTACTGTGATGGTGACCCAGCACTGGCAAAGATTGTTCAGAAACATAAAAGCCATCTGGACAGGGTTCTAGGCGATATGTTCTAGATGACCATGTTTGAGCAGGAGAGCTGGACCAAATGTTCTCCAGAGGTCCATTCCAACCACAGCTATGCTGTGATTCTATGACTTCAAAGAATGGAAACAGGTGATAGAACTGCTCAAGGGGCCCATCCTATTCCTGGGGTACACATTAAATTTGCTGATTAAACAGAGTTGGATAACACTGTTAATGAAAGGGATGACTGGGGTAAAGTACAGAAGAATTTAAAGGACCCTGAAGACATGAAAAATATAAAGAGACAAAAATTAATACAAAGAATCACATTCTGCTTATCAGCTAGAGGAGCAGAAGAGAGAGACTTGGACTGCTAGTCAGTCATGGAGGTAAGATCAAAGCTGTACCTGTACCTTTACTTCACTTTGCTTTACTTACCACCTTAGAACCATAGAATCATTAAGATTGAAAAAGACCTCCAAGATCATTGAGTCCAACATTTGACTGAACATCACCCTGTCAACTAAAGCATAGTACGAAGTGTCACACTCAGTCACCTCTTGAACACTTCCGGGGATAATGATTCTACTACCTCCCTCGGCAGCTTGGCTTAACCCACCTTTCAGTGAAAAATTTCTTCCTGATGTCCATCCTGAACCTCCACAGTACAGCTTGAACAGGTTACCCTGAGAAGCTGTGGATGTCCTATCCCTGGAAGTGTCCAAGGGCAGATTCCATGGGGATTGGAGCAACCTGGTCTAGTAAAAGGTGTCTCTGCCCATGGCAGGGGGGTGGGGGTGGAACTAGATGGTCTTTAAGGTCTCTTCCAACCCAATCCATTATATAATCTGATGATTATATGGTTCTATGATTTTATGATTCTATAACTCTATGTCTTCTTGTCCTATCACTAATTGCCTGGGAAAAAAAGGCCAACCCCCATCTTGCTACAACCTCTTTTCAGGTAGTTATAGAGAGTGGCAAGGTCTCCCCTGAGACTTTTCTCCAGAATAAACAACCCCAGCTCCCTCAGCTGCTCCTCATAGAACTTATTCTCCAGACCTCTCACCAGCTTCATTTTCCTTCTCTGGACTTACTTCAGCACTTCAATGTTTTCCTTGAAGTGATTGGCCCAGAACTGGACATGGTACTCACAGCAGCCAGTGTAGAGAACAGTGGGGCAAATCACTTCCCTAGCCCTGCTGGCCACATTATTTGGGATATAAGCCAGGATGCCATTGGCCTTCATGGCCACCCAGGCACACAGCTGACTCATGGTCAGCTGATGTCAACCAGCACTCCCAGGTCCTCTTCCACAGGGCACCTTTTCAGACACTCTGCCCCCAGCCTGTTGTGACCCAAGTGCATGACCTGGCACTTGACCTTATTGAATCTTATATAGTTGGTTTGGGCCCATTGATCCAGCCTGTCCAGATCCCTCTGCACTGCCATCCTACTGTCCAGCAGTTCAACAGTTCCACCAAACCTGGTGTTGTCTAGGAACTTGCTTTAGGTGCACTTGATCCCCTCACCCAAATCATTGATAAAAATAATAAACAGGACTGGCCCCAATACTGAGCCTTGGGGAACCCCACTAGTGACCATCTGAAAACTGGATGCAGAACCACTCACCACCACTCTCTGGGCCTGGACATCCTGCCAGTTTTTAACCCAACAAAAATTGCACCTGTCCAAGCTTGAGAACGTTATTCTCAAATCTAACAGAAGCACTGAATGTATTGTGGCTAAATCTGATTCTTCACCAGCTAAGGTTAAACGTCCTTTTCCATGGGTGAATTATGTGGCTGAGTCTTTCTGAGAAAGATATTTAATGGAACTATTTTTCTCAGATGCATTTCTGAACTGATTCACAAAAATATACACCAATATTTTCATAAGAATTAGTATTTTCTTAGCCCTATTCCACAGGGGTGGAAAATAGTTGACAGGAAGTATGTTATTTAGCATGTTCAGATAAGCTGTCCTCTGGTTGTTTAAGCCTTAAGATCTTATCACCTTAATAGTCATTCATGTCAAAGCAGATACATGAACATCTGAGGTCTATGTTTATGGAGACCTGTGTTGAGTCCTAGTATTATATTTAGGAAAAGATGCTATTGCTAAGTGGTCCCAAGAGACAAAATTTGCCACTGGAGCAGATCCAAAAGGATTTTAAAAGAAGGCTGTCAACCCAGAGACTGATCTTGATGACTTAGTATTCTCAGTATTGTTTCTTTACGGGACATTGCTTAACGAAAGGCTTGTAGATGTCTCCAGGAGAAGATGAAAGATACAGGAAGAAGCTGTTTAGACTTGGCTTAGCAGGCTGCAAGGACCAACATGGAGCAGTAAGTATTTTTAGGAGAAGGAGAAAAAGAAGGAAGCTGGAGGAAAAGACACTGGAGGTCCTGAAGGCAGCTGTAGGAGTGGGAAAGGAGCAGCCTCCCGCAGCCAGGACCAGAATAGGGTCAGCAGTGCCCTGCTCCCAACTGCGGATGAGTGTTGGGGCACTGTACCCCATTTCTGGAAGTAAGGTGATGAGTTTAAAACTTGCACTGGTGGTGCAAGTGGGACCTGCAAAGTCTGGTGGACTGAGGTGGGAGTTGGTGGTGCACTCCTTCACACAGCACTTAAAGCAATTGTGCCCATGACAGTTTCACTGGCTGAGTGTGGAAAGCATGTGTGTTATTTGTCAGGATGTGGCTATTTATACAAGTCCATGGAAGGCTCAAGTTGGGAGAGGATGGTGTTCAGGCACACATTTTGGCCATACCTCTGATTTTGTGTTTTCTCTTCACATGTCTGCACATCACTGTACCCCATGTTCATGGTGACAGCCCAAAGAGGGATCAGTTGCATTATTATCTAAATCCCTACAGTGTGCTTGGATATGATGATGACACTAATATAAACTACTTCTGTACAAAGAAAACTGCACTGGGAAAAGCAAGGAGGATGGCAGATGGGAGCTGCAGCTTACGAGGTGTGGAGGTTTATAAGGACTACTTGTCTGGAGCTTTTAGTCATTATCTTTTCATATGGTACTTTCTCAAAAAAAGCCAATGTAGTTCTGGTCTCTCAATTATCTGTTTGTGTGCTTGTACACATGTACGTAACTATCTGTAATCTTTCTCTGTCATATTGCCAGCATGATTTTTTAAAGTCAGAACAGTTGCTAGTGGCTCTGTCTCTGCTTGTTTCCTTTTGCAATGAAGATACAATTTCACAGAGCGGATCTAACCGTTCTTATTTCCCAGAATGTACCAAAGTTTGATCTTTTTAAAAGGAAAGATAGGAAAGGCACCTTGAGTATTATTGCTACTGCTGCTTCTCTTTAATGGTTATATGGTGACACTGCTTCGCATAGGATTACTGTCACTGGCGCAGAGGGGATAGAAGATTGGCTGCCTTGAGGAATGAGATGAGACGATAAATGAAAGACGATGTTACCTCTGCAGCATCTGGCTCTGTCTCTCAATTTTCATTCCATGTGTTCTGTGTGGAACTAAAGTGGGGTTTGTAGCAGTTTCTTCTCTTTGCACACCTGCCATTGTTAGGCAACAGCAAGGAGAGTGAGGGAATTGTGACAAATCTATTTTACTTAGAATAACTGTACTGTGTAACTATTCGAGAGGGTTTAGCAGGCAAATGTGATAAAGCCTAAAGTTCAGCAGATCACCAAAGGTACAGGATACAGTGGCAGAGTGAAGTAAAATTGCTATATTATTCTTTTGAAAGCATTGACGTAAATATGTTACTTATGTGCACATATTGCAGTGAATGTGGTTTTCATAGTGCTGCACTCCTGCTTAACTGAAATGAATCCCCTAAATTTCTTAGCTAAATTTTGCTTTGTACAGCAAAGGCTGAAGCTTTCTCTGAAAAAATCAGATTCCAGGATACTGACCCCTTTGGAGTACAGCAGTTATAGCCAATTTGGGCCATTTTTTCTTCATATGCATCAAAAGTGTCACAATTAAGACTGTAATAGTAGGAGAGAAAAATCGTAAAAAGAATGAGAGGCCCAACAGTGGGTTGAGAAGAGGAACTGTTTCAGCTGACCTCCACTTGTCAGAGCACATTTTCCTCTGCAGTCAGGACCATGTGGGTGGCTCTCAAGCTTGCACCTGACATCAAACAGGCAGCTGCCCTGACAGTGGTTTTACCTTTTCACTCTCCAAAGCTGTGTCTATCCCAGATAATTTAAGTAAAAATGTTGTCCCTTAAAAAGCTCAGTAATGAGTTTCTATTGAAACTTTCCTGTAATAGTCTTTCTATTATTCGATGTCTGTTCCTTTCAGGGAAGGGTAATTAAAGAGTCAGAAGAGAAATGAAGAAAAAATGTATCTCACCTTTCTGGCATATTTTCAAAGGATTCAATCAGGGACACGCAAAACAAAATTCCTTTAAAAACATGATTGATGTTGGAGCTTTAACAAGGTGCTGTCATTGGATACAGGGGCTTTTTATTAATGCATGTTGCATGATAGAAATGTGTGGGACAGGATGCCAGGCTGTTGACAGTGTTTGTGTGTCGTATATGTCTTACATGAAGAGATGGGCTGTGTAGAGATGCATTTTTTTTCTTCTTTCATTGGTTTATTTCTTTAATCTGAACTGAAACTGAAAGATCTTACTGTGAGGCAAGCAGTTTTGGGTGAAAAGGACTGTTAAGAAAATCTACCTTGAAGGAGAATATTTTATATACAGAATGTTAGTTTCTCTAGAACTGAAACACTTAAAAGCTGGTAGTTGTACCCTATCCTATGCATACTGCAGAGGGCTGGGAAACCATTCTTGACCATTTGAAGTTCCTGAATTTCTGTATATATATGCACATGTATAAACATTTGTATGTACATATTTCATATACACATATTCATCTAGGCTCATACACATCTAGATGATGTCAGTATGTATATATGATACATATATGACAGCAACATCAAGAAGAGTGGTAAAATGTTGTTAGCACTGCCTATCAATAGCCTTTAGAAGTAGGAGCTGTTTCTGATGGAAGGCAGGTTCTTTGTCACATACAGAGAAGGAAAATAAACTGTGAAATCCTTATTATTTTTGAAATTGCACTTCAAAAGTGAGTAGTCTTTTTTTGTTGTTGTTGTTGCTTTTTGCTACAGACCTTTAATTTGTCTATAAATAGACTAAATATATTTTCTTTTCCTCTCATTTATTTATTAATTTAACAGTGATTAGTTGCCTGTGCACAAGGCAACCCTGATGAAATTAAAAATCTGATGGCTTTTATTAAGAGATTATAGCTACATCTTGCATACAGATACCAGTAGCTCCCAGGAAACCTCAGGTGGTCTTGCATAGCATAGGAAGGAGTTAAAGTGTAAGTACTAGTCAACAGTTTAAAACACATTCTGGCAATACATAGAATGATATTTTTCATCAGATTTCTAAAGAAATTTCAGGAAGGCAATGGTTTAAGGGTTACAAAGAACCAGAATTCCTGTTCAGGAAACACCAAAGAAAATAGTTTAATATATTGGTTAATGGTCATTTATTTTAAGCCAAAGAGGAATTCGGGGCTTTTTCACTTTTCTCCTTAAAGATATCTGAGATTGTTACCTAGAACTGTGGATAAGCACAGTAAATACTTTCACCAAGAGTGGGATTTGAAACTGCAAACACTTATGTACATGATTGACATTACTGAGATTTGTGCTTAACCACATAGGTACATGAGGTTTGCCCTGCACCATGACTTCATCTTTTGCTCATATCAGAGAGCTGAGAGCTGGCCCTGGCTGGACTCTAGTGTTACTTAAAAGGTTTTGTGCAGGTCTTAACTCAGATACCATTTTTTTGTGATACTTTTACAAGCAGCATTGAACACAGTCTGAACAGCAAGTCCATTCACAAAAAAATTGCACACAGACAATAAATCTCTCAAAACTGCTTGTGTGATTGCTTTGCTACACCACCAGCAACTTAAAGCACTGAAGAATTGTCCAGTAAATAAAAGGTACTGTTAGAAACTGCTAATAAAGTTTAGAGAATCACCTGGTGACAAATTTCAAAAAGAGTAGTCTTTCAATAGAAATGATGCTACTTTAACACAAGTAGGAAAATTATCCAGGGGGTAGGAGATGAAAGGTTCAGAAAATCTAACTTTATATAGTGACACAGATATACTTCCCGTAGGTCTAAAGCGAAAATTTCCGTTTAAGAATAGAGATTTGAAAAAAATGGCAGAATTGGCAGAAGGAACTGCAGGACCTTGGATTTTGGAGAAAATACGTTAACACAAACATACTATGTACATATTGCCAGAAATAAGAAGAAAAGGGCAATAAGGTAAAACATTTGTCTGAATATATGTCTCAAGACCTGCACTCAGACAATGGAGTTTTTCCATCCATTGTATCAGAGCCATTAGATGAGTGCAGTAAATTTATTGTTTGAAAACAGCTAGGTAAAATACAGCAATTTTTTTTTTTTTTCAATAGACGAGCTGTTCAGATTAGAGCCATTGTAGGATGTGAAAAAAATGTTTGGAACAAAATATCTCAAAAGCAAGAGACTGGGTAACATTGTTAGGAAACAACAATTTTTTCTATTGAAGAATCTCCTTAAATTGGCCAAATGCCTTTGCAACAGATAATGAGCTATATTTCCTGACTACTCAGTCTCAGAAATTCTTAATTGTCCATAAATCCATGTACTGCAAAGTTTGGAACATTTAATGAGTTGGCAACAGACTTCAAAGAAAAGGATTTCATACAGACTGAATTACTAGAAACTAATGGACAATGAGTAAATAAGAAGGACTGCAAATGACATCTGATTTACAACAAAAAAACCCCATATATTTTGGAGATTAAATCTTTCCTTCATGGTCAAGGATATCTGTCTTCTACAATGATGATGACTTCTCCATATAGTTTGTGTCATGAATTTCAAACAATAGTACATATCTTGCCTTACTGAAAAATGATTCTGGACTGCTCATTTTCCTCAAATGTGTCTTTAGTTGCTTGAAACAGAAGGAATCACATAAAGGACAACAACACTGTATACTTGTGAAAGTGATAAAAGATAGTCAGGTCTCCCCATGGGTGCATCCTCCCATGCACTCACACACACCCACATAATCAGTGTCATATTTCTTGCACCTGACCAAGAGTCTTCTACTACCCTGCTCCAACACCTCATTGCTGTAAGCTGTTTATGTTTCTCTGTTCAAGGGAGAGTTTGATGAGGCCTGACTTGTTCATGAGGATACTCATGCAGAAAAATTTATTTCTTGGAGGCTTGTGCTTTGCATCTGTGACCTTGAAATAAATATTTTGATTGGGATTCCAACTGCATGTCTTATCACCTCTTTGAAATCTACATACCTTCCATTAGAACAGTGTTCAAAAGCTCATCCTTCTTTACATCTCAGCTAGTATTTGTGAAGCCTATGTTTCAAACCTACCACAAAACTTAAGACAAAGAAAAGCTTATAAACATCAGTTAGTAAGAGCAGCACTACAGGTCATGGAATCATAGAATCCTTAAGGTTCGAAAAGACCTTTTAAATCGAGTCCAACTGTCAATGTAGCACCATCATTAAACCATGTCCTCAAGTGACACATCCACGAATTTTTTGAACAGTTCCAGGGATGGTGACTCCACCACTTCCCTGGGCATCATATTCCAATGCTTAACAACCCTTTAAATGAAAAAAAAAAAATAATTCCTAATATCTAATCTAAACCTCCATTTTTTCTTGTTCTGTCTCTTGTCTCTGGGGAAGTGATTGACACCCACCTCTCTACAACTTCCTTTCAGGGAGTTGTAGACAGTGATAAGGTCTCATCCTGAGCCACCTTTTCTCCAGCAGCTCCCTCAGCAGCTCCTCATAGAACTTGTGCTACAGCAACTTCACCAGCTTTACTGCCCTTCTCTGGACTTGCCCCAGAACCTCAATTTCTTTCTTGCAGTGAGAGGCACAGAACTGGATACAGGGCTCAAGGTCCAGCACCATGAGTTGCAAGTAGAGGGGGAATATCATTTCCCAAGTCCTGCTGGCCACATTATTTGGGATATAAGCCAGGATGCCATTGGCCTTCATGGCCACCCAGGCACACAGCTGGCTCATGGTCAGCTGATGTCGACCAGAACTCCCAGGTCCTCTTCCACAGGGCACCTTTTCAGACACTCTGCCCCCAGCCTATGGTACTGCATGGAGTTGTTGCAATCCAAGTGCACGACCTGGCACTTGACCTTATTGAACCTCATAGAATTGGCTTTGGTCCATTGATCCAGCCTGTCCAGATCCCTCTGCACTGCCATTCTACTGTCCAGAGGCCCACCAAACCTGGTGTTGTCCAGGAACTTGCTTTAGGTGCACTTGATCCCCTCACCCAAATCATTGATAAAAATAACAAACAGGACTGGCCCCAATACTGAGCCTTGGGGAACCCCACTAGTGACCATCTGCCAACTGGATGCAGCACCACTCACCACCACTCTCTGGGCCTGGGCATCCGGCCAGTTTTTAACCCAACAAAAATTGCACCTGTCCAAGCCGTGGGCTGCCAGCTTCTCCAGGAGAATGCTGTGGGAGAGAGTATCAAAGGCTTTGCTGAAGTTCAGGGAGACACATCCACAGCCTTTCCCTCATCCACTAGGCAGGCACCTGGTCCTAAAAGGAGATCAGGTCGGTCAAGCAGGACCTGCCTTTTCTAAACCCGTGCTGGCTGGGTCTGATCCCCTGATTGTTCTGTACACATTGCATGAGGGCACTCAAGATGATCTGCTCTGTGACCTTTCCCAGCAGTGAGGTAAGATAATATTTGCCATCTTTTGATGTCTTTGGGGATGTCCTTGACTGACCAGGACTGCTGATAAATGACTGAAACATGATTTGGTGAATGATGTATGAATAAAACTACATACTGTGGCATCCTATCTGCACTTTGATAAAGATCTTGTAAAAAATATTTCTGTGAGCATGTTATAGTATATTAAATTACTCTACTAAGCCATGCAAATAATGTTGTCCAATTCAAATTTTGCCATCTCAGAAGTTATTACATGACATCAACTAATGGGCTGTGAGTAGTCCTTAGTAGTCCTTTCTTAAACTGAAATAAAACCAGTGGTTTATCAATGACTATATAAACACAGTAAGACGAAGTATATCCTGTGAAGTTTTCATGTTTTGTACATATTTAGAAAAAAGACATTCTAGAAAACTTAAAATCATCTCAATAGCTTTCTTAGAATAATTATGTGTTGTACATACTAAAAATGTAACAGTCTGATAAAGCACAAGGTTTCTCAATTAAATATTAGTAAAGCAGTTATATATTGGCTTTGCTACATTGTAACAATTATGTTCTAAGGACTGGAAAGTATTTTTGAGACTGCAACATCAGAGCAGGTATCCTATTGTTTTTAGCACAGATTATTTCCCCTTTTTTGGAGGAACAGGTCTGCCTAAAGAGACAAATAACTAGAACCAAAGCTTAACCAGCTCTTCGTCCCTTTTCTCTCCCGTCCTTTGCAGAGTAAGATGCAGTGGCATCCAACCAGGTTTCTACTCGACTGATAGTGTCATGGAGCAAGAGTACAGGGTGATTAAGGCTTTCCTCCCTGGCACAAAAAGTCTGGCTAGTTAGACAGAATCTCGGCATAAACTTTATTCTTTTTAATATGTAGAACACAACTGAAAAAGTCACAGAAAAAATAAAGCCTTTTCCAAACCATCTGCCTACAACTCTATTCAATGCTCTCCCTCAGTCTAGACATTTGATCTCCCTTCTTAGGGGACCCTGACATGGTGCACTTCCAAAGTAAGAGGTGACACCTGCTGTGAAAGCAATGAACATTATTAGTGTGTCCAACTTCAAATAGTTTTCAATCTTTCAGTGATTATGGATGCTTCCTATCAAAACTGTCCAAGGTGCTGTAAGTTTTATATGGGTTTCTGCAAAAAGATAAACCTTGGAAGTTGCTGGACTGTAAAACAGCAGTACACTGTGACACTGGCAAACCTTTAAAAGACAAATCTTGGCAGCCACTGGACTGTACAGTATTAACACACTCTGACACCATTGGATGTCTGAAACTCTAGAGAAGGATCTTATAACGGATTTTTCTCATGCAACAGAATGAAGAAGTCTTCATCTGAGTTAAGCTCATTCACAAGTATTCTGTGTAAACACATATATCTTTAGTGAGCTCCTTCTAGAAAATGCAACAATGGCAATTACTTGGTTTGTATTGGCTTATATACTCTAATGATAACTCTGAAACAAAGTCTGACAATTCCAGGTCTCAGAACAATAGCTTATCTGTCAAAAATAAGCTTCCAAAATAGTCTATAATTTTAAGAACAATGTAAAATGCCCCTTTTAATATGCTTTTTGCCATTTTTGCAGATTTAAAAAAAGTTTATTCTTAAATACCTTCCAGAAAGGCAACCTCTCAGCTCACTCATCCAAGAGATTCTATCTTCTAGGAGCCACTGAGGCTCAGATTTCTCTGTTCCTGCTGCAGGAGCAGCTACCTGCTTGAGTTTTCTTTCCATGGTTTCACATAGTTCCCATGATGCAGCATTTGCTTGACCTCCATACTTCCTCTTCTTTTCACAATTTCCTTCTTGCCATTTTCATCCATTCTGCTACAGCACATTCGCCTGCACTCTGACTCCACGTCCTCATCTTCACGCTTGTCTGCCTCTCCTCTGCATCATTCCTGGTCCCTACATTAGTCTCACTCAATTTACTGTCCCGTTTCTGAATGCATTTTCCCTCCCTGCTGCTCCCACTGTCTGTGGCATGTCCATATTCTCCTGTCCCCTGCTTGGCCCTCGCAGAGTAGCTAACAGACCATTACCTTCCCTGATGGCATCCTGTCTTCTGCTCGATTGCAAGTAACAAGGAGTGGCATCCATCTTCACTGGTTTACCCTCACTTTCACCCAGAAACTTTAAGTGGATCTGGCAACCAATCTCCTGAGATCAGGTTTGGCCTGGTCCCAGTGTTGGCAATGGGAGGTGGAAGGCATTGTATTTACAGATCAAAGTGCAGAGTTTTGTAAATGAAAAAATTATTAATAACTGTCATAGCCTAAAATTTGTTATTAATGTATTGATAAAAACCCTCAAGCTAACCTTTTTTTTGTGATTTGAGCAACATGAAGGCTGGTGAGGCTGCTGACAGAGGTCCTGTACAGCAGCTGCAATGCTGAGAGATCAGGGCAGATTTAAGAATGGGACTTTTCCTCTAGTATTGGTCAGACCGTGCTCCAGTGAAACCCTTACAAAATGTTAGCATCATCTACTGAACTCCAATCTTAAATAAATGGAACTTGCTTGCCTCGCTGGCTTTTACCTTTCCAAGAAAAGTTCTAGTGTGCTTTGGAACAATTCCTGCCATTTCTGTGACAGCTGTCTGTAAAAAACCAGAAATGATGGCAACTTCATTATGGCATCTCTCACTGCACACTATAGAAAACTAATCATGACCTAAAACTAATCACGGGACCTAATCAAATACTTTGCCTTCAATGATTTCAGAACTTTATTTTATTTCTAAAGCTAATCTACCCTTAATGTGTGTGGAAGGAGGACAATAGACCATGTCGCCTCAGTGCAGGCTGGGATTCTGAGGTGTAGTGTGGTCTTGACAGTTTTGAATAGCAATCCATCACTTAACAGACAAATGGAGACTTACGGTCTCTTTGCAGCAGCTCTTTTTCAACACCAGGATGACATCTGTGCCCTCTGCAAAGGATTGTACAATGTCAGCCTCAGAGAGGAATAGGTTTCAAACACAACTGGGCTTGAGCAGGCTGTTTACAAGGTGGTTTGAGAGTTATTTTAGTTCAAGAAACTGGTTCTCCAATGGTGATATGATATTTCTGTCATCCAAAGTTTACAGCAAGCACTTACCAAAATACAACAGCTAAATAGTGAATAACAGCAAATGGAGGACCACAGACATATAGCTTTATGTCTTAGGAAAACCAAGAAGTTATATGCAAAACTGCACCTGAAAGCAGAACTGGTACAATGTGTCTATCAGATCATTAGATAATGATATCTTCTATTGTTGCTCTCTTTGATGAAAGTTTTGACAACAGCAGAAAAGATTTGTAAATATTTGTCTATGGCAAACTCCATTAATTATATGTATTATAAGGTGAATTTGCAAGTGATTTCTCAAGAGGCCATGGCAAGTTTATTGTACAGTTAAACACTTTGACTCAATATATTCCTTCAAAGTAGTTGGGTTAGGACTTTGCTGTAAAATATACTGCACATTTAATAATCAATGCTGTGTTCTCATAAAGGAAGATCAAAAGTAAAATGTTAATCTAGATTTTCTTAACTATCTCAGTCTTTCTCTATACAGTATTTCGTTTCTTCTTGGTGACCTTGTTAGAAGTCTGACAATGTCAGAACATCTGACTGTCCAGGTCAGTAGGGACCTTGCTTTCCCATGATATTATGTGAGATATTTTTCTCTCATAGAGGACTACAGAGCTTTCTTTTCCTTGCGTTTGCTAATAGAACTGTGGGATTATACATATAGGTATTTTCTTCATTGTTTGTTAATGTGGACATATATTCTTTGAGTAAATTTGAAAAGGTTTTAGTCCCTCAGGGAATGGATTTAGTGAAATTTTAATATTAATAATTAGCAAGTAGACTTCCTTGTTAAGAGCAATGTCCCTGGAAATAGAGTATCATAATCAAATATAATGAGACAAGAATTCTTTCCTAGTAAATAATTTTCTGCTGTATTTTTGATATTTATACTGGTAGAGAGAAACATAGCAAGTTAACTGTTTCCTATTGATATGTCTAATTCAGTAGCTCTCAGTCACTCAACCTGGGGCCCTGCAGAAGTCATTTGGCAGTTCCATAGATTTTTAAGCCATCAGGGACCATTAGATCATCTTGTCTTATCTTTCTGCATAAAAAAGGTCAGAGAATTTCATCTAGTTATCTCCTGTATTGACTGGAGCAATGGGTATTTAACCAAAGCTTGTCTTTTTGTCATAAAGTTTACCTTTTTTATTTTTTTTTTTTAATGGGGAATATTACGTCCTATTTCATATCTAAGCTATGAAGATTCATTAATGTTTCTAAATACTCTGAGATACTGGGATTTAATGTGCTATAAAAGTGAACAGTGGAAATATTTCCAGTGATGACCTAAACAGGATTTTTTAATCAATGTGATGAATTGGATACTGGGACAAATTAATCAGTGGTGTCTCCAGCAGGAAGGAGTTTTGCCAATTCAGTCCAAGATTTTCTTATTATAATATTGGTGATAATTTGAAGAAGGAAATATATACAGTACAAAAATGACATGTTTTAAAAAATGTTAAAAATAAAATGTCAAACAGAAAGTAATCTTAAATATTTAATATCATTAAATATAATTAATGAAATTTTCTTTAGACTTCAATTTTAAAATTCACAGAAATTCTTATTCCTTTTCTCTTCATTAGCCCATGTATGTATTATTAATTATTTGTTGGATATTTCCATAAACATTTGACTACATTAGCAGTAAGAATGCAAAACCAACGTGCTTTAACATCACTGGAACAATACAGTGATGCTTGCCCTGCTCCATGTGCATGCCAGGGTCCCCCTTTGAAGGCATTCAGTTATGGAAGAGCTATTACCCAGCCTGTCTCAGGCTGCAAAGTGCCTCCTATTTCTATGCCTGCTCCACCAACACTGCCATTGCATCAGGCAAAAGGAATTTATACACTTAGGGTGGGAATCCTCTCTGACCACCTGCAGTGAGAGAACAGGAGTAGGTAGTCCAAGACATGTTTTCTGACTTCAGTGAATGTGATTTTAGTATGAATTAACCAAGCTTTCTATCAATTGTTTCCAGGAAATCTACCCCCCCAAAAATGCAAATATTTTAGAAGAATATTTAGAAAAATACTTGTGTTCAGTGGTTTATATTTGTCTTTGCCTTTTTAACATAATTGTATTTCAGTTTTCCACATTGAACAATATTGCACTTGGTGCTGCAAATTTTCTCTGGATCTTCCTTGAAGAAGTTGCTCTTCAAGCAGCTTTTGTGAACTTTCTTGATAGTCAGAGTTTCAATTTACAACAAATCTCCTTCAGAAGAGGATGTAGTCAAGGCCATTCTGATTTATTATGTACACTGTCTATTTATATTTACCTACAGTCTATGTATATTTAGTCTACTTAAAATACACACATGAATGTATTTGCTGAACAAACAGTAGGTTCTATCTCAAAGTTACATTTACAGTGAGCAGTGTA
Source organism: Anabacerthia variegaticeps (assembly GCA_035583185.1). Lineage (NCBI taxonomy): Eukaryota > Metazoa > Chordata > Aves > Passeriformes > Furnariidae > Anabacerthia > Anabacerthia variegaticeps. The sequence continues at coordinate 96,998,842 of JAWWEW010000112.1, read as the reverse complement.
AAATTTTTAATATTGGTAGTACCCACATGAAGTGAACTACCATGTAGGAGGCACTAAAACTGGGGGTAATGATTTAAAACTCCATTGCACCCAAACCTTAATTTTTAAACAAATTAAAGTACTTTTGCTTAGAAGTACTAAAATTTCAGGCTTGTTGTTTTACCTCTGAACAGCTAATGTGGTAACATGTCATGGTTTAAGCCCATCTGGCAACTCAACACCAGGCAGCCACTCACTTACCCACACCCCCCCACACCCCAGTGAAATGGGGAGGAGAATCAAAACTAAAACTTGCAGGTTAAGATAAGAACAGTTTAATAATTGAAACAAAGTAAAATATAATAATAATGGCATTAAATAACAACAAGAACAATAATAATCATTAAAATCACCAACATAACAGTATAAAACCCAAGGAAAAACAGTGGTGCATGATAAAATTATTCACCACCTGCTGGCCAGTGCCAGACCCCCGTCTCCAAAACCCGAACAGCTCTGCTTCTGGGTAACTCCCCCATTTTATGTATTGGGCATGATGATCTGTGCTGTGGAATATCCCTTCTAGGCTGTGCACCCTCCCAGGTTTTTGTGTTTCTCCTCACTAGCAGGGCACGAGACACAAAAAAGTCCTTGACTTAGGATAGACACTACTTGGGAACAACCAAAGCATCAGTGTGTTCTCATACTGAATCCAAAACGCAGCTACTGAAAAGAAATTAACTCTATCCCAGATCAAATCAGTACACAATACAAATAAATACTTATAAAATTTAAAGAATCACAAGGGAGTTGGTTTTATTCATTGAAGATTTACAGATTTAGTAGTTTAAACTTTAGGGAACCAGTTAAATAGCTGGCAATTCTTCATGATCCTGCAGGATCTGATTCTCTGACCAGTTTGACTTTGATTTTCTCTGGAAACAACAATAAGCAAGCTACAGTCCACAGGTTACTGCTTCATTTCTTCCTTGGTGTTTGAAAAGGTGCATCTTTTCTTCACTGTTCACCACAAAGGTGGGGAAGAGGAGGAGGTGACCAGCAGGATTTGTGGGGGCCCAGAGAGACAATCCTATTGGAAAGGAGTCCCAGGAAGCAGACTGTCAGAACAGGGAAGAGATTGCAACATGTGAGACAGAAAACATCAAGATAATGTTGCTGAACACGTCCTCTCTCACACAAAACCTTGTTGCTCAGAGAAGAGAGTCTACTTACCATAGAAGAATAATGACTTTTTTTTTTTTTTTTAAATTAGTGTGGAAATGTGGATAGCACAATCACTACCACACCTTCAAAAATATGACTGGATGACAGCACAAGTGGCAGGTAATCCAACAGATGCCGCTGTTCTTGCTTCTGGACTTATAACTGCTCCCATACACATAAAAAACACTTGATCCTTTTTTTAAAAACTGCATGAAAAGACTTCCATCATAAGCAGTGCAGCTACTGACTTAGAACTAGCATAGTAGAAAGCAAGGAAATTAATACTTTAGGGTCCTTGCAAATCTTGAAGTTTTCTGATATGCAAAACTCCTACATTCTTCTTACCCAGAAAAAGAAAATACGTATTTCATCCCAATGGGATTCACTTTGACCTGTGCATTGTATCTTTTATGTATTATTTGTATTATATTGATTTAGAGTAGAATTCATCTTCACTACATTTAATCCTTTAAAATTAGGGGTTTCATATAAGCTGTTTGTCCAGGTTCACCTTATAGCAAATGGAGAAAGGTAAGTTCCTCCAAATGGCAATTCATTGCATTTTAAGATAGGTGTCTGAGATAGAGTGGATGAGTTGCTCTCTATTGCAGTCTCTCTACATTGCTACAGAGGAGCGCAAGTGGCTAGCTTAGGCTAAACACCCAACTTTGAGATGGCAAAAAATTAGGTAAGATGAAACCCTCCCAAATATTTTCTTTTAAGGGATGCATTTAGCTAAGAAATATCTCAAAGTCAATTTACTCTGTGTTATTTTGACAAAATTTAATAAGTGATATTCCTTTTGAATCATATACTTGGCACTTAATGAATAACTGTAATATGAAATAATAGTAAAATTCCATATGACAAGGTGGTTGATCAATACATGACATTAACGTACACATAAATCATTTTCACATTCACTTTCAAAGAAGGGCATTTATTTAGACTGCTGGTAGAAAACAAAGCTTTTATTTTATTTTATTTTTTTTTTTTGAAGCACCAATCAGGAATTAATTTTTAAATATTAATGGGGCTGCAAGAACTAAGTACTTCTGAAAAATCAGGCTGATAATATTATTTTAGGGTCAGAGTAGGGGAGGAGTTGCACTGTGTTTGTTTCTATTGCATAGGAATTTTACGTTCAGATTTTATTATATGTGAGTATGAGATTTTTAATACCCTTGACTATTAATTTCTTTAAGTGCCTGGGTTTGGAAATGATGCAATAGATATCAACACTATTGTCTCTTAGCAACCTCAATTAGTATTTGAAACAAAGGAGCGCTTGCAAGCTTGGACTTTTTCACATATATTCACAGAATTTTGTTTCTGTGTGTGAACACATTAGTGAAAGAATCGGTTACTAACAGTTTTTAAAATGGGTGAGACAGGTCATCAGCTTAATAAATGATAGGAATGAGTGTTGCAGAGCAAGCAAGAATGTCTCTTGTGGAGCCCTGCCTCTTTCACCATGCACCTGACAAGATATGCACATCCCCTAGGTGGCTGAGTTAGCCATGCATGCCTGCACATCACAGCATGCCTTCTTCCCAAATGCTGGTAGAAAGGGCTAAAAAGTCACTGCAAATTACGTGTCACACCTGGCAGTAGTGTAGGCAGCAAGTTGCTACCAGACCTCCTATTTCTTTCGTGTCAATAAATTGCCCTCTGACCTGGAAGGATACGTCTAGAGTGAGAAATTATTTGCCCTGGGTCCAAACTAGTTCTATGTCCTGTTCAGTTAAAACCAGGCTCGAATGGATTTAAGTATCTTAAGCTCAGTGTATGCAGTGGTTTCATTAGCCAGCTGCTTCAGAAAGAGCAGTATTTTCAATGCTTAGGCCTATAGATGTGACTAATAGAGGTACAAGGTGCCTGATTATTGAGAGGTGCCTCTGCCTGAATTAAGGTGTAAATGAGACCATGGGCTGATGTCAATAGTATAGATTTTATTTAACAGTAAATGTGAGATAGCAAGCCAGAAACAAATAGAAAAGGGGAAAGGGAGAGAAAGAGAGAGAGAGGGAGAGATCAAGCAGAAGGTTGCCAGCACCTGTGGATCCAGCAGCATCCCATTGGTCCTTCTTCACCTGGGCTTCTCAGTGCTAGGAGTCCTGAGGTTATTCAAAACTTTTCACTATTTAAACATTTTTTCCAAACAAAGAAATTAATGTTCACTGGCTACACAGTTCTCTTATTCTATTGGTTTAATGATTCTCTTACTTCTAATGCTAATTAGAGTGATGGTTAGCCTTTTTCTTCTTTTAAGTCAGTGGGTTTCTTGGGTTGGTGGTCCACAAGTCGGTGGTCATGATCTCCCCCTGTTGGAACTACCTTTTACCCAGTCAGAGCTGATTTCAGCAGACTTGCTGGGTTGGGTTTCCTTGTGGCCCATAATTCTGCATTCTTTGTGTGCATTATCAGAGATACATTCTTCTCCCCCAGCTTTGTCAACCTTCCCCTTGGCCTGAGACAACACTCAGTCAATAGTGCCACCTTATCTCAATCTCCCATCACAGTAGCTTCACTTGCAGTCCAAGTTCCCAGTATCCATGAAGGCATACTGGGCAGAGGGGGCTTCTGTGGTCACAGATGACACCTGCCCCATAATCTGGAGTGATCTTTGTTTTACCAGTGATATGCACATAAGCAGTTGCTTTACACAGTTTGCCACAGTGGGAATTATCTGGATGCATTACCCAGGATGTGCTAACCAGATCTCGCCTCCGCCAGGCCTGGAGTTAGTGCCATCGTGTAGTTCCATTCAATGCTTATCTTATGGCAAGTCCTTCTGTGGTCCTAGAAGTGTTTGAGACAGGAAATTCTGCTCTCTAAGTCCCTACACAAGATTCCTACTGATTGATAGGAAGATTTCACCAATAAAAATTTTATTTTGGTTTCTTATTTTCCCTCACTAATTATAGCTATATCCTCTGACCATATTTTGAGTAGTATCTCTTTCATCTCTAAAGTTTGGCACTTGCATATTCAAAAATAAATCATATTCTTGCTTCACAAGAGCTTGGTATGAATAAATTTGCATTCAGAATGAGTTGGTGGGGATGGAAGAAGAGTGAGTCTGGCATTGTAATGACAGATTTGTATTACTTATTTCATGACACTTCATGTTGCTATAACCACATCAAGCCCTGATACCACTCAGTTTATAACAACCATGAAAGTTTCCCCCCAATGCCTTGCCTTGCCTTGCCATTTAACTCCTGTACCTTCTGCTGTACTAACACTTTTTGAAAAAAACCGTAGAGGAAACCTGTGTTCATGTCCCCGTGGGTGATCTTGGACATTTGTCTCCTTTCACACAAGCCTTGCATTTCTGCTGCAGCATTGCTGGCAGGACAAACAAGCAAAAGATGCATCCAAGGTTCACATCCAGAAAACTTGCAGCATTGCTGCATTTATGTTGCTGACTTTTGCCATTTACATCTTCCAGTTCAAAAGGCAGAAGTAGTAGTTTCTATCCAATGACAACAAATGGATTTAAGATTTTTTTCCTATAAGCAAAAGAGAAAAAAACTTCAACACTATAAAGCTGACCATTACTTGCTCTGGAGCCTTGCTAAAGAAGCCTGATGTTCTCAAATGAGGTTCCACAAGTCCTTGTGTTGATTGCATATTCTAATTTTGATACTCACAGTTTAATTCCTGCAGGGAACTCGTAGGATAAGAACTTTTAAAAATCTCTAAAAATAAATTATTTAATCCTCAAACTGGCACTTATTTATCACTAGTGTATTGAAAAGAGAAATATATTGATAAACTACCAGAGGAATATGCACTTCTATGTTAATATTTATATTTTTTTTCTTTGAAGTAAATACAGCAAATATACAACTTTAACATCCTACTGAAAATACATGACATCTGTAGGTAGAGAGATAGATATTCACAAATGGACTGTCAGAAAGACGAGACACAGGAGTAAAAAGAATTCCCAAGGAGAACTGAAAGATTTGCAGAGTTCTATAGCTATGACAACAGGAAACAAAGATCCAGGTTTGTTATAAATGTAACAAATATGGTTTATTCTGAGTCTGACCCACTTGAGCATATCTGGTATGCTTCAAATGTCTCTCCATGTTTTGCCTTCTTAAGGCATGACTTTTGTCCCTGGTCTGGTTGGAGGCATCCCTATGGAGCATGGGTGAGGGCTTCTTCAAGGTAGTGTGACTGACTTGCTGCTGGTGGCACTGCAAGTCTAGGCATGACATTGGCATGCCAAAGTCACACCTTAACAGTCTAATTCCCCTGAGATTGTGCAGACCCCATCTGTGCTGAGGCTAAGGCCAGTCAAAGCCTAGCACACTGAAAGGCAGACTCCCTGGAAAACCTACATGTTTGCTCACACAGGGGTTCAGTCCCTACAGCCAAGCTTCAGCAGGAAAGAGAGGCCCACAGCCACCTGTCCTGTGAGGGAGAAGGAGGTGATAAGCTTCAAGCCTCAGCCTCGTATGAGCCCAGCTGCTGTTTGTGCACTGGTTGCTGTGAGAGAAGCCTGGGAACAGGGCAGCTTTTCTCTGTGCTGACTCTGCCCAGTTCATCAGCCCATGTCGGACACCAGGGCATGTCCGATCCAGCCGTGGCAGTTTGCCAGCATTTCCAAGAGCTCGTGGTAGCACCCAAGACAAGAAGACAGAAGAGCTTGCAGTTTACATGTTAAACAAACACACCAGGTAAATGTATGAGAGGATAGACCCAGTACCTCATGACAGGGGACACAGCTTTGCGATTGGTCATTGACCTGGAAACCTCTGCATATGAACCATGATATCCAGTCATCAGGGCTCATGACAAGCAGAGAGAGGAAGGACAAGGGGACATTAAAATGAAGGAGTTTTATCCAGTAGGCCCTTAGATGATACGCTTAGTCTTTTTAAAATCTTGTGCCCCAAAATCAACTGCAGCTTGGTAAGAACTTTCCCATTTGAGTCCAAAGAGTTAAGTGCTCTGAAGTTTTAAGTCGACTACTTTGGTGCTTTCCTTTATGGTTTCTTTCCTTTGGTAAATATGAACAACTTTTAAATAAACTGAAGGAAATAATTCAGTATTTGAAGACAGATGCCTGTAATGACCTAATGGACTTTTTTTTTTTAAATTTTTAAATTTTTGCTTTCATCACTAAATACTTCTGTGGTAGTGTCAATGTTTCAAATAAGATTTCCAAGTGCCAGTGAAATAGCTTCATGTTAGGGGGTTATTTTTATAATTCAGTGCATCCAAACTTCATGAAAAATATGCAAATCACCTTCATTATAACCATATCTTGTCGCAACATGCAGCATACGTAGTGCCAAAAATGAATGCATTCATGGCATCTTTTGGGTCCTAAGATCCAATTATGTCTTTTGTTGTTCCTTTTTGGCTTTCTGTGTCAGCTGCATACTCTGTAAAGTTACTGATTACTGACCTGTTGGCAACTTTACAAATCAGCTTTGAAATGCAAGCTGTCAGTAGCTCTTGAGTACCCCAGTCCCAGGTTACCAAGGCCATGAAATGCTGCATTGAATTTTTAATCAGTTTTCCCTCTGCTTCTGCCTAGCTTTTTCCAGGTTAAGGTCAATTTTGAAACCAGCTGAATTCTTTAATAATCACTGTCTTTGCAGTCCTCACTGGGTTCAAAAGGAAGAACAACTTTTGTTGCATTAATATTAATTTTTTTACTGTGGGGGCTTATTACAGGGGCATACTTTCTGTTTAAGTATTCATTGTTAAATCACAAAGTGCGCTACAGTCTAGCCAAAGTATTGCCTCATGAAGATAGGAGTGAACTGACACTAACCCGAAATTTCACTGGCCCCACTTTTAAAATGAAGAAAGGCTGCAGTTGTAACCCATTCTACATTTTTTCCCTGCAGCCATGCAACTCAGGAGAATGTTTGCCACCTCAGACACATGTCCTTTGGCTCACCTTTCTAAATGTGACAACTACAGTTTATTTAGTAATTCTACCATTAAGCTTTGATCTCTGTTTTAAAAAGTTGAGGTTTTCTGTCGAAGTAGGCAGGACTAGAATTAGTCTTTATTAGAGTGCTGGAAATTCAGACTTAAATGTGAAGCAGAACCATCTTTATTTCCTGTTCAGTTTGCCCACAGAAGAATTTATCATTTAGGAATTTTATTTAGTGAGTATGTGCTTATTGATTGCACCAGTGAATAATCCAGAAATGCTTTCTTTTCAAGGATCTTTGTGACACTTTATTCTACTAGATTACCTTGAAGTTATGTTTATTTAGAGGTTCTTATGCCATGATGACACACCTAATCAGGTAGTTCTCATATTTTTATTATTTTTTCCCCCTGGGATGAAAAGAGAGTTCTAATTACCCTTTACTACCAAAGAAAGCAGGTTAGTTAGAAGATTTGTGGCAGCATTTCTGATTCAAAAATCAATAATACATGACAAAAAGGTGGTGATATTTGGTCAGCTCTTTGGCATATCTGTTCTCTTCAAGGCTACATTTAGAATGACTGGGATTTCCAAGGACTGGTAGTAGTGTTACTATATGTAAGTGAATTTTCCAGCCTGTTTTGAAAGCTGTTTGTCCTCATAACACTACAAATCTTGAGGCAGTTAATAATTACCATGTGGTACTCGAGGATATTTGAAGTCTGGAACCACTGAATGCCTTATATTGAATAAGTATAGGTGCCTTAAAACAAGACTCAAGGAAGGTGTTACTCTACAGGTATCTCAAAACAATCACAAAACCAGAAGTAGTTGGGGCTGGACCTTACTGATTATGCACATTGGATATTGAAAAATGACTGACGATGTGAGGATAATGTACAAACATAGGACCTAAAAAAATCAACCACAAATTTAAACAAAGAGTTCTGTGGTTTCCAGGTGGCATTCTGCAAGGTAAGTTCTGGTCTCATTTTAAGCTCTAGTCAAAATTCCCCTTTGTCTGGAGTTTAATGAGCAGTCCTTCCTCACACTATTTGTCATATGAGTTGACATTTTGCTGCTTCCTTTCTATGGATGGTGATGAAGAACAAATAATTTAGTCAGCCTCTTCAAAGTGATGGAAAGCTTATTTTATTAGTAATGTGAAAGCTTAATAATAATTAAGAAATTTTCTTTTCTGTCCTTTTCAGTGGAGATTAGTCAATAGTTAGCATGTTTTGAGTTGGTAGGATGACCAATGCACAGAGAGACACATATGCTAGACTGCTACAGAAAGCTTTTTCTTTCATGAAGCCAGTAACAATTGCTCTCCCAGTGGCATTCACTTGCAACATTTTTAAGGAATATACTAGTTACATCTAAATGGTGTCTTGTTTACAACTTAAAAAAAATAAAAAGACAAATTCGTCACTTCTGGGAGACAAAAACCCAACCTAACCCACCAAAAAACCAACAAAACACAACAAAACAAAACCCCTCAAAAAACAACAACAACAAAAGACCCACCAAACCCACCTTGAAAAACTGCAGAAAAAAAATCTGATTTTCTGTCGGGTTGTTCTTGACGCATTGTGGTGCTGTGGGAGATCTTCTGCTTTCTAGGATATTGCTGTTGCTGAGTCTGGAGCCGCTCATGTTCGAGTTTTAACAAAGTGTATTATAACCATCTCTGCAGAGAAGAAGACCATCTGAGAAGGTCCCAAAGTGTTCAGAGTTTTATGGATACAGGAGTCTATGCTGCTAAACCTCTCTTAATTTGAAACATTGGAGCTGATGGATCTTTTATAGATTTCCTATGAGCAGGCTGCTACGACTATGTAGTTACTGGTCTCAGAGACAACTTGGTACTTACTTTGCCATAGAGGAGAAAAGATTTCAATGAAAGGTTAATATTCCAGTGCTAATTGTGATTATTTTATTGTACCTTCTTTAATAAGTACAGTTCAGCACACTTCACTGACACAGCTGAGAACAGGAGCTACGTCTCTTACACATTGCTAGAAAAACAGGACAGTGTTAGAGAAAGCAATTATTCAGGAATCTTTGAAAGGGAAGAGGAGATGATAAGGCTGAGAAGAGCACTGATAAAGGACAAAGAATGGATAAACTGAGACCGAACAAGAAGAGCAATAAATAGGCAATTTGAGGCAACTCCATTTTGACAAATAACTCTTGAACCAAAGACAGCTGCTGATGACTAATTACAACAGTTATTTGGTTTAGGTAGCACACATAATGTGATAATTGATAGGCAAGTATTTCGTGAGGGAGATCATCCTGTCCTGCAAGATTTTTTATATTTCATGTTTTTGACTATCATTTTGGGTTGATCACAGGAGAAACTATAATGGCTTTCATTGACTAGATTGATAAGTGACCTGTAAAGCTAAACGATATCCCAGGAACTTAAATTTCAGTACAATCCACATCACTAGCCACACAGTGCATAACTGCATATAGAAAACATAAGAGAGTAATTATCCTTTCCAAACATGAATGCAGGATCTCTGTCTTGGTAATACAAAACCAGAAAAAAAGTGCATGAAGAAAGCTTTGAACTCTTTGTAGTGTTACTCTGACACACTTTGGCTGAAAACAATCAGAGTTTTGAGAAAGTCAGACAAGCTAAAGTGTGATGTTAGGGTTCTTGACAGTCATGAAGATGATCAGAGGGCTGTTTGCACCTCTTCGATGAAGACAGGCTGAGAGAGTTGGGGTTGTTGATCCTGGAGAAGAGAAGGCTCCAGGGACACCTCATTGTGACCTTCCAGTACCTAAAGGGATCTTATAAAAGATGGAGAGGAACTTTATACTCCAGTAGGTAGGGATACAAGAGGGAGGAATGATTTTCAACTAAAAGAGGAGAGATATAGATTAGGTGTTAGGAGGAAATTCTTTACTTAGTGTGGTGAAGCACTGGAAGACGTTGCCCAAAAAAAAGCTGTTGATGCCTCCTCCCTGGAGGTGTTAAAGGCCAGGATGGGTGGGGCTTTGAGCAACATGGTATACCAGGCAGAGGGTAGAACGAGTTGATCTTTAAGGTCCCTTACAAACCAAATCATTCTATAATTTTATGATTCTATGACTGGTCTTTCTCATGAGTAATGACATCCCTCATTACACACCAACACAATACTAGACCTCTCTACCGTTTGGTATCTTTATAGCCCAGTGAACTTCAGACACAACATTTCTAGTCGGTGCCACAGAGAGGAACACCACAAGGAAGGGTTGAGCTAGTTTCTTTACAGCTCTGCTGAGAAAGAGAGAACTGCTGGGTCCCCTTGCTCTCAATGCAGTAAAGGGAGTGGATGAGTTTAGAGAAAGAAACATCCAACAGGAATTTTAGGGGTACACAACTTATTTTACTTTCTTTGGAGTAAGACCAGATTGAGAATACTTGTTCCTAACATATTTGTAGCCAGGGATAAAGAGCAGAGTTTGAAGCCTGCCACTGCATATCACACCCTGCACCCTGGAGTTTGGGTATAACCAGAAAGACTGAGACTACTCTGTTGCCTGGACTGCTGTTGTGTTGGGGTTTTTTTGTGTTTTTTTTTTGTTTTGTTTTGTTTTGTTTTGTTTTGTTTTGTTTTGTTTGTTTTTTGTTTTTTTTTTTTTCTTCCCAGTTGTGTATAAAGCAATGAAAAGAGATCACAGGAAAACCCATCTCTCCTCATTATGCTTCCTGCTGTTTGGTGTGCAGCTACTCACATGAGGTATGTATTTGCATGCAGCTTCTTCCCTGCTTTGCCTATGACTAACCAGAGAGAGAAAAACTCCAAAGAGACTCGTTAAACCTATGAAAGCTGCCACAGTTTGTCACATGTGGCTCCACACACGTAAGCAGAGCATTGCTTTTATAGTAAGCTGCAAGTCTCTCCTTCTGCAACAATAATATTTCATGTCACTGCTTTAGTCTCAAGAGAAGCTGCTATTAAATGGTAGATGTTAGTTTAATATTAATAATTGTCTTAACTTCATACATCTACAGGTTTTCATCTAGTGAAAGGGAGCTATTCATTTTTCCTCATAAAAACAACATTCCTCTGAAGGGAATTTAACAGATGTAAGGAGGTTGATGGCAGGTGCAGCATAATGAAAGCAAGACACTTTGAACTGTCAGTGGCTCTCTAACTGCTCTTTGTATTACCCTGGCAGAGGTGTGCCTGCTCCAGTTCAAAACAGCTGCTCTCTCACAAGTGTACTCCTGGCTCCCATTCACCACCCTGCAAGGAAAAGAAGGGCTGCAGAAGGAGAAAAAACGTAGGAAAAAATATCTGGATCAGGTGAAAAACATCTGCCTGCTCATCAGTACAGTTTAGAGCAGTCAAGAGAGCCTGTAATGTTTTATAGAACTTGCATATTGTCATTTTTAAGGGGGAAGACTCAGAAAATGAAGATTCATTAAAGCTGTAGCACTGGGTGTCAGGCAAACACCTCTTTCATCATCCAGCACACCACCGTGGGGAGCACTGCTCTTCTGCAGAGTGTTCTCCATTTTTCTCCAGTTATCATTAAATTGGTGCGAGGGCTTCTGCCACTTCTCTAGGAAAAGATATTAATAGGTCTTACCAGTAACGGATGTTTCCTGCTATCTAAACTACAGAAAGCCTTTCTCCCATTTTATCTTATTTTAATATGTTGCTAGTTTGTAAGACAATAACATCCTCTCTTTATGCTTGTTTTTTATATTTTTTCACCTTCTTGTCATCTAAATGGCACAGAGTTACCTATTTTCAACTTTGTCCACTAATTAGTCTTTTGAGCATTTAGTCAATTTTTTGTCTTTTTTTTTTTTCTTCATAATTTCCTCATCTCGGTCCATATCTTTCTGGCTGAAACTCTCAGAACTGTCCCCAGTTCTTAATAAAGAATAAATGACCCTGTAGTAAAAATGTTTCTTGACATAGGTTTGGGGTGACTTGTAAATCTCTTGTGGTAAAGTCATAAAGTAAACTATGCAGCTCACTTGAAATTACTGTTATTAACTCTTACACAAAGGTAGCAAGATATATAATTTTGAGACTGCTGCAGAGGTCTTTTCTGATCCTATTGTTTTTCTAATACTATTGCTTCAAGTTTATTTTGCTTTCACTTTGTTTGTCTTAGTCAATCATTAAGGTTTTTTTTTCCAGAAGGAGTTGATATCTTTCAATGCTGTATATAGAAGCCCTTTTGTTCTGCCATGTTCTTTTTCATCCATATGACTACACAGTGAATGGAGCTGCCTTTCCTGAGGCAGATGCTGGGGCTTCTGGACTGTAGTCAGGAGAAACAGGGACTGTTGAAGACAATAGTCTAACCTTGTCTCCTTTTAGGTGACATGGGAATACCTGAAAGGTTGCAATTGCCATTGTATTTTACTATTGATTAAGAATTAACGGTGAAAACAAAGTATTTTAAGTGACTATGCAAGGTTGTTTCAATTCCTATTGTCAAATGTCATATTTATTAGAACAGGAGTAAAGTTAGGAACTCAGATCTATCATTCTCTCTGACTACCTGAAAGGTAGCAAAGTGGGCATCAGTCTCCTCCCAAGTAACAAGTGACAGGACAAGAGGAAATATTCTCAAGTTGGGCCACAGGAGGTTTTGATTAGATGTTGGGAAACATTTCTTCATTGTAAGGGTGGTCAGGCACTGGAACAGGCTGCCCAGGGAAGTGATGGCATCCATATCTGGAAGCGTTCAAGAGGTGTATGGATGTCGTGCCTGGGGATATGGCTTAATGGTGAACATGGTGGTGCTGGCTTAACAGTGGGACTCCATGACCTTAGAGGTATTTCCCAACCTTATAGATTCTATGATTCTGTGAATCTTGGAGGACGTACTGTATCTTTAATTAACTAATAGAGAAAATACTGCCGACGCTGATTATACCTAAACTATCAGTGTATAATCACAGATCTGTTTCTCAGCTATCTCTTCCCACTGAAGATGTAGTGCATTCCTGTGAGATCTAAATTGAGAAAGGGGCACCTGCCATCAAGCACAATGTTTTTAGTCAATACTGATTTTGAGTATCTTGCAAAATAGTGTTTTACACTATTGATTTAACTTTTGCATTGTATGTATTTGGAAATACATATTTGACTGCCCTCCATATGAAGTAATAGACCATACTACATCAGCTTATTGATGTACTTCATTCAAGATGTGGTGGCCCCAACTCAATAAAGCACTTAAGCATGTGCTTAAAATTAAATATATGCTTGAGTATATTACTGAAAATCCGCCTGCAGAAGGGTTTTACTGAACAAAGGTGGCTTTAGGCATATGTCTGAGTACTCTGCTGAATTGCAACTTGTGAGCCCTATTACATTGTGAATTGAATGTAGTCACTCAAAGTGTATAAAATTAAGCATGTTTATGACATGTTTATGATTTTGCAGGATCAGTACTTCATATCTTGGAGCACATATTCACATGAGGAGCTATTTAATAATGAAGGGATTCAGAACTGGTCCTTTTAAGTGGCAGTTTTAATAAGAAAACCTTAATAAAAAGTGTAAATTGCAGAGAAATTATGTTAGTTCGGTTCCCTAAGGCAAGCCTTACATCATCATTTTTCTATACAGTAAATAAGCCTACAGAGAAAAAAAAATCCAGACCAATAAATGGATTATAGAAATGAGTTTGGTAATGAAACTTTACACAGCAAGACATTTGCCAGTGAAAATGGCTGAAACAATGTTAAAAAAAAAGGGTTCTTCAGTCTGCCTAATATTTCACTGGCCTTTGAAACATTCATTTGCATAAACATGTTTTCTTATGACTCCCTTGAAGGAAGGATTTATTATTTGCATGCCGAAGATTCATGTTGGTACTCTTCTTAAAGATTTTTTTCTACAACATGAGGAGAAACTCGGGAAATCAAGTTACCAGCAAAACAATAAGGCAGGTCAGAGTGAGCTGAACATTTGTATTGTGTCTTAAAGCATAAAAGGCTTACAGCTCTGAAGTTTTAAGTTTCTGGGTTAAGAAACTTGAGGTCCCAAACATACAATGCTTTCCACTCATATGAAGCATGAACTAATACTGTGCACCTTTAGATCAATCATCTACTTTTATTAGCATTCTTTTTATCTACTTGCAGAGTGGATTTAAGCTATTCTGGTGTGATACAAAATTCTAGCATCTAGCAAACCAGAGGAAATTTAGATAACACCTCTTTTCTACAGACAACTTACATGCTGAATGGAGCTCCTCCCATCACCAGCCACATGCTTTGCCTCAAACATCTGTAGTGCCCTGGCTTGTTTTCTAAGCAGTCAGTGCTTTTCTGTGAAGAATATCAAGTACCACAAAGTGACAAAGGTGAAGGCTCAAGCAGCTGCTGCACTAGCCAACAGACTACTCATCCAGGCTTTTAGAAAACATCCATACAGACAAGGAAACTATGCTGCAGACTCCAGGCCTGAGGTCAAAGATGCATCATTAGAGACATCATTTCCTGATATTAGAGGCTCCAAATCATTAGTCTTTTAATACATTATATCAATAGCTGTAATGAAAAACGCACAGGATGTAGAGAATCCCCTGAATCTTAATGTACTCTCTGCTGTTGGAAGCATAATGCACTATGTATGTCAGCTGAGCTGGAGAAAAGCAACAGGTCAAATGGTGAAAATGGAGAAGAAGGCAGTGGCTAAACCTCTGATTTTGGCATGTGAATGCAAATCGCTCCCATTCCTGGGGTCAGCACAAGCTGCACCTCTCGAAATGTACTGAAATGAAGTGTGAGTGGGATTTCTCCAGAATGCATGGCTGTTCTGGCTCCTGCACAGTGAGATGTTTCACACTGTGCACAGCAGATGGGAGCTGGGAAGTTCAACCCAGGCATTGAAGCTTGCACACATACACATTAAACACCCCCTGCTCCCAAAACCGCCAAACATTTATTATATGTTTGTGTCACCAGGCCCTGGCAGAGCTGCTCCTGGTAGCCTCTCATTGGGCTGTGTCTGGGTTCACGTGCACTTCAGCATCCTTCAATGTCCCTGGCACTCTATGTGAGCACAGCTGCTCTACCAGCACATGGATGGTCCCACCCAAGCAATATGAAATCTTCAAGGACCACTGGTGAGCCCTTTGCAGACTCTCCAGCAGACCAAACCCACCTTTTCCCAGGGCATGGATATTGTGGGCATACTGAGTTTAAAAGTAATTTCCTAAGGATCTCCATTTATTGAAAGCAAGCAGAAAGTTTATCTGGCTTCAAAAACTAATTTGCCTTTTCAAATTGTAGCAGCAGATGTAGTTGTGAATAACAACAGAGCGATAAAATCCCATGCTCCTTGTTCTGCTTCAGTGTTTTCTCTGCTTTTTTAAAGTTCTCAACAGGATATGTAGACTATCTTCCAGTGAGATGAGGATCCTCCTCCTATGTCAGGTTTTCTGAATCACAAATCCATCACATTCAGAGACAGCACTGGCACTATATTAGTTTCTTCAGCCTTTTGAGCTTTCATATTGCTCAGTTCAGAGGCTTTAGAAAAGTTGGTTATGCACAGGGTAAGGCAGCCTCAGCTAAAGCCAGTAGTGCTTAACCTGACTCCATTATTCATGATCAAGAACAGTGTTTCCTAAACAATTTTTAACTGAAAGGTACACTTTGCCTTTTTTGAAAAAATTTCACTGATTCTGTTGTGCAGCATTGCTGTAGTGATTTCCATTTAGGATAAAATAAAAAGCTGAATTAAATTTCATTTGTTACTTTTATTTCCTCCTCTCCCTTCCCCATTTCTATATGCTTGCTCAAGTGTTGAATATGTCTAAATTTTTTTAACGTAGATGTATTTTTTCAGGTTTTTGCAGGCAATGTTTAATCTCTATGGTATTGGTGTGGGAAATAAATAACTTGGTTTTGATTGTATATGGCTATCTGTATAAATGAGGACATTTCTTGATGCAGTGATTGCATTAGGTTAGTCAGAATATCTGAACTGTAAACCAACAGAAACCACAAACATGTACCTACAGACAAAAAACTATGTTAATTTTCATTGAGAGGCTGGTTTCTGGAAAGAATAACCATGAATGTACAGACAAAAAGTGCTTTTTGAACTGATCTCTTCAAAAGTTGTTTCTACCCAGATGCCCATGAGAATTTGAAATATACTGACACATATGGGTTTACTTTAGCTCTTGCTTCTCTGCAAGGCTAGTGTGAGAAATGTTGTAGTTCCAGGGAAAGCTTTAAATATTCCTATTTTTCACTGCAAGAAGCATTACTACTGATCCATCGCATGAGCTGAGATTTCTAGCCCAATTTAGCAAGCATACAACTTTGGATAATTGGGCCAAGTTCTGGACTCTTTTCTGAACAAAACTATAATTCCCTAAGCATCTCCCTTGCCACAGCACTTATCGCAGCCTTGTCCCTAGGCAGGAAACTGCATCCCAGCATTCAGGCTCTGCTCTGAGGTTTTCAAAGCATAATCAAGCTGTAGGCCTTTGAGGGGAGGATGAGGAGGGCTTGGAGGAGAAGGTCAGAGATTCCTAAATTAAGGCTTTTCATTTTCTTCTTGAACAGTGAAAAGTGAGAGGCACCACTAGAAGGCAATTCAGACCTCAAGAGGCCAGAAGCACCCTCAGAGGTGCTTCTTCCACATGTCATTCACTGTAGAAAGAGTCCAAGGTGTTTGGGTACCTAAGATAAGTGCTTAAAATTGGGTAGACTGATCTCTCTCCTTTACATCATCACAAATCCCCCCATTTTGCCCTTTGGTACAGCTTGCAGAGGATGGTTCATTAACACAATATTGATGTTCTGTGACGAGTGAAGAGGCCAATAAGAGCAGTGCTCAATGTGAATTATTTCACCTGTTTGATACTTGTTTTTTCCTTAATTATCTCAATGGTGCAGTGTGCTTTCCTATCCCAGCGACATTCAGTTGCATGTATTGTTAATTTTGGCTTTGTAGCTTGCATCTAGATTACCATTTCTGTGTCCCCAAAGTGGTATCAGTTGCCTGAAATCTTGATTCCTCAGTGTTGTGTGGCTTGCAGAAATGTCAGCTGGTCCAAGGGACCGGTTTTAAAAGAAACAGAGCTGATCTGACATTCTTCAAAGGGAAGCCTAGGAGACTCATCTCTGCACCTGGGTTTGTTATATACACTGAGCAATGGGAAGACTGCGATGAATGCTGTCACTCGAGCAGTGAAGAGGGACAGGCAGCCATGTCAAAAATGACAACGTTTCTTTTACTAGTCTTGCAAAAGATGTCTGCAGTGATGTGACTGCAGATGACATCAAACAACATAAGTGGCTGGTTTCTGCAGTAGATTGAAATTCATCCAGTTCCCTGTGTTCACTGTGATGACTTTCAATGCTAATTCTCAGTGAGTGAGGCATGAAATATATTCACAGGCTATACACACTTAGGATACTTTTAAGTTATTTGAGGTACCTGTGATATAAACATCTGCGCCTCTTGCTTTTGTGCATTTTTTTCCTGCGTTTCAATTATGCAGTCAAAGAAACACTGGAAAAGGGGAGAATAAGTTTGCTGATCTAGTTCTTTTTCTTTTTTGAAAGGAATGAGTGCTTCATTGTCTAAGAAGAGGAAAACATAAGATAGAAGCACACTTTCATCTTCACCAACAAGGAAGAGATCAGCTGAATTGATGCAAATGAGGTGTTTTTGAAAGTGATCCCCAAAGCTTACTGTATTCACTAAGCAAAACTGTGGGTTGCTTAAACTTTCATTTGAAAATCTAAATAATGTGAGATGGTGTAAAAGACGAAAAAGTTTTAGCTTGGGTTTTGCTTCATGACTGTAATGCTCTTTGACAATGAACCTAAAGTCGGCACTCAGCACTTAGAGTGTCCTGCAGCTCCAACAGCCTGTGTGCTTCACTGTATTTTAAGAAAATCCTTCTCAGTCCTGACTTCAGCTGACTCTCTGCTTTTCTTAGGGTTACTTGAAAGAGAGAGGTTGCAAAATGCATGGAGGAAAGACGGAAAAAACTCCTATGCCTGAGCCGGTCATGGGAATCTGGTGACAGGAACTACTGTCACAGGAGAGCTAGGACAGTCTGTCAGTGCATCAGGTCTAATACCAGGCAGGTGGGGTTATAGTTGATAAATAAGAAAGGGATCTCTTATTCAGTATAAACTGATACTAACCCCTTTTTAAAATGACAAATGACTTCTTCCTTTTTCATACATGACACTCAGTATCTGCATTTTTTGTTAGCTCCTTTACTATATACTCTGTTTTTACAGTCAGCTAGGAAGAAAGACAGACATATTCCTGTCATGGATTTTGGATTTCAGTCTCTGTTTTAATGGCTTTTTCACATAAAAGACACGTATAGCTGCAGCAATAAGGGGCTGGCACTCCTTCCTTTTCCAAGGAGAAGATCCACAGAGTAATGTGTAGCCTCTCTTCCTGACTGCTCATCTTGAATTCTGGTGTTTGTACAATGGAAAAGCTTTTGTAGGATAGGGTGAGAATATCTTCACCCTGGAACAGACTATCAGATGAGAAAAAAATAGTCTAAATGAAGAACAAAGAAGTAAACCCAAGACTCTCTCAATCTGTCTGTGCATCCTTGCCACCAAGTGACCTGACTCATGAGCTGTGGTGGTTCTCCTGGAGCAACTGCAGAGGTTAGCACAGCCACGTGTTTGTCCTGTCCTTCCAGTGGGAACTGTCAGTGGGGTGGCATGTCAGCTCCTCAGCAACTTCATGACCCTTTAGGCTGGTGGCACTTTGGCTTTGTGTCCTGGGCTGTGACCTGTAGCACCCAAGCCACAAACACCCAGCTGTGTCCTCCAGGGTTCGGAGCACGCAAAGGACCTGCCGAGGCTGGTGAAGCAGTGTTGGAATGCTGAACCCCCTGGTGGCCTTGGGCTCCTACATTATAATAGTCTAGCAGGGGGATGTGGGTTGAGATGGTGCAGGGAGACAGTCTGCTGGGAGGGCTCCAACAAAACCTGCTGGATAGACCCTCTCAGAGAAGAGCCACGAGTTAGTTGTTTCTGGATCCTCCTTGTGTGCAGAACATAAGAGGTGTTCTCCATCAATCCTGAGACATGTCTGGGTGTAGAAGGAAGCAGAATTACAGACACTTGGGTGGGGATTCATCTCATTTACCTTTAGGTGTTTGTTCTGTGAATGTTTATATACAAGCTGATTACATCAGGCTTCCACTGATGAAAAATAGGCCCTGTTGGGATGTGATTCATTAGACCGATGTTTTCAGCACCTTAGGAACTTTTTAAAATTTTACTCTGAGCTTCCTCTGTTCTGGTATGTTTATTTGTGATACCTAATTATTGTTGTCTTCTGATCAAGCTGCAGTAAGAACACTGTCCTCCCTTTTTAAAAATTAATATCCCTGGATATCTGTTTCATAAAAGAGTCGTAAGGAGAAAAAAAAAGATTTAAGGTTTCTTTCTTATGAAATGCCAGGAAATAAAGAAGGAACGTAGAGCTGAATTTAGATGGATTCATAGGCTCTATATATTTGTGACTTCAAAATAGCCATTTGCTCATTAATACCTCTTCAAAATTCACTAAAGCAGAATAAAGGCCTTTATTTTACTAAATATTAATAAACCTTTTAATATTTTTAGGGAAGGTTATAGGAATAAAGCAGGGATGGAGGGAGAGAACTGAAGGGATAACAGCAAATGAGACAAATTTCCCTGACTTCTAGCAAACGCTCTCCTGGCTTTATGCTACCACTTTATCTAATTATGTCTTTTTTTTTTTTTCCCCCAACAACAAAACATACAGAGAAAGAAAAAGAGAGGAAAGCACAAACAGCTTGGCTCTTTGGAAAAAAATTCTCACTGAAAGCAATTTTTCCCCCCTCTTTGTTTACTGGTGAAGGTGAAGCAGTAACTCAACATGCAGGTACAGACGTGATAATTTACTTGTCAGTTAGGTGGTTGAAAAATCACTCTTAATGATAATTGTTGTATTAAGGTTGTTTTTTTTTTTTTCCTTTTTAAAAAAAAAAAAAATCAAGGCCGCTGACTATTCTTTTTCAACAGTGCACTCTACTGTTTTTTATTCCTGGCCCCTATCATCCTACTTCTATTTTTTCACCCATCAGAGTCAGGGAGGGATCTATTGTGTTATATCATTCAGCACAAAGGCTATTTGTGGCCCTGAGTCTCGTCTTCTCTATCCACTTGGCAATGCTGTTCACTGTTGTTAAGGATGTCGAGATAGAAAATGCACCTATGATTCCATATAATACACTTGTTGACAGAATCAACCCTTACTTTTCTTTAGGTGTCCATTTCTCTTTTTATGTTATTTTTTTAGCACATCTATTGAACTTGTATACATAATGCATTTAGGTGATTTAGTAATGTGTATTAAGCATTCAAATGAAATGTAAGGGGAGCTACTTCTTTGGAAAGATTGTGGTTGTTTAGTTCAAACAGTTACAGAAAAAGCACATTTTCTTTTTTTGTTTGTTTGCTGGTTTCCGGTGATAGGGTTGGTGTGCAGTTGACATAAATGGGAATCACACAAATTAATTTGTTTTGAAAAACTTCACCCTGAAAATTCAGAGGGTGCAATGCAATGGGATGAGGTACAAAGTAGCCATCCCAGGTGAGAACAGCATGAAAGATTCTATGAAATGGACAGGAATGCAGGCAAAGATTGTAGCTGTTATAAGTAGTAGTAGCTGTACATACTAAGGAGGAGCACACTCATTTAAAACAGAGGTGAGTTCTTCAATTCTAATTAAACAATTAAACAAAAATAGAGAGGAACGTTCTGTTATATATCAGTGCATGCAGGAGGCAAGGTGAACAATATGCTGGCATCCTGGCTTGGTTTCTCACAAATATGGACAATAAAGCCTAGGTCCATGAAAAATTCAAGTCCCAAACAAGCTTTCTTATTAAAAGATCTTTAAAGGACAGGACTTGATGTTAAGGGCTATTAGCAAGGGAGGTGCCATCACCAATGACTTATTTATCTTGAATACACAAATACCTGTCACATCCATAATCTGCCTGGTAATTCTCAATGTTTTTAACTGCTGATGTTCCATCTAGCTCTCTGGATACTCAGGTCTTTGCCAGCCACTCTACAAACTGAGTGTAGGTCAAGTTAAAATGCAACTAATTGCCTTCACCTACTGCACTTCCAGTGCAGATGAAGCATGCAGAACCAACTATTATGATTTGGGTACAGGCAGTAATATTTACACCAGGACATAAGAATGGAAGGAAAAGATATGCTGCAGGGAAGGGGACACGGGAGATTAAGCTGGAGATCGGTTTCCTGCTTGTGTTGTTACCAGTGAGTTGGGCAGCACAAGGGCTTTGCTTGCTGCTCTCCTACAGCCGCAGCTGCCACCCCAGAAACACTGATGCTTCACTGAAAAAAAGCAATAAGGCTGGTCCTTCAGGCTGTAGTGTAGCTCAGTAGGTATGGGAGAGTTGCAACAATCTGGCCATCCTCAGCAATTTGCTTTTGATTTAACCAGGCCCTTGGTCCCAGCATGACCAGACTGCAGGCCTTTCCTGCCCGAAATGAACAGTTTGATCTTGCTTAGGGTTATCACTGTCTCGTCAAATTTTAATGATGAAGCATTAATAAGGCTGGATTTTCCTTTTTTCTTCAGTTTTCCTTCTGACGTAGCAGAACCCTTCAGAGTGTATTAGCCCTCAAAGCAAGACCCTCATAGAGAAAAGGCAAAAACAATTTCTAAAATTTCATAGTACTTGAAATAATTTCTTTATTAAATATATGATAAGAATTCCATTTTCTTTTTACAGCTCCTTTTTGCCAATCCTGTATCTGCCCAAATCCACTTCGTATAAAGTTTTGCTGAAAAAAAAATAAATTACAGACAAAGTAGCTTTTGTGGATTAGGGTGTTTTTAGTTATATTTTTCCTTTTCCACCAACAGAGGGAGTACATTTATCTTTCCCCTTCAGAGCTTTTGGTCATAAGGCTTAGTTATGTGAGACCAGTAACTTCACTGTGGGTGTTTCATGGGTTAGGGCAGGAGGTCAGTCAGATCTTGGTTTGCAATCTTTAGAAAATCATGGTGCAGTATAAACCAGAACAGACTGCTGCAGATTAAATCAGAATAGCTGGTACTGCTGGCTGAATGGCTGCTGCACCAATTACAAGCTGCATATTGAAATTTTGCAATGTGGTGCACTCCCTTAAGGACTAGTGATGAGATCTGTTAATCGCATTAAATTACCTACTGGTAACTGCCCCATTAATGCATGTCAGTGCCACTCCTGACAGGGCTGGCTTGAGGGGTTTTTACTGCCGTAGGCAAACTGGAAAGTGTGCCATTCTTAGCCACATTTACTTCCACAGTAAACAGTCAAAACAGCCAGTTGTGCCTAGGTCTCAATTTTAAATTATACACTGGTGACTTATTTGAGTAATTAGGGCCATATTATCCACCCCAACAGCCAGAAAATGTTTTATGAAGAGGAGTCTTCATAAGAATAATTACATTTCTTTCCTGATCCCTCCTAGACCATGAAGAACTTGTGCAATTGCACTGCTTAGTGAGGATTTGGGAAATGCAAAAAGAGCTATGCTGGAAAACAACAGATATTTGTTGCTCAAGGCGATATGCTCTGTGTGGCATCAGACCCTGGCTGACCTGCAGGAAAATTCCTGAAAAAGTTAACACTGGGTATGTCAGTGCTCTCTATCCCAGATTCTTTGTGCATAATTTTGTGTTTTGTATTGCTCCCAAATTGCTATTAGACCTCCTCAAATTCCTTACTTTTAATCAAAATTTTACTTCTATTGTGCTATTACCCTTCATCACATATTTGCAAAATCATTGCCATCATTTTGCTTTGAAATTATGTCCCCCAAAAAAGCCAGCCTTCCTTCTCTTGCACAAAGCTATCTTGCGTTGCAAACTCAGCAGTGAATGTGGGCGCAGTACACTCACATTGGCTGGGCAGCTTGGCTTTGCAATCTTGGTCTCGCTGTTAAACTTGCTGGTCTATCCTTCTGGCTGTACGGGACATATCTCTGAATTCCTACGAGCTGAAGTTGACCATAAGGTTCTTTTGGTTACTATGCATAAGGAAATGCAGATTTGTTGGCTCTATGCATGTAAGCTTTGTGTCCTGCCGAGTTTCCCTCTGGATGTCAATATGTATATGAGAGGAGGTTGGTATGCCCTCATCTTCTGTACTGCCCTCAGTTCTGTTGCTTGTTACATGGGGATTGTGAGGGAATATGGGTGGAGGAAATATCTCATGGTAGGTTAAAAGTCAGAATTCACATAAGTGGAGTGAAAATTTGTTTAACACAAATGAGTTATATCTAAGCAGGAATTAGATTATCTGATATAGTTAAAAAAATAACAGGAATTTCAGTCCCATTTTTCTCTTTTGCAGGCCAAATACTTAAATTTATTGGGAATCAGAAAGTTGAAACAATTGGTTTGTACATAATGCAACACTTTACAAATTAGTATTTTAACTGAAAATTATTTCTGCACTCCGAGGTTAAAATATTTCATTTCAGTGTACTGAATCCAGTTGAAATGTTTGATGTATAATAACTCTAAAGTTTCCATTGTACTTTGGTCATCTTATTGTACCTTGCCTTACAGGAAGGGCTAATTTGCTGTAGTGTATTTGCCATCAGACTTGCAAACCATGTGACTCAGAGTTTTTTACGTGACTTGCCCATAAAGGAAGACACAGAATATCACAGCCAGCCCAGGAAGTCCATGAGAAATCATAGTTAGGTAGCATCTGCGTCACAATTCTAGTGGAAGTCCCACGAAGTGGTGAGCAGATGCAACTTGACATGAGTGTGTTTCAAATAACACATTTCTGTTCAATAAACCAAAGCATTTTGATTTGGTAGGACCACCCTGGAACAAATAACTTTGTTTTTATTTTCTTAGTTTCAGTAAAATAATTTTTTCTTATGTAGTTAGCATAAATAATTTAACAAAAATCTTCCTGAAAAGGCTAATAATTGCATTGCAAAAGTGTGTTCACAAATGTATGTGTGCATATGCAGATACATATATGTATATATGTACACCTATAAATTGAAGGAAGCTTGCGTATGTTCATCCTCAGTTACATTTACCTGAGATGCTTGGCTACATTTTAGAAATCAGCGAGAGATGTGACCCCAGAATTGAAACTTGATGTATTAGGCAAAAGGGTTACTTGCAGTTATGAACATCAACTTCTTTTTATTTGCCTTATTTTTAAAAAAAATGTAACTGTGTCACCTTGAAAACTGAGTCAATTATGTGGTACAAAATATGCATTAGAAAATGCATGGTCTGAAGGACTGGCTGGCTCAAGGGATCAGTAATCTAGTGTGGGACCTTTCACCCCTTAGTCACCAGCCTGAGTCTGGCATAGGTGAGTAATAAAACCACAAATCTCTCTGCAGCTGGCAGCCATTTGGATGAATAAATAAATTGAGCTGATAATGTCAATATAATTTGGTGGAAAAAAATCCCACATCTGTTCAATAATTAGCATGCTTTTGGGGTATCTCAGCAAACAGAGCAAAACATGAAAGGGCACAAGGATTGAAAATACCAGTGGGTTCTGTTTCTGTAATATTTCCCATCCTGAATTATACCAAAGCTTTTTATAATTTATTAACTTCAGTCATGTTCCTGTGCATATCTCCCTGCAAATGCAACAAACCAGGGTCTGCTTAAATACTTGATAAGGACACCACAAACACTGAATTTGTCTGTATTTAAAATTTCCTAAAGAGGGAGTTCTGGGGCTCTGCTTGAAACACAGGAATGCCGGGGAGCAAGGCACTGAACCAGCTCCAGGACTGTCTTCCCACAGTTACTTGGCAACATGGCCCTGGCTCTCCCTCCTCGCCACAGTCCCCAGGACCTGCTTTTGGTTGGGGTTAATTAGATGATGCTCAGTGCATTCCCTGGCTAAGGCTAAAGTCTTCTGGGAGCTTTCTTGTGGCCTAAGGCTGAACTCACAATAACTATGCTAATGAATTAATGGGAACAAGCAGGAAAAGGGTGAGTTACAGAAACCTATCTGTCTTTTTAACCCCTGTGTGAGCCAGTGTTAATGTAAGTCTGGCAAACTCCGAACCCTTGCTGGACATGAGCTGGCTTCCTGTGGACCCATTTGGATGTATCTGCATTGCACTCCTCAGCACGCTGGTTCCAGCAACACGATGTGGAGGCACCCAAGTGCTGGCTCTGGAAGCCGTACAGAAGTATTTATGCAGAGCTTAAGCTAATAAGCTCTGCCAGACCTGGGCTAGCCTGCAAAGAGCCAGTATGGATGTCTGCAATTGTGGCACCGTTTATCAGGAAACTGGATAATCTGCCAGGGATAATGGAGACCTGACTGTACACTGAATGCTTGTTTGCAAGGAAAATTACGTGTTAGGGTTTTGACTCTAAAGCATCACTGTATTAAAGCCAGACAGCTGACAAGATTTCTTCTCCTATCTGTCTGCTGGCCTCCTTCTCAGAGGTTGTTGCCCCTGTGACAGGGGTGGCTTAAAAGCTCATGAAGCAGCTTCTAAGTAGTTCATAACATGTTGTGGTAGGATTTTTTTCTGAAGTGATGGAAGTAATAAATAGTATTTATGGTAGAAGTTTCAATAAGCCAGAAGACTGATTCAGACACCTTGGACCCTTCCCGTTCTGTTTTCTGCAGATATGTCAGGTTTTTTGATTGAGTTGCTAGAGAGGGAAATGTCGTCTTGTTTCTGTCTGCATTCACTCTTCAAATGCCTAACTATGGTTTCAGAGAGGATGATGAACATCCTCTTACCTCCACCCCAGGCTCTGGCTGTTTTGGAGCTCTTTGGAGGAACGCATCACAAGCTTGACATTTGTACTCCAATGCTCCAACTGGAAGGAGCCATCAATACGTGATCCATAGTAGAGCTTTTGGAGTGGTAATCCAGACACAACAAATATATAATAGTTTCAAGGATAAGAGAGGAAACTAGGCAGACCTGCTTCAATTGTTCTGTCTTGGATGTTTTAAAGTCACAGGCATGACTAAGAACATGTGCACATGTTCTAATACATGTGGTTGTGTAAGCAGCTCTAGAAGGGCCAGAAGAAAGCAAATTCAGTAATGAAAAAAACCAGCTGAAATTACAATATATTCTGAAGTTCCCTATTGGTATGACATGGCAGTCAGGGATGATCAGATATTTAAATGTAGAATAAAATATGAGATGACAAGAAGTACAAAAATTAATAAATTATAATTTTATTCTATTTAAATTTATACATATATGTGGTTTTAGTTGCTCACAACAAAAAAAGCAAAACCAAAACTAAAAGTTTTTCACAATAGTTCTCAGGTTCTTTGTGCTTTTAAAACGCAGGTGAAAAATTTTTTCCAGTCTTTGGTGGGTGATGCTTCATTGTCTGTGACTGTGGCAAAGGATTAGGCATGAATTTTTATGGCAGAAGATTGTGTGCTATGGTTTGTCTCTATACCGTCTGAACACAAGATTTTGCACCTATTTTTCAGTGGAGATGCATATTAAGCTGCAGTGCTTTATTCCTTTGTGTACTGAAGGGAATGTGGATTTTTCCTCTAGCTTTAAGGTGGCAAGTACTGGTGCTTACAGGAGGGTCCCAGAGGATACTGCTGTCTGTTTGTCCTCTCCAAACTCCCTGAACTAAGTAGGAATCCTTGCAACCCTTGGCATGCAGATGGCTCATTGCTGCTAGTGTCTTTCTACCTCTGCATGCATTACAATGCACAATTAACTTTGTATCTTCATCTGTGAAAAATCTAATTCTGTGTTTTCATTTCCCTTTTTAATAATACAATGTGGGAAAGATGGCATTAGAATGAAAATGCTTTACTATATGTGTCATGCACATCATGTGACTGATTTTTTCGTCTGTTTGCAGCTTTCACACTTACATGAAATTTTGACATTAAGGACCTGATTCTCACAAACACCAATGCCCTTTAGGAGTACTCTGATGCTCACCCATGTTACAATCCCATCACAACGAGAAAAGTTTCAGTGGTCTCATAATAAACAACGTTATGACTCAAATGTTGGGATCCTTTCGAGTCATTGGAGAAGAGACTCAGTATTGGTTTAAGAGTCACATTTTCTTCAAAGTAGTAACAAAGGATGTATGAAAACCTGATGATAACTGAGAGGCAGCAGAGTTCATGTCATTTGGCTTTCATTAATGTTCCAAACCTGGTGTGTGTTTATTGGGCTATCACAGACACAGTTTTCTTATTACTTGCTTTAATTCCAGCTGTTGAAGTGTGGATACTCTTAGAACACTGAAGTACTTACCAGGCTCAAGCGCCACTGTGCCCTGCTGTGTGCAAACCTGGAGGAGTTCCATGTGTTATTCCCGAAAGTACTATGGGTTGGCCGGTGGGTCACATTTCCTGGAATTAATGGTTGGGTTGCTGGACCTCAAGCATTTCCCTTTGGCAGATACTGGTTTTCATGTTTATGAGCCTGTAAAGGCACTTACAACCAAAACATTACGGAAGATGTTCTCCATTTTGAAAACTATATTAATAAATTTATTATATGCTATGTGAATGTTTTCAGGAGGTAGAAGAACCATCTCTTAAAAAAACACCTTCATTAACTAGGAACATCACATTCTCAACAAAATTACACAAAGATGTATAAAGTATTGGAATCGATGGGCCTGGATTTCCGATACTTTTTTCCATTATGGCAGCCACAGCAAAAGTCTGTCACCTAAAACTCCTCTGTAGCAGTCTGGGCTCATCCACACTGCAGAAAGATCCTCTTAGAAGGTGCCCTAAGGGATCACCTTGAGCTTCTACACAGAAATTAGCTTTGTCTTGGTCTTAGGCCAACACCAAGGACAGTCTTGCTGGTGTTTAACACAGATAGAAGCTTCTTCAGACTCCAGGACTCTCTGCTTGGTAATATAGATAAAGTCAATATGTTTTACAGGATCTGAGCATTTATTAAGTGCTGCTGTGGCCCAAATATGGTTTTAATGCAACAGTTAAACAAAACAAATCAATGGAAAAAATACCGGTGGATTCAATGAAGATTGTTCCAGTCTCCTGAGGTTTCAATGTAAGTGCAGATGCATTCAAGCCTATTGCTATGAAGTGAAACAGTCTGCATTACTCGGCTGAAGCAATCTACAATCACTCTGGCATACTGCTCTGCAGAATATTTTCTGCAAAGCTGCATACAAGGACAGTTGTGCAAGCTGTGTTCAGTCTCATCACTGAACTCATTATTTAATAAATAGAATAGTTTACTATGTCTACACAGGGATTTTTCTGTTATTTTCCTGCAAAAATTCCCATATGGAGACTATTACTTTGTTATGACATAATAACCAACTTTGTGCTATCCAATGCACTTTCAGATTTTCAAAAGGTGTAGGGTTTGCTCAAAGGAAGGACTGTGAGTTCTGCATAGAAAAAGGTGTATAAAATGAGAAGAACCCATGTGACAGATATGGTGCAAACAGAAACCCTTCAGTTCCAATGTTTTTGATGCTTGAGAAACTAGCACTGAGATTCAGGTGCAAAGGTATTTCAGGAAAAAAAAAAAAAGTGAAAGAGAAGTACTTTAAAAAATTTTGGGATAAGAAAGGCACATTGCAGGAATATTTGAGTCTGCTTAGAAAGTCTACACCAGCTAATTACTGTTTGTTTTTAAACAAGAGTCTTGAACCATATTTCAATCAATCAGCTAGTGTTTTTTCTTGAGGCCCAGATATTCGAAGATACCAAGTACCAAACTGTTCCCCAAAATGTACTTCTGGGTTTACTAGGGCTGGATGAACAAAATCTACAGTCATGAGGCTGAAGATGAGAAGTTTAAAACCAGACAGAAAAATACTCCCCAGTCCTATCTCTACGTTAATTCTACTGCACTGTGAAACAAATTCCATATCTGCATTCAACTGTCAGGTGGAAATTTTACACTGTAGCCACAACCATGTGGTTACTCACAAAAGCAAAACTCAGATAAGAATATATGAAAAACCCGCTGTGAGATATGAGTGAACAATATGGAGAAACATATCTTACGTTTTTAAGAGTTACTTCTCACTATTTTAAAACTATTCTAGGCTATGGTTAATGAAGAAAACTTGAAATAAGAAAACAATAATAATAAACTGTAGTTCTCTTGCAATTCAATTTAAACTAAAAT
The DNA here is from genome assembly GCA_035583185.1 of Anabacerthia variegaticeps. Classification (NCBI taxonomy): domain Eukaryota; kingdom Metazoa; phylum Chordata; class Aves; order Passeriformes; family Furnariidae; genus Anabacerthia; species Anabacerthia variegaticeps. The sequence continues at coordinate 96,969,559 of JAWWEW010000112.1, read as the reverse complement.
CTGTGTTTATAATAGTTTATCCATATATTTATTCAAATATATGAAAATGTATGCAAATTTGCATCCCATTGTTTCGTGGTTAGCTATACTATGAGGGATGTTTCAGGCCCTGCAGCTTCCCTAGCTAACAACTCTCACCGTCTTCTGTTGTGATAGGATTCAAACAACATAGTTTACAACCAATCTTGAAATCTGAAACTGAAGAGAGCAAGCAAAGGTGAAGTAATATTATCCAGGAACTTAAAAGAAAATGGGAGAACTACCCAGTCTTACAGATGCTTTATATAAAAGAAAAATGACTTTAACTGGTGTTTTAGTTTTTTTGTGTCCATGCAATTAGGCATGTAATTACCTGTTTACCAGGTTACAGTCTAGACATTCAGCACTCAATAAATTGGTGATTGTATTCAGAAGAAATTCAAGAGAATTATCACCACTCTAAATAATACTTGCATTTATTGCAAGTCTTAAATGACTCTTTTTAAAAATTATGAGCCTCTAAAGTATATCCCTTCCCCTAAAAGACACAATTAATCTCTTAAGCACCCCTCTAGTTCTACTGAAGAGGCATCTGATTAACAGTCTTTTTCTAATAGAGGTAAGAACCTGGGAGGGTCAGAAATGAAATCTAAATGTCTCTTTTCACAGCAATTTGGGAAATAAATTTGTGTAGTAGTTTGATCTGTATCTGCACTTGGATCGAGCAATTGTGTTCAGGCAGAGAATTATCTGGCATTATCTTATGACTCACTTGACAGAGCTTACCCCTACTTTTCATTACCTGAGAAGAGATCATTACAAAACATACAAGTAGGATAATTTTATAGGAATCTATTTTGAACTAGCAAATTAAATGGGGAGAGGAAATGGAATGCAGCAAGCATAATGCTTTAAAATGTATTTTAAAGAAATGGAAGTCTAGGAGAAGTGTGGGAGAAGGTCCAGGTTAGAGGGCAGGAGCCCTTTCACCATCTTGTGACATGGCAGGACTAACTGCAAAAACCTGATTCGTGCTGGAGAACCCTCTCAATGAAAAAAAGTGTGTGTCTCAGGTGAAAAATATCTTAAAAGTGAAGAGTAATAGGTGCCAAATAATTGGGTGTGTGTGTGTGTGTGTTTTGGCAAAAGTCCAAAATTGCACTTTTGAGGTTTCAAGATGAAGGATGCTGCTTTCTAGCTGCAAACAATGCAGATTGGTTCTATATTTTTCCTAGCACTTGGACTAAATAACAGTGAAATGTCCCAAACCCTCTGATTACCAAAGAGAAACATGACAGGACCAACAATTAGGATAACGATCATGTTTCTGTATATAAACTAGATTGGGAAAACCCTGGGTTAGGGGCATTCATAAAGAAAAGGAGACCAAAACAGGAGGGTTTCCAAAGAGAAAAAGTGGTCTGGGAGAGAAGAGGACCAGAAAAGAAAGTGGTGAGCATCCTGGCTGGGGGAAGGGTACTGGTGGTCAGGTAAATGCAGATGAATACCAGGAGACACTCAGGGACCTTCACCAGTTATGGTCTAGAAGTGTCACTGGGAGCAGCAGTACAGTAGGAACCAAGAGGACTTCCTGCCCAACTTTGCCATACTAGCAGTGATTTCCGTACCGGAATGGAAGTCAAGGGCTACAGAGGGTGACATTGGAGTGTAGGAGCAAGGGAGTGTGAAATGACCAAGTAGGCCAAAAGCTCTAATCATTCTGGTTGTTAAGCTCAGTACTCAGCTCCACTACTAGTTACTGTTTATTCTGTCTCGCCTGTGACAGTGGTTGAAGGACAAGGTGACCAGCAGAAAGGCCTGGAAGCCAGACTTGGGGGCTTTGGAGGACTGCTTTGTTACTAAAGTCTGTGAGGAAGTGCAAAACCAAATAGAATCACTGTCCTCTAAATTCACAACTGAAACAAAACTGTCGTAACATTTTTTTGGGAGAAGAAATAATTAGAGGGAGAAGAACTTTGCAACCAAGGTTTTCCCATTCAGTTGGTTTGAAGAGCTGAAATTAATGAAGTACAAGGTTGTACCTGAAAGAAGGATCTCCCCACTCTTCCAGCTTTCCTGTGAGACCATCTCATTTCTTGGCCCCTTTGCTTTCTATGAATAAAGGTCAACATAAGTGCGAGTCCCAAAAATGAAATACAAACAATTTTACAGGATACCCCTCAGAAGGGTTTAATAGTCAAGTTGGTTGAACCATCTCCAAGACTTGGAGAAAAACTATAATTAATAGAGGAATAATAGCAGAAGATACTGCAGAGACAGGCCTTGAGTCTAAGATTTTAACACCAAGACTCTTAAATTGACTAGCAGCGTGACAGTCAAAGCTGCCTGAAAGAAACTTATCCACAAGGTTTCAGGCACTTTTCTTGCACATGGGTGCAGGAGGCATTTTTAGAGATAAGAAAGTCTTTAGGCAGAAACGTAAGATGCCTTAGAATTCTTAAAAGACCAGAAGGCATGTTTTGGCACTTTGGCAGCTCTTAACTCAAAGCTAGCTGAATGTCTTTGAATGACATATAGTGTCTTTCAGAGGTACAGCAACCTTCCCAACAGCCTCTTTGCTCCATAGGAAGTTTTTCTTCCTTCTTTCCCATGACCTGCCTGTCTGTTTCTGCTGCTGCCAGGATTCTCTCTGCTGGAGCCAGAGAATCTGGTTCCTTGCTGCAGCTATAACGTAGGAGGATTGCTCCAAGGGCAGGAGTGAGGTCTTGAGCTTCTCAAAAAGTTTCACCTGACATGATCACTTCTCATAAGGGAAGACAGCTTGCAAACCAGGAGCATGCAGTGCAGCAAGCAATGTCCTGTTTTCCATATCCACACTGAATTGAAATAAAAACCGTACTACCACAGGGACCAGAATGTGGGAATTCCATCTGCGTTATTGTGGAGTCTTAAACATGACTGTTTTACTTCTTCTGTGCCCTCTTTCTCTGTGCCTTCTCTTTTACAGATCCACACAGCTTCAGTGGGAGGATTTCAAGCACTCCACTTCTCCCCAGCCTGTTGTACAGCCTGGTGCCTTCCTCCTGCATGTTTGGAAGGATGAATTGAAATTAAGTGAAAGGAGTGGTGTTGCCAGGTGTGACCACAGCTGTCTCATCTGTTTAAATTCATGTTGTAGTCCTCTTAGAAGAAGCAGTTGAATGGTTTTCCTGGAGCTTGGGGAGAAATGGGAAGGAAATGAACCTGTTTGGAGAGGGAGAGGGTAGCAGAGGCGGCGGGGTGCAGAAGTAAAGAGCTACAGCAGGGATCCAGGAATGGCAGGGAGGACACAGGTTGCACAAGGACAAGTGGCACACACTCGACTTTGCAGTAAGAGCCAGAAGCAAAGACACTGTGGGCCAGGTGAAGAATTGTGCAGAAATCTTTCTGCTTTGTTCTGTTTATACCTCACCAACTGGAGCTTTCTGTCATGAAAGTTAGTGATCCCAGCCATTGTTCTAAGAAAAAGTGCTTTGGGGAGCTCACTATAAGAGGAAAACAAAGGAGATCTATCACAAACCTCTGGCCTGCTCAGGGTCTTAATGCACTCAATGCCTACAAGGCTGGTGCTCCAAGCACAAGACACTGAACACAAGATTTAAAGTGACTGCAACTGTTGCTTGTTGTCATGGTTTATCTCCAGCCAGTAACTGAATACACACAGCAGCTCATTCACTCACTATGCTGCTTCCTCCACATCCACCCCGTGGAATGGGGAGAAGAATCACAAAAAAAGTGAAGAAAGTAAGTTAAGAATTATTTAGTAATGAAAATAAATTTTAAAATAATCACTATAATAACAATAATAAATACAATGAAAAGGAGAGAGAGAGAGAAATAAAGCCCAGGGGAAAAAAAAGTGATGCACAATACAATTCTTCATCACCCACTGACTGATGCCCAAATTGTTCTCCATGAGCAATTGGTAGCTCCCAGCAAACCATCCGCCTCTCTTCCTCCTTCCCAATTAATAAACTGTGAATGACGTTCTTTGGTACGGAATATCCCTTTGTCAAGGGTGGGTCAGCTGTCCTGGCCATGTTCCCTCCCAGTTATTTGTGGACCTGCTAACTGGCACGTTAGTCAGTGAGACACTAAAAAGTACTGTTAACTGTGAGTAATAGGTACTCAAATTTGGGGCACTTTTAAGTGATCTGAGTTCTTAAGACTGGAGATGCTGAAGATAACTGACAGATAGTTGGATGCCTCTTGTTTACTTCAGCTAGTGATACCAACAGCATACTTCTCAGTTCTTTTCATTTGCTTTGTCTATTCTTTTTTATGAAAGCCAATTAGAAAATTCTCTAACTGTAATTTATTATCTCTGATATAATTACCAGTAAGTCATGAATACCAGTCATATGACTGCCAATGAAAAGCTGTTCTGTTTCTTAAATTAGCTATCTTAATATTTTCTGCAGTAAATTTTCTTCTTTACTTTCCAAATCAAGTTTATAAAAGTGTAATAGAGCAGAAATGGGACAGGGGTGCTATAAAAAATTCCTAGTGAATAGAATAATAGTAGCACTTAAAACAGATGAGATGTTTGCAATTAATTTTACAGTTACCATTCAAGACATTATTTCAGGAAATAAAATATTTTACTAACTTAAATTAATACTGTTTGTAGACATTTCATGTTGGAAAAACACTGCATAAAAATTTACTCTTCTGTTTCCCTTAGAGAGCTAAAAGATGCATGTTACGACCACCTCATTAAATTAGCATCAGCTCTGTGATTTCACCTCTGATATTTTCTTAAACCCTTGTTTTTGTTTTTAAAACAGTTTAAGGCAAGGAAATCAAATTATAACCAATATGAAAGTTTATCTCTACAAATGTACAAAAATATCACAAATGGTCACGCTTTTAGTGAAAACACCTACCAAGTTTTATATTATTATATGCCCATAGTAAACAAAAGAAAGGGTATGATGCAGCCACTAAGAATGGAAGACGTTTTCTGGAGTAGTAGCTCTTCTCTTAAATTTTAAAATTATCTCATCTTACAGGCAGACAAAAAGTCTCCATGCACATGGACATGGTTATACCATAAGGGCTGAAGCAGTGAGGCTCACACGGCACTAGCTAAGATCAAGAGAGTGAAGGAGATGAGAAGTCTCCTGTACATGACATGTCATTAGGCTGAAAATGCTTGTTAGAGTCTCTCTTAGTCCGTACCATTCTTTTTTCTTTTCTTTTCTTTAAAATCAAATCGCTGAAATCTCTTGCCTGGAAGCAGAACCTCCTCATAAAGTTGAGTATTTCCCACAGTTTGTAGACTCAGCCAGTTTCCTCCAGGCTCTTGCAGTCTCCAGGCCAGCTGCATACAATCAGCAGCTATTTGTCTTCTGTATTCTGGAACTGAATGATATGAGAGACTCCCAGTTTTGCAAAAAATCAATGACTAGAACAGTCCAAATAATGTTATCTGATACAATGGTCATCCAATACACTTCCTAGGTTTTTATACTTCCCTTAAAAAGATGATTTCTGACGGAAACCCATCATACTGTGACTTTACCAGGTATGATTTTAAATCCTGTTCCTTTCTACCAAAAGTTAGCAGCACTGAAAGCCAAGCTTCACTGTGTAAGTATTACATATGAGGACTGCAGCCCTATTAAAATAAAAGTTTCAAGGAGTGAAACTAGTTGAGGCTATTGCCTATAGCAATCCCATCAGGCCTCCTGCTGAAGGTATATCTTCTACTTAAGAAAAACCACTATATGTGCTTTCTGCTTTGTAGCAATGCTTTTCATTTTAATCTAGTTGTATTTGTTCTTGTGCTTTTATTCCAAGCAAACAAAAATGAATTCTTAGCAATCTGGGAATATATTTCCTAATGCCCTGTAGCAAATACACTTTATCCAGCGATACAGGGTACTGGAGAGGGAACATGAACCCTTTATGTTGTAAGCAAAGACAAGTAAAAACGGAAAAGTGCAAGGGATGTTTTCTGACCAAGAGTAATTACAGTGAATAGAAGTATTTTCTATTCACAGAGCAAGTAAGCCTAACTCCCCTCTTCTTCAGGTCTGATCTAAAGCAGGAGCTGCAGCGTGTGATCTCCATGGAACTGAAGTGCAAGGAGGTCACTCACGAACCTGGCCTTAAGAAGAAGAAACAAGCCTTTGAAACTTGTTTACTGACCCACTCTCTGTGTGGGACATATATATATATTTAATGGCTCCATGTGGAAATGTGCTTTAGCAGAATATATAGTACAGTTGTAGAAGCATCAAGTAAATCTTCAAAATATTGTAGGTTGTAGCACTAGTATAAACCCTGCAGGCCCAATCATCGGCGTGAAAGCCTGCATTAACAATAATGGAGGTTTACTGTCCTAAGAAGGTGGCCTACACAACTGGCATGAGTGGTTTTTTGTTGTTTTACTTCATGGTCTAATGCATTGAATATAAAATACAAACTGCAATGGGGCTGGGGGCAGGAGCAGGGCATGTGCTGCCTTGAACAGCCCTTCGTATTAACCAAGTTAATGCTTCTCTCCAAGCCACATCACTCGGACTGGCATGTCAAGTGTGACTGTATGCAGACCCTTATATCCAGCAAAGGATTTGCAACACTTCAGGATAGGTACTATGACAGCTTTTGCGGTGTTCCGATTAGGCTGCCTATAGGTAGGCACACGTCCTTGTTGTGTATCTCAAATCAGCTATACTGTGCTATTTTTGCAAGAGCTTTGCCTTTGAGGAGCAATTCAGAGTGCTCTCAGTAAGCTTTATTTTTAGATAAGAGAAGAACACAATCCCTGTTTCTCATATTACAGTTCAGTGGCTGGAACATCTGCCCAGGAGGTGGAAAACTCCTTTGGAGCCCAATGCCATTGAGCTGAAATGTCTGAAACCTACTTTCCTGCCCTAACCACAGCAGCCTGCAGCACAGGCAGAGGAGATGAGGGCTTTTCTCCATGCCTTTCACTGGGACCATGTCACTGCAAAAAAAGCAAGAAGTCATGGAAACTCAGAAACCTGGAGTAAAAAACAGAAAGGGACTTTGAGGCTTGGCAATAAGTCTATCAGCAAGAGTAGGAATTAGTAGCAATGACTCTTCCATTCGGCCACAGTCATAACCTTCAGGCAAAAATTATCAATTAGTCCATGGACTTCAGAAAATGAAACAATCTCTTTGAGTCTTGGTCAAAACCTACTGTACGTGTGGTACAGCTCAGCCCCAAAGAACCAACTCCACTGGGTGTTACATGTTAATTTGGGTTCAAGAGAAACTCCCTCAGATGAACTCTTGTAAGGCCATTGGTTCTTTGGCACCTTGAACTGACATCCAGAGAAAAGCTACACACTTTTCTCTAAGAGATTGCGTTTAATGTGGTGAGAAAATAGGCATTTTGGCAAAAAGGGCTTTACAAAGATCACATGCAAATTCACAAAGGCATTACAACAGATTACCAGGACTAACATGCATTGCCATAGTAAGGAACTTTTACACCCTGCAAACACAATCTCCATTAAGTGTCACTTAAGTACAGAAAATAGCTGCTTAGGTTATCCACAAGGGTAAGAAAAGAAGAGAGATTAAGGGAAGAATACGGGGAGAAAAGAGGAGAGGGAAGACATAGCTCCCACTCAGAAGGTCACACGCCAAGGCCCACAATGGCGCCCTCCTCGCCCGCTCTGGTCGCTGTGGCCACGCCCCCCAGGCGGGACCTTCGGCTCGCCGGCCACTCACAGGGCCCCCTAGCCAGAGTGACAGGCGCGGCAGCCAATCACGGGCTGCAGGGGCCGTGCTGTGGGCGGCTTGCCGGGCAGCCCTGGTTGAGTGACAGCTCCCCCGTGCGGCCCCCACGCCATGGCTGCCGCCCCGTGGGCTGTGCTGGGGGCCCGGTGCCCTCCCTCACACACACAGACACCGACACACCCCACGAGGTGGTTCCGACCCAGCAATCACTGATCTGGGGTGTAACAATAATGTGGGAAACAGCCTTGGGGGTGGTTGTGCCCTCCCTTGCTGGCGAGGAGATGCCTTGGCCGTGTTTGACTGTATGGGCTTTATGGCACAGCCACCCTCACTGGCCATATTTCTTAGCATAAATGCTGCTTTTGGACACACTGCCTTGTTTGACTGTTCCTGGATGCTGAAGGAAACTCTGAACTGCAATAAACTGGACTCATTCTGCATGTACTTGTTTAAAAGACACCTTTTGCATAAAGGTGGTTAAAAGCTTTTGTGCTTCCTAAATAAAGAAATTCTTCAAATTATCTAGATCTCTTCTGTTGTTCCTTTATCTTCTGTATAGTTCTTGAATGTGACAAAGTAATTACACAACCATAAAGAACCATTATATTTTCTTGCTGTAAGAAATTCCATAATCTCTGACAATGAACACTTATTTAACAAAAGGTAATACTCATCTCTCTGTGTGTCACATACCACTGTGTACTACTGCAGCCTGGCACAATTTATAGTGTTTGATTGAAACAAACAGATCTATTTTACCTCCTGATTTTGTAGTATATGATTACTATATACCACTCTTGTATTACCATAAGGCTGTTTTCACAAAGTTTGGGCAGGAAAAAGATTCATATAGAGCAAGTTCATGTGGCAATTATCAAGGCTTTCCATTCCTTTCACTGATGTTTCTCATTTTTATTTTTATGTTTATTTTTATTGAATGTTTTTATTGCTGTTTTCATTTCTGTAATGACAATCCCTCTAAATAAAGAGGAAATAAAATGTGATAAAACACCAATCAGTCATTTTCTGGTAATTTTTTTTGCATGCTAGAGAACCTGACCTACATTACACAGGTGCAAGGTAAGATGCAGTAAAGTGTAACTCCTCTCCAGGATGCTGGAGACTACTGTGACAGTTGTGTTGCTGAAGATCTTTGTACAATTCTGAATGTGCTCAGACATATGGTTCGTTTCTCCATTTCTCACTTAAACTGGGCATAAGCACATATGGACTATTTTTGTTCATCCACATACATCTAGCAAAACTTCACCAGCAAGTTGGCTTAAATAATTTAGATTGAAGTTCTACTTTAGGAAGACCTGTGACTTTCAGATTCTAAGAGAGGATTAGCGTTGTGTCTCGCCTGATGCATGTCTTTCCACTGTTCCATCATCCATGTCTCTTGTCTGTTCTATCATCTTCCTGAGAAGGCTTTTTAAAGGCTTTTGCCCTATATGTGTTTTGAGATGAAATTTCTGAGGCTGTATAAAGATTCAAGTATAACTGAGAAGTTTTGATTCTGATTTGTAGATTTCTGTCTGCTCACAATTCTGGCTGAAGTAGAACCATCTCTTATTTTTCATGGATGTCACAACTATTCAGATATTTTTTATTTTTCAACTGATTCCTTTTCACTGAAATTAGCAATTATAGCTACAGCATAACAAGTAAGAAATATCCAGTTAAAAACACTCTTAATTACCTCCCTGTGGTCTTTTCCCTAACTTGATAAATGTTAAGGATTTTAACCAAAAATCTGTATTTGGATTCCACTTCAAATTCACGGTTGAGCTGAATCTGTATGTGGAACTTCCAGTACCATAGTTGCCAATATGCTCTGTTTTTTGATTATTCAGCACATGATTTAAAGATTTTGTGGTTTTGGAGCTCCTACCAGTACTACATATACTGTTCTTTGCCACTGCTTCATATCATCATCGTTGTTGACCGTGAACTCTGGAGATATGGTCTGACAAAGGTACCATTGATTATACCATATACATCAGATTTTCACTGAATCAAGGAATACTTGAATCAAAGTGTTCTACTCAAAAGGAGAAAAATTAATGAAAGCGTTGAAAATTAGCTATAAACTGGAGTTTCTGGAACTTGTTTTAAAATACCAGCTTTGAACAGTGGCTTTGTTTGGATACAAATAAACATTTATGAGGTTCTTATTTTTGCAGCCTGGCTCTGAGAAAATCCAGTATTTCTTTTGCACTATTACGTATTTATACTAGTAATCTTGGTGTAAGAACAGTGGCCCATGCATTTTTCTTGGCTCCCTGGGAAATCACACCTTTCTGAGGTAGGAATACAGGACTGCCTCTGAGTCCTAGCAGCCTCTCGATTTTCTGGCGTCAAGTAGGAACATGAGGAGCTCAGTGGGCTCAGTCTACAGAAACTACAGGATGGGCCATGTACATTACAATATTATGACACTGTCGCATGCATCAGTGGGAAGGGGAAAACCAGCCAATGCCTTCTAACCTCATCACTAGTATAATACTATGGTTTAATTTTTTGCAGTGAAAAAAATGCAGTAAGCTCAAAATTATATCAACTCATTTGTAGCATACATACAGCCTTTACAAGTCCAAAATAATTCTGCAGACATGTAGTTGCCAGTGGAAGCAGAATTAGAGTCAGATTCACTACATGGTAATTAATGCATGCTAAACAGTCAGGTATTGGAAGACGCTGCCCAGGAAATCACCATCCCTTGAAGTATTCAAAAGGTGTGTGGATGTGGCACTTGGGGACATGGTTTAGTGGTGAACACAGTGGTGCTTGATTGACGGTTGTACTCGATGATCTTAGAGGTCTTTTCCAACCTAAATGATTCTATGATTCTATGACAAATGCCTAGCAGGTACCCAAAGATGTGTGGCTGAACTTTGTTATTGTGGGGATTGAGCTGGGAGAGCACCCAAGGGGGAGGTATGAGGTAGGACCCCAGGCAGGGGCTGGTGCCAGTGGGGTACAGGAATGGTAGGACTGCTGGAGGCTGCTCTGAAAAGACAGTTTTGAAATCCCCTGTAAACTTAGCAAGTGGTTTTGTTGAATGAAACTGTGCTGCCTTTATTGTGCTCCTGCATGAAACTGACCATTTTTTTAGCGTTTTGTTTTTTTTTTTCCTAAATGGTAAAAAATTCTGCTTGTACAAGAGATTCCAAGTGAATGAGCCCTCAGCAGTAGCCATACTGCCATTTGAGACACTGTTTCTTTAGCACAGCCAGTGCAGCCTGAAATATTTCACCACAAAGAGGTGGTGAAAGAGGGATTCTTGATCATTGCAAGAGAACATCCAGACACCTTGCTGTCATCATGATGGTTTTGCTGAATGTGTACATGCAGCAAAAGTGAAATACATCCCTATTTTAAATATGCCCTCATGCTGGCTACATGTACAACAGCAACAACTTGCTTGAGATCTTTAGTAAAAACATGAGTTATTTAGTTGTGTACAATTGTCACAGTGTCTGAGGATCTTCCACACACAATCAGTGGCCAGTGACATCCCTCAGTCCCCACCGGGATTCTGGCACTTCTTGGGGCCTGTTGTGAGGTTACAGCTCTTGAACTAAACAGCAATTTCTAATGCCTGCTGTCCTCCTTGTAACACCCAAAGTGAGAAATGAAACTTCTGGCTGTTTACTATCATTTCCAATTTTGAATGAGTGTTGCCTGCCAAATACCTGCTGGATTTTTACACCAGTGGTGTGTTAGAATAGGCTTCCTGAAAGTAAAATATGATGCAGGCACTGCACTATTGATTGCATACCTTTACTCAAGTAGTAAGCCTTTTGCTAGGCAACTATTAGTGTTCTCAAACACTCTGCTGTTGTGGTTAATTCTATATTTTTTTAAAGCAAACATTTAGGTCATTTCTGTTTAGGTTGATTTGGTCCCCTCCAAAGTCACATGTGCCTGCCAAGGAGATGCTCAGCATGTAAAGTTCACTGATACAGATCTCTTGAGGGCTCTGCTTTGGCTTTAGGGTGGAGAAAAGAGAGTTCACAAGGCACAATTTTTGGGTCTAAGTTAGCTCTGCTTTTGCCTCCAGAGAATAAGATCATGACAGATAAAAACACAATGGATGTACACAAAACCAACTGAAACATACTCCATGCCTATTCCTTTAAAACAGAAGAGTAAGTGTTGCACTGAGGAAGTCCCACAGGACACTCTTCCCTGTAGCAAGCATTGTCTGCAATCTCCTATTGATTCCTTCCCAAGGGAACTGCATACATATACAGACCCCAGCAAAACAGGAAAGGATGGATGTAGAATCCCTGGAGAGTAGTAAGCTGATGCTGAAATGAGGGACCATCCTAAAGATACAGGATGGTTCCAGACTATTACAATGATTTCAAGCAATAAGTGTCTTTTGAGATGTCCTTGATACTGTGTTGAGATTACTTGTTAGTTTCAGTCAGGAGTAGAGGGTTAGAAAATTTGTGCATGTGGTCCTCCATTAGTAGCAAGATTTGTTCCTGCACATTATTAAACTTCATTAGAAAGTCAGGGAATTTCAGGTAAAGTTAGAATGTCTTCAGGCAGAGCCTCAGAAGTACTAAAGAGATCTGAGAAAATGCAAAGTAATTTTTTGCATATTTCATCTGAAAAGGAGGTTTTTGCAACACTGTTACTATATATGCGCACACACACACATGTATGTGTAAATACATAACTACACACGTAGTATGTATTTATGAAGTAGGTTCTATGGCAGTTTACTGGAAACTAGTCAATTGCTGAAATTACTTTAATGGATTCAAATAGACGCTCAGAGAATATAAAAATCTTTCAGAGGCAAGACAGAGTCCTTGTGCTGTTATGTACAGAGTGTGCTGTGGTCTGCTGATATGTCAAGTGCTGTTTCCCATCATCCTCATGCTCCTTGAGTAGTACTATACACAAGGAGTATACATGGAGTATCCACACAACATAACATTACATGCCTTGATGCCCTTTACTTCCTGGAGCCTGTGGCAATTTTTTTTTTTGACTGCAAGACACAGCACTGCATTATGCATTATACATTATAGACCTGATCTCAGGTCCTAAACTTCTTGAGGCAAGGAGTCCTGATAAAGGCACAGAACTCCTGCCTTTGTGGCTCTCCACACATCCCAAGGAAATACAGGGGTAGAACCAGAGTCTGTATGCAGGCCTGTCTCCAAATCTGGACGCGAACAGGGTATACGTGGGAACAAGGACTGCACAGTGTACAGTAGGCTGCTTCTCCAGTGCACTCTACAGTGTATGAAAATGCAGATACTGGACAGAGGGGAGGTGCCTCTAGGGACACTCGTGATTCAGGGCATCATGACAGGAGTTGATTCCTAGCTTTAATGCACTTAGTATTCACCAAAATGGTTTACTTTTAATAATATAAGAAATTGCATTTCTAACCTAGGCATTTTCATTTAGATAACCAACCTTACCTTCTTCATCCAGTGAGGAAGGAAATCAGAATCTGGTTAAGAATCACTGTTATGTGGGATGAGGTCAGTGTTAGCAGCATTAGAACTGAAAAATTTCAAGCATTTGTCTTGTTGGCATTTATATCGAAGTTTGTTTGTCATTTGCATTTCTTTGTATTTCACTGTGAGTCTAGGATTAAAATGCACACTGAAACTCAGCTGAATCCATAAAGCATCCACTATAAAAATTCATGCGCGGTCAGAAACTTTGCAAAATTTTAATGAAGCCATAACTAAATTCAAAGTTGAGTTAGCTGCGCTTTGTTATTTTGTAATGAAAGTTCTGTGCAGCACTGCTCAAATGGAGAGGACTGCTGCTGCTCCTGTGATTAGTAAACATGGGAGACACGCTGAGCCAATGCCTCCCTGCAGCATTCTCACTGAAGTCAAAGTCACCCTCGAGATGAATTTGACCTGTTGAACTCAGTGTTTTTAGAACTAATAGCGTAATCTCTTCAACATACAGCTACAAGGAAAAAGATTCCCAACTTGAAGGCCAAGTAGTATGAATTCAGTTTAACAGTGTGGAGAAAAGGTGTGGAAGACAAATCTGCCACAAACTAGATTAAATTCTGCTTTTCTGAAACATTGGCTGAAAAAGTGCCCACATAGTACCTTCCTAATCCGAGGCTGTCAGAAGACAGGACAGGGAGGCCAGTGTATACAAAGCTGTCTCTTTTCAGCTCATACTATACTGCATGGATTTTTCAAAATTATTTCTGCACAACCCTCCAGGAATACAGGAATGTCAGAAATTAGAAATGGTAGTGCTGAGTAAGAAAACCTGGTCAGCCTAAGGGGAACCTTTAGGAAAAAGTAGATAAAGCTACTTAGTAAATACTTGTATCTGGAGACAAAGAGAACCAAGAGCAATTAAAACAGGCATGACTGAGCAAGCATCCTTGAAAGGATGACCTTGAATTTCCTTTTCATGTTCACTTGAATTTATTGGCCAGCAAGGGTGAAAGAACCAAACAGTGTGTGTTATTTTGCTGGATTCCATGGTATCCTGGAGAAAAAGCAGATGTGATCCACCATAAACATCTGGCAAGAATAGAATGACCAGCATTTTTTAATGTGTAGGATGGTCAAATGGAATAAAGAGCCCCTGCTTATTTACAGAGGTTACCCTTTTACTGTATATGGGATAATAATATCAATATCTTTTTCCTCGATTCCATTAATCGTTTGTACTTCACATCTTCTGCATTTGAACTCCATTGATCTGCTCATATCCGTTAGGTCACATGAATGCTGTTTTCCAGTTCTTGTATTGGATGGACCACTGTGCCTGGATAATGAAGAGGGCATTGAATGCAGCCCAGCTCTCAGTGTTAGTTCAGGTAGTTTAGATGTGTCCTTTTTATAAAGTCAAATCTGTAGTGTGAGACTTAATAACAACTGTGTATGACAAAATGGAATTGAATATAACATGTATGTGGTTTCTGTGCATATAGACAAAATGGTTTATAAAATATCATTCACTTTCAGAAGGAAATTTATGAGGGTAGCAAACTGTTTATTTTTTAAAGACCTTTCTAGCATATTTGCATTGCTTTTAAAACACAAAAATGGCAAACTTCTGCAGAAGAGAAAAAAACAATGTGATTTTACAAAGGGACACATAATCATAAAGTTATTTTATTAAACTCTATTACATTGTAATCAACTGGAAGAGCTAGCAGGTTTTAATGCCAAGTGTGTTTTCTTATGATAAACACTTGTCAATATAACACTATCTCGTGCCTGCTATATCTTGTTTCCACCATGACCTTTCAAACCACATGCATGTTCTTTTCTCTCCCTCTGAGAAAACCTTAACAACATTCTAATCATCATGAAGAGCAATTAACTGTCTTCAACCAGCTGTGCTACTCAGCTCATCTGGGAATGGGATAAAACCTGCTCCTTAGTGCAGATCCGCCTACCCAGGCATGGCAAACAAGGCTAGCGCAAAACAGTTTTAAATATGAAAAATTGGCACTTTCACAAAGTTTGGAAGCTTTGGGTGAAGTGAAACGGTATCTCTTCTAGTAAAGAGAAGCATCTTTCCTGCTTGCTGTAAGATAATGTATTAGTTTTAGTAATGTGCTTTTTAAAGGTCAGCATTTGAAGAACAGCACTTATTTGTTGACATCATTGCAGAAAGCAGCCTTGCCCTCACTGAGTAAAACTTTGTGGCAGTGGTATTCCCTGATTGCTGAAGAAAGAGGAATAGCTTCTTGAATGTGCAGTGGCTGAAAGTGCACTGTAGTGACTTACAGAAACAGTACTTGGAAATTAATTGTATCAAGTAGCATTTGGTTTCTTTGTTTTTACAAATCTGTGCCTAAATTCTGTTATGTATCAATTCACTTCCTAGAGCTCTTGTAGGTTTTTGTCTTTTTGTCTGTTACCAAATGAAAAAATAGTGAACATAGAACAAGTAAAATTAATCTGTATCCAGAATATTTTAATAAATAAAAAGATGGAGACAAAAATAGTAGTTAACATTTGATAACTGTTCTTTTGAGCTGAAAAATGAGATTAAAAAAAAAATCAAGCTGACCATTTGCTCTTTCCTGAAATCATCAGGGGGTTTGTTCTGTATGACTGGAAGTATGCATAAAAGAGGTGTATCTTCACTTCTAACATATGTGTACTTTCAACAGGAGAAGTATTTTTTGTTTCAGTTCTATGTAGTCATTTTATTAGCTGCTTTTAACTTTCCTGCAGATTGCCCAGAAATTTAATCTAGCTAAACAAAATGTATATATATATATATATATATATAATGAAAACACAAATATCATCAACATATAGTGGGGTGGATCCTACAGAAACTTTTTGGAGTTCTCTGAAGAACACAATCTTGTTTAGTTTAGTTTTTTTTTTTCTTTCTTGTTATGTTTCTGTATATCCTGCTGGAAAAAAATTGTTCTGATTAATGCAATTTTCACAAATACCTGAATTCTGGTTCTGTGAAGCAGAATTAAACAGCTGGTGGGAAGTGTTAACTACATTCCTTCAAGTCTGGACCTTTGCAAATTGTTGAATTTTTAAAAACCTCAAACCTGTGTTTATCCTCATACTATATATTTTCTAAACATTATTTATTTATATTGACATTTTCTGAGAAATAAACTACATATTATGGCCCATTCTGTTGTGCAAGCTTAGTTGCCTACAATTCAGTTCTTGGAAGCCTCAAGTCAGTTTTCTTTAGCAGCCTAACCATGGGTTTAAACACAGAGGTATAAAGAGGTTTCTAGTTCACCCAACCCTTTGTGTTCATGCATTACAGCAGGAAACCAGGTGCAAAGTACTCACCAAGTGTCAGGAGTACAATTGTTTAAACAATCCGCCTTTCATTAACTACTGAAGCCCAAATTGCAGGTCAACTAAATTGAGAATAGGATTAACAGTAGTTAAGCTAAAAAATTATCTTGGTATAGCTTCCAGTGAAATTTCAGTTTAGGAGATCTCCAAAGAAAGAGTTTAAAAGAACTGGAAAAAAGCAGATTTGTAAAAAAAGAAAAAAAAAATAAAAGAAAGACACATACTTTAATATGAAAGAGCAGGAAGATCCACAATATATGTGGTGCAGAGAGAAAATCTGGTTTTATTACACAGGGAACTAAGAGTAATAGTTATTATAGAAGTCTTTCAGCTGTTCAAAAGGAGGGCGGGGGGTCAGTTCCTTACAATTTTGCTGTATTGAAAAAATTGCTGCAGAAGTTTTTTTTTAAAGATTTGACTGGATTTTCTTGGAGACATCCTTATTGAAAGAAATAGGCCTGCTTCTGAGACACATGGGTCTGCTACAGGATCTACTGTATTGGGTCTGGATGAAATGGAGCTCATTTCCCCGTAGCGGCCCTCACAGTGCTGTGCTTTGCACTGGTAGCTAGAAAGGTGTTGATAACACAGCAGTGTTTTGGCTATGGCTGAGCCGTGCTGGCAAAGCATCAGTGCTGTCTCTCAACATTCCTCCCCTCCCCAGTCGAGGGCAAGATCTTGGGAGACGACACAACCAGCCCAGTTGTTAGTTGACCCAAACCAACAAAAGGGATATTCCATACCATATGATATCAGCTCAGGCATAAAAGCTAAGGGCAGGAGAAGTAAGGAGGGATATTTGTTTTTGCAAAGTTTGCCTTTCGGAACAACCACTACATGTGCTGAAGTCCTGCTTCCTGGGAAGTAGCTGAACATTGTTTGCTGATGGGAAGTATAGAATAAAACTTTTTTTTCCTCCTTGCCTGTGCACACACAAACTTTGGCTTTTGCTTTAGTAAACTGCCTTATCTCAAACTACGAGTAGCTTTCCATGTCATTTCCTTCCTCTGTGTGGCTGGGGAGTGATAGAGCAGCTTGATGGTCACCTGGCATCCAGCCAAGGTAAACCACCACCTAACACCTGAGTTGTACAGTCAACAGTATGAAAGAACCATTAATAGCCAGAGGACAAGCTCCCTGACTCCTTGAAAAAATGGAACATATTCCACTTTACAAGATTTAGGAGTCTTGAGCAGAAAGTGGCATACCCCCTGCATGCTGTGGGGAACAGCTCTCCATCTCAGTGGATAAAGTGTAACAGCCATCTGCTTGGCCAACTGAGCTGATGGCCTGTAGAGTAAATTGCTCAAGTTAGAGAGTCATAGCTATATGCCTGTGAGCTATAACAATTCATATCCTGTGTGGGGCAAGGACATGCTCGTTGCAGAGACATGAGGATAGCTGTGGATGAGATGAAGCCCATGGACAGTCAGCTCAACAGAATCTATGGGCTGTTGTTTTTCATTTCTGTAAGGTGCTGCTAGAAATGAAGGGCTTCTTGAATGCACATATCTAACATGCTTACTCCAAGAGAGCAGCAGACAAAAACACATGAATCCTTTATTTTTGAGACCCTTGTGTGCCAGAGACTGTATCTTGTATTTTCCCCATGGATAGGCAAATCTCAGTCTGCCTTTCTGGTGTATGAGGAAATGGTATTTGACTGCACGAAGGAGGCTATACTAGATCACCTGGGTGTGAGCAGAAACATGCCTTGCTGATGCTTTGGAATCTCTTATCACATTCCATAAGTCATTATAAATATCAGCCCATCACATTAACACAAAGCCAAACAGTGGCTGGTTCTCTGCAGCCCTGTACAGAGAAAGCTTCTGCTTTCACCACAGAATTGCCCTGTGTGGCCTGAAACAGTAATAGGTCTGTAAAATCCCAAACAGAGACATTGGCCATTGCTTGGGGAAAACCAGTGTGTTTATGGAGCCTGGGTAATTGGATATGAGCTCATGGTTCAGAG
The DNA here is from genome assembly GCA_035583185.1 of Anabacerthia variegaticeps. Classification (NCBI taxonomy): domain Eukaryota; kingdom Metazoa; phylum Chordata; class Aves; order Passeriformes; family Furnariidae; genus Anabacerthia; species Anabacerthia variegaticeps. The sequence goes on along the minus strand of JAWWEW010000112.1, from coordinate 96,951,082 downwards.
CAATGCTGAAATCTGCAAAATAAAGGTGGAATAATGTGTTTTGCTGTTGTTTCAGAAAAGTGAATGTGAGGAAAAATCCTTGGAAAATTGGACGATCCAATTACATGGTTACACAACAAAAAGTCCCTGGATGAAGACCTGTTCCACTTCCAAAGGTTGCTTTTTGGGCCTGGATGGTCCTCTTTCAGAAGTTTACGGATTACATACTGGCTCAGGATACTGGCCTGTGAACGTCTGGCTCCGTAGGCAAGGATGCAATCTGTACCTAAAATGATGAGTATCCATTGTAATGGCAGTAAGCATAGAGCTGCTATCTATAAAGCACAGCTCTTACTGTCAACATGATTAATGTGCTGCTCCTCTTTGTGAGATAGCCCTTTTCTGACTCAGTTGCTGACTTATCTCATTGTGCAATCCTTAGAACAAAAATAGGCAGGTAGTTTTATTTGTGGATATTATAAGACTGATTTAGGCAGGTTATTTGGAACACTTCCACGCTAGCTACCCTGGCAATAACCTTCATTAGGGTCATGAACATGTTAGTTTAAAGGCCGGCCTGAGCATAAACTTTTATGAGGCTCAAAGAGAAACTATGTCCACGTCTACACAGTGAGTTGTTCAATTGGACATACATAAAAGAGGAGTGTTGGAAATATCAACAAGCAGTCTTCCTGTTGCTAGGAAGAGTACTGAGCATGTGATTGTTACATCATGAGGAGAAAATACTCACCAATAGATAAAGCCTATCAGGAAAAGGACCTATAGAGTTTATTGAAATGCAAGCAGCATCTCCTAAGTAATTACTTTGTTCATTGATCATGGATTATGCGTTGCTTTGATGAGTGGCAGATTTCTGAAATGTGATCCATTGTCTAAGACATGTCTCAGCATGACCCGCAAAGGGCCTTTTGTGGCAGTCTGAAACAAGGTGTCATAGAAGCATAGAATAGCCTGGATCGGAAGGGACCTTAAAGGTCTTCTAGTTCCAACCCCCCTTGATGTGGGTAAGGACACCTTCTGCTAGACCAGAGTGCTCAGAGCTCTGGCCAACCCAGACTTGAACACCTCGGTGGATGGGCCATCCACAACTTCTCAGGGAAACCAGTTCCAGTGCCTCACCACACTCACAATAAAGAATTTCTTCTTAGAGTCTAATCTAAACCTACTCTCAGTTTGAAGACATTCCCACTTATCGTGTCACTACATGCCCTTGTAAATAGCCTCTCTCTTATCTTTCTTGCAGGCTCCCTTCGGTACTGTAAGGCTGCAATTAGGTCACCCCAAAGCCTCTTTTCCAGGCTGAACAATCCCAATTCTCTCAGTCTTTCCTCATAGGAGAGGTCCCCCACTCCTCTGATCAACTTGGTGGCCAGCCTGTGGACTCACTCCAACAGGCTGATGTCCTCCCTGTGCTGGGGTCCACAGAGCTGAATGCAGCACTCCAGGTGGGGTCTCACCCAGAGGCAGTAGAAGAGCAGAATCACCTCCTTCGACCTGCTGGCCAGACAATGCTGAGATGCATGGTACCACACTGATGGGCCTTACAGTAGCACATTCCCAGGCAGATTCAGTGATAGCAGGCAGTGCACATGACTTGGAACGTATGACAAAAGATGTCCACAAGGAAGTTGCAACTGCCTGTGAAAAGTCTCATTGAAGGCAGAGCAGGCACTTGGCCTGGGTGAAATCTTAGCCTGTGGCTCCCCAGGACACAGTATAAACCATGATCCGACAGAAGAAATACAGAATGACAAACCTTTCTTATGTGGACTGCATCATTCCATGGTTTTTGGTCCATCTAGGGTGGAAAAATATCTGTAAGTAGGAATGAGAAGAAATATATGCTTGAGGGAAGGCTGAACATGTATCAGAACAGCATGCAAACAGAAGATTGGTTTTTCACTTTGAAAGCAATCACCTCTATAGGCTACTTTGTATGGATTAGTGTTCAAGAAACTAAGATGTTCTAGATTTATTTTCTTTATTTTTAGAAGGTATCTAGTTTGTATCACCTTGAGGTTTTGCTAATTGTTTGGTGAGATTTGCTTACAGGGAATGAAAAACTGGTATAAAAAGTGATAGCAAGCACAGAACTGTAGACTGTTCAGAGTGTGCAAAAAAGTGCTAAAGTGGAAGAACAGTATGGCTAAGTGAGGACAACAGAAAAGGGGCAGAAAAATAAAGAAGTTTACTGAGGATAGTGTTATTTGGTTGTAGTTGAGAGAGTGAGAGCCTTTTTAATTTAGCAGTTGAGGTAGGGCCATGGGTATGACCCATGAGATAGGTCCACATTGTACATAAATAAATGTGAAGAGATGACTTGTGCCGCGTGCCGAAGGGAAACAAAGGTCAAGCCCCACGTTGGGTGCCATTTTGCCGCGTGCCGAAGGGAAACAAAGGACAAGGTCCACAGCCGATGAGGGGTAGAGAGCTGGAACGGCTTTATTGAGAGCGCCTGAGACTTTTAAGGGGTTTGGGAACTGGGAGGAGTTAGGGGCGGGGACGTGGCAAATATGGGGAAAGAGGGGAGGGGAGAATGCAATTATGGGAAAGGGGAGGAGTGGCTAGGGTGGGACCCGGCAGGTAAGGAGGGGGGAGACTGGGAGTGGCCAGCCTTATATGATGATGCTACATTGCATCACTGGCTAGCCAAGGGAATCGGGTATCCAGGTAACGCAGCCAGGGGGCATTAACATACAAATACAAGAGAAGGAACTATCTAATACAATACATCAGTATCTAACTGTTAGGTGAAAGTTTCGTCCTGGCTATTCTGGGAGTTCGGCAGTCAGGGTTCCCCCACAGACTTGTAATAGAATCTGTGTATGCAAAAGCATGTTGTGGCTTTTTTACAGTTGAGGTCTAACAAAAGATTTATATGAGATAATTTAGCCAATGTTTCCTTCAAGCTGACAGCTGGTTTGCTTTCCCTTGAGGGCATGATACATTACTTTTTTGCTTCTCTTGAGTTTTGTCAAAAAAACCCCAAACCAAAACAAAACAAAAAAAACCCACAAAACCCCACATAAAACCTAAGTTGCTTGCTTGTGTTATCACTGAAGTAAGTCCTTTCCTTTTCATTCTTTTGTCTCCAGTGGGAAATTACAAGCAACAACACTCTTTCATAGGAATAAAAACAAGACTATGGATCATTAAAATCTTTTAAAGAAGCTAATTTCTTACTTTGACAGTGACTTACCTTTAGCATCTCTGTTGACATCATTTTGAAAGAGATGAGAAGGTGAGAAAGATATAGCTGATCTTTTTCTGAAGCAGTACCAATGCAGGAACATCTGTATAATGTTAACTTTCTCAACAGTGGGCACAATCAGTTGGTTCCTCAAAATGAGCACATTTTCTGAGCACTGGAATGCAATAAATGACAAATAAATGTAGCTCATTTCACAGTGCATTTGTGTAGTAACTAATTCTTCTGCATAATCTTGGGGCTACCTGTAAGCATCCTCAAAAATGTCAAATGAATGAACTCATATATTGCTTGTTAGACAAGAGTACTCCTACTTAATTTTCACTCCTTGTTTTAAACCTTGTAGTGTGGTATAAGCATCTAGAAAGAAGAAGAAGAAATTTCAATTAAAAAAAATTTAAAAAAAAATTAAAAAAATGTTTCCTAGTATGTAAAGCAAGAGAAGTGTATTCCCTACTGAGATCTATTTGGTATTTACCTCTCTTTTTTTTTTTTTTTCTTTACATGATTGAAAACATTTAATTTGGACTTCTGTAAGTCCTTTAACATGGTCGACTGCAGCATCCCTCTCTCTAAATTGGAGGGAGATGAATGGGCTGTTCAGTGGATGAGGAATTGATTGGATGGTCACATCCAGAGGGTAGTGGTCAACTAAAGGTCCAGACAGATATCAGCAACAAGAGGTGTCCCTCAGGTGTCTGTACTGGGCCCAGCAGTGTTTAGTACCTTCATCAATGGCATATACAAAGGGATCGAGTGCACCCTCAGCAAGTTTGCAGATGACACCAGCTGAGTGGTGCAGTTGATACACCTGAAGGATGGAATGCCATCCAGAGGAACCTGGACAAACTCAGGAAGTGGGCCCATGGGAATCTCCTGAGGTTCAATAAGATTAAGTGCAAGTTGCCAATCTGCATAACCACTGGTGTCAATAGCTTCAGTATCATTCCAGGCTGGGGGATGAACAGATTGAGAGCAGCCCTGTCAAGAAGGGCTCGAGGGTGCTGGTGGATGAGAGGCAGGGCATGAGTCAGCAATGTGCATTTGCAGCTCCATGTCCTGGGCTGCACAAAAAGCAGTGTGACCAGCAGGTCAAGGGAGGCGACTTTCTCCCTCTACTCCACTGTGGTGAGATGGAGAGATCCCACCTGGTGTACTGTGTCCAGTTCTCAGGTCCTCAGCACAGGAAAGTCATGGACCTCTTGGAGGGAATCCAGAGAAGGCCACAAAAATTATCACAAAGCTGTAGCTCTTATGAACATAGGCTGAGAGGTAGAGTTGTTCAGCCTGGAGAAGAGAAGACTCCAGGAAGACCTTATTGTTGCCTTTCAATACTTGAAGCGGACTTTCCAGTAAGGTTTTTCAACTTAGTATACATCATGCTATTTTTTTGTGTCTATTTCCGTGCAAACTCAAGTAGGTCTCTTAAACCACAGACTAGAAGTATAGTCAGTTACCATAGCAGGGTTGGGAGCTCAGATATGAAAGATGCCTCTATTGTTGAGTGATTAGTAACTTATTTCCACACAAAATAATGACACAGGTTAATTAATCCATCATTGAAATTGTTTGACCTAACTTGCCTGACTTTGCTCTGTGAGAGTATTACATTATTTAAGGAGCCAGATACCTCTGAAAAATGCTTTTAAAAGTTGGACACTATCTATCAAAAAATGCTTTAAAAAGTTGTGCACTATATATCCACTGCTAGTTTTTAGTTCCCAGTACTTAAATATCCTATGCTTTTAATGTTCTACCAAGAGGTGCAATACCAAAAGGTATTATTTATCTGTTAGCATTTGACTGTGAAAGTCACAACCAAAAGCTTCAATTTTAAGGACAAGGACAAGAAAGCTTGATAGTGTGAACTGCAAGCAAGGTAAGGCTCAAACCAAACCATCTCCTTTGGAATATGCAGAACAGCATGCCCTAATTTAGCTCTGCACACTAAGCATGACTTTGGATGTTGCACCTTGGGCTAGGTAGAGTCTTGAGGAGGGAGGGTGCTCCTTTCCTGAGGGCACCTGAGCACCGCAAGAACAGACCAGAGAGCTTGGGAGGCCAGGACATTCACAGAGATAAACCCACAGACAATTTCAGAAGTGATAGCTAAATCAGCTGAAGCTCCACATGAAGATGTTCAAAGTCCTTTAAGGCAAATGCCATCACTAGTGGTAATCATTGACAATTGAACCAACTACCCACTGCTCAGCAATAACATCAGCAGACTCTTAAGCTTATCATTTAAGCAGGTGAAGATATTTTGGGCTTGCTACAGAAACTGGACTTTCACTACAAGTAGGGTCAGACTCAATTTTTGTAAAAGCCTCCTCTGTGTTTGAAGCACATGGGTTAGTGCAGTCTCCACTGAAGTAATTTCTACCCTTTCTTGTCTAGGGCCAGAATTTCATTCTAGAACTCTATAATTTGCCGCTTCTGCACTTGATATCTGCTGCTTAGAATGGCTTTATTCCATATGGGGAACAACAATTTCTTCACAGGTATTCAGAGAAAGGAATCCTGGACGGAAAATTTTAGCTTTCATAGCAGTTAAAATAATCTATCAATAATAGAAATTAACCTGCTCTTTGTACTGCCATCTTAACTTACTAATGTTTGTAGAGCCACTGCTTCATTCCAACATAATATTGTTTCACCACCATATTTTCTTGTTTTGAAATTGCTAAATTTCTCTGGCAGATGACTTTAAATATATATTCAATTTCTGTCCAAATTCCTTCAGATAGCATAAGACCCATTCTTAAATGAGCATGCAGACCTTTTAAGAGTATATGACTGGGGAATTCTTAAAACATCATCATCAAATTGAGTTACATAGCCAATAAGATTTCTGTAAAAACAAAACACATTGTACTCCTGGTCTGGATTGAATGTGACACTAATTGCAGACACTATTGCTTCTGGCCCATTGCCTCAGGGTGCCATTTTTTTAAAAGTGATCTCAAATGACAATGGTGTCTTCAGACTAGGGAAACTGGGATTTGAATTCCTGGAAGAAGTGTGACTATCCCTTGGCTGTCTTATTCTAAAGAGGAACAAAATATGTCTCTAAGTAATCCTAAAAGCAGACCATAGCTAATAGTGTCTCAAAAATCTCCAAAGAAGTTGAAAAAAATAGTAGCAAAAATGTCAGAAATTCTCAGAGTTATCACAAAAAAAGTAAAACTGTCAATGATAGATTTGTTATAGAAACATGAAATTAGATTTTAGCATAAAGCTGACATTTTTATATTAAAAATAACTCTTTGTCATCTTTTCTAACTTTATAACAATCCTTTTGACTCATACTGAGATTTCTAGTTGAGGTTTTTCAATTTCTTCACAGATATCACTCATTATTTATATGACTGTTATATGACTGCATACATCCATGTATGTATGTACATGCACATACAGACATATGTATGTACCATGATATGCATATGTGTAAAAACTCACACAGAGTTTCCAAACACTCTGGGCCTATCAGGCACCTGTATTTTGTATTTTCAATCAAACCAATTTTCAATTTCAATCAAACTAATAATATTACTGCATAATAAGGAATCATGGACACACTGTAGAGTGCTAACCCTTGCCCTTACAAAACAAGAGAGTACTACAGTCTGGGTTTAAAAGCATTGCAATATTACTGAGTCAGAATAAGAAATTTATTCACAATTACAAGATAATTCAGAAAGCTGATGGCATTTAATGACTTGACTTGTAGACTAAATTTAGGAGATATGTGCTGTATTCTGTGCAAAAGTTTGGACAAATCACTTCCTTGTCTTTTATCTGTTAAAAATTTTGATCCCTCTTGCAAAGTGTTTTGAAACCTACTAAATACTGAATAAGCATTATTCAGAGATAAATTGGGACACAGATGTCTTTAAAGACAGAGAGGCTACATTGCATAACAGAGAAAATAGTTATGCCTCCCATTTTCCTCTGCAAGTCTTCCTTTTTTAATGTCTGTGGTTTCTCCTCAAAAGCTCAGGAAAAAAAAAAGACTTTAAACTTGCCAGATCAAGTTTTACGAGCTGCAAACATTTAAAATTAAGTAGATTAAGTATGTTCTAAAAAGGGCTTTTTAGCACTTGCATTCAAGATGAATTGCTGAACTTTCCCCCTGTAATGTTGTCTGTAGCCGAATAAAAATCCTTGCAAACTAGAAATGCATAAATAGCCTCCGAAAATAAGCCTCATAGTTATGAAAAATCCCGTATTTTCAAACAAAATTTGATGTGATAAAATATTTTGAAATAGAAATATTTCAAGAAATTATTCTTTGAAAAGCAGTTGTAAAACTGTTGCATTTGTCAATAGCACATCTTCCTCCTCCTTCCAGGCTGGAAGTATTTTAAAGAAGATGATATTCAGTTCTCAAAAGTTTACCCAAGCACATTTTTGCAACAATTTATTTCAAAACCTTTCAAGTGAAAAACAATGGGCAGAGTCATTTCAAACAGCTCAGTATAAATGTGTGATTCTTCATACAGTAATTGCTGGCCATTGTGGACTTTTTTGTCCTTCACTTTTCCAGGAAATCATAGATACTCATATTTAAAAATGAAAGGGTCAAGAAATGAACAGTAATTATAATGCCAAACTGAATGGCCATATTTCTTTTAGACAAAACGTATAGTTCTAATTTTGCTCTCTATGACATTGTATTTACTTACAAGCAATCCTAAAAATAAATTTAAAATATCAAACAATGAATGGTAACTTAAATTTCACAAGCAGCAACCATAGCAAGTTTGACCTAATAACAATATTTCAACAATAAAAACTATGGGAAAAAAGTTCAAAGGTGCAAAAGGCAATATGACAGGAAGTCATGGAGATCTGGGCATCTATTTTCATCCTTCTCTTGACAAATTCTCTCCTAAATAAAGGTAAAGAAAAGGCAGGATAGAAGCACAAAGAGAAAAGCTAATTAACATAAAACAGTTGTACTGGGTGAGAGCAAAGGTCCATCTGACCAGTTTTTGACAGTGGCTGCTAAAGGAAGCTCAGGCATCCACTGTAAGAGAGCAAGTATAGTTCTACTAGCATTTCCCCCACTTTCCAAGAATAAGTCATTTAGGGGTGCTGAAGACTGTATACACTGGTCTCTGTTTAACAACCTTCTATGCAGCCTTTGTCCAAATGCGTCTGATTTCTCTTTGATATTTTTGCCACGCTATAGCCACTAGGTTGTAAAATAAGTTCTAGAGCATAGCTATGCCCTCAGTGAAAAGGTATTATTTTCTGTTTACTCTACAAGCTTTGACTGGTATTTTTATTATCTTTCATTGGTATGAGAATTAGATTAGTAATTATGTCGTGAGTTGTATGGAGCAGGTGAACAAGAACTTACAGACCTTCCGCACCTCTCTCCTTAGGAATCTTTTTGAAGATGTGGACTCCTAAGCTGCTTAACAAGCCTAGACTGCGTTCTTGAGGAGTGTACCATCACACTGTGAAATGCAAGGAACAACACCAGCATGTTCTGTGAAAGGTTATGTGTCTTCCTCCTTTATGTGCTACTTGTCTTTTCCTGCTTGAGATCCTAAAGCAATGCTCAATGACCAAGGACATCATCTTCTACTCTTGTTTAAGAAAGCCTTTGAGAGTCATTTCCATATAAAAAAAAAAATCACAGTTTTGTGCCTCTTGTCTCTTGTGACCTCATTTTCTCTGTACCTTTAGCAATATATGTAAATTTTAATAATAATAAATCTGTTTTTCTCAAAAGGCCCCCACACTACATTTTCAGCCTGATCTCAGTATTCAACTGTTTCTAGTTGACACATCAATGATCTCTTTTCTAAAGTATAACCTCTTGGTATTGCTTTTCCATTCACCTTTCCAAGTCCTTAATACCTAGAATGTAAAGCTCCATGGACACAGTAAGGGACAGTGCTTTCTGTAAACTGCTTGTGATATGAGAAATATCAGGGTCAGTGTGTTCTTATTTTTTTCTATAATGTTTCGTTATTGTTGTGGCCCATCAACATTCCCACAGAGTTTTGCTAAACAAATTCATTAACTCTTACAACTTCACTTTATTCCAAAGCCTCTAAAATTAAAGTAAAAGAAAGCATATAAGTTGGAGTTTGAGTGATTTGTCTGCAATTCTCAGTGACTGGTGTAGTCCTCAGTGATTCTGCATTTTCCACTGACAGAGATAGGATAGGGAAAAATTATTCAATCTTTTACTGTTTTTTTTTTTATTTTTTTTTTTTTTAATGAGTATTTTTCTCCCAAGTACAAATTTGCAGCTAGTCTGCTCCTGAACTGTGTATACCTCTATATGTGGAGTTACACATTTGAATCATAAATTAATCTGTTTCTGCAGAGGTTGCTGGCTGGAGCTATTTGAATTTGATTCTCCAGAGGAACAATATTAAAAGTTTAGGTGAAGACCCATTAACATTGATTTTCATTCAGTTTTGCTGAGACATAGTTAACATCCATTCACCAACTCTGGCATCTATCACAGGAGCACGGAAGCAAAAGATAAAAAAAATAAATGTATTTCTGTAGTATAAAATCAGCACAAAAGGGGTATTCTTTGTCTACAACTCTTTCTTTTTACTGTAAGGCTATAGGATTTAAGTTTCTTTTCAATAACTTGTCAAATATCTCAAAGCCAGGTGGGATAAAGGTCTTAAATATATTACTAAACCTTACAGCTTGCATGTAAATAACATTTAATCATGCCAGTGAAACAAAGAGAGCTTTAAAATAGTATTTATAACTTTAAAGAAAAACATGTAAATATAAACCAATAATGGGTTCTTGCATATTATGCATTATATTTGCCATCTTTTAGGTACTGGCCCTCTGACATTTCAGCCTGACCTTGTAACTTTCCAAGAATTTTATTCCTCCAGATATCATCAGAGACTTCACATGTGTTGTCTTCATCTTCCCTGGGGAAGTGGAAAGAAGTTATGGAATACTTTGCTGAAAATGCTCAGTGTCTGAGGGACTCAGACATAAACTGAAGACAGGAAACACTCTTTCCTAGGTGGTCCTATTTAAATAGATAGGAAAAGTAAATTTTAACTTTTTTTCCTATTCCTATGTTATTATTGACAAACTAAATACAGATGTTTAGAAATACATGAAGTTTAATAGTTGGATTCAATGATCTTAGAGGCTTTTTCAACTGTAATGATTCTATGATTTTATGTGGCAGACCTACTTTGTGAGTGGAAAATACTTTCTCATTCTTGCATAAGTTTGATCATTAAGTGGAGGGAAGAGACAAAAAAAGTGTATCTAGTTGTCACAAATATTGTATCTAAGAGCCAAATGAATGAACAAAAAGCTCAGAGTAACTGAAGCATTTTCTTGCCATTTCAATCTTCAAACTTTAAGCTCTAAAATAATGATAGATTTACTTCTAGACATGATATGTCGCTTTAAAATAGAAAATGCATTTTTCTAAAACATAGGAAAATGAAACATTTAAATCAATGTTTCACAAAAAAAATCCCACTTATCTGATATAATAAGAAAATCTAAATGTTGCAGATAGAGTGGAACTGTAGTTATGACATGTCAAGGGTGAAGGGATCTTTAGTGCCTCCTTCAGATGCTATTTTTAAAGTAAGAGATCAAGAAAAAGCTTGAAAGCCTCTAAACAAGTTGCTCAGAGAGAGAGATGTAGGAACCAGGATCAAGAGCAAATATCTAGCATAATGGTTCATTATCAAGCACTCTAAGGTGCATGTGGAAGAGAAATTACAGCAGTTGGACTACCATGCAACTTCGAACAGTGGGCTCCTACAGACAGAGGGTTTAGGGAAGTCACAGCACTAGGACACAATTATTGTGTTTGGATTTGAAAGGAAGTACCTAAAATATTACAAGTAAGTTTCTTCCTGATGAGAAGGAATGTAAGCATCATGATTGCCTGGAAAAGTTTGACTTGCTGCTGGCCCACAGGCCTGGTGTATACCCTTAAATTGGTCATCTTTAATAAATAAGTTTTCACCTATCTGTCTGTTTATATATTTATATTTTAAATATTTACATATGCTTATCTATAACTAAATGTTTGTGTTTATGTTAATCCATTATTATTTTATTAAACATAGTAAAAGAACATAAGGTGTAACCACACACAGCCTGCACAAAACTAATGCAATGCAAATATCAATACAATAACACATGAAACCATTGATTTTTAATGATTATCAAATTGATGTTAGCTAACCTATGGAGCATACAAGAAATTGCAAACAAGGATGGACATGAGAGAGAAACATTAATCACTTAGAAGAAAAATGGAAAGCCAAAGCCCAGCTGAAGTTAAAATTGCCTAGTGACACGAGGAGTAACGAGAGCAAATTCTGTCAGCTTGCTCATAGGAAAAGGTTCAGAGCAAGAAGTTCAAAGGAAATGTGGCACTGCTGATGAAAGGGAGGAGACAGCCCAGTGATGGATGACATGGATAAAACTAAAGTACTTGATGCCTTCCCCACCTCCCTACCTTAGTCCCTGTAGTAAAAGCCTGAGACCAGATCACTGCACAAGCCAGTCAAGCTTGGAAAGGAGAAGAGCAGTCAAGAGTGGAATTGTTGCAGGTTAGAGGCTACTTGAAGGATCCTGATGTGCTAAAATCCCTAGGCCTGGGTGAGATTCATCTGAAAGTGTTGAAGCACATAGCTGAGGTGATTGTAATTCTGCTACTTACCCATGGCCAAAAAAAATTGAAGCAACCTGGAAACGTCCCTTACAAAGGAAAAAATGAAAATACTATGCCCAGCTTTATAAATGGCAGGAAGAGCCATTTGAGAGTTGCAGACTAGTCAGATTCATCTCAGTCCCTGGAAACAGATTCTTAGAGGATTTTTCTAAACAGTTGTGCTGGGATTAGCTTGGATAGAGTTATTTTTTTTCAGAGCAGCAAGTATGGGGCTGTGTTTTGGATTTGTGACCAAAATAATACATGGATGATTTTGTTACTGCTGAGCAGTGCTTGCACAGCATCAAGGTATTTTCTGCTCCTCACTCCACTCCACCAACAAGGAGTGTGGGGCTGCACAAGAAATTGCGAGGGGACATAGCCAGGACATCTGACCCCAACTGACCCAAAGGATATCCCACACCACATGGCATCATGCTCATCATATGAAGATGGGAGGGAGGATGGCAATGGGGCCAGTGCTCAGGAACTGCGAGGGCATCAGTCAGCTGATGGTGAGCAATGGCTTTCATTTGTATGACTTGTCTTTCTTGGGCTTTATTTTTTCTCTTTTTGTTATTTTTTCCCCTTTCCTCACTATTATTGTTATAGTTGCTTTTATTATTAAACTGTCTTTATCTCAACCCACAGGTTTTCTCACTTTTACTCTTCTTATTCTCTCCCCTGTCCTGCAGTGGGGGGAGTGACTGAATGCTGCGTTGTGCTTAGTTGCTGGCTGGGGTTAAACCACGACAACATTGAAGGACAAGTAAGTAACCAATGTTTACCAAGGACTGATCATGCTTATTATCTCAGTTGTTCTCACTGATATAGTGACTAGTGATGTGAATGAAGTGACAACAATGGATGCAATACACCTTAACTTTCCTGAGGCTCTCATCAACACTCTCACATATACATTGAAGAGGGATGGGTTGTATGAATGCACTTCTGAAAGCAGGCAGGTTAAATAAGATGTTAGGAAGAAATTCTTTACTCAGAGGGTGGTGAGATACTGAAACAGGTTGCCCAGAGAACTTGTGGGTGCCCCATCCCTGGCAGTGTTCATGGCCAGATTGGAAGGGTCCCTGAGCAACTAGTTGGTGGCATCCCTGCCCACTGCAGGGGGCTTGAAACTAGATGACTTTAAGATCCTTTTCAACCCAAGACTTTCTGTGATTCATTCTGTACCTGGCCTTGCTGATGGGAAACAACCACAAACTGCACCTTGGGAGGTTCAAGCAGGGCATTATGAATCTTTTTCAGCTCTGGAATGCTGGAAAATGGCAGTTCAGCACAGCACTAAGATTACACAGAGCTGTTGTGGAGTTTCCACTCATGGCAGTTTTCAGCACATGATACAGTCAATCTTATTTAGTGTTGACAATACTCCTGCTTTGTGTAGGAGGTTGGATGAAACAATCCAAACATCTTTCCAATGATTCCCTTGTTCTGTTTCTAATTTCCTGCTTCTTAATGCACTGGAGTTTTACACTATTTCCATATTCTTAAGAATGAAGAAAATGTACTTTGACTTGTATCTGTGCAGGCAGTGTTGTTGCCTGTGATGGTGGAAGTCCACATTTATGTTAAAGAAACAGGAAAAAATGCTGAAGAAGTTAGAGTTGATTTGCTATTTATCTGAGTAAGGTGGTGTCTATTACTGCTAATAAGAATCAGACACAACAATTTGGGTAAGGAACTGTGTCTTTGCTTCCTTCAGTTCATGGATCAGGATCACCTTGGCACAATTATCCAGTAACTAAAAGAGCTATGGGATGTTCTCATCAGTAAGATTTCAGGAAGTAGAAGCTGTCGAATAGTAGACTGCAGAGAAGTGTTCTATATTACCAGCTACTACAAGCACACTTTGAGTTATAAATATCCATAAGCTTTAATGGAGAAGAGAACTGTGCCTGTCAGCAGAAAAAAAATACTATCAACCTGTGATGCCCTACACAAATAATGTCAAACTTGGGGCACGATGCAGATTAAGGTGCACTTTAAGCCATCTACTAAATGGAGTATTAGCTGGAAACTGGATTTTACCATCAATGAAACATAATTTAATATATCTGAAGGCCAGTATTGGTTCACCTCTCTCATCTGCAGTTGCAGTGAAGGAAAAAAAAATCCTTTTGACTGTAAGATAGTACTCTTTTTCTATTACTGAGCTCAACAGTGAGTTTTGATCCTGATTGTGTTCCATGTCAGCACCTTAAAAGGAAAATATTTTTAGCCTTGAACACAAGAGTACTCCCTTCTTCTCTGAGTATAATATCACTGTATCCCAGTGAAGGATGAGCAACGATTTCACAACCTTGCTACCTTAAAGTAAAAAAGGATGTATTTAATTTGACACGAACACCTGATAGGAAATGTTAATCTGGGATTATCTACCCAGGTAGATAATCTAGGCTTGCAATATTACTTTCTATTCTAATCTAATTTCTGCTGTTATTTTGTCATTTTACCCTTAGCGAGATACGGGCTCTTGCTTGACCTTACCATTATCTATGCTAGGTATATCCTACTTTAGCACTGTAAAAATCAGGCTAACAAGGCCTACTCATCTTTTATAACACCTTGAGAACTATAGAAACCAAAAATGTTAAGTATTTTAACAGTGCAGAAAAGATAAAAGGGAGTGTGAAGATGTCACTCTAAGATTTTTAACAATTTTCATGACTGTTGCTGATGGATAGTTTATTTGATGGCAGGCACTTCCACTCTTGGCCTATTGTTCAGCCCTGACTCAGACATCCAAAGACTCCCCAATGTTTGGGGCCTACAGACAAGAGTGAAAGAAAAAAACTGAAGAGAGCATGACTTAGAGGAGACAAGGACAAAGTTAAGAAACTGCAGAGAAAATTGTCAGTAATGAGAGTGGAGTTATGCAGTTTGGAAGTCGAGAATGAGGATAATGAGAGGTTAATGAATAGATCATAATAGAGGTTGTCCATAATGTAGATGATTACTAGACCAGCATTTTGGATGAAATGAATAAAGGAAAAGCAAGAAAGACCAGTGATGAAACATGCAACTGAAGCAATGGAAGATCAAGCTTCGACATTTTACATTAATACCAAAAAACTCCAGCTAATTTTAAAAAACAGAAATTAAAGCATGGAAAGGAATTAGAGACAATTTTAAAAAGATAGAACATCTGTATTACAAAAAATCAAAGAAGAAAAATAAATAGAGAGCTTGGAAGAACCGCTAAAGTCAGAGTATAGCTCAAGCATCCAGTTAGGGGCCAGTTAGAAGGTCCAATTGTCACTACATTCTTATTTTCTAACCAAGTATGTACTGCCTCTTGGTTGCATTGTGAAAGAATTTCACGCTTAAACATGCTAGTTCAATATTTGGGGAATACTTAGAGAAATGCTTCAGATGGCACTCCAGTCCTACACCTACAGATTAGCTTCCCAGTTGTCCCACCAAACTCTTACCCTGATCATATTTTATATATTAAACAATACAAAAAATACATATTGAACATTTAATATTTAATGCATGAAATATATAATAGTTAATAATATATAATATATTAAGTTATACACACATAAATATATTATTTACCTATATATTATAATGTAGATTATTTTCTGACTTACCTGATTAGTCTATCTGGAGTGAAAGCTCCAGAAAGGGAAAATCATAGGGGTCATGCTGGAGCAGCCTGTGCCTGAAGGACTGCATCCTGAAGGGACACACGCTGGAGCAGTTTGTGAAGAACTACAGCCCACAGGAAGGATGCAGGTTGGAGAAGTTCATGGAGGACTGTCTCCTGTAGCAGGAACCCCACGCTGCATCAGGGAAAGTGTGCAAGGAGGAAGGAGCAGAACAGACAATAATGAACTGACCACAACTCTCATTCCCCATTCTTCAGCACTGCTTGGGAGAAGGAAGTAGAGAAATTTGGAGTGAAGCTGAGACCAGAAAGAAGAGGGTGTGGAGGGAAAGTTCTTTTAGATTTGGTCTTATTCTTTATTATCCTACTTCCTTGTTATTTGGCAATAAACTAAATTAATTTCTCCAATTCAAGTCTGTTTTGCCCATTATGGTGATCTCTCTGTCCTTATTTTGCCCCATAAGACTTTTATCCTATTTTCTTCTGCCCAATCTACAGTCTAGTTGAGAGGTTTGGTGGGCACGTGGTGATTAGACAGCGTCAACCCACCAGAGATACCAAGGGGTTTTCTTATCTATTGTGAGTGAAAAAAAGATGTGACCTTTATGTCTGTTGTAAGGTATCCCTTGAACTGTTTTTCTCATTTGCATCCCATTGACTATGAAGGAAAACCAATTCCGCTCTGGGCTTTCAGTTCTCTTCGCTTAACCCAACACATCTATAATCTTGCTAGGGGAAAATATTCAGTGCGCAAGGGTAGATAATGGCAGAGACCATTAATGGCACCTTCTCAGAGTTTTACATGAGAACACAGGAATCACCTTGCTAGAACAGGTTATCTAAGTCCACCATTCTGAGGGCTAGCAACAAACTTCCCACAGGAAGACGTGTAAAGTAAAACCATAGAAAAAAATGCTTCATTAAATGGCTCATCTCTATTCCTTAGGTCTGTGATTTGCTTAATGCCTGAAGTATGAATTTTGATCTCCCTTCCAAATATTCTATTGTTGTTAGTAAATATTCTGATATTAGGTTTTTCTTTTGCTGCTAGGCATATAAATATCCAACTACCCTCTAAAACTTGCTCAGCTATAACCTTCAACAGCATTCTGTGACATTGATGAAAATTAAAGTCCTGTTACAGAGCGAGAGAATGGTTTGTTTATCAGTACAAAATTTGCCCCCTATTGAATTCATCGAATACTTCTGTTCTTGTGCTAGAAAACAAAAAGTACAGTCACAAAGGACTTCACAGATATTGGGAGGAATTCCTGCATTTGGAGCTGACTTAAGAGATGAATGGTAGTAAAAAAAAAAATTAAAAAAAAGTTACAGGCTTTTCTAAAGTTATCTATATTCCCACTTAACTTCCAGTAACAAAGAAAAAAAGAGTACAAATTATACTGTACCACAACAGAATGATCAGAGACAAATGTCTGTCAGTAAGATTACCACTGCAGATAGATTGTGTAAACATACATTCCAAAACCAATTTTTCCTTATGCATTCTGTCTCGTCACAAAGATGCCAACTGGATAGACTGACTTTGCAAATAAGATGAGCATATTTAATAAAATGAGAGTGAAGGAATGATAACATTTTATTATCTTGTTTTAGAACACTTTCTTAGTTCATTTTTTCTGTGGAAAAAAGATTAAGCACAGTTAATCAAGGTCTGTCACTGGGTTCCTGTGGTGACTTTTTACACTGCAAAATGAAAAGCACAAAAGTAGCACAAAAGTAACACAAAAGAAAGGCACAGATGGAGTTGCTTGTGGTTTCTTACAGATTTCAAGCAAAGAACAGATTTTTGCAGACTTTTAATACAGAGAAATTTTAAATCACAGTATTCTGTCTCTTCTGTTGTTCCCTAAAGCAAATAAAAATATTACTGTGTACATAGTGTGGCAAGTCCTCCAGCAAGGAGTGGCTCCATACTACAAGAATCTGTAGCATGGCATTACTTGGAAAAAATTATATTTTCCTGTTTTCTAATGTCTTTAATCCTTTGTAGTACTGTAGAACTACTTTAGGTTCATAATTCCCTTCATGTTCAGTTACTGGAGCATGCCTGTTAGTTTGCACATTGCCTTTGTGAAGGTGTACCAGCACAATGAATAAACCCCACTGCAACGAGACACTCATGAATTTAAGTCCAGAAGACTGTTACTGATAGAAATCCAACTTTTCTTTTACCTCAGAGGTTTAGCATATTTATTAATTACCTGAAAATCAATTAAAAATGTGGGACCTCAAGAGGCTGTATCTATAGGAAGACATTTAGATAAAGCTGTCCTTTAGTAGTAGTATAGGTATCTCGGTTAAGTTATTTTTCTAGATTTCCTCAGTGGGCAATGGACTGAAGATGAGACAAATTGGTCTTGAGTGGTGTCTAAGGAAGGAGTTTGAGAAGAGCAATGTAGTGTCCTCTGGAAGTGTTGATTTGTGTCTACTAAGAGAGAATCTAAACTGGACTACTGGCCAAATTTTTTTAGGAATTAACAAAAAAAACCCCTAAGGTTTGTTTTTGTCCTTTTTTTCTGTCTGAATCAAACCCTAGTTGATTACCTGAAAAGACTTGTTTGAAGCATGCTAAACAGAATGAAGAAGTCATTGTGCACTGAATGGTGAACGCCTTCTAGGAAAAGTGTATTTTATATGTTCCAGTGAAGATTCTTTAATTATAAAATATTTCAAATCTTTTCTTCCTTCTAAAATCCTGACCCTCTCACTTTTGGGAAGATCCTGTGTTTTCTTATTCTCCAAATTGCTATTTCTCTATGATATTTCCATAATATATTTTTTCTGTGACATATAGTAGAATTGAAAAATATGGGAGTTTCTGGCTTGTCTCATCTGCTATGTTTCTTTTGAAATATATATATTTTTTAAAATCTATGCTTCACTTTGCCTTAACCTACTTTTCTGATTTAGATTTGAGTTAATACAATGCTCTGGATCTTCACATCTCTAAGTAGTTTAACTGAAGTGGGAATGGTCGCATTTCTTCTGCGAAATCCACACTTAGATGTGCACAGGCTGCCATCTTTATCACCACTCATGTAACTAATTGCGTTGACCCTTGTTGTGAATTTCCTGATTTTCTTCTCGTGTAAGTTCACTCACCGTAACAGAGGTGCAAGTTCACTACTGTTAATGGAAGTCTCCCTGACTTATTCTGCTGTTCACAAAATAGGATCAATAATATGTGAGTTCTGAAAGTTCTGTGGCATGAAGCCTTATATTAAACATATGATTTCATTGTGACGGGATTTATTTCATAATGCTTTAAATCTAGGTGGTTATTTTTCCTGATTAACAAGTTAAAAATTCTTTTCTATTTAGACTTTTAAGAGTCGTCTTCTTATTCCTCCTTCAGTGGCACTCTGTTTCAGTGAAATGTATTAAAATTAAATAAATCTGCATTAGAACAACAAGAGGTTATCTACAGGATAGCAAGGCTAGACAGAAAGGAGCTTCTTTGTGTTCTGGTGCAAGGTGAAGAACCCCCTGTGCTTAACTGACCTGGAAAGAGCTTATGCATTTCCTTTCAATTTTATATGGATGGTTATTTTTTTTTTCCTTAGAAAAGCCTTCTTATTTTTAAGAGGGCAAACAATTCATATTGATTACAGTGTTATCTAATGGTGAGGAAGAAGCTGGCATCCCTGCTGCTGACTTCAACTGAGAAGTCAATCATGACTGCTACAGCTGAATCTGGAGGAAATCTACAAAGTATTTTACTGACTGAAAAATGGAAACAGGAGGAAAGGGATTATGTCTTACTCAGGGCCAGAAAGCAAGTAGTAGTGATTCTTTATTTAGGAAATGTCCAGCTTCCTGATATGTCATTACTTGGCACAATCTATTCAAATTCCAGCTTTCAGATGTAATATGCTGGATGTCAGTACAGGCACTGTTCAAAGATGGGGTCAGCTGCTGCAGAAAAAAAGAGTGCTACCATAAATAAGCAACACGTTTCAGTTGTACGCAGACTTTCTGTATGATTTACTCTCTTTAAGCTTGTCACTTACTAGTCTCTAAACACTAGTCAATGAGCTTAATGACTGGTAAAAAGTGAGATGAAACTCTTAAGAAAAGGCAGGCCAAGCATGAACACAGCTGGAGGAGTCTGAGTCACTGCCAGCTATCCATGTATTTGTTATCAGGTTGCAGCTTGCTCAAGCACAATGCCAGAAATAAACCAAAGGGAAAATATAAGAGGTCAAAGAACTACTTGAGAGATTTAGTGCACTCATGTCAGTTTTCAGGTTTTAATGAGTCTTATGTTTGATTTGAATATTTCACAAATATCTGAATGAGATATAATCCCATTTGAAACACATTAAAGACTGTTACTCTTTGAAGCAGACTTTGAATAATAGAATCATAAGCCTGGAAAGGACCTCAAGAGGACATTTCTTCCAGCTCCCAGATTTAATGCAAACTCAACTATGCTTATATATCTGTCTGACTGATGTTTGTTCTAAAAATCTCCAGTGATGGAGTCTTTAGAATCTCCCATGCCATTATCTTCCTGGCTCTCTATCTTTAGCACTGGAATTCGCTTCCTAACACCTAACGTTGCTGTAATTTAAGTCCATTACTGCTCAGCCTCATCTATGGCTGATATAGCAAACAAATTGCTCCTTTCCTCTTTGTGTCAGCTTTTCATGTATTTGAAGTCTATTGTCATATCTCACCTTTAATTATGTACTGAGAACCTTTTGGCTTCAAGAGAAACATAGCTTACCAGCTGTAAAGGCAGAGAGTTTACATAACAGAAGCAACAGTGTGATCAAGAAGACAAGAGTCTTGGTAAAAGTGGCCACCCGAACTGATTAGTTGTTCCTTAGGTTAGCCTGCCAGTCTGCCCTTGGAAGGACCGGGATCATGAATACTATTTTGTAGTCCTCTTCTTCCTGCAAGGAAAGAGCCTGTGTTAATTTGAAATATTCCTCTGTTAGGCAATATTTTTCACCATAGTTAAACATACAGTTCTGTGTAAGCCAGACTAATCTACTAACAGAACCTAAACAAAAATGAAACAAGAGTACATATTCATTTTCCTGATTACATCCCACCTTACACTGATAGCCTCTACATTACTTTCTCAATTAATTTTACTGCAAATCTGCTAAACATCTGAGTTTCCTCTGGCTAAATCAGGAGCTTATGATAGTTAGTCTAAGGTTTAGGCCTGTAATCCCCTTCTTACTGGCTGCATGACCTTCTTGCAGACTGGTATACTAAGCTGGCACATTTCAGTATCTCATGTATCTAATTTCATAATAAAGTAGAAAGAGATTATCCCTGCCCTTTTTGAAAGTATTTTGAAGTCTCTAAAGCTCTAATTTGTGTATTCAAGGTAATGTTTTTGTGGGGTTTTTTTCTTTATCACGTTTTACTGCTGGACAAAAATGGTGTGGGAAAAGTATTTAGGACATTATTTTACCCTTGGATATCAAGTTTTCTACCAACCCTGATGTACTCCAATCCTCCCACTTCCCCTTGGTAACAGGAATGAAAAACCTGCCTTTGAACAGTCTTGAAAGCATCTTGTTGCTTGGACTTGTAAGAACAAGTAGACTCAGTCTAAGCACTTTGTGTAGAGCCTGTTCTGTACCCTCCAATAATTTATTAAAAAACATTTAAACAGCATGCCAGGTGTCATATAATTACTTCAAATAAGCTGATGGTGGTACTGTATAACCTTAAGTTTAATAGTTTTGCGGCTATAGACACAGAATTTTACTAGCAAATGTACCTTAAAAAGTTGCTTAGAATTTTTTAAAATATTTTTTTCATGAATCATTCAGAAGAAAAGTTTTATTTTTTTATTAAATCTTGAAGATTTGCTTGTTTCATATGCCACTGATTGTTTACTAGTAGGGATATTTAGTCTGCAGTATTTTCAGTCTAATTCAAAACTGCAATAGTACTTTAACTTATGGATTCATGTAGTTTTAGTCTTCCATGTGAAAGTGGTTTCGTTCTGATCCTTGCATGATGTCCCATTCATAAGGTGAGACTTTAGCTTATTCTTATGAAAATAATGTGGTAGGACCTGTGATCAAAGCAATGAGGCATGACAGGATAGCTCAGTTGACTGGAGTGGTAGGATAGATTGATCCAAGATCTTCAAGAAAGACAGGCAGAGAAGGCAAGGAGTCTATTACTGTCTAGGTGAAGGGGCAGTTCAAATGGAGATGGATGAGAGCTTGTGGATCTCCGAGAGGCCAGTGAAGGTGACATTGTTGAGAAAGTGTGTTACTGACTACCTGATCACTGTGAGGAAGTGGGTAAAGTCTTCTTGAAACATTCAAGGAAGTCCTTTGATCCTATGATGCTGATTCTTACAGGAACTTTACAATCTGTTGGAAGGGGACTGTGGTGAGAAGCAAGCTATCCAGGAGGCTTCTGCATTGTATTGGGGTAAATTTGTGATCCAGACACTGGAGGGACCAACCAGTTGAATCTGCTTATCAGTAGTTAGTGGTAACTGTTTGGGAATGTGATAATAGAAACCTTGGCTGTAGTGATCACAGAATCATGGAGTTCAAGATCCTGAGGAGGTAGAGGAAGGCAAGCTGTGCAGTACAAAACCTGCACCTTCAGAGAGCAGACTTCAGCTTATCTGGGGTGGTGAAAGGTGGGATTTCTTGGGAGACAGCTCTGGCAAGCAAATGAGTTCAGGGAATCTAGCAGATCTGTAAGGACATCATCCTTCTACCACATGAATGGTTCATCCTGATGCTCAGGAAGTCAAGTACACTTAGCAATATCAAGACAGAGATCTACCATAAAAGGCAGCATAAGGGAGATGGAAGCAAGGACAGACTACAAAGGAAGAATTTCTGAAACAGCGTTAGTATGTAGTGAAGGTGTTAGGGAATCCAAAGCTCAGACAGTGTTGAGACCTGCTAGGGACATCAAGGCAACAAGAAGAGCTTGTACATTACTCATAAAATGCTGAACAAGGAAAATGTGTAATGATTGCTGAATGAAAAGGGTGATTCAGCAACAGTGGACACTGGTAAGGCTGAGGCGCTCAATGACTTGTTCTTTGAGGCCACTGTACATAATGAGATAGAAGAGAGGAACTACCAACTGTGGATAAGGATCAAGTCAGGAATTACTTATGAGAACTCAATGCATAAATGCTCATGGACCTGACAAGCTGCATCAAAACTTTATAAAGGTTCTAA
The DNA here is from genome assembly GCA_035583185.1 of Anabacerthia variegaticeps. NCBI lineage: Eukaryota > Metazoa > Chordata > Aves > Passeriformes > Furnariidae > Anabacerthia > Anabacerthia variegaticeps. The sequence continues at coordinate 96,928,346 of JAWWEW010000112.1, read as the reverse complement.
AAGGACAGCCCAGAGGATTACAGCCTTACTTCAACTGCTGGCAAAAAAAGAGAGCAAATCCTCTAGGAAGATATTTCTTGCAACCTGAAGCAGAGTAACAATAGGATGGAGAGTACTCTCATCAAGTTTTCAGATAAAACCCATATGGAGGTTGCAGTTGGAGGGCTTAAGGGGTAGGTTGCCTTTTGGAAGAACCTATGGGATGAATGGACCAACAGGATCGGGGGATAAAAGCTCCTTAAGGAGAGATGGAAGGAAACAGAATTGTCCAGTTTGAAGAAGAGACAGCTTTGGGAGAGACTAAGAACAGCCTTATAATACTTAGGAGAGGTTATGAGAAGGAGGAGGCAGGTTTTCCAGTGATGCGTTTCAGGAGAACTAGAAACAATGGAAATGAATGAAGAAAAACATGTTTCCAGGTGGTTATAAGGCAAAACTTTTTTAGCTTAAGGACAGCCAAGAAGTGAAGCAGGTTGCTCAGAGAGGCTACACAGCCTCTACTTTGAACTTTACAAGACCAGGCCCTGTAAACCTTTAGGCAACTTTGTTTAGAGCAGGAGTTTACACTAAATCTTTCCTGAGGTTCCTTTCAAACTCAAGTATCCTATGACCTTTTTTTAAAAAAAATCCTTTGATTTTGGAACAAGTGGAAATGTATTAGTTCAAGTAAAACAGTGTTTCATTGGTGCTATTCTCCAAAAGTGCATAATGCCCTAGTGTTTCAAACTATTCTAACATGTTGGAACCATCTAGGTTGTAGGAATGCATGTTTAAATTTCCCAGCTTTGATGATGGAGTCTTCAACTATTATTTTTGGCTGTTTCAAAAAGTAGCACTTTTTTGTGGCAATAAGCCTATAGCTCACCATAATGTTTTAAAGGTGTAGTTTTTATTCCATTGTAAAATAGAGTTTGTCCCTGGCTGTCTCTGTCTTTGCCTGGCCCCAAAACACTGGTAACGCCCTCATTAGTATGCGAGAAACTGGTCAAACAGGTTTGGTGAGAAAGCCTCCCCTGTCCCCTGCCTGTCTGTTGTTAACCCTTTCCCTACCTTCTGTCCCGAAGGTCCAGGATGTGACCTCACTCCCCCCTCTCAGACCGGTATAAAAACCCATCCCCTGGGAATAAAATGCTCTTTGCTTCCTGCCTACCCAGCGTGTGGGTGGTCTTTCTCGGGGACCCTGGCGGACCATGTGGAGGTGGGACAAGGGGCAGACAGCATCCCCCATCAGCTGCCGCACTTTTTATCTTCTGCAGTTGTGGGTTACATATTTCATGGGACTACAATATAAATGTTGTCTTAACTACATGAAGAACATGAAGAAAATCATGCTACTTTTAGCAGTTTCATGAACACTGGTTAAAGCTTCTTTTATGAGAATAATGGATTGTATTCCAAAATATTATGTTACTATAGTGTTCTCTACAATGCTTCTAAATACTATGTGTCTTCATGAACATATTAATACCTATGACATAGTTTGTCTTTTGGCCATCACCTAACATATTTTTTAATACAGTGCCTACATCAGCCATTCCCAACAGTATGTTTGCTGAATGGAATCAGCTAAACCCTTGCTGGGCTTCCAGTCTTGATAGTTTAGCTTTATGGGCTGATAGCTTCCTATTAGGCAACTTCATTTCTTTGACAAACCCTATTTACAAACACTGTAGTGTTGTTAGTGATGCCTAAGGATTTTATGTATTTTTGGTGTGTATTTTATGGACCTTTATAGCTTTAGAAGTAAGGGATTCTTGCTCACATATTAAGTGTTGTTTAGAGTTACTAAGACAAGTAACTCAGG